>OX459048.1:2708433-3908433 GCA_949775005.1 Orthosia gothica | reverse complement strand
AGAAACCCAAAACTGCTGTAACATGTGGTTAATTCGAGATTTTGCTCAAATGTGACAAATTGTCAACCGCTTGTCACACTTGGTGTTGAGGTTGAGAAACTGAAAGTAGAATTAACTGGCGATTATTCGTCGATTACGTTAACAGCCCGATAATTGAAAGTGTCGTTTTCCACATACAAAAAGGTAATGTAACGTAACTTTTCTCATGAAAATGTAACTTTATGAAATGTCTCATGTAATATTTTACAATCTACCACTGGCAACACTGAATCTGTGTCATTCGCTTTTTAGTGTTGCGCCGTTCCACACACGCTCGCGATTACAGTTAGGTACTTATTTGAAAAGTTAACATCTAGTGTTATTGTTATAATATTAAAATAACGAAAAGGTGATGATTGTAATCGTATAAAACATAAAATTAGAACATTACAAAGAAAATTAAAACGGAAACGGCGTCAATCGCGTGATTCATATTACTCGGATAACCGTTAACTCATAGTTATCTTAAACAACAAGTTTGTGCCACAGTTCTCAGTTAAATGATCAAGGTATGGTTTATTTTTGTACTATAATATCAAGCAGTGTTGATCTACTTACGAGTAACTATTACACAATTATTTTTATTTAATTTGATTGCATAACGGTCCTTATCTGTTATTAAAATATACAAGATCACACATCTTGTTTACTTTACCTACCTACCTACCAACAACAAGGTAAATACCTCAATCAAACCTTTCTGCTCGAGAAATTAGTGTTACGGACAGCACAGTTGGACTGTTTATCACTAATACGAGCCAGACAAAATATTTTTTTATTATCTGTACGAAATAACAGTTTACGGACAGTACTTGCTTGCATTGGGACTGTTTCTTACTGATCATTTCTAACCATTCAGTTCAGTCAGTCTTTTAGACTATAATGTGACTAACGAGTTAAAGATTCCAATATATTGAAAAACTTGTTCTATTTTATTGTTACGATAAGAATGTAGTCATTTCCGGCCCGCCGAGCAGTACAATGGGTCTGTGCCATGTTTCTAGATACAATTGTTTGCGGACAGTAGTAGGGATGGCGATTCTTTCCGAAAAAGATCGTTTTTTATATGATTCGAATCGTGACCTAATGAATCGATTCACAAAAAAATCGCGGCCTATTATATCGAATACTGAAAAATCGATCTTTTTTCAAGTTTTTGTTTATAATGTAATAAAAATCTATTTTATTAAAAACAAGAAACATATTATAATTTAACGATCTCTTATCAGTAAAATTAGGTGATTCGATGATAAAAAATATTTTTATTACCATATTAAAATCGACATATTACTTATTAGTTATTTCAATGCCCATTAGTGATTATTACTTAGTATCTAAACGTAAATTTAAATGACTTACATACATGGTTAGATTTAATGATCGCAACTAACAGAACAAACTGAAAATAATAGCATCAAAGTAAAAAATAAGAAGCGCTTTACTTACCTAGTCTTAATTAGTTATAATTCCGCAACAAACACCACATAAAAATTATACATATTTATACCAAAAAATAAAATAAAATCGAATGTCGATTTTCAAGGGTGAAGTATCGATGCACTGAATCGATTCAGTACTACGTATCGATTTAAAAAAAATCGATCGTTTTGGCTCCAAAAATCGATTCTTCGATTAATCGATCTCAGATCGCCATCCCTAGACAGTAGGTACGTGTTATCATAACTTGGGACTGCCACTTACAATATATTATTGACTAGCATTGCCAAACTACAAACAGATGCAGATCTAACGCAGCTCGAGATGGCCTGGAGCCACATCCACTCCTTAGCACATCACACGATGAAAACTCTGCCCTGATTCAGTCTGTCGTGATAGTAACGGCAGATCCCGCGGATCCTTCACCGCCTGCATGTAGTCCCAGAGCCTGTTCCGCTTGCGGATGCGATGATATCTGCAAAAGAAGACTCAGGACTTGATAATGAACTGTTGGACATATTGGGCACTGATCCTACAACAGATAATTCATATGGAAAGAATAAACAAAAAGATTTATTCGTTTCATTTCAACATTGGACTAGCGCGGGGACAACAAAAGAGCTGCGTCAAGAGTGTAGAGAAAATTATTTAACTCCTGTATTTAGATCAAACAACTAAATGTCTAGTTGGTTGACCCTCTAGAATTAAACGCAGAAATAAAAGCAGTTGTCTCAGTTAGTATCGATTAACGCGATAAAGCTATTGAAAATAAACAAAAACAACTAACCTTATCCATTCTGCCGTCATAAGGAAAAAAGACGTATCTGACATTTTTTCAGAAATTGAGTTAGTTAAATATGTGCGAGCTGCCTGACCAAAACCAGATGTTTCTTCTTGTTTACGTCTTTCAAGTTCGCTTTTTAAGCAGTCTGGTTTTTTGTTATCTTCTAAACATATAAAAGAAGAAAGTGACTGACTGACTGACTGACTCACTCACTCACTGTCTCACTGACCATCAACGCACAGCCCAAACGGCTGAAGCTTCAATCATGAAACTTGGTATGTAGGTTCCTTTGGTAGTGTAGGTGAGCACTAAGAAAAGATTTTTGGAAATTCCACCCCTAAGGGCGTGAAATAGGAGATGAAAGTTTGGACGTTTGTTTGTTTGTGTTGTGTTGTTGTTGTTGTTTGGGTTTGGAAGTATGCTGGTGTTGATTTGAGGGAGAATTGCTTTTCCCATGGACAGTTCTATGTAGCTTGTTCACGTGTTAGCTCATCAAATAGTCTGGTAAAACTTTCATATTACATTATTTTTATCTTAATTATTTTTTACTTTTTCTCTACCTTACCTACATACTGTTAAATTATGGTAAGGAGAAGGATGTAGTGTACGCGTGCGAAGCCGCGGTCAAAAGCTAGTTTTATAATATTTTTTTGTATGAAAATTTTGAAATCGATATCGTTATTTCCATAAAAAATATCAATTATTGGCATTTCTGCATCCCTAGGCGCAACCGAACGTATATTCCTAACTGCGTCCCCGACTAACTACACCCCGCACAATTAGCAATACTAAGTAGAAATGACGCTACTGCCGCTTGCGCCCATGGATTTATCGTAAGACTAATATGAAAAGGCGCATCTACGAAGTTCCGTCTTTTCTTCTTACGACCATTGTAGTAACGTTTCTCCATTATATGATCAAGTACATATTTTGTAAAATAATGAGACGCAACTACATAAATGCGTCTTTTCAACTTATTATACGTCAGAAATGACTTTCCTATTTCATATATATTACTTATTATAGCAGAAGCATCTTATTCAAAAATAAGATTTATAGTGAAAAGGTAACAGACAGACAGAGTTACTTTCGCATCTATAATATTAAGTATGGATAAGGAAAAAAAGTAATTGCAATCCTTCGTACATTTGCAGCACGCACAGTACATTACCAAAAGAAAAAAAATATATAAAAAATCAATGCTTTGTTCGTCTTTTGGTGTCTGCCTGCCCAGCTATGGACTATGGCTGGCTCTATACCAAACTATTTGAAAGATGTAAATACCTTAATTTAAAAATACAAACAATAATTACGAACAGTTATGAATATACCTAATTCATTAAAATTAGACCACAATGGTAAGTTAAGTCCGCCTCTGTACATTTGTGTGCTTAAAGTATTAAATAAATAAATAAAAAGTGGTGTCATGCTATCGATCAACCTGTTTCTAAAATTAAACAAGTGCGAGTCGTAGGTACTCGCGCACGAAGTTCCGTACCATTATCCCAAAAAACGCAAAATCATCACGTTTGTTGTATGGGAGCCCCACTTAAATATTTATTTTATTCTGTGAAAATTTCAACTGACAGACGGATCGTGGAGTCTTAGTAATAGGGGCCCGTTTTTACCCTTTGGGTACGGAACCTTAAAAAAGATAAATATGACCTTGACATTTTCTCTGATGCCTCGTCAACTGGGTGGTGAATTGCGTGTGGAGAGCTGGTGGCCTATGGGGAGACGATGAACTCGGGTAGCATATCAACTATTTAGAAATAATGGTTGCTTAATATATTGGCCTTAAAATATTTACAAAAGATCTCTCTGACTCCCAGATTCTTCTTCCACCACCAATTCTTTTTCACCAATACTATTTTCTACATGAACAGGATAAATGATAAATGATAAATGATTTTATTTCTGTAAGTTGGTTTGTACAAACACTTTTACATGTCGATCATATTTTTTAAAACTAGATGAGGTCGGCGTTTCCTATCTGACTACTCTGAGAAGAAAGGCCGAAACAAACTCAGAGGTCACAGTCTCTTTTGAAGTCTTGACAAAAACTTGGTTATATCATGTGAAGACCATGTAGACATATGTCTGAAATGGTCTTTTGAGGAAAGAACCAGCCAGATTGAGTGGACCTGTCCAGTCAGTGCACGCATTTGTCAATAACCGAGCAGCTCAACTCAGAATTTACGGAGCTCAACGATTCGACGAACAATACCAAAGAAAGGACATTCGGGTAGGCCGCATAAACTACTCAAACTGCCAGACCATGAGTAAAAACTAACTAAGTTATAATAAAAAACAAAAATCCACATAATCTTCACATTCACAATAATAAAAATAAAATAATATAATACTTCAAAAAGTAAATATTCTTGTCATTGCAAGAAAACAAAAAAAAATATCAAAATTAAAAACAAAAACAAAATTCACGGTGCAAAATATAAAAAATCAAAATTAATTGGAGCAGCTCAATCCCAAGCCTTTTTGTCCTCAACGTAATCTTTAATAGTATAAAACGCTTTCTGACACAACTTACGTTTAATGAATGATTTGAATTTATTAAGACTTAGATCTTGTACGTGGCTTGGAAGCTTATTATAAAAGCGTACACATTGACATCTAAACGAGCCACCTATCTTCTTGAGCCTTGTTGTAGGTACTACAAATTTGTGTTTGTTCCTAGTATTTATGTTATGGATATCACTGTATTTTTTAAACAATTTTATATTTTTATGAGCATATAAAAGATTTTCATAAATATACTGAGAGGGCACAGTCATTACATTAATCTCCTTAAATTTCTCTCTGAGAGAGTGCCTCGGGCTTAATTTATATATTGATCGAACAGCTCTTTTCTGCAAAACAAAGATATTCTGGATGTCGGCGGCATTTCCCCACAACAGAATACCGTACGACATTACACTATGAAAATAGCTAAAGTATACTAAACGGGCTGTCTCTATGTCAGTTAAATTACGAATTTTTCTAACAGCATATGCTGCGGAGCTTAACTTCTTTGACAATTTATCTATATGTGGGCCCCACTGAAGCTTAGCATCCAAAGTTAAGCCTAAAAATACTGTGCTATTCTCAGGATTCAATTCTTCGCCCTTTATCAACACATCAGTTTTCACCTGCCTAACGTGAGGTAGGGTAAACTTAATGCATTTGGTTTTTTTTTCATTAAGGAGTAAATTGTTAACATTGAACCAGTGAACTACTTTTGAGATCGCGCTATTTACTTCGTCAGTAACCAGCTGCTGCCGTTTAAGTTTAAACAAAAGTGAAGTATCATCTGCAAACAACACTATGTCATGGTTATCCTTTATGAGGTAAGGCAAGTCATTAATATAGATAAGAAACAAGAAAGGACCAAGAATCGAGCCCTGCGGGACTCCCATTTTTACTATAGATCCGGGTGATCTTTTTCCATTAACGTCAACAGTCTGAATCCTATTACTCAAGTAAGAAGTAAGAAGATCCAGAGCGCTGTTCCGGATCCCGTAGTGGCGGAGTTTCCTGATTAGCGTTTCATGAAGAACACAATCAAATGCCTTGGACAAATCACAAAAGATTCCCAGGGCATCGCACTTATCTTCCCATGCATTATAAATATGTCCTAAAAGCTCAACACCGGCATCAGTAGTTGAACGACCCCTTGTAAAACCGAACTGTTTGCTATGTAATAATTTATGCTTATTAAAAAATCTTTGCAATTGCTCTAAAATTAATTTCTCAAATATCTTACTAAAAGTAGGTAGTACTGAAATAGGTCTATAATTTGTTGGGTCTGATGTACTACCTGATTTAAACAAAGGTATTATTTTACTATTTTTCATTAGGTCAGGAAACTCCCCACAGTCGATACAATTATTAAAGATAATAGCTAAACTAGGTGCGACAACATCAATAATAGACTTAGCAACTTCTACAGAATGACCCCACAGATCTGCAGTCTTTTTAACATTTAAAGTGTGAAAGGTTTTAATTATGTCTCTACAAGTAATATGTTCAAAAAGAAATTCCGTATCGCAGACATTAACATTTTCTTTTAGCAAAGACTCAGCAACAGAAGGTGATGAGTTTAGGGATTTAGTAGTTGAAATGGGAATATCCGAAAAGAAATTTTCAAAGGCCACTGCGACTTGTGAGTCTGATTTTATGATGTTGTCATTAATAGACAGGCTGTAGTCAGTATTTCGGTTACCAGATCTTCCCGTTTCACTATTAATAATATTCCAAGTCGTTTTAATAACATTACTACTGTTTTTAATCTTTGAACTCAAATAATGCGACTTGGCCAAACTACAAACTTTTTTAAATAATTTTGAATATATAGGATGGGATGCATCCAGTTCTCCCATTTGACAGACGTAACAAAGCAACTTTGGCAATGGTGCAAACATAGAAACTTATATGTTTTCTGAGAATTTTGAAGCAGATCATGAATCAAAATATCATCCAGAAATAGAGTGGCAACTTGCAGACTATGCCTATCGTAAGATATAGATCTTTTCGCCATTCGGTTAAACAATAAATGCCCAAGATTCGTCTCCTGGCACAGAGATCCGGATGCGTACGCAGTTAATGCTTTTTACAATTTCATGGTCAGGATTTTATTTTTATGCGTTGCCTCCGTTTACTATGATATTAAAATCATTACGAAACATTCAGTCTGATAACGCCAAGGTTATATTATTCTGGGCTAGTTATAATTTAATTGTATCAACTGATTTCAGTCGCCTCCACATGCGCAACATCATTACCCTGGTGACTGGGATATTATCCGCGAGGCGATGATAAGAAGAGGTATCCTTTTTTATCTATGGATAAAAGTGGGCTAATTTAATATAATTATTAACTTAACTCTCTCTCGGAGAACTATTATAAAAAATATGAAGGGTGCTATAAACAGGGTTAATTTATTGTAATGAGAATTAATTAATACGATTATACACACCATGCAATAACTTTGGGCAGATGTAATGAGTCTGTCTGGATTATACGCGGATTTCCAGTGCCACAGAGATGATAATTTAGCTTATTCACATATTCACAGAGCTTGCTCATGAGGGATTCAGAATGGCTTGACGTAGGTTTCACCCGCTTGGAGGTTACCAGCAATATTTTGTATCTGTTTACTTCACAAATAGCTATGCTTAGCTTTTGCAAAAATCAAAGCAGCTTCCGATACAGAGATTAGTTTTGCGCCATCCCGTACAGTCTAGATATGGGTACTCCTTAATAGGAGTACCCATATCTAGACTGTTGTTTGTTAGTGTAAGCTAATGCTTACACTAACAAAGTTGTCATTAAGAAGTTAGAATTTAATTAACCACTTTTTTGTATATGCAAAGCAGACCTTAAGACGGTACCCTGATCAAAAGATCGGAATTACAATAGTGAATACGCCCAGATTTTAGAATAAAATCTTTATAAAATCCAATTTTGGTCTTTTGAAAAAAAAAACTACAAAAATGTTCATTATTAAATTGTCTATCCATTAGTGTTAGTACAAAAAATAATTAATGAAAACTTTACGAGGAGATGCATAATATCAATAATTATTTCTCATTTTTATGTTTTATTTGGAAGGAGATTAGTGAAATATATACAACATTAAAAAAAAAAACGAAATCTACCATTTTAGAATCAATATTAAGTAGAAATTTAAGGTATTTTTATTAATTGATATTTCTTTTTAAATAACGAGTAGATAGCTCCTAAAAACAGCACGAGAAAGTGCTTGCGCGGCGTTTTGCTCGGTGTCCCGCCTTAAGGCGCTATATACGCCCCAATGGTAATGCAGTACTGGCCGTGCGCCCGCTCGATACCAAAATATAAATATTGAACCTCCTTTTGAACAGTTTTGTTTGCAAAATATTAATTGATTTGCATATAATGCTATGTTAGTTATGAAGAAATTCCAACCATCAATCTTTCTATGTAAAAATATTTTTAAACATCCTAGTCGTTTTGGAAGAGTTTCCAAAAGTTACGATAAAATATCGTGTTGTTAGTTATTTTTTTAAAGCAAAACTATTAGTTACACGAAAAAACCTTGTGTTCAAAATTATGTACATAAATCAGTAACAAATATTTTGTTTTTCAAACCTTTTAACCTAGCCGTTACTAAGGAGTATGCTTTAGAAAGTTACCGTTTTACGGCAATAAAGGGTATGTCGACCCTTAAGTGGAATTGTTGTCGTTTAAACTCAGAGACATAGTCAGAGGGTATCAGTTATCAGTGCGAACCTATTAACAAAAGAATTCACATCAGCTCGTATATCACTGTAGCAGATGCAAATGGAAGTAATTCATCATTCCATCGTAGCGCCGGGACTGCACGATACTTGGTCATTCTCCAAGAATAATACCTATTGCCTATTTGAGGCCAATAGTAAACAGATTTACCACTAAAAATGTGTTCTAAAATTAGAATAAACGATAAAACTAGAGCAGTTTTGACTATACGCAAAAGGTACGAAAATTATAATATATTATGTATCTTCTATGCTATGATTCTTATTTACCACATCTTAACCACAAGACCAGAGACAAAAGTCTATGACCAGTGTGTGTTGCCAGTGATGACATATGGCTCTGAGACGTGGTCGCTTACAATGGGCCTCATCAGAAAGCTTACAGTCACTCAAAGGGCAATGGAGAGGGCTATGCTCGGCATTTCCTTGCGTGATCGAATCAGAAATGTAGAGATCCGTAAGAGAACCAATGTTACCGACATAGCTCGAAGAATTGCCAAACTTAAGTGGCAGTGGGCTGGGCACATTGCTCGCAGAACGGATGGCCGATGGGGCAGAAAAGTTCTGGAGTGGCGACCGCGAACCGGAAGACGTTGCGTTGGAAGGCCTCCCACCAGGTGGACCGATGACCTCGTGAAGGTTGCGGGGATCCGCTGGTTGCGAGACGCACGGGACCGGTCAATGTGGCGACGCTTGGGGGAGGCCTATGTCCAGCAGTGGACGTCTTTCGGCTGATATGATGAACTACAAGATACAGGCTAACCTCCAGATGGAGGTGAAAAATATTAGGTAATATTTTCTTGACAGATTCCTTAACCTGGTTTTGTTTCTGGGGGTCTGACAATATACCATTCCATCGTCGATAAAAAATTATTAAGTAAGTCAGTCAGAAAACTGAGCCGATCAGGTTACATGCAAATGGTTTCTAGTTTTTTATTTTTTTTTTTTCTATATTAATAAAAACTAATGTTCTTAATAACAAATTACAATCTAGCCTTAATAGACTAATAAGCAATTTAACTCTAACTTATTATTATAATGTAAAATGTTATGACTAAGAATAGTGTCAATTTGCACTTTTATACAATTCGGTAGCACTTTCTTAGAGTCTGATACGTTAAAAACACTTAGTTCACGTGTTACATGTATAGCACAGTATTCTTTGCTATTATTTTTTCACTTATTATACACTACACTAACTCAAATGGTTTAGTTCTCTTTAGCCTACGCACTATGTCCGTGTTATCTAGCAGCTGGATTGCTTCCACATTCACATGTCGATGAAGTCTGTGTTCGTGGGTTTCAGCAAAGTTTTGAATAACGGTGGTGACGAGTTTCATTTTAAGGTCGCGGTGAAGGTCGTCATTTCTGATGTACCATGGTGCATTAACAGCATCTCTGAGTACTTTATTTTGAAATTGTTGTATAATTTTTACATTACTTTGTTTAGTACAGCCCCATAGTTGGATACCATACGTCCAAATTGGCATAATAATATGCTTGTATATTATAATTTTATTGTGTATTGATAGACAGAATTTCCTTCCGAGTAACCAATACATATTTTTGTACCGTATATCGAGTTCCTGTCTTTTCTTTTTGACGTGAGATTTCCAACGCATCTTGGCGTCAAGAGGTATGCCAAGGTATTTGGCTGTATTCGCATAAGGCACTTGCATGCCATTTATATAGACTGGGTGATAATCGCAGTGTTTATTAGTGAAGTCAATGTGAATCGATTTTGACTCATTCAGTTTGATCATCCACTTTTGTGTCCAGTCGTAAACTAAGTTCACAGCTAGTTGAACCTTTTCTACTGCTTCTTTGTGGTTTGAAGCAATAGCCATAATAGCAGTGTCATCAACAAAGGTCGCTATGGTGTTGTTTTCCAGCTCTGGGATATCACATGTGTATACCAAGTACAGGATTGGGCCTAAAACACTTCCTTGTGGTACTCCGGCCTGAATAGTTTTTAGCTCAGAATATGCGTCCTCTTGTCTTATCCTAAACATTCTGTTGCTTATATATGACTCTAGAATATCTGAAAATTCGGGGAGCATGCGTCTGAGTTTGTATATCAGACCCTCATGCCAAACTTTGTCAAAAGCTTGTGCGACATCTAGAAATACGGTGGCGCAGACTTCCTGGTTTTCGAGCGTTTTTCGATGATGTTTGTTATTCTGTGTACCTGGTCTATGGTAGAATGTTTTTCCCTGAAGCCAAATTGATGGTCCGGAATAAGGCCTTTTTCTTCTATAATTGGTTTTAGCCGTTTTAATAAGAGCTTTTCAAACAGTTTCGATAATACTGGCAGCAGGGAAATGGGTCTATAAGATGATGCTTCATGGGGTGGTTTCCCAGGCTTCGCAATCATAATGACTTCAGCAACTTTCCATGGCTCAGGTACATGTTTTAGCATAAATGCAGCGTTAATAAGTCTGGTCAGCTTAACTATGGCTTTGCGCGGGAGGTGTTTTAGAATTTCTCCTGTTATGAGGTCATAACCCGGAGATTTCTTCGAGCTTATATTGTTTTTAATTTCTCTCACAACTTCTTTAGGAGTTACAAGCCGAATTCTTTGGTTTTGTGATACATATTCACTCTCCGATATTTCTATGGAACTTTCATTGGGTTGAAAAGTATCTGCTAAGTATTGGGCAAACCTTACCGCTTTTTGTTCATTGCTAATGGCCCATTTTCCATCGCTGTTTCTGATGGGAGGTATTTGCATAATCGGCCTTTTTAGGTTTTTTGTAGCTTTCCAGAGAGAGTAATCCGTTGATTAGTCGTTGGTTAGCTGCACAAGATTGGAGTTCAGGGTTTCATCCTCAAATTGTATAATTTTCCTCTTTAATTGTTTAGTTAGGTTATTTAATAGTGTTTTATCTCGCGGGCATCTTGTTTGCTGCCAGCGCTTTCTTTGTTTTCTTTTCTCTGATAGCAAATTCACAATATCCTTGGGATAGATATGCCCCTTGTATTTCCGTTTTAATTGTGGTGTGTTATTCCAAGCACATTGTTGAATGTTAACAACATATTTGTTTACTTCTGAGTCAAGCTGATCATGATTTTGTAATGGAGTTTTTAGGTCGATTATTTTATCTAGATCAAGCGCAAAGCTGTCCCAGTCTGTAGACTTGTTAACCAGGGTTAGACGGTATTCTCTTAATATAATTTTTTGACTAAGTCTTAGTATAATCGGGGAGTGATCCGAATTCATAAGAAACTCTTCCTCCAAACTAACATAATTGGTGGATATGTTTTTACATATGAAAAAGTCTATGAGATCGAGTATTTTCTGAAGATCAGTTGGCCAGTATGTTGGTTTGCCAGTGCTCATAACTTGACAATGTGTGTCTCTAACTGCGTTTAAGAGCTGTCTTACCTTTTTTGTAGTCAGTCGTGATCCCCAATGCATATGCTTGGCATTAAAATCACCGCCTAGGATGAATCTTTGACCCAAAACTTCAAAGAATTGCATATATCGCTCTTTTCTTATCGTATGCCTTGGAGGACAGTAAACAGCTGCTATGGAAACGTGACAAAATTTGGTTTTGACTGATACTGCCACAGCTTGAATGTCTGGTTCTCTTCAAATTTACTGTGCTCGTAATGGTTAAGGTTTTCTTTAATTATAACCGCGCTACCTCCTCTGGCAGAGTTGTCAGGGTGAAGCGAATTATATATCTTGTATCCTTTAAATTTAACGAAAGATTGTTTAGTGAAGTGCGTTTCAGAGATTAAACACACGTCAATATTTTCTGTGTCTAGGACTGCCTGTAACTCATTCTGATGTTTGAGGAGCCCATTAGAGTTCCACGCCATTATTTTTAGTGTATTAGTCATTTATGATTATTAAGAGCAGCTGTTTTAGTGCTGGATTCTAACTACTCTAGTCTTTTGTCAAATGTAGTAATACACTTTAAAATCTGATTTATCTTATCTTCTAGATATGAGGGTTGTGTGCCTTGTTTTGCAACCTGAGCATAGGAAATACTTTTGGTGACTTGAACAGGTTTAACAGTTGACTGGACACCTTCTTTCCCTGTGTGTTGGTCAGGATTCCTTATTGTAGAAAACTGTTGGGCTGTTGGCACAACAAGTTTCTTTTTGATGTTTTTGTTTTTCATCATTTGCATCTCTTTGGCTACTTCAAACCCTCTGTAGTTGGCTGGGTGGGGTAAGCCACAGTGGACGCATTTCGGTTTCTCTTGCGGAGATTTAATACATTCGGCTGTAAGGTGCTTGCCAGTGCATTTTACACACCTTGGCTCTTTTTTACAGTATTTATGAGTATGCCCATATGCCTGACATCTCTTACACTGTGGAATGAGTTTCGGATTTTTGAGAGCGTGTATTTCAATTTTACACCCTAAAATATGCTTTGTTGCATAGATTTTATTTACATCTTCGTCATTATGAAATGAAAGAACAAACATATTGAGCGGTTCTTTACTCTTCCAGCTCAACTTGTGGTCAACTTTTTCTATTTTAAGACCTTGCGATATTAAATCAGCTTTGATTCGATCTGGCTGGCAAGAAGAATGTAACTTTTTCACTACAACTCTTATTGGCCTAGCCTGTTTGTTTTCATATGTGTGCCAATGATAGTCTTTCTCTGTCAAAAACCTAACAATTGCTCTATAGGAGTCATCAGTTTTAGCGTTGATCTTCACACGGTCTCCATTCATCATTTTGGCGGTGAATGATTCAGTTGGTTGGGTTTCAGTCAGTGAGTCGTAAAACATTTGGTAGCTCTTGACCTGATCTATTGTGATTGGCGGTGGTGCACGCACTTTTTTGACTAATGTCTGTTCTTTTTCCAATGTTTTTTGTTGTTGGGCGTTTGTTCCGGGTTGTTGTGGGGGAGAAAGAGAAAAGTTTAGCTTCCTTTTTTTCCTACTTTTGGCCCTTATCCACTCAGTCTCTTTTGCGAGTTCTTCCTCGTCTGTGCTATTGTGACGTTTCCTTTTTCAGACTGAGCAAATCGTACGTTGCTCTTATTTTCCAACTCATTGGGGCCGTTATTTCCTTGTTCCATGCTTGAGCTGGGATTTTCATTTTGGCGGCTTTGTAGTTGATACTGAAGGCTTTCTATTTAGACCTGCAACTCATTAACAAGAAGTGCCAGCTTTTCTCTTTCTGATTTGTCTTGGATGTAACTGTCATACAACAGCTTTGCCAGATCAGTTTTATTTTTTATTTTTGTTGGTGACATTTTAGGGTAAATAGGCACTACACCTTCACAATTAACTGATTGCACTGTTAACACTATAATTAATAAATAACTGGGTCATCGTGGCGACCTTGACCAACCGATTTCGCAACGCGGCGACGACGGCGTTATTTTGATGCGCCAGCGAATTACGCTCACGTAGCGCACTCGCGCGAATTACGCGACCGTTCTCGATAGAAGTCAAACAACGTATATGGTTTCTAGTGAAGCTATTAAAATGTTGCACTTATCGTCTCTTGTACTTGAGAATAGCATTCGCAAAGTTCTTGGAGAAACCAATTTGATTCGACAGTGTTATAACAAAGAAATGTTACTTCGTTCTATTGTAGCACTTATTTGAAGGTGCGTTTTGTATAATAGAACATGCTGAAACATCCCCATAGTATAAATGCCGATCATTCTGCCACAGTGCAAATCTAGCTAAGCAGTTTTTGGTATATTCGCGGCCCGAGTTCGCCCACTGCTGAGCATAGGGTTCCCTTGTCTTGTGCCAATCTCCACGTCCCTGCGCCAGCCTCATGCCGGTTCTGCTCGAGATGGCAACAATGTCGTCTGCCCATCTCGCCGCCGGGCGACCAATGTTTCTTCTGACAGTCCTTGGACGCCGTAGTATATTTTGTCACAAGCGACCAAAATAATGTATAGAAACGAGAGCGATTTTTTGAAACCAGAACGAAGCGAAGGATTCTAGAGTAGAATCCTGAGCCCAGCGAGGGATCCTAAAGTAGAATCCTAAGCGTAGCGAGATTCAAAGTACTTCGTTTGAGGTTAAATAATTTTGGTCCCGTGTGGCACACTCAACTTTACATTCAAAAATTCAAATTCAAAATTCAAAAACTATTTATTTGCCAACATAGGTAGGCGTAAAGATGTTTTTTAATGTTCTCCATGCTCTGCCGTCATATGGGCATGCAAAATCTTACACATAAATTACAACCTAGTATCAAAATACAATAAATATTCAATATCAAGCCGAATAACAATAAATATTACAAAATCATTAAACCATTTTATTTTTAATGTCAAGGGGTCTCCAGTAGTCCAAATTCAAATAAATGTCAGAGTAGATAATGAAATTAATGTCAATAAAATAAATTAAAGTCCTAGATAAATAATAATTGAGAGCAGAGTATGTCATTATTATTTTCATTAATATTATCTGCCATAAAGATTCCCGTTTAGATACTCCTTCACACTGTAATACGCCTTATCAGTTAGAAATTCCTTTAGCTTCCGCTTAAATATGTGCAAGTTGTCAATATCTGTAATGCAACATGGCAATTTATTAAAAATCTTGGATGTCATACAATAAACACTGGAGCCCATTAAATAAGTTCTGCATGGTGCAATCTGAATTTCCTCTATGAGAATAACGTTTCCGCAGTTTTAGCAGTTTATTGTAACTGTTTTGTTGGAAACAGAAAATGTCGTCGACTTATTTATCATTTGGGTATTCGTTATAACTTCAGACTATGGTTGATGATCATGTTGAGTCAATGGTGACATTTCACGCTGTTTTGAAGTGGATGGGCGCGGCGACAAAGGTTGAATCGGTGGATGAACTGAGGAAGGCCGTAATTTACTTTTCTCTCGATTTGTTTGGTAGTAAATTGTGTATGACAGTTTCTGCGTTTAATTTTGCACTTTCTGTTGTTAATATTTCACTTTCAATGTACGAACTATGGTAAAAACTTATCTTTTATTCAATTTGTGTGACTCAAGTTAAAATACTCTGTAATATTTTGATAAAAAAGTAATAAAAAATATCACAGACATAAATCTAACTAGATGACGCGATTGTATGTACTTTGCTTGTCAAAAATGGGAGTTAAAGTACTAGCAATGATTGTACTTTGAGCTGATTGATTTAGCATTATCGCCACCGGACATCCACCGAAATCTAGAAAAATGCCTAATTAAGCCATATTGAGCTGTAAAAACTGTACAGAAAAAAGTTGCCCAAGGCAATGGAAATATTTTCTTTCATTGGTAAGTAAATTTGTTCTTAAATTTTGTGTGAACATGTGTCACGCTTGGTTTTCTTAGATTCGCTTGGTTTTGGAGGGACTTGCGTTAAAACGAATAAGCAGAGCTCGCATATTTTTACCCGACTGCCGAAGGAAGGTAATGTGTTTATCAGTCTATGTATGTATGTAAGTATGTATGTGTGTATGTATGTATGTTTGTTCCTATATGGCGTACCGGAGACCAAACGCGTTGGCCGATTTTGATGATTTATACGTCAATCGATGCATCTTAATCCTGCGAGTGTCATAGGCTACATTAAAATTGACAATAGAAAAATGGCAGCTTTTGGGTGCCATATTATGGGGGCCCAATTTTTTTTCTTCCAAACCCATCGTGTGGGGTATTAAAATAAAGGGTGTTAAGGGGTGATTTCAAAAATATATAACACTTATATGTTTAAATGTATCTAATTCGAAAAAAAACTAACTAAAAAAACTTAATTTAAAAAATCAAAAAACCCGACTGCTTCAAAAGCGAACTAAAAAGTCGTAAACAAGGAAAAAATCATGCTGTGCAGGCGGAGGATACACCAGATATTGGTCAGCCAGCACAGCATGATTTTTTCCTTGTTTACGACTTTTTAGTTCGCTTTTGAAGCAGTCGGGTTTTTTTTTTTTATTTAGTTAACCAATGTCGCGTCGGCAGGCGCACTCTTTTATCACCAGCCAGAACTTTATCAAAGCGAATTTCGTTCAAACTTTTTCATTAAATAATGTTCCAAATTAAAAAGTAATTTCGTCCTTGTTATTATGTGCGCCGGAATTACCCATTTTGCTCGCACTTATCGAGGAACCCTTCGCCTCTTTTCAAATAGATGGGATAAAAAAACCATTTCTATACATATGTGTCATAAATGGCCATACATGACTAGGAATAGAGCTCTTGCTCTCTCTCAAATCCTGGTAGGCTTCAAAATAAGTGAGGCACAGGTAGACTCCAGAATTGTGATCATACTACATCGTGACCTCCAGTGAAGCAGATTTCAACCGTATTTCATGTGTAGAGATTTACTAGACGTACCTAAAGACATGAATGCCTCGCGAGAATACCAATCAATTACTATACTTTTATACACTGTGTATATTTTTATCTACATACCTAACTAAAATTTGACAGTCGTTACGGGTTGTCAGAAGCTTGAAATCTGATACCAGTCTTGCCAAGTGGTACGGTGTTAACTAGTTACTGGGTTATGGAGGTAAGAAAGGCAGTCGCTCTATGTGAAACACTGGTACTCAGCTGAATCCGGTTAGGCTGAAAGCCGAGCCCAATATAGTTGGGAAAAAGGCTAGTTAGTGATTGATTGTACCTAACTAAAATTAGTAGATGAAAAAAATTCTTTACTTGCCTAAAATAAAAAATTAAATAGCCTACGTAAGCGAAGTCGTAGTTGATTTTTGATTTCAACAAGTAAAATTTCTAAATTTAAAAAAGCCCCGACACATTTATCTTGCGAAAACACCACGATTCAAACAGTAAAACGGCCATAACTTTTGTGCGGCTGAATCGATTTTATTCAAACATAGCTAAGAACACTCTCGCAAAATCACCTTTCAAACAAAAAAATACTAAATTAAAATCGGTTTATCCGTTTAGGCGATATGATGCCACAGACAGATACACAGCAACACACGTGAAACTTATAACACTCTTATTCCGGCGGGGCTTAAAAAGGGCCTAAGTAAAGTATTCAATCAGCAATGGCGATTATTGACATACCAAAACATATGTGATTGATCGCGTTAAATTTCGATAGCACTCGGCAATAGCATACATTTTTGACGCTATCGCGTCGCTTTCAGTGATAGAATAGCATTTGTCTAAAGCATCTGGTCATCTATATACTGCGTCTGTTGATCTATGTGTTAACAAGTCATCGGCCAACCACTGCAATACCAGCTGTCGATGACTTACACTCCGCTAGCCAACGCACAACAAAGACCGATCTGACACTAATCTTGCCAAGGGTCATCGTGTTACCTAGTTACTGTATTGTGGAGGTCAGATAGGCAGCTACTTCATGTAAAATAATTCATGGAAAGCAACCCGCCTAGCTTCGCACGGGGCAATTATATACCTTCACAAACCTTCCTCGTTTATGGCTTTTTCTTTTAGTGGACACCGTATCAAAATCGGTTGCGTGGTTTAACCAAGCTATGCCCGCTTGCAAGAAAAACTTAACTCAAAGTTAGTTAGTTGTAAACACGGCAATATTGTCTGACAAACTGTCAATTTAACCTCGTCTTAGCAACTACCTCTGAGTTAAGTTTTCGTACAAGTGGGCCTAAGAGGAGTCACATTTAAGATTCGATTCGTAATTTCGATCTCAATTTATATTATTTAAAGATATAGAGAAGAGATAGAATATTTAAATAGTTAAAACACCATGATAGTAACCATACTCAACACGATAAAGTACAAAGGAACGACCTAAAGCCCGATTGCGCCTCGCTGGGTTATCTTACCAACTTCGAGTTATTAACTAACTCGGCCAATTATGACATGCTTATTTACTTAATCTCGTGTTAGCAACTAACTCTTAGTAAAGTTTGTGGTGCGCGCGTATTGTATCGTCCCTATCGGCTTCGTAAAAAGCGCTCCTATTTTACGCATAAGAACTTTCATACCGAGTGTTTCCGAGTTTCCGATAGATTTTTACCGGATCCAGGTAACCCATTGGTACCGGATTATATTGACGATCGGATTCGAAAATTCGAAGTTCGAATGCGCGCGTCCTTATAGCTGGATAGAAATGTAAGCATTACGTATTAAAGATAGGGGTCAATATACTATGTACAGTTTGAGCTTATCGCTTCGACTCTGTGTCAATGTGGTTTAACCCTTTCAGTAGACCGTAGGGGTAGAACAGTGATATCATTTTACACGACTATAAGAAAGCCAAACGTAGGGTTATGATTGTAAGCCATAAGTATGTTATTATTAT
Organism: Orthosia gothica; assembly: GCA_949775005.1. Taxonomy (NCBI): domain Eukaryota; kingdom Metazoa; phylum Arthropoda; class Insecta; order Lepidoptera; family Noctuidae; genus Orthosia; species Orthosia gothica. The sequence continues at coordinate 3,889,690 of OX459048.1, read as the reverse complement.
TTATTTATTTATTATTTATTTATTATTAAAAATACAGAGTAGACTTATAAGCTACGCACACTCCCGCAAAACTGCACATACAGTTTGACTGCGGGATCAATCATACAAGTACATAATTACGCAAGTGCTTCAAATTAGAACTGTAGGCAGGTAAGTAGGTACCTAATGCAAACAATTAAGGTAGTGCTTAAATAATTTACGCTTAAACAATTTCTTTTTTGTTTCTTTGGCAATGTCGGCGGGTAAACTGTTGAGTAGGTATGGAATACGTTTTTTTAAAGTTCTGTCCCCGTAATAATTATTGACTCTTGGAACAACAAATTTACCCGCAGTCATTGACCTAGTATAATAATTATTAACAACTTTAACTAACGAAGACTTTTGATCTCGATTGCCATGGTTATTAACTGCAAGAAGGTATTTATGTTTCAGACTTACCGGGAGAATTTTAGAAACTTTAAACAATTTACTTTATTTTTCGACAAGTAGTTTTAAAAATCTTAGTTGAATGTTTTCTAATTTATCAATGTATGATTTTAATGTTATTCCATAGCAATCGAGAGCATAACTCAAAATCGAGTCTACCAAAGCACTATACAAAAGTCTTAAGGTACTAATAGGAACTTTGAAACTTAAATGATAAAATTTACCTAAAATTATTCTAAGTTTATTACAGATGTAATTTATATGTTCAGCCCAGGAGAAGTGCTCATCAACTTTTACCCCCAAGTATGTCACACAGTTAACTCTTTGTATTGATTTACAATTGCAATTAGCAACATTATTATGAAAGCAATTATAGGAATGGGCAAATAAAGAGCAAGACACATCAGTCAGAGGCAAATATGGCGAATGTATAATTAATAGTTTAGTTTTGTCCGAGTTTATTACTATGCCGTTATCGTGTGACCATTTGACGATAGCGTCCACATCTAGCAGCACGAGGCGACACGTCTCAGCCAAGTCAGAGCCAGCACGCAGTATGCCCAGGTCATCCGCGAACATGTGCGCTGAACAGTGTTGTAGCACTCCACACAAACTATTTACGTGCATCAGGTAGCACACAGGTCCGCATCCCGACCCCTGGGGCACCCACACCTGACTCCGACCTCGTCGCTGTATGTCTCGCCGACCTTCACTCGGTATGAGCGTGTAGTCAGATAGTCTCTGAACCATTCATTCAAAGGCTCTCCGACCCCACACTCTTCTATTACATTTAATAATGTGGACGTTTCTAACGTATCGAAAGCTTTTTTACTGTCAAAGAATATGGTCGAAGAAGATTTTTTTTTTTTGGATTGACGCTTCGTTTCGCTTTGAATTTGAACCTGAAAGCGGTAGGTAGGTAGATATGCCGATACCTACCTACCTACCGCTTTTTCGTTATACTGCTTCTCAAAATCCCGCGCCACGCTTCGAGTAGGTAGTGTACAGTTAGCAAAACAAATAATACACGAAGTGAAAAAAATACTAGATATGTTTGCTGTCTGGTGATAGTGATTATGTGTAGTTTTATTTCATCACGGTCCTTAAAACAGTCTGCTTTTCCGTCATCCCTTACAATGTTTGATTCTATGAAATTTAATAATCCCTTTTTTTAACAATCACTGTATTAACTTCCAGTATGAGACCACATATCGACACCCAATATGATTAACATTGTAACTTTAGTTACACATTGGTATAACTTTATGTCATATGAAATCAGCAAGAACAGACCTTTTATTTCTGCCTCTTAACCGTATTTCTATAATTTCATTGCAATTAAAAATGAACAATGTATCTACTGAAATAAACTCGTAGATTGGTAACAAGGGTTTCTTTGTGTTAAAGTCATTATAAATTGAGATATATATACAATTTTGAACTATTTATATTTTAGCCATATTGCAATTTTAAATTACTATTTTAACCATTTTGTTTTCTTCTTAAATCTAAACACTTATTTTAAAATGTTATCATTGTAAAGAAAGATGCAGTATTGATATCGAGAGTAGGTTTTTAGTTCATCATTTGAATATAATAGTATCAAAATAAATGGTCTTGGAGAAAACTGAGAGTAGGTATAAAATAAAAATGTTTTTTATACTCATTCAATATTACATATATGTGAGTAACGATAATTATAAAAAAAATGTGAAGAAGTAATTGCAAACGATAGGTGTGGTAGGCTTAAGTACAGGATAGGATAGATGGACCCCCTTTTCCGAACTTAGACGCCCATTTAATCCATTGTGTGTGCAGGCTTCCTCTCTGTGAGAGCGAATGGGCCGTAATCCACCACGTGGGCCCAGTGTGGTTTGATGACATGTCATAGTTCTTTTTTTACTTCAGTGTTTTGAGAGCAGTGGTGATGAAACAATTTACAATTATTTATTTATTTTTCTCTATATGCTTGCGCTTGACCACTATCTCGCCTGATGGTAAGCGATGATGTGGTCGACGGTGAAGCACGCTTGCTTAGAAAAACCTATTCACTATATATATATAGACTTAAAGACCCCAAGGTTGTAGCTATCGGGCAACACAGACTCCGGCAGGGAATTGCACTCCTTAGCTGTACGCATAATGAAAGTGTCCCCAAAACGTTTTGTACACGTAAGTAAAGCGCTTGCCTGGGTTCGAGCCCACGACCATACTTGTAAGTTGCGTCTGTTATCACTGGACCATCACTGCTCTATATTCTAGGAACGGGAATGGAACGAAACGGGCTAGGTGGAATGAGATCATGTAATTTCATTGCACACTCCCCGAAATGCAACTGATAAAAAACCGATAAGCTGGCAATGATGTTCAAGGCTCTAGAGCTTTGAGTCTACCAGTGCCTCATTGCTGATGAGCTTCTTGGCCCGTTTTTTTTATCAACTTAAGTGCATCAACCTGGTATTTAGCAGATCCGTCCCAGAAATGAGATAAGTACTCTATACGTCACCGAACTTGCGCTTGATACAACTTGAGCAACTGTTCTGGCGTGAAGAACCGTGTCACCTTAGCGAGGATACCCAACTTTATAGTAGCCAGCTTAGCCTTTGCATTTGCCAGCATTAATATCCAATTGGTCCAACGAACACCCATCTATAACCACTTGAATTCTGTAATCCAATCACACATACCATCACCAGGCAGACCTAATGAAAGAAGCTTACTAATAAGGCTTCCGTGCCAGACCCTATCGAAAGCTTTCGAGTTATCGAGGGAGACGGCAAGCGCCTCCCCGTGCCTTTCGATTGCCTCACTCCAGATTTGAATGGCATACGCTAGAAGATCCCCTGTACAACGAGTTCGGCGGCAGCCGTATTGGCAATCACTTAGGATGTCATTAGCTTCTAGGTATGCCAGGAGCTTAATATTAAGCACACGTACAGATAGGTCTGTAATTGGCCGGGTCAGCTCAACTGTCCTTCTTGGACTTGTACGTTAGCTTACTTACAAGCATTCGGCACTTTTTCAGTTTCATACGAAAGGCGAAATAGAACTTTCAAGATCGTAGACAGTTCGGGCGCATACGTTTTAAGAAGAAGTGCTAGTATACCGTCGGTGTCACTAGCTTTGTTCAAGTCGGGGTTGCTCAGCACTCTACGAACGTCATTTTGATGGATGCGAATGTCCGACATATATGTCTCACACCCACCAGGAGAAATAAGGGGCCTCGCATCACCAGAATGCAGACGCAAAGATTCCGCAAAAAAAGGCAAATAAGTTTGCCTCCTCCTCAGCGAAGCGGGCCAGTGACCCATCGGGTTTCAGCAGTGGTGGTAGTGAGGGATGGCAGAAGTTCGACTCAACCGACTGACCCAGGGACCGAAACTTTTTATTACCTGCTGGGTAAGAAGCAAGTTATGTCCCTATTCGACTAGTTATGTGGCATTTTAGTAATGTGGTCGGACCGAGACCTTTGCAACACCTTTTTGCAGGACTTGACAGCGCTGTTGAAGGCCTTATTTGCCGACATAAGCTAGTCGCTACCCAAGGTGAACTTGTCGACACAGAGTATCGACACAGATAATATAATCTAGTATTATATACATACAGATGCCTCATCATTTTCACTTGATTTTTTTGGTTCGGTTCCGTTCCACGGCGATAGATAGATCACCATCTATATCCGTGTAACGGAACCGAACGCGATTGATGTACATAAAATAATCAGTATAATTAGTACAGTACGTCGGCACGGTTTTTTTGTATGGGATTAGAAACCACTGGTATCGGTCTGGATCTGTTGTCAGCAGAAGGTCCAAGCAATTGGCCGTGTACGAATCAACATCCCTCGTTGTCGTTGCCCGCTGAACCAGCTGGCTGATTAGTGCTAAAGAAAACTTATGCATCTCCCCCCCAGCCTGATCACTGCACTGGTATGGGAAGAGCCACTTCTGGTGGTAAGCATTAAAGTTCCCCCGTATCACTAATTGGGCGGAAGAGTCACTGCTGTGCCGCATCATCCGCTTCACTGAGGTAATTTGTGAGCCTGCTTGTCTCTTGATCTCCACTGTGCTAACGGTAGATACAGGCATATATACTTTTATCCAGACCTGTGTCCAACAGAACCCGAAGCGTTGTGAATATTGATTGAATTACAATAATGATTAAAAATCGAGTTTTATTAGCTCTTCCATAGTACTATAATTTCTGTTTTATCCGAATATAACATTGACATACATTTTAATTATTGCTTACAATAATATTTATCAAAGATTTTTTTTTGTCGGTATAATCGAAATCGCACAATAAGATACAATAATATTCACAGAAAAAAAAACTTTCAAATGTTTTCATGACGCCATTGTAACGGTAGTTACAATGCTTTTCATATTAAAAATGATTAAAATCTGTACATCAAAAATCATATCAAATCAAAAATCATACCTGCAGTGGTTTTATTAAAACTGAAAAAGCAATTAAAATTATTAACATGAAACCAAAATTGTACAGAACAACTTATGCCTGCAGTTGTAAAATAAAAAAACCTTGCAAAAAAAAAACTGTGTTGAAAACCATGCCATATTGAGTTACAATGTTCTTCATATTGGGTGTCGATATAACACATTTATTATATTCCGATTATATTCCATTTTAGTCTTTTACGGCTTCATAACTAACTTTTAAGGCCCACTTGCACAAAAAACTTAACTCAGAGTTAGTTGCTAACACTAGGTTAAATTGACAGTTTGTTATACAATATTGTCGTCGTGTTGTCTGTACGTTTGTGTGCATAAAGTATTAAATAAATAAATTGTCAATTTAACCTCGTGTTAGCAACTAATTCTTAGGTAAGTTTTTAGTGCAAGTGTGTAATAATCAATCAAATACATCATAAATAACGTACGCACTTGTTTGTTGCAACTTGCAAAGACCTAATGTAAATAAATATACGCGCCGCGAGTCTGGCTGGCCGGCACCCGCCGCGAGCGTTCCCGCGCTTTTCGCCGCACTCACCCTTCGTGCGAAGAAGTCTAGTATTTTTTTTAAATAATAAGATTTCGTGGATAAAAACGACACAAATTATGCACAATGTTTTGTTACACCATAATAATCAAAAACACGTAAACTCTAATAACTTGCATTTTCTTTTGTGGATTTTACAGGGTGTTGTAACAAAAAAATAAAATATCTATAAAAGTCGTGGATGAATTCGACACAAAATATTTTAACCAACAGATATCAGTACTCTAAAACGCGTAACACCTATTTAACCTATTGTAATATTCTTTTAGAGCTAGTTTGGCGAGTTGTTAGGTATTGGTTAAGTATTAGGATTGCCGTGGACAGATGTGACACAAAATGCCTATGTACATCAGTTACTATTTCGTTATTATCGTGAAAGTAAAATTTTCATCTCTAATTTTCTTTTTGTCCGATACTGGTCGAAAAGACAAATACCTAAATTTCTACCTATGCAAATACCTAAGATGACACAAACTAAGGTATTAGGTTGGGCAAATGGTCTGGAAACTATATGCGAAACACAAACAACTTTAATATTTTTGAAACCTCAAAACCTAACGCTATCGGTCTATACGGCCGGGATGGCGATAAGACCACGTCAGATGATGTCGATGTTCGAGTGCCGACTGTACGGTGAAACCATACAGTAATAATAATGCACTAATGCTTATTCGTGCATTTTACCTCATTTCACTAATTGATATTAGTAGAGCATTTAGTACTCGATTAGCGGTCATCGCGTGTGCTCCCTCGCTCCTTTGTATTACTAAACCTTTGGTCCGAATAATATATTAATTGTTGACTTTATATGCAGTAGTATCATTTAGCCATCTTCCTAACTTTCACATTGGTCCTTCGAGCTATCGGGCGGGACCTCGCGAGTGTTAGTATTCGTTTTTCTTTGGGGAGTAACGTGTATTAAGTAACTTGTGAGTGAACTCGTCCAGAAATCAGCATATTGGATTGCAGTGATACGTATGAACTGTGGTCTACTTTTCTAACCGCAGTAATTTAGCAAAGCATTTGTAGCAAAACCCTAGCAGCACAGGGTAGCGTTGCAAAATTAGTAGCAGAGCACCGTCCCCAAGCATACCAAGCAGCGGGACATCAGCGCCTCTAAGACAGGGCAATCAGCATCTTGAGCAGAACGCAGCACATCGGTATCTACAGCAGCAGGGCGTCCGAGCCCAGCTACATCAGAGCAGCAGCGTTTGGAGTGCAACAACAAACCAGCGGCAGTCGAAAGCCAGTTTCGAACAAGTAAGATCTTTCCTTTTTATCATCATAAACAAACTAGCAGCATAATGGAGGAGCTTTACTACCAGCAACTTGAACTTAGCGAGTCAATCAAGAAAATACTGATAAATATAAAAAAGGATAGCGCCGATAGGAAATCGGACGACTATTTTAAAAGGCGACTAGAGTTGTTAGAGAGGTATTGGTCAGATTTTCAGAACAATCATTTAGCTATTTGTCAACATGGGGACAAAGATCACTCTTATTTTATAAATTCCGAGCATGAACAAGTTAGCAAGCTTTATACAGCAGCCAAGTCTTTCATCAATGAACAACGCCAACAGTTGTCAAGCAAGCAAACGCCTATGAAATCCGTTAGGGGTACTCAACCAATACAGGAGCAACAAGAGGAAGCCGAACTAGCAGCAGCAGGACCAACGGGTTATAAGCAGCCAGCAAAAGCCAGCATTTTACGTACAATGGAGTCAAAAGGCTCTACCAGCAAATTAGATGACATGCTGCGTAAGCAAACAGCTAATTTCAAAGCATTCAAGAGATCAGCAGGGCTAATCGACCTAGACTCCATGTCCGAAAAATGGGAGATGGAGGACGCCTTGAGAACACTTCAAGCGCGCTGGTCGCAGATTGATTCCCTCCATTGGGAGATAGATAGCGAGACAGGTGGAGAGGAAGAGGATTACGAAGAAGTGTATACTCAGCATGAGCGATCATATATTCTGTTAAAGAAAATGATCAATAAAAAGCTATGGAGCGTATCGCATAGAGAGCATTCCACACCAAAAATGGATATACCAGTATTTTCAGGTAGCTACCAACATTGGACGTCATTTAAGGACCTCTTTAGCGAAGCTATTCATAACAACCCTACCTTGTCGCAAGCGCAAAAAATGCAATTTCTAAAAGGGAAGGTCAGGGGCGAAGCAGAAAAACTTATTCAGCATCTACCTATAAGTTCCAATAACTATCATACCTGTTGGGAAATCTTAAACAATCGGTATAACAATAAAAAGCTTATATTTACGTATGTTATAAATACTTTACTAGGCCTACCAAGTACGCAGCATCAAACGCTAGGTCATATTAAGAAACTGCATGATGTAGCACTAGAAAGCTTGCATGCCATACGGAACTTAGGAATTGATATCAGCACTTGGGATCCGCTTCTTGTGCATTTATTAGCGCAGAAGCTGGATAGCGAAACGTACGGAGACTACATAGACTCCCTTAAAAATTCCAGAGAGCTGCCGGTACTGCAGGAATTCTTGGACTACTTAGAAAGCAAGTTTACGAGCCTGGAAACTTCTCGCAGGAAGCTCGATCAAGCAACACCGAAACCAACTCATCATACTAATAGCGATGCTCCTGAAAACCAAAGGGCAAGACGACATAACCCGAACTTTGCCAATAAATACAATAAGCCACAGCCATATTCAAATTCCTTACACGTGTCTACCACAAAATGTCAATTTTGCGGTCACCAACATGCCATGTTTAATTGCGTAAAGTTTTTGCAATTGCCTAATGAAGCAAAATTTAAAACAGTTGAAAGATTGAAATTATGTCGAAATTGTTTATTTGATCATAATGGCCAGCAATGCATTTCCGTTAAGCGATGTCGCAAATGTGACGGAAATCACCACTCCGTTTTACATGACGCTTGCTCAAAAAATATATTGCATTCAAGCAACGTAGCAACAACAACAACTGAACCAAATCAGAATGATCCAGGGACGAATGAAGTATTGTTAGCTACAGCCTTGATAAAGGTCGCGACGATAGATGGATCGTGTCACATTTTAAGGGCTCTCATTGATCCTGGATCACAAGTGTCGATAATAAAAGAAAGTACAGCAAAGAAATTAGGATTACGTAGATCTAAATTCAATGGATTGATATGCGGAGTAGGTGAAGTCGAACATAATTGTAAGGGTATGGTCACACTAAGCTGCTTCTCAACGTACAACAACTTTTCGTTCACAACCGATGTACTAGTCATGAACAACGTACTTAAGGATATTCCATATAAATCGTTTGACACATCGAAGTGGTCCTACATAGAAAATCTTAAATTAGCAGATCCATATTTTAACATTAGCCGTCCAGTGGACTTATTATTAAGCGCCCAAGTCAATGGCTTGATGATGGGAGGATTGATCAAAGGACAGAATGTATCACAGCCAGTGTTGCAAGAAACACAGCTTGGGTGGATCATATATGGTGGTGGCCAAATAGCATCACTACAGTGCAACGTCATCATGAATAATATCCACGATATTCAGCAGTTTTGGGACATCGAGGATATAAGCGAGAAATCAAACCTATCATTGGAAGATCAAGAATGTGTCGATTTTTATTCATCAACTACAAAACGTCAAGAAGACGGCCGGTATGTAGTAAAATTGCCACTAAAAGCAGACATCAATGAAAAACTAGGTTCATCTAAAGATATGGCAATAGCACAGTTCCAAAATCTGGAACGTAAATTTAGCAAACAACCTGTTCTAGCAGAACAATATAAAACATTCATTAGTGAGTACATAGCCTTAGGACATATGGTGCCTAGTTACAGCAATAAAACCAAACAAGCGCTATCGTGTTACTTGCCGCACCATTCCGTCCAACGAGCAGAATCAGCTACTACAAAGCTACGGGTGGTATTTAACGCATCAGCAAGAACGTCAAGCGGATACAGCGTGAATGACCTGATGTATAAGGGCCCTAATTTACAACAGGATCTACAGGAACTGATACTGAAGTGGCGGCAATATCGTTATGCTTACACATCAGATATCGAGAAAATGTACAGGCAGATAATGGTGGACGAAGCAGATCAGCAATATCAGCAAGTTATCTGGAGGTATGCGCCAGATCAACCACTACAAACGTACAAGCTTACTACCGTCACATACGGTACAAAATCAGCACCATTCCTAGCGATGATGACTTTAAAACGTTTAGCATCGGATGCACGAAGTGCATTTCCGGAAGCAGCAAAGATTCTAGAAGAATCCTTTTATATGGATGATCTGGTCCATGGTTCTCACTCTATCGAAAGAGGAAAGCAGCTCATCGAAGATCTCAACAGATTATTAAAATCAGGCGGTTTTACACTGAGAAAATGGTCCGCAAATCATCCGGAACTTCTTGAAAATATAGAGCAGAGCAGCAGCAATGGCGAAATAATTTTTAACTTCAAATCAGAAAGTACGTCAAAAACATTAGGCCTTCGTTGGAACTCTTGTGATGACATGTTTACTTTCAAATACAGCATAGCTAATCCTAACGCCAAAATTACTAAACGATTACTTTTGTCGGAGATATCAAAAGTATTCGACCCGTTGGGGTGGTTGTCCCCACTTACAACAAAATTAAAGCTGATATTCCAAAAGCTGTGGTTAAATAAAATGCATTGGGATGAAGAAGTTCCTGTAAACATCAAATACGAATGGGAAACCATAAAAATAGACATGGAATATTTGAATCAATGCAAAATACCACGTTGGATCGGGTATCAATCACATCACGTCATAGAACTGCACGGTTATTGTGACGCATCTACTAAAGCCTACGCGGCAGTTATTTACGCGCGATTACAGAAAAATGATGAGCGGAGGAGAGTGGATTATACAGGTTTCGTAGAGATAAAAAGCAACAAGGGGCGCGGAATTAAGACCACAAAAGGATATATTGCGTTGTTTATTTGTCTAGCGACTAAAGCTGTACATTTAGAGCTTGTATCCGACCTAAGCAGTACTGGGTTTTTAGCAGCATTACGACGGATGGCCGCCAGAAGAGGGGCGCCACGCCATCTTTATAGCGATAACGGGACGAATTTTGTAGGTGCAAATAGAATGCTACAGGAAAGCTATCACGATTTCGAAAACGTATATGATCGTAACTTTTTCGCAGAGCTAACAGATTTAAATATAGAATGGCACTTTAACGCGCCATCTTGGCCAAGTGCGGGAGGTCTATGGGAGAGAGCCATTAGAAGCTTAAAATATCACCTCAAGCGAGTAATTGGAGAGCAGAAATTGACTTTCGAAGAGTTCAGCACAATATTAGCACAGATAGAGGCTTGTCTGAACACCAGACCTTTGTGTGCCTTGTCTGAAGATATCGAAGATTTAAACGTACTTACTCCAGCGCATTTCTTGACCGGGAGATCTGGAACTGTCATAATTGAAACGGAAACAGATGCTCGAACTAGATGGCATTTATCAGCTAATATAGTAAATGACATATGGAAGAAATGGAAATCGGAATACCTAACACAGCTATCTGTAAGAAGCAAATGGCGAAGCACTGAGCAAAATATCAACATCGATGATTTAGTGACCATCCAGGATGACAATTTGCCACCTGGAAAATGGATGATGGGAAGAGTAGTAGAAACTCACCCTGGTCAAGATGGATTAGTACGAGTAGTAACATTAAAAACAAAAAGCGGAATACTTAAAAGGCCGGTTGTGAAACTCTCAACCTTGCCGATATCGCCTGCTTCAAGCAAAATGAAAGACGATAGAAAGGATAATCAAGAAATCAACATCAGCATAAAGGAACCTGACGAGCAGAAAACAAGCAATAAAATCAAATCTAAGTTCGTATCAGTGGTAGTATCGTTAATCTTTTTTATGTCATTGATAACATCATCTCGCGCAGCTTTTAACATATCAGCGTTGCCAAACAACAATTCACTGTATTTCGAAACAGTGGGCAATATGCAAGTTATTCGAGATAAATGGAATCTTATTGTTTACTATGACATGAGCCCTTACTGGGAAGGGAATACAGCAGCCACAAAGTTTTTAGATTATTTACAAAGACTCTGCGCATCCCTAAACGATACTAGCCAATGTAATATGATAACGCTTCAATTAAATCACGACTACAAAGAAATACAGCACTATAATCAACTTATGATTAATCAGCACTTTGACGCGCGCGCCAGACAGCGTCGCGGTCTCATTAACGGTATCGGTTACGTGGCCAATAGCCTGTTCGGAGTATTAGATGAACGAATAAAACAACTGAAATCTGCCAATACTAACTCACCAGATTACACTCTGTCTACGCATGACATTCACCAGTACACTATTTGTTACTGCCTGCTGGGTGTAGCCGTTTTGGTGGCAGCGTACTTCATATGGAGGAGGTGTCGAGCAGTTTCTTCAGTGGAACTATCCCAAAGTGTGGCAAATAGTGTTGTGTTTTCGCGAAAGCAGAGTACGGCTGACCGTCAGCCAAGTGAAGTGAAAATACCTAGTGCGAACACTGATTGTAAACGGGACATAGCTACGTCACCTATATCTAAAAAGTGTCGCTTTAGATTAGAAGACGTGTAACATTTTTGTATCTTTTTGGCCCGGGAGCATGTACGGTGAAACCATACAGTAATAATAATGCACTAATGCTTATTCGTGCATTTTACCTCATTTCACTAATTGATATTAGTAGAGCATTTAGTACTCGATTAGCGGTCATCGCGTGTGCTCCCTCGCTCCTTTGTATTACTAAACCTTTGGTCCGAATAATATATTAATTTTTGACTTTATATGCAGTAGTATCATTTAGCCATCTTCCTAACTTTCACACCGACTCACATTGACAACTACTACTATATGACTCTCATTTGGACTAAATGGTAGCAGGCCGTGGTGACCGGCTGTTAACAACTTTGTCACAGTGGCAGCGATAAGGAGAACTACAGGGAGCGCCTAGACCTAGGGAACCACTGAGGTGGAGAGTAGTATCGTCAAAAAAGGTAGCTAAGTTTGACGACAGTGGTGCGTCATGCTTTGGTGACGCTGCCACTGCGGCTACAAAGAACCTCAAGCGGTGGTAATATAATAACCTCACCAGAAGTTATATTTTCATGCCAATAGGAGTTGAAACTCTTGGTCTTTATGATCTGTCGGCTAGTAAATGAAACCACCGTTGCTATTGGATGCTAGTTTATTACTGAGTAAAGGACACAACTTAACCGTGCAGGCACGCACACATATGTACATACACCTCACTCCTCCAATACTATTTTCAAAACTATACAACAAAACATTAAGTAGTTAGATACAATATTTTGGGTTAAGAAATCACAAACAATAAGAGACGCAGCATACTGCTCATTATATAAATCAATAAACACGCAACATTGTTCAGTCTTAACTCGAACCGAATAAGGCGCGCTATTTATCTAAGCAGATGCTCGACATTCAAATGCATACATACCACACCTACAATACACTAATCACACACAGACAGAACTAATAGTTCTGTCTGTGATCACCTATATATTTAATTCAATTTAAACCTTATAATTAATCTTCCGTCTACAACTACGGGTCGGTCTTGTAGGCTGTGGTTCAAAGGAATCGTCACGATCCTTGGCTACTTCTTGATTAGTCTCATTTGGTTCAGTATGATCGTTGGCATCGACGTCACTTTGAGCCTCAGCCCACTCATCCTCCTCCCCAACATTATTACCCTCAAATTCTATAACCTGCGATCCATTGTCTGATACTAATGTTGGACACGGCTGCGCCTCCGCCGCCGCCGCTGCCGTTGGAGAACATAAGCGCGGAGGCGGCGGCGAGAGCGCTGGCTGTGTGGGGCTACACATGACATTAGCACTAGGACCGCTTGTCTCGCTTCCAGTAACGTTACCACCTGTATATTTTCTTATTTGGTCAATATGTCTTTTACATTTTACATTATAATCTTTTACTTGTATTTCGTACATACGATTACCCACTATTTTAATAATGTTTCCTAAAGTCCAGATTTCTTTTCTTGCTATATACCATTTTAACCACACTTTATCGCCTATCATTAATCTTTTATTCAGTTTGATGTTATTATAACTAGGTGTGTTATTGTTTCTGTTTGGCAATAACAGATCCAGTCTTGATTTAATTTTTCGGCCAAACATAAGCTTAGCTGGGCATTCACCCGTTGCACAGTGTGGTGTGTTTCGATAGTCAAATAAAAATCCTAATAGCTTTTCGTTAATCACATTTTGCTGACAGTTATCGTTAATTATACATTGTAACATTTTCTTGCACGTTTTTACAGAATTTTCTGCCTGTCCGTTACTGGAAGGGTGATAAATTGGAGATGTTATATATCGAATACCGTTCATTTCGCAAAAATGATTAAATTCATTTGACTTTATTTTAACATCATTATCGGATATTATAACACTCGGTATGCCGAACCTAGAAAACAATTCCTTTAATTTAACTATAAGCGCCCGGCTTGTAGTACCGCAACTCATATGTAAGCACTCCAACCATTTGCTAAAAGAATCTACGACGATTAGATATACACGTTGATTTATTGTCATGTAGTCGATATGCAGACGTTGCCATGGTGCCGAGTCGCGGGGCCAGGGCGCGGGGGGAGCTCGCGGCGGCGCGGCCCGTGTGCCGGCGCACGTATAGCATGCCCCCACCCATTCCTCTATGTCCTTATCAATGGAAGGCCACCAAAATCTACTACGAGCTGCACTTTTTGTTTTGACTACACCGAAATGTCCCGAATGTAGTTCTTTTAATAACCTATTTCGATACACCGCTGGTATAACTACTCGGTGACCTCGAAAAATACAACCGTTTTCAATTTCTAAATCTGTTTTGCAATTGAAATAGGGTAGAACGAATTTACAATTTATTTTACGCGGCCAGCCGTTCTGCATGTGTTTAATCACCGTTTGTAGGGTAACGTCCCTTTCGGTTTCTGTTTTAATATCGCTAAAAGTAAGCGGAGCGACATTTGCATCTAAGAAATTTAAAAAAGATAAGTCAGTTTTTTCTTCCATTGTACAGTCAGGTTCAGGTAAAGGTGCGCGCGATAAATAATCTGCTGCAACATTGTTTTCACTTTTTATGTACTGAACGTTATAATTATATGCAGACAATATTATTGCATATCGCTGTAATCTCGAAGCTGCCATGACTGAAATACCTGTTTTCTTTCCGAAAATTGAAAGTAAAGGGCGATGGTCAGTCTTCAGGACGAATGGTTCCTGACGACCATACAAATATTGGTGATAATATTTTACACCAAATATAATAGCGGTTGCCTCTTTCTGAATCTGACTGTAATTACGTTCACTTGCTGACAGTGACCTTGAGGCGAACGCCAGCGGTCGCTCGAGATGCGCGTGCACGTGGTCGCGCTGCGCCAGCACTGCTCCTAGCCCAGCTGGCCCCGCGTCCACCGTCAGCACTAACTGAGCAGCGGGATCAAAATGAGCCAGCACTCTTTCTGATGATAGCTCGACCTTTACGCTATTAAATGCACGTTCGTGACGGTCGCTCCACTCCCACGGTGCTCCTTTACGCAACAATTCATGCAGCGGGTGTAACTTAGCAGATGCATTCGGTATAAAATTACGGTAATAATTAATTAACCCTATAAATCGCTTAACTTCGGTGACACTGGTCGGCCGCGGCGCGTTTGTAATTGCCTCAGTTTTTTTAGTGCAAGCTCGTAATCCGTGTTTATTTATAATATAGCCTAGATAGGTGACACTTTCCTGGAAGAAACAACATTTTTCTTTTTGTAATTTTAAACCGGCGTCTTTCAATCTACTTAATACTTCATTAAGTCTGCTAAAATGTAGTTGACTATTCGGTGCCGTTACACAAACGTCGTCCAACCATATGCTAACGCCTTCTATACCTATTAATAATGACTCCATCGCTCTTTGAAAAATGGCCGGGGCGTTTGCCAAACCATATACCAGTCGCGTATATTTGAAAAAACCCTTACTAGTACTGATCGCGGTCAACTCTTGCGACGGTTTATCCAGAACAAATTGGTTGTATGCATTGCTGAGGTCCAATTTGCTGTAACACTCCCCTCCACCTAACTTGGCAAACACTTCTTCTATCCTAGGCATTGGGTATTTATCTATTTCTAAATCTTTATTTAAGGTAATTGAATAATCACCGGCTATCTTGACCTTTCCGTTTTCTTTTAGTACTGGGACAATAGGGGTTCCGTATTTAGGAAATTGAATCGGTTTTAATATCCCTAAACCTACCAGTCTGTCTATTTCCTCTTCCACCTTTTTCTTTAAAGCGAAAGGCACAGAACGTGGCTTAAAAAATTTTGGTTCAGTACCATCTTTCAAAACAAGTTTGACCTCGAATTTGTTGAATCTACCTAGTTCGCCAGCAAACAAGTCGGAGTACCTAGATAAAAGTTGCTGCACTTCTTTTATGTCGCACTTAGTTGTACTCATAGATATGGTTTGGATGTTATTGATATCCGTAGCAAAGTACAACTTAAACCTTGTCATAAAGTCTCGTCCCAGTAACGGCGGACCTCCGTGCGGTAAAACAAATATCTTAATATCATGGGAATTATTTAAGTACGTTATTCTACCCTGAAAATATCCCAGGGGCGAGATCTTATGGCCATTATAAAGACACATTTTTAAATTACTTTTCACCAAGATGCGGTCGAGAAAATATTTCTTGTAAAGCGTTTCTGAAATAACACTAGCTCCCGACCCAGAATCCAATTCCATATCTACATTTACATGATCAATTGTTA
Source organism: Orthosia gothica (assembly GCA_949775005.1). Taxonomy (NCBI): domain Eukaryota; kingdom Metazoa; phylum Arthropoda; class Insecta; order Lepidoptera; family Noctuidae; genus Orthosia; species Orthosia gothica. Next base: position 3,873,427 of record OX459048.1, on the reverse strand, counting down.
CATTTATAATTATAGGCGAGTTACTTACATACCTTAGGTTAAATAACTCACATTCCTCACAGTCACTTTGTTCCGAAATGTTTTCTTCTGTGTTCAAACAATGTAAACGAGATTCCACCTTTTTTTCACTACAAACTTTCTTTAGATGCCCTTTTACACCGCACACTTGGCACCGATAGTTTTTATAACGACACTTTTCTGTGTTGTGGTTTCTGAGACCGCACACTGTGCACCGACGAATCTCCCCTGAACTATCGTTCGAGCTGCGGGTAGCTGCGGCCGGTTCGCGTCGCGCGCGCTGCCCGCTGATCCGGTACACAGGTTCCTCCTTGATCTGCGTGGCCTTGGCAATTGGCGCAGCTATGTCAGCTACTGATGCAGTCGCGGTTCGAGCCAACCTCGCATACGCAGCCTGTTGAGCTACCTCCAACGCCTTCGCAAAAGTCAGTTTGGTGGCGTCCTCTTCAAATAGCCGGTCACGTTCCCGACACGGTGCTAGCCCGAGTATGAAACGGTCACGCAATAGCATATTCAATGCCTCACCAAACTCGCAATGAACGGCTAAACCCCTTACACGAGCCGCCCATTCTTCAACGCTCTCGCCATCAGACCTCCTCGCCTCGTAAAACTTCTCTCGATCAGCAAATGTGCATCGTTTTGGCGTGAAATGCTTGTCTAATTTTTCTACTAGATCCTCGAACTTGACTTCCTCGAGTATGTCAGGATGAAGCAAGTTCCGTGCAAGGCGGTAGCTGCCGTCCGAAAGGTGGGTCAGTAACAACGCACTCTTATTTTCGGCTTTAACACTGTTTAGTTTTATATAATGAAGTAGCCGACCTTTAAATATAGGCCACTCTTGGACTTCGTGATCAAAATTTGTAAGATTACCGATAATATTCGACATTTTTCACAAACTTTTAACTTTTTTATAACGCGGGTAACTCGTCGCCAGTGATCTGTCGGCTAGTAAATGAAACCACCGTTGCTATTGGATGCTAGTTTATTACTGAGTAAAGGACACAACTTAACCGTGCAGGCACGCACACATATGTACATACACCTCACTTTAACAAAAAAGAAATTAATTGTTTGTAAATATTTTTGTAAAAGATATTCTCTAAAAAATAGATGAAACCTGACTGTATGATAGCGATTTATAATAAACCGGCCAAGTTCGAGCCGGACTCGCACACGAAGGGTTCCGTACCATTATCGCAAAAAACGGCAAAAAAATCCACTTTAATATTTATTTTATACTGTTTTTAGTATTTGTTGTTAAAGCAGCAACAGAAATACATCATCTGTGAAAATTTCAACCATCTAGCTATTACGGTTCATGAGATACAGCCTGGCGACAGACAGACAGACAGACGGACCGCGCATTTTAATAATAGGGTCGCGTTTTTACCCTTTGGGTACGGAACCCTAAAAAGCAAACGATAAAATATGTAGAAAATAAAATCAAATGAAAATATGCGAACCAGACGTAAATCATAAAATGCAGTCGGAGGCTTGCGTTTTAAGTCAGTCACTTTACGGAAAACATAATTCGCAGGTAGCCCTCTTCCTGGCCTTTCCACAACCTAAATAAGTTGATAGACACCTCATCAACATTCATGCAGCCGTTGGGATGCTACAAGGGTACAGGGTATCCCAAATACATTGTCATGCATCAAACATTACCTCGTCTTTGCTGTCGCGTAAGAAAGGCAATGAGAGCATCAACTACATACTTCGATACTTAAACTCATTCAAATATCATAAATGTGAGAGTAGATCTGTTTATTACGTTTTCACGTCTAAACCATTGAATCAAGATTGATGAATTTGGCTATAGAGATAGAATGGACTTTGTAGAAGGACATAGGCTACTCTTCAAAGTATACATCAACGTCGTAGACACCAGCTAGTATTTAATAATACACATGTTACATTGCCACATAAATGGTCAGCTTATCAGCGAGTGTCTCTGTAACTTGTATGCCTGCGTCCTATTGATAAATATATTATCGATGTTTACAGGAAACCTGCGGCCAACTATCAAAGTTCAAAAATTAAAATGACTAAATAATAACGAATTTGATCAAAAATATGGAAAACCCATATGAAGCCCGCTTATCTCAGGCAGTCTTCCCAACAGGAAATGGGTATTGAGCAACAGTCATGTAGCTGCCTGTTTATAGCGTCATGTTCACATAAAATTATCAGTTCACTTCTGTATTCAACGAGCTGTCATCGAGAGTGGACGTTGATGAAAACACGTTGTTTGGAGACCAAGATGTATCACATGCGTGTATTGGTGTTGTTAGCGTTGCAGCTGGCGATAGTGCAGAGCTTCAATTGGGGTGAGCATAAAGTTGTGAACGATAATAATTTAGTTTTAATACATTTTATTCTGATTTGAGTTTATTGGCATAAATAAGGTTTATTAACGCTTACCAGAATCGTACCCATTTTACAACCAAAAAGAAAAGTGCCCAACATTTGTGGTTGGAATTTTTATGATACCTAGTTTAAAGATCTTTGCATTTTTATAATTGATCCCCCGTATTCAAAATTTGTTAATTTATGTACTTTACGCGTCCGTGTTTGGATCACAGAGGTTCATTTTATGTGTACTAAAGAACTGTACCGGCTCAATTTGTTCCAATGATCCAAAAAAATATTGTGATCCAACTAAATCGCTTTCCAGCGGCAATGAAAGTACCTTTCAGATTCCGTAACCTAACATTATCAATAAAATTAATTGCCGCCAAAAGAAAAAACAAAAACTATTCCAAAAAGCATGACTTAAAAGTTCCACATTAGATCACTTCTCAAGCAGTCTGAATTCTAATGCAGTTAGTAGCAGTTATCTCAATATCATGATTGATTTCATTTTATAATCTTTGTGAATAATGTGAGAAGTGCGTCGAAAACACAAGATTTGGTCCAATCAGGACTCTGTGCAGTAGTTTTATACAAAGCACTTGATATTAAGTATATAGGTAACTATAGCTTCTACCAGCGGCTTCGCCCGCGTATTAAGTGATTATATATAGTCTTCCCAAGCGAAAACAGTTCCTGGCATTGTAACATTTATCGAGGCACACCTCGGAAAGCACGCTAAGCCGTTGGTCCTGCGCGGTGCAGATCACTCTTCGGTCGTGTTGAATTATCGTCCCATCAGACTATGATAGTAAGGGACCCTGATGGCGCGATGCAGTTGAAATTGTGTCACGAATTTTCTAAGGGCATTTAAAGTGTATCGAGCGAATTGCATTGCTTCCGTCCATGTGCCGTACTTGAAATTTCGCTTAATAAATAGTAGATTGTGTTACAAGGGATCAAAATAATGTATTACGAGCGAGAGCGATTGTTTGAATCCAGAGTGAAGCGAAGGATTCTAGAGTAGAATCCTAAGCGTAGCGGGGGATTCAAACTTCGAGATTAATTAATTTTGGTACCGTGTAGCACACCCTGCTTTTCATCCCCATCTTTGAAAAAAATAAATAAGAGAACCAAATTACAAATTTATATTAATATTAGATACGTTTTCGCAATTTTGGCAGTTTATTGGGAACCGAAAATATCGTTCACTTATTTATGACTTGGGTATTCGTAATAACTTCAGACTATGGTTGATGATCATGTTGAGTCAATGGTGACATTTCACGCTGTTTTGAAGTGGATGGGCGCGGTGACAAAGGTTTAATCGGTGGATGAACTGAGGAAGGCCGTAATTTAATACTTTCAACTACGTGCTTGCAAATTTTTGTCTTATTTTCAATTGAGTCCTCGATATATCCTTCCGCGACACCACTGGATTTCCATCCGCTCTCAATTTGTTTGATAGTAAATGGTTTATGACAGTTTCTGCGTTTGATTTTACACTTTCTGGTTCAACACCAGACTTATTCTATTTCAGTTTGACTGCTAGAACTCATTATTTATACAATTTGTGTGAATCAAACTAACATTGTCTGTAATATTTTGATAAAACAAATACCTAAATGTTCCCGCGTATTTTTTTATTTGGTTAACCATTGCCGCATTGGCAGGAGCGCTTTTTTATTACCGGTTAAGACTTTATAGAAGTGTATTGCATTCAAGTTGTGTTCCAAATTCAAAAGTCATTTCGTCACTGTTATTAAGTGCGCCGGAATGACCCATTTTGCTCGCACGTATCGAGGAACCCTTCGCCTCTTTTCGAATAGATGGGATGAAAAATCGTTTATCGGTGTGATATAAATCGAATGGCGTCGGGCCACCAGAAAGGTCACTAAGGGAATATAGAGTGGAAACGGTTACCGGACTTCTAAGGTGCAGGCATCTGCCTAGTTCTGACGTCAGGGTACCATCACTTGTATTATCTTGCATCTCTTAATTGTAAACTGTTGTTGATATTGCTTGATGAATAAATAAATGATAATTATATTATTCATCATCATCAGCCTTATAATGTTCCCACTTCTGAGACTCACGGACACAGAGGAAATGGGCCATTATCCTACAACTCGCGGACCCAGTGTGGATTAGTGGAATTATATAATTAATATATTAGGGCACACACTAATGCGCTACAATATCGCTCGCGACTTTAGCTAGTATCCGCTGAAAGCCGCGGTTTCTGGAAACAAATTATCTACGCGTCTCTTATAAGTACTCTTAGGAAACCTGTTCACAATCAATATTAGATTAATATTAAAAAATAGCAAATAACCTATATGAAATAAATTAAAGTAAGTAAAATAAAAATACAGTATCGATAAATCTTTCTTGTGACTTTTGTCACATCTCTAACATCAGAACGGAAGTACGTAAACTGTCAAAGCTCTATCAGCGAACGCATAAAAGTTAATTGTTTTCTTATTTTAGCCCTAAATTAAAAGCAAGGTGTAAAGCCAATATTTCCTTTTAATAGGTAAACCCGATTGTCGATATGATTATAAATTAAATAAATTTGTCAATCGCTAGCATCCTTGACAGCTCACTCCACTTCGAGCTCACTGCACCTAAAGTCATCACGGTGAGATGTCTACAGAATAGCATTGCAGGTCAATGGCGGGCGTCGGGCGGCCTCTACGTCTCTTATGTTCTGGGAGGCGCAGAGAAATGTGTACCCCATGGTCGTCACTACGTCGTTTTGCGTCTTTTGTATTCCATATTTATTTATAATCTTACTAATATTATAAATGTGAAAGTTTGAATGTTTTTTACTCAAACATGCCAGAACGGCTGAACGGATCTGGATGAAAATTGGCACAGAGATTGATTATTGTCTGGCATAGTTCATAAACTGCTTTAAACCGTTCCCGTTTCAAGTAAAAGGTTTAAGGGTATTGTAACTATTGATAGTTCTTATTTTTTAACCCCCGCCGGAAAAAAAGGGGTGTTATAAGTTTCACGTGTGTTGCTGTGTATCTGTGTGTCTGTCTGTGGCATCATAGCGCCTAAACGGATGAACCGATTTCAATTTAGATTTTTTTGTTTGAAAAGTAATTTTGTCGAGAGTGTTCTTAGGTATGTTTGAATAAAATCGGTTCAGCCTTTCAAAAGTTATGGGCATTTTACTGTTTGAATTGGGGTGTTTTTGCAAGACAAATGTGTCGGGGGTTTTTTAAATTGTGAAATTTTACTTGTCGCAAGATAAATGTGTCGGGGGTTTTTGAAATTTTCAAATTTTACTTGTTTATGGTGTATTTTATTGTATGTCATTGTAAGTAATAAATTGTAGAACGTAGTTCTCGAGAAGGATGTAGACTGGCAGGATTGCAAATCATTTGTGTGAGCAGCGTGCTTTATAAGAAGTTGAGGAAAGAAAAGTTTTTAATTAAAACTTATCTTCATGTTTCAGACATAGTCATGGGCATAGAGAAACGCCTAGAGTTTTATAACAATGGAACACTTACGCACACAGAAGACATTCCGACGGCTACAGATATTCAATCCACAACTTATGATCCAGTTCACTACAGGGTTATCTTTGCTGACAACAACTACCCGAACATTTCAATATCCAGCTTTAATCTATCAACCAGGAAAATACAACATTTAGTTACGGGAAGACCAACCCTCAATGGCGTGTCTGTCGCTTACGACCCGGTCACACAGTTACTGTTTTGGAGGGCCGGATATCGTAATATTTACTCGTTTCCATTAAATCCTGCATGTTCTAATAAAGCAGTTGACGGAAATCATATAGTTACGACGATACACCGATGCTTGGATATCGCCGTGGATAGTTGTGGAGGGTACGTTACTATAAATTATATAATCATACATCATCATCATCTGCCTAGCCTTTTCCCAATTGTTTTTGGGGTCGGCTACCAGTCTTACCGGATTTAGCTGAGTACCAGTGTTTTACATGGAGCGACTGCCTATCTGACCTCCGCAACCCAGTAACTGGGTAACACGGTACCCCTTGGCAAGACTGGAGATATAATGATATAATCATACATACACCGGCAAAATTAGCGGAACATAAAAAAAAACAGAAATCATTTTCGTAGACCACTGCAGGGTAGTTTTTACTTGATTTTATAATATTACCGAATATTACTTGTTGTAATAACTATAAAGAGGGAGAGCTAATTTAAGGAGTTTGTCTAATTTTATCTGGAGGGTGATCTGCGCAACCATTGCTTCTATTTTTATAACACATACATTATGGATACATTATTTCCTTCGATAAACAATACAACTAGATACCGGATCGGCGCAAAAAGTATGTCTTGGTAAATAACAGCTCACCTGAGACGTGAGCTCTTAACTTTGTTTAGTTCGCTTGAAACACAGCTAATGTTAACACGTTTCACAATGCCTCAATGTGTATTCAAAAGTTGCAAAAATAATACCCAAGAAAGGAATTTACCGGCCGAAGTGTCTTACTTTCAGTAAGTACATGTAGAATAAGTAATATTTTTAGCTTTGAACTAATAAATTAATTAATAATATCACATTTTAAACAACAACAAAATTACCGATTTTATAGTCCCGCTACAAATGTTTGGCCGAGGTTGGCCAATATAAGACTTAACGTAGGGCAATAACGGGAAAAGTACTTTATTTGTTGCTAGTTAAGGTTTATTTTCTCACAAAATGTTATTTAAACTATGCCTTTTCATTTCTAAGTGACAGAAGTAATTTATTGCTAGTGGTGGCCCAGTAGTAACGGCCGCGACTTACAAGTTGTAGGTCGTGGGTTCGAATCCAGGCAGGTGCTTTTTTCATCACCACTGCTCTCAAAACGGTGAAGGAAAACAGCGTGAGGAAACCGGCATGTCTTAGAACCTAAAATGTATGGGTGACCATCTTTACATAGCGAGTTTCTTCCGTGCCTCGGCAAGCACGTTAAGCCGTTGGTCCCGACTGTCATTTTAAGATCATTGACAGTCGTTACGGGTAGTAAGAAGCTTGAGATCTGACACCAGTCTTGCCAAGAGGTAGTAATCGTGTTACCCAGTTGGTTGATTGGAGGTCAGCAGTCGGTCCATGTAAAACACTGGTACTCAGCTGAATCCGGTTAGACCGGAGGCCGAGCACAACATAGTTGGGGAAAAAAAAGGTAAGCAGATGATGATGATGAGAAGTAATTTATAGATTTGCGAGGAACGGTCTAAAGTTTATGATAATATTATGAAGATTTGTAACTTTTATTACTAGGTGCCAGGTTGTAATTAGGTTGAACTTAAACTGTTTTCAAACTTCTTAGTTCGTTAGTAAACAAATGTAGCTGTAGTAAGTATTGTAAATGTAGGATAGCATGTATATATTCACGCGAACAGAGTTTAGTATTGGTTTTGTACGAGAAGGGTTAACTAGTCTTTTGTTGCTGATCGAAGATTATTCCAAATGGTCACAGGCTATAAAATTATGTAAATATATGTGAAAAACTAAATGTGATGGTGATATTCATCAACTAAGCGTGTCTTGCTATTCTTAAAAATAAAAAAAAATGCCTTTTCAACCAAATTCATACTACAATGTATTACTTAAATGAGTTAGGTTGATTAAATATTTATTTATATTTATTGTATTAAAAAACCGGCCAAGTGCGAGTCGGACTCGCGCACGAAGGGCTCCGTACTTGATAAATTGTGGTTTACGATTTATGACGTATTAAAAAAAAACTACTTACTAGATCTCATTCAAACCAATTTTCGGTGGAAGTTTACATGGTAATGGACATCATATATTTTTTTAGTTTTATCATTCTCTTATTTTAGAAGTTACAGGGGGGGGGGGGGGGACACATATTACCACGTTGGAAGTGTCTCTCGCGCAAACTATTCAGTTTAGAAAAAAATTATATTAGAAACCTCAATATAATTTTTGAAGACCTATCCATAGATACCACACACGTGTGGTATGTATGGGTTTGATGTTTTTTTTTTTTTTGTTTCAGTTTCAAGTATGGGAACACCCAAATTTTTTGTTTTTTTTTACATTTTTGTGTGAAAATCTTAATGCGGTTCACAGAATACATCTACTTACCAAGTTTATAAAGATAAAGATAAAGATAAAGATATTTTATTTTGCAAATATGGGTACAAGTCATGGTGGTACACAATAAATAAATACAGAAACAGCCATATTTTGCCAATTACATGGCATGCAAAAGTACAGAGTTTAAAATTTAATACTATAATTCCATTAAATAATATAAATTTGGTTCATCATTTACTAATAATAATATCAATGTTCAACCATTCAATTCATTCAATAAATAAAATAATTCTATTTCATCAGTCAATAATATCATTAATGTCGCAATTTCTAATAATTATTTAAATACAATATATAAAATAGTCAAACAATTTCTTTCTCCAATAAAAAATCTGCAATACTATAATAAACCTTATCTACTAAAAAATTCCGAAGTCTTTTTTTGAATAATGTCAAATTATATTCCTTCCAACAACTTGGTATTTTATTATATATCACCGGTGCCATGCAGCAGACACCCTTGCGCATCAGAGTTGTTCTAGCACTGGGGATACACAGACTAGTATTGTCACGTCTATTCCGTGGAAATACATCAGCCATTCGTGCGAAGCGCTCTGGGTTTAATTTAACAAATACTGCCATTTCTAAAATGTACAAACATGGTAGGGTTAAAAGTTTATATTGTTTAAAATATGGCACGCAGCTATCAGTACTTTTCAATTTAAAAATAGATCGTATGCATCTTTTTTGTGCCTTAAATGCCGTTTCTTTTTCTGTTGAGTTGCCCCAAAAGATAACTCCGTATCGCAGATGGCATTCAACTATACCATAGTACGCAGTAAGGCATGCATCCAGATTTACAATATACGATAGGGTATATAGAGCATATGCAGATGTACTTAGTTTCTTGCAAAGTACCTCAATGTGCTGTTTCCAGCTAAGTTTTTTATCTATTTCAAGCCCTAGAAATTTTGTACTAACTACCTCGCTAATTTTATTATCATTATATTTCACATTAAGATTGTCCATATCTGTCATGCGTTGGTTAAATTGAATTATTTTTGTTTTACTTAAATTGATTCTTAAGTTGTTTTCCTCTAGCCATTTTATAATAGTTTTTAACGAATTATTAATGTCACTTTGGTATGTATCAACGCTTCTCGAAGGTATTGTCACGGTACTGTCATCTGCAAATAGAGTCAATGGTTGTTCAATCCATTCTGGTAAGTCATTAATATAAATTATAAATAACAAGGGACCCAGCACACTACCCTGTGGTACCCCATAACTAACATTTCGCTCTTCTGATCTAAATATCTCGTCATGTTTATTAATTAAATTTATCCTGTTGATTTCTGTTATTTGCCGTCTATTTTGTAAATAGGATTGAAACAGTTCTAAAACATTACCCCTTATGCCATAAGCTTCTAGTTTTTTTAATAGTGTAGTATGGTGGACATAATCAAACGCCTGCGTCATATCGCAAAAAATTGCGCAGACTGGGTTTCGTTTATCGACATTATTTATGATATTATGAATAAAATCGTAAATCGCCATATTTATTGTTTTTCTTGGTCTAAATCCCTTTTGTTGCTCACACAGAATATTATATTTGTCAAGGTATTTAAATAGCTCTTTGTGTAGATATTTTTCAAATATTTTTGAAATAACAGAAATCAATGAGACTGGCCTATAATTTTCCACTAGCTCTCTATTTTCCTTTTTAAATAATGGTTTAACAATGGCAATTTTCAAAGCATCTGGGTACACGCCAGCACCTATACTGAGATTAAGTATATAACTTAAATGTACACATAGTTCCTTAGCCACTGATTTAATAATATTTGTGGAGATGCCATCGTAACCAACGCTATTTGTGTTTTTTAGTGACATTATAATTTTAAATATATCATCTGGTAAACTTGGTGCCATGAACATTGATTTACATCTTGTGTATATCTTACGTTGTGGGTTAGGCTGGCTACAGTCATTAATTATGGGCTGTATTTTGTCAACAAAGTAGTTGTTAAACGTTTCAGAAATGTCTTTAGGATCTAATATATTATTATTATTAACTTTAATTTTATAAATTTGCTGGTTGGGAGTATTGAATTTCTTTCGGTTTATTAATTGCCACGTAGTTTTTGCCTTGTTTGCAGCTTTTTCTATTCGGTAGTTGTTTTGTGCCTTTTGTGTCAGATTTATTATTTTTTTATATAATTTAGAATAGTTGACCAACTTTATTTTATTGTCACGGCTCGGGTTTAATCTCAGTTGCCATAGAAGGTTCCTTTTCTTTTTACTACACAATTTAATACCCTTTGACACCCAATTACGTTTTTTTACTAAGTTAATTTTTACTCGAATAAGCGGGAAACACAAGTCATAAAACAACTTTAAAGTGTTGATAAATGCATTATAGGCTATATTAGGATCGTCTGTATCGTATATCTCTGAGAAAGAAATATTTTGCATACAGTGATTGAATTTAGCTATGTTTTCTTTATTGTAATCTCTTCTTGTCCTATACCAATAGTTTATGGCACACGCCTTTCTAACGGGGCACTGAAGTAGCTGTGCTGTGTGATCCGATAACGCAAACTCTAATACTTCACTTTTACATGTTTTACTAAAATTATGTGCAAAATTATCTATGCATGTCTTGCTGGCCATGCGAGTCGGTTGTTTAAATACTAGTTTTAGATTATAACTTAATAGTAGACATTCAAACGTAGCAGAATGTCTATTAGATTTTAGTAAATCTATGTTAAAGTCTCCTGCTATGACAATCTTTTTAGAAGTCGTCTTTGATATTATTCGTAAAAGTCTCTCAAGTTTATTCAAACAATCATCATAATTATTAACATTCGGCACCCTATAAATGCAGACGACAATTATCTTATAGCTTATAGCTTATAAGCTCAATGGCGCAACATTCAAAAATACCAGAAGTCGACAATTTAACAATTTTAGGCAGTTCTTTCCATTTGTGGCCATTTTTAACAAGAATACATGCACCCCCTCTTTTTTTCCCTTTTCTGCAATAAGACGACGCTAAACTATAATTAGGTACATACAACTGACTCTCGTAGCCTTCCATAATGAAATGTTCGGTGATGCATATTATATCAATACATATTTGATTATCAGCTAGTTGATCTAAACATACAGATAAATCATCCGATTTTTTTAACAAACTTGCTATATTTTGATGTAAGATATTAATATATTTATTCGAGAAAAAACAACTCTTTAGCATTTGACTCTGAGTTGTTAATGGTGTCAATTATTATCGGAAATAACTCTAAGTCAATTTTGATCCTATTCATTATATTTTTAAATATGAAATGTATTCCAGCTTTATTCAATATACCTGTTCTATGTGAAAACATATCAAATTCAAATGTCAAGTCATAATTTGTGTCAAAATAGTATGCGCAGCTATGAAGTTGGAGGTTCACATAAAGTAGGTCATTAAATATCTCAACCTTATGGTTATATATAGGCGCTCCTCGTACATACGAAGGAGTGCATATTATAATATTTGTATGGGTTATCTGCGCCAAGCTTTCATTAATAACATTTATAGGATCAATAAAATTATGGCTACATTTAATGTCAGTTTCACCCATAAAAATTATACAATAATCATTCATACTGAAGTCTCTTAATTTCGATTTCAAATTAGCTAATAGTTGTTTTATCTTCGCGTTCGGGAATGAATAACTACAGAATTTAAATTCTTTAGAAAATTGTTCTTCAATAGCTTGCAGTATACCTCTTTGTGTGCTATTACTTAATACACACAATTTTCTATGTTTGGCTTCATTGGGTGCGCTCGTTCTTGAAGTTTTCGTCTCCGGTGTTGAATTTTTTATTGGCAGCGTCAATTTTATATCCTTGGGCGACATAGCTAGATTGATTGATTGATTTTTAGTACCCAATGCGTTATTGTTATTCGTCGCTTGTGCCTCCTCCACTTTATTCTTCACCTGTGTGCACGTGCTATTTCCAGTTGGTGAGTTTTGAACTTTCTGCATTTCCTCTACAGAATTGTTCACCAACGGTGTGCATGTTATTTCCTCAATAGGTAGTCGATTGCGTTTTTCTGGGGTCATATACTGTAGGCATGCGCTTTCTCTGTTGCTGTCATATATTTTATTTCTTTTATTTTTCCTACTCGAGGTTTTAGGGGAATTATCTATGGAGTCCAGTTTTTTGTAGACATTAATGATTTTCTGGCATTTTAACAATTCGCATTTCAAGTTCCGGATTTCTTCATGTAATGCATCAATTTCGTTATTAGCAGACTGTAGTTCGCATGTCAGTTGATTATTCTGTGCTTTGAGCACTTCACAGCATGAGTGGCTTACATCCAGAGATGTGCCTGGAAGACTTGTCATTGTTGAGTCAAGTATGTGAGAAGTAGATAAATCAGTCAATGATTTTGATTGCTGTAGATTTGTCCTCTTTCTTTGAGTTATGTTGTTGTAAGAATCCATTATAAAATTTTGAAGTTATAATTTTAATAAAAATTTGGGTATAATTTATTAAAACCCAAAATTATTTGAAAATATCCCAATTTGGTAGAAAAATTTTCCAGGCTTGCAACACTATGTAGTTTTCGATGCACAAAATAGTATTCTTTGTTGACCTGGAACGTTTCTGTCAAGTTCTGCTACTCACTGCTAGATGGCGGTAGATTACGTTGCACGATGTTAATTATGTGACACTATTTTAATTTTATGGCTGGAACGCGATCGTTGTTTGACCAATGTCGGCAATGTTATTGTTTTTATTTTGAAATTTAACGTTCACAAAAGTGCTCAAATTAGCATGTAAGCACTTTTAACACTTATTTATTGCGTCATTAAGTGTAACAAAGTTAGTTGAGATGAAATTGGTTCACTAATTGACTTTTTGTATCACATTTGCTGCTTTATTGTCGGTTATACAGCATAGTTCTTTTAGTTTCGGAAAAAAAGTGGCTGTGACATACGGACGGACAGACAGACAGACAGACATGACGAATCTATAAGTGTTCAGTTTTTTGCCATTTGACTAAAGAACCCTAAAAAAGACCTTTTGTGAGTTATTTAAGCCGCTACTTTGCTATTGTGTGTAGTTTTATGACTCAACAAAATCGTTTTGAACTTTGTAAATATTCATAGTTATTTACAAATTACAGATATATTTACTGGGCCACGGACGATGAGATAGCGAGGGCTCGCTTTGATGGTTCCGAGAGAGAAATTTTAATAGAGAAATATGTTACATGGCGATATAGTTTGGCCATTGATCCACAGACACAGAAAATGTACTGGATTGAGTTCATTAGTACACCTGGGCACCAGGTATCTATTGAAAGTGCCGATTTGAATGGAAAGGACAGAACAACGTTATATGTTCTCAAAAACGAACGATATGCAAATTCATTGTCCGTATCAAAAGATTTTATCTACTGGAGGAGCGAAAATCAAGACAAAATCTGGCAATTACGAAAAAAAACACGGCAACGTGAGGAACCTAAACTATTTTCTATTTCTCACTCAGCCTATTGTTGGCTTTGTCAACATATAGCAGCCAACTACACAATAAAGGACCAAACTCAAGGAAATCTAAACTGTGAACCTCTAAAACATCTGATACCGAACGACTCGGTATCTGAGTCAACAGATATGAGCGTACTTTTTCACGGTACGCAAGTTAGTGGAGAAACTCGATGTGAATGTGCACATGGTTTCACCGGTGAGAGATGTGAAGTTTCAATATGTCAGAACTATTGTGTGCAAGGAGCTTGTAGTGTCAGTGCTGACGGACAACAAGAATGCAGGTAAAACATGTTTGTCTCATTAAGTACTAGCATGGTCGCGTCACGTCGCGTCTCGGTTTGAGCTGACCCTAATAACCTAACCTAACTCACGTCACTTAAAACAACCCTTTGATAGGATACCTATTGTTTACAGATCAAGCATTCACATTGTCCTTATCACTGCTTATCAGAAAGAGACTAGAAAGCTTCGAAATCTATATTTAGGGTACCTAGAACACCGACTCGAGTCGAACATTATTTACATTAGTAACAAAATAAATTTTGATATTTTAAGGCCGAGTTCCTCACCTCCAAATTATCGCAGACTTAATTTTGGCAAATTGTCAAGCACGCGTTATTAACCAAATACAGCAGATAACGCGTGCTTGACAATTTACCACAATAATTCTGCGATAATTTAGAGGTGAGAACTCGGTCATAGTATTTTGTTTTATAGAAATAATAGAATAGAAATAAACATTTATTCGACAAGGAGACAACACAACAGCGACAAACTGATCAGGTACAGTCTCTAGTAAATTGCATTTCCAAATTGGCAATGGCAACATTGGCTACAGAACTACCGCAGAATCAGCAAAATCAGTTGTTTCAAAACTGATTTTGCTGACTTTACGGTACTTGAGTTGCAAGGCCGGATAGCTAGAGATTGACCAGTGTTTGGACTTCCTTTGTAGACCTCCACAGGCTGGAGTGGTTTCTGGTTTCGTACTTTATTAAGTGTTTGATGTGTTTCATGTAGGTATTTATTATTTTAGATGTAAAACTGGCTTCGCCGGTGAAAGGTGCGAAATTAACGCATGCCATAATTATTGCTTGAACAGCGGTGTCTGTTCAGTGAATGAAGAAGATGGGCCGGTCTGTGAATGCACAGAAGGTTATGATGGTGAAAGATGCGAGATTTCAATTTGTAAGGACTACTGTTTGCAAGGAAACTGTAGTGTCAGTAAAGAGGGAGAGCCTAAATGCAGGTAAATCTTGTTGTACTAACTTGCAAACATAATAATTATAAACACTTTTACTTATATGCCTGCCCACTTTTGTCCCAACTAGGGAAAATGACATTTTGAAGTCTGAGTCTGTCAGTCCCTCACCAATGTTAGTATTGTACGATGAACTTATAGAGTGTCTGTTACTCAGCGCATTGGTCGCACACCCCATACGCCGTTAACTAGAGATCTACCGAAACTATATTTTTGGCCGAAACCGAAACTTATAGAGTATTTTCGAGCCTATATTGAACTAATTGGGTATTATCATTGCCATTTAAACCTTAATCAAAGAAGACCCAAGTGAATCCAAGTCTCTTTCAAATTCAAATTCATTTATTTCGGCTAACTTGATCCATACAGTTCGATTGATAAAAACATAAAAATTAAAATACAATAAAATAAAATAAAAATAAATAACACATTTTAAAATCATATCACCCGCCTAATAAGGCCGCCATAGCGGAGACGAGATCCTATCAGCTACAGTCTTCAGAATTCCGTTGCAGCTGCCATTCTGCAGATCAGGGAGACAGTTTTTTTTGCGGATGACGGCATGAAAGCCGTCAGTGTGATACAGTGCAAACATCCCCGATGCACTCCAGAAGCGAGGCAACCCCAACATCATCCTGAAGATCCAGCATGTTACCTCTGACCGCCAAAGCCCTGTGCTCCCTCTCAATATCCAGATCGTCCCTAAGACCCTCGGTAATTAAATGCCCCAGGTATTTAAATTTCGTGACACGATTTATGCACAAGCCATTTAGGGTAATATTTTGAGAATACCCGGGGCATCCACCAGAGGCCCCAAAGACCATACATTCCGTTTTCTGGACATTGTATACAAGACCATGTGCAGCAGCATAGGCCTCACACACTCTTAACAACTCCCTGAGGCTACCCGCCGTCGAGCCCAGCAGCACCATGTCGTAAGCGTAGCTAATATTGTTGGTGCAGACGCCATCTATCGAGCAACCGACACGCTTGCTGCTGAGCTCGACGATAAGGTCATTTATGTATAGGTTGAAAAGCTTGGGCGACGTCAAACCTCCCTGTCTCACCTCGCTTTCCAATATATATGCCTCAGAGAGTGTATTATTCTACCTTAAAAAATTTGTTTGGTGAGAATACCAATATTTAAGCATATTGCTCACCACCACTGGTACACCCGCATTCCCGAACTTTCTCCAGAGCTCATCATATGACACACGATCAAAAGCTTTGGAGAGGTCAAGGAAACACGCATACACCGGTGTCCTGCGGTCCATATAGTATTGGACAGTATGCTTGAGACTAACGATGGCAGTTTCCGTGGACAGCCTGGGCCTAAACCCAAACTGCGCATCATGTAATGTAATGCATTTATCAAGGCAGGAATCAAGCACACCGTCCAGCACTTTAGCAATTATCGTTGCTAGCGATATGGGCCGGTAGTTCCCCCTGTCTGAGATATCCCCAGTCCTGTTCTTCACAATAGGCACTACAATAGTTTTCATTAAGTCATGTGGTAAGTATGAGTGACTCATGCACATCGTGAAAAACATGGCCAGGACCCTCGGTAGGTGAACGTCTGCGTGCCGCAGGTGCTCCACACTAAACCCATCGTGACCGGGAGAAGTCTCGGCAGCCGGGAGAGTCTTTCCCTCAGCTTCAATTTTAATCACACTAATATTATAAAGGCGAAAGTCTGTGAGTGTGTATGTTTGTGACTTCTTCACGCTCAAACGGCTAGATGGATCTGGATGAAATTTGGCACAAAGATAGATTATAGTCTGGAATAGCACATAGGATTTTTATCCCGGGAATCTTTCCTCCCGGGATAAAATTCGACTTTCTGATTAGTAACTCATCGATATTTTTGTTATTTCAGCTGTAATGCCGGTTTCTCTGGAGAACGCTGCGAATTTAACGCATGTCACGAGTATTGCTCCAACAATGGTGTTTGTTCCCTGAATGAGGAGCATGAGCCGGTCTGTCAATGCACAGCAGGTTATGATGGAGAAAGATGCGATGTTCCCGCCGTTGTATTGAAGTGTATCCAATGTTTCTCAATGTTGAGAGACATGCTTAGTACAGGTAAACATCTTTTTAATCTAAAGACTTTCCAAACAATGATCAGTTTCGCCTTCAGATCTGATCAAATGCCGAACTGTGTCCGGCTGTTATTTTCTCAGTGTCGATCGCCCATGACTACCGCAATAATAACTACATGAATTTTGGTCGTTGAAACAAATCAATCTCATCGTTTTGTGTACATGCATACGGACAGTCTAACATGGCGTATATTTATGTCAATGAATCGGCACCATGTCGGTCATATCGGTAATCTAAATCATCAGATTGATATTCTTATATATTTTCATACCTTAACAATCGCTTCATTACATTATAAGTGCATCATTATCTTTTTTTGCAGATGCTACGCCGGTAACTCTGGGCAAAGAAGAGTCGACGTGTGCTTAAACTGTTGTATGAAAAACGGAGGTTGTTCGGAAGCCGTTGAAGAGTTTATTTTCACCTCTACCATCACTATTACATACTAATCATTATAACAAATATAAGTCCGCAAATCCATTATAAGTTAATTATAGATGATATAAATTGCAATTTAGTCACCAAGATTAGACAGAAGTGGCAATATAATAGTTTACTAGTTTTCGGGTCACATTATTAACTAATAATATTCCAGCTAAGCTCCAGTATCTACTCTCTCACAGATTGATGTCTACTTCAAGACCAACAGCCTTACGTATTAAAATGGCAATCTTTCAAACGGTCAGCTTATTACAGAGGTTTTGATTAGTAACAAAATATATTTATTCAACAAAGAAAGTAAATTGAATTGCTTCTAGTGGTCGACACAAATAACTAAACAGTCAGCAAAAATACCTAAATGGTCAGCACGTAATGTGACATAGGACAACCTTAAAATTTATGTCATAGAAAATTATATGAATCTGCAGCCATATAAGTAATAGAGCATCAAATCGTGATTCGAATTTTATCGCATTTGTGATAAATTCTAACTCATTGGCGGTTCTAAAGCTGCCATTTAAAGAAGTGACGAATCTGTCGCCAAACGCAATCAGAAAAGTGTTGAGAATATAATGTTCCATCCATTCACGCGGCGAGTTTCAAATATTACCTAACCACAAAAGATCAGGCTATACAACAAAAAAAATATTCGTCATATACCTTACACAGTTCTATACTTTAGTATACATTTTTAAGTTGTTGCGTTCAACATGACAACATTTTCAAACAGAGAGACGCAATTTTCATTTTTTATGGATTTTTTACCTATCTCAGGCTCAATCAAATCTTAATTATTTTGTCTTTTTCGGGGTCCAGTCTCTCACAAATTAAGTAATTTTTTTTAAGTGAAAACTTCTTTATTCGCATTTAGCGATTTTGGATAGTGCCACCAGTGTTCGTGTCAGTGACACAATTTAAGTTTTCATTTCTGTAAGCAGTCACCATGACTGACTATTTTTTGCTACTATAATTTATTTTAATGTAACTATAATATGGACTAGATTTAAAATAAATATTTCTATAACATTTTGATATAATGATAGCTTTAGTTTCTTTTTTTAATAAAAATAAGTCCTGTATAATACACGTATTTTTATTTTGCCATACCATATTAATTTCATAAACTAGTGTTGACCAAAATTGTGTACGTCATTCTAATGCCGAGTGAATCTAGGAGTGAACTAACGCGGTTGGGTGTGAATAGAATAGAAAATAAAACAACACAGGCACAACACAACAGCAACAAACGCAGAGTAAAAGAGAAGAATAGTAACAAAAATACAATCACAAATTGCGCTGAGCGTGCCGGAAAGGGTTACCAACTTGGCATTTGATGGGCGTTAGACACCCTGTAGGTAGAAGTAGCTTTTTTTTAGCAGTGGGTGTCAGCAAGTTTTCCTGAGCAAGAGTTGTACTTGTAACCTCGATTTAATGAAGTTTTCAAAACTGATACAACGGCAAAAACCGTGCCCACTATTGGCCAAAGATTCGTATAGAACTTCTGCTTGAGTGCACTACTGCGAATCAGGTTATTGTGAAGCAATACACCTGAGAGTCATCCCCAGAATCTTCGTCTTAATATCTGCATTACAGTTGTCAGGTGGGAATACAATGGCAGAGTCGGATACAGATAGAGAAACACACATGAATATCTTTATTTTCTCCAACTTCGTAATTGGCTGAACCAAAAAACCACACTTTATTATACACATTAATGTTAAAGGTATAGTCGTACATGTTACTACAGAAGTTTAGGATTGGATAGGATCGATTGACCCCTTTGCCGCACTTAGACTCGCATTTGGTCCGTTGTACGTGCAGGCCACCTCTTTGTGACCATGGGCCGTAATCATCAAGCATGTTAGTGGATGTCACATGTCTTCGAGTTTTTGGTTCTAAGACATGCCGGTTTCCTTCACCGTTTCGAGAGCAGTGGTGAGTAAATAATTCACACAAAGTAAAGCGCCTGCCTGGGTTCGGTCCCACGACCTACAACTTGTAAGTCTTACCCCCAGTTTCCCAGCTCAAAATTATCGAAGAATTAATGTGACAAATTGTCAAGCACGCGTTATCTGCTGTGATTGGTTGAATGAATTTTCAACAGCCAATCACGGCGGATAACGCTTGCTTGACAATTTGTCACATTAATTCTTCGATAATTTTGAGCTGGGAAACTGGAGGATAGCCGTTACTTTTGCGAATTATTTTTGAAAATATTGCAAAAATTTCAATATTATAAAAATAAATAAAAAGTCATTTGTCATTCTTTAAATGCCTATTTCAAAAAGTATGAATTATTTTGTAAAGAACAAAAGGGCTTTCGTAAGAATACTATGAATAATATGGCACTATTTGATCTAGTAGCTAATGTCATGTCATCTCTAGATAATAGAAATCCTGTCTGTGCAATTTATACTGACGTGATAAAGGCCTTTGATTTTGTGGACCATAAGATTCTGCTACAAAAATTACATAGTTATGGTGTAAGGGGAAACGTACTACAGCTAATAGAATCGCAAATAAGTATAGGATTCAATGTACAGAAATTGCTAGAATATGTCGAAAGACTATGTATCAAAACTGAGACACGTAAGATATGGTGTCCCACAAGGTAGCGTACTAGGGCTGCCAATTTTTTATATATATTAACGATCTCCCAAAAGTAACATCAAACAAAATGGTTATGTTTGCAGATGATAGTACAGCTATAGTAAAGTGTACAAATAGAAATAACTATGGGAATAACATTAATACTTGTTTAAGTGACATTATAAATTGGCTACATAATAATAATAAATCTAAGTAAGACAAAAGTTATGCATTTTAATCAACGCTGTGAAAACCTGAACGTTAGTATTACCAACCAAGGCGCTGACATGGATGAAGCAAATGAAGCTAAATTCTTAGGTATAGTAATCGACAACAAACTGTCATAGAAACCTCATGTTGAAGAAGTGTGTAAAATACTGAATAAATCAGCATACGCCCTCTTTCAACTTTCAAAGAACTTCAATAGTCAGGCTCTTTTATCAGCATACCACGGGCTAGTTACCTCCGTTTTGCGGTATGGTATTATTTTTTGGGGGCAGTCTACTGATAGGGCGCTTGTATTTAAGATGCAAAAACGATGCATAAGATCAATGTGCGGTCTTCAGACTTAAATCTTTGTAAATATTAACATTCTCGTCTTTATATATGTTGGAAACAGCTTTATTTGTGAAAATGTTTGGTTGGTGCAGTGGTTGAGCGATTGACTGCTGCGCTGCGTGTCGCGGGTTCGATTCCCGCACGGAACAAATATTTTGTATCATCTACAGATAGTTCTTCCGGCTCTGGGTGTTGTGTATGTGAGTTTATATGTTTGTAAACGCACCCACGATACAGGAAGAAATTCCTAGTGTGGGGCAAGGTTATATAAAAAAAAAAAAAAGACTTCGATAATGATGTATCACTGATTGATTGACAAGCTATTTATATCATTTACATTTTTATTTTATTTTTATTGTAACCTTGATGACATGAATGTATAATTGTGACATTTTACTGCGATTGACATTATTTTGTATTATTTGATTCTCATTGATATTTAAAATGATAATTCAATATTTTAATTTGTATAAATTAAATAATATATTTTGCATGCCCATGTGAGGGTAGAGCATGGAGGACTCTTATATAATAAAACATCTATGTAGTAAATACCCATGTTTGCAAACCAATAAATGATTTGATTTGATTTGTTACCGCTGGGCCACTACTGTTCATTACTGTAGTTTATAAACTTCACTGATTGCGTCAGCTAATTACTTGACTGCCTCGTTGGTCTAGTGGTTGGAGGTGCTACCGCCGAGCATGAGGTGCTAGGTTTATTGCCCGGGTCGGGCCAAGTGTTACTGGCCTTTTTTGTAAAAACAGGGAGCTTAGATTGGTTAAAATTTCCATCATGGGCCGTCGATTTTTGGGGAGAGAGAGGGAGGGAGAGAGGGGGGGGAGGAGGGGGGGAGTTTTGGTTACCCCACTGTGCCATCCCCACCACTCGGAGACTCATGGTTATGGAGATATCCATGGTCAAAGTTTTCAGGTTAGAATATTTTTTTTACATCGTTTTAAGGGAGGTAGGGAAACGAAACAACATCTCCTTCGAACCTAACCTATCCGTGTCGGGGTGCCCTAAGCTCCCGAGCTCGCTTCGCTCGCTCTTGGACTAATTCACTTTTTTTTTATCTCGCTAATTATATTTAAGTATAAAATATATCTAATATCTCTATAACCATGGGTTTCCGTGGGGTGGGGATGGTACAGTGGGGTAGCCCCCCTACACTCTTTCCTTCCCTCCCTCCATGCCCCTTAAACGATGAACATTTTCGGAATTTTTTACACGAACCTGAGAACTTTAACCATGGATATCTCCATAACCGTAGGGCTCCGAGTGGTGGGGATGGTACAGGGGTTAGCCAAACCTCCCCTCCTCCACCCTCTACCATCCCCGCGGCAAAAATCAACGGCCCATAATGGAAAAATTTATCCCTTAGATTTTTGCCCAGTTGATAGCAATAGGATTTAGGGGGTGAAGACATGGGAATTCATCATCATCATATCAGCCGAAAGACGTTCATTGTTGGACATAGGCCACGAGTAAGTGTCACGAAATTGAACGGTCCCGTGCATTTCGCATCCAGCGACTGCCGCCACCCTCACCAGGTCACCTGTCTCCCTGGTGGGAGGCCTTCCAACGCAGCGTCACATGGTAATAAAAAATCATAACTGGTAAAATTTTGATATACTACTGCTGCTCCTCTGCCTAGCTCCTCAGGTAACACAGGCGTGACGTTATGTGAGTAATAGCTAACAAAAAAATCATATTGTCATTGTAATTAATTTCGTATTTTATGAACATCTTCAAAATAGTATAAAATCAACAGTCTGTCAAACTAAACTCCTCTTGAAAAACAGTTGAATGTGTTTCTGGATCACACACAAAACACTTGTGACTTATCTATAATTAGCTCTATGAATATAGAGCTTGTAATACGTTGACAGGACACAAATGGAAAAAAAAAATTAGAACTACCCGCATTTGATGTGAGACTTTATTTTTCTAAGCGTTGTTTTAAGACAAGTATGTTAGATACATAGAACAATAGATTATTGATTTGCAACAGTGGGAACAATGTTTAGTTAGACTCAGTGTTAAGTGTTATTCATTATTACTAGGAAAATAATATTGGAGACAAGTATCTATTTATTATTCTGAAGATGCCTTTCATATTAGAAACCGCAAAAAGTTATTGTCGAATTTGCTTTCGTATTTAGTATGTTGAGAATATTGTCGTCCAGAGATTTATACGGATCATTTCATAATAATATAATAATAATATTACAGTTTTTCAGGACGGTGTTTTTTTAGCATTGGCTGACTGAATATTGTGAGTGAGGTATATTATTTCAAGTGAGTGACTGTGAGGAAGAGATTGGGAGATGCCAAAAATATAAAAAGGTAACTAACCTACTTAAATTTTACTGCGATCTTTCTACCACGCATAACTTATTTGCGCTCCCAAGACGACCCACAGCCCTGAATTTGAATTGATAAACGAAGCTTTAATACAATGTTTTACCGCCAGCAATTTCTAGATTCTGGCAAATTATAGTAAACTAGTTAAGGGTACCTATTTTTCAAAAGTTTGTACTAGATTTTTATTACTTACCCTTTGCCCTTTCATACATCTACTCCAACAGCCTAACGTGATCAGGGTGGTACAAATTCATACATACATAAACATTCGGTATTTATTATATCTTCGAGATAAACTCACGCCTTTTCCCATGGGGGTAGGCAGAAACGACTGAACGCCACCTGCTACGATCCTTACACACTCGCTTTGCTTCATTGACGTTTTTTTTTATTATGGGTCGGCTCGCGTTTGACCACTACCTCGCCTGATGGTAAGCGATGATGTGGTCATGCATTATAAACGTTCACCGATTTCATAACAGTAATCACGTACTGCGCACCAGTCCTTTCTGAAGAACATCACCAATGAGATCCTTGTTGTCCTATAAGGGCGTCCCCTGCCGAAGTTTCCACTCACGTCTTCCGTATAAATACCTCTTGTTAATCGCCTTTCATTCATCCTCTGAACATGGCCAAACCATCTAATAATACTATAAGCATACTCTTTTGAATTTTTGTCACTACTTCTTCTTTTGAACCACAACATTACATTAGGTTGCATGGGTCCTAACATAACTTTTGAAATGCTCATGTATATAAAACTGTACGTACCTCGCCCAGCCCTTCGGAGAACACAGGGTAGATGTAATGACAAAGGCGAGGAACACAAAGTTGAGCCCAGCCTCCCAGCATACCTTCGAGTCTTCTTATTTTCTATTCGACGGTACATTTAATTAAATTGTCTGGGCCCATTATGTGACTGGCCACATTCGTTGCAGCGTCAGAAGCACTGTACAGGTTATCCATGCTTCAAGTAAATGGACAGTAAGGACACTCCAAAAAGTGGGAATATTCTGTACATTGGCAGCACACTCGCACCGGGTGTTCGACAGATCAACTCACCCGCCCTCATTTTGTCAAATTATATTTGCACCGGCCTACTTGGGTGATAGAAACAGATCACAATAGAATATGGTGTTGATTTGTATGATTGTGTTGGTTTCCAGATACACAGTCATGAGTTCTCTCCACCCGCGCGGTGGGCTGACAACCCACTGGTGTGCTGTGGCTTCTGCGATGGCCGCTCTCACAACGGCCACGACCATCGGCAACGCAGCGGTGTTGGTAGCACTACGTCGGTCGAGGACGGCGCCTGCACACTACCCACTGGCAAGTTTGGCCGCTGCTGATCTGTTGGTGGGGCTGTTTGTCATCCCTGTGGCTGCTGCGAGGGAGCTGTTTGTGTTTCAACTGGGTAAGTCGGGTTGCCAAGCTGTTGTTTTGAATTGGGTACTTTTTAGTGATGGTTATAACAAAGTTTTGGCGTGAAGTCGAGGAGAATTTGATTTTAATTATAGGCACATTAAGTACTGAACAGGAGAAGGGTTAAATCTTAAATTGTTAAGAGATTAAACATGAATCAGATTTTATACTGTTGCGTGGTTTCAAAGCATAGCTATGGAAAAATATTAATAATAGGTCTAATTATGATTTCTTATTTTTTTTGTTTTATTTACTTAAATAAAAATATGTACATAGCTAGGTAGTTATACAATCAAAATTAATTGTCAATTATATTAACAATTACAGACCCACTCATTTGCAGCTTCTGGAAGATGTTAGACATCATGTGCTGCACAGCATCCATCCTCTCTCTCTGCTGCCTCGGCTGGGAGCGATGGAGCGGCATCACCGCTCCCTTCGCTCGAGGCAGGCGAGCTAAGCGAGCGAGACTGTTAGCTGGCCTTGTTTGGCCTTTATCACTAGCTGTGGCGCTGCCTACTATATTCATACCGTCTCCGAAATCTTTGGTTCATGAGGAGAAAGGTTGTCCTGATAATACTAATCTTAGGTAAGTTGCAATGGTTTTAATTTACGAGTATTTTTTACATTTGACAGTCTAGTCGTTGAAGAATATCTCACACCTGGTAGTAAGTGATCTGGTAATGATGATGTAGGTTTATTGTAGGTAAACTCGAATATTTTCTAATGAACAACCAATCCACACTGGGACCTATTTGAGGCTTTCTCTCGAAGACTCGAGGACACCAGGCTCGATTATTGCGACTTCAACTATAAACAATGTAATATCGGAAGTTTTTCAAATCCGATATTGATTTCCGATAGTAGATCTCAATATCGGAAGTCTGATATTAATATCGGAATTGCGCACTTTCTTTGAATATCGCACATTTTATTTGTTAATTGCACAATTTCGGTATAAGGTTGGATTGAGTACAATAAAAAAACACTTTAATGCCGCGACATAATTGTATTGACAGGACTTTCTTTTGTGTCACTCTCTCTTACCACCAGTGACTGTGTAATCGAGCGCTAAACTGGATATTTGTGCCTAAGAAAGAATGTAAGTCATGTCTTTCTGACAAAAGGATAATGCAAAACAAAACCAGAAAATAAATGTTGATATGATGAGCAATAATTATTTATAAATCCAGTATAAGTATCGGTCAATGTGGCGACGCTTCCTGGGGGAAGCCTATATTCAGCAGTGCACGTATTTTGGCTGAAATGACGATGACAGACAATGTAGTTAAGTAGTGGAAGTTGCTCTATCCAACAGATTAGTGAATGCATAGACTAATTTGTTGTATCCAACAAGCAGAAGACAGAAAAATATTGAGATTTAATTTATTATGGTTTCCATAGCAAGTAACACATTATACATTTGAAATAAAGTTGAACAATATGATATGGATAGGTACTCGTTCCGAAACAGCAATCTCAAAAGTATGAAAAACTGTCTTAGCATTGATAATCAGCATCGTCATCGTCATTTCAGCCGAAAGATGTCCACTGCTGAACATAAGCCTCCCCCAAATGTCGTCATACTGTCCGATCCCGTGCGTTTCAAATCTTACTGATGCCCGTTACCTACGCATTAATCAATGAAAATAAAATTGTTACAACAGGTTCTATGAAACTATGTATTTACTTGTACTCTTAAAGGTAACATTTTGGCAATTGCGGGACTGTAAATCCGGAATTCATCGAACCAAATAATACTTTTTCATGTTAAAAACCGCCCGATTAGGAAACAGATTATCCGACCACTGCTAATCACCGTAGTCAACGGGCTTAACCGTGCTTTCTCGCTCGACGCTTCACAAGGAGCTGAAATAAGGTATTTTCTGATTCCTAGATTCCGATATTGAATCACTCAGTTTCGGAATGGAAATATCGGAATTGAGATTCCGATATTACGAGATTTTGATATTCATAGCCTAACTTCAACACGAATCCGAAATAAAACGACATGGTTTGCGCAGAGATAGAGTGATCGGCTGTTACGCTTCATGTGGCAGGTTCAATTCCCGCACGGAACAAAATAGTATGTTTAAGTTAAGTTTATGTATGTGAGTATAGGTATATATATTTTTTGTAAATACACCCATGATGCAAGAGAAATTCACAGTGTGTGCAAAGCTTTTTAAAGAAAGAGAATCAAGTTTAGTTTGTTGTTTTAAACTACCTGAACAACAAATAGATTTTTGCGATGCCTGCAGCATGGATTGTAGTACGAGTAGGTACTTGTTGTACTGAAGATACGTGACTTTTCTGATCTGCAGACCGAGATGATGATGATAAAATTCACACCTTTTCTCTTTATAAATACGTTGCCCCTCACGAGGAATTACTCCTGTATCGTGGGTGCACTTACAAGCAACACAACTCACAGACACAAACAACCAGACCGGAACAACTATCAGTAGGTCATACAAATATTTGTCGTGAAATTGGAAGTAAGCTCCTCATAATTCTTATTTTCAGCTACGTGTTCTACTGCGCAACCCTCTCGTTCTACCTACCCGCTATCGTGATGGTGACATTGTATGCTCGCATTCTATGTGCCTTGTCAGTGCCACTGCAGATTCGATCGCACCGCGGTGGCTTGCCCTGCCCGGATACTGGACAAACGGTAAACTTTACCTAAACTTACAATATTTTCACTTATTTACAGTACTCCGCAATATTTTTGGCTGGTCTGAAGTTGGCTACAAATGGCTGCGGTGTAGCAAATCTCATACTAAAATAACAGCGCGCCATGCCATGCGCATCAGAAAGCCTACGTTCAATCCGGCCAAAAAGATTAGAATTTGCGGTGTTTGATTTCATTCAGTGTAACAAATATTTCCCCATTATACGCTAGGTACCCAGCACTGGGGAAATTATAGACTAAAATACTTCTATATAGCAGTGGTGGCTCAGTGGTAGGCTCCGACTTACGTGTCACAGGTCGTGGGTTTGAAACTTTGAACACAGGCAGGCACTTTACTTTGTGTAAATTATTTCATCGCTTCTACTCAAAAACGGTGAAGGAAAACATCGTAAAGAATCCGGCACGTCCTAGAACAAAAATATCGAATACACCCAATTCAACAACACATCCACCAACCAGCTCTGGGCCCGTGTGATGGATTAAGGTCCATAACCTCTCTCACAGAGAGGAGGCCCGTGTCCCAGCAGTGGGAACATTAAAAGGCTGATGATGACTAATTTTAGTGTTTTTTGATATTCTTCATAGTTTCGCATTTGGTCTTCCACGAACGCTTAAAAACTCCCTCTGTCTGTATAATATTATATTTATTTTAAAAGTAATTTTGTTTAACAATTTGATTAATATTCATTACTGCAATTACATAATATTGTAAAATCTCACACGAATTCACCAGTTTTGCAAAACTCACCAACAGATATCACTGTGCTGTGTCGTCATATCTCTGAATCGTGGTGTTAAGGTTTATCCACACATATCAGGGCCATGCCCGGGACGTGACAGGGCCGGGCTCAGGCATTGAAGCTCTATCACTGGACCATGCACGGACGTGTGTGAACGAGTTCATATAAAATGTACTCACCGATATTTTTTTGAGCTTTTGACGGGGCACGGTCCGTCCACGTCCCGGGCACGGCCCTGATATGATGTGTGGATAGACCTTTAAGATCCTTCGCCGTTGAACGACCCTCACGAGATTTTGTAAGGATCCTCATACTTACGTGGCATAGGGGACACCGTGATCAAGAAGGCGGTTCCTCCAGGGCGAGGCCTACCATTGCACTGCGGTTAGGTTGAACCCTGCGATTATCTCTAATGTGGATAACTCGGATGCGTAGTTTTTGGTAGAGGGGCCGTGCTCCTGAGAACTTACTTCAATAATTATTGCTCATGTAGTGTTGATTGGCTGGGTGGGTGAGACTGAGATGTTCGCCTTAGCCAGAGCGATTTTGGAGTCAGAAATTGGTTTTTAAAAGAGATTTA
Organism: Orthosia gothica; assembly: GCA_949775005.1. Taxonomy (NCBI): domain Eukaryota; kingdom Metazoa; phylum Arthropoda; class Insecta; order Lepidoptera; family Noctuidae; genus Orthosia; species Orthosia gothica. Next base: position 3,844,691 of record OX459048.1, on the reverse strand, counting down.
TCTCTAAGTTTGTTTTGGAATTTCTTTTAAGAGCAGTCGGCTAGGATACATCGTACTTGTCATGCTTTAAAAAAAAAAAGTGTAACGGTAGTAATAAATTAAAGTGCCTGAATTCCTGAACAAACGTCGTTTTTAATTAAAATATCAGACTACTTGTATGTTTGTATGTGGTATTCTAGAGACCAAACGCGTGGACTGATTTTTATGATTCTTATGTCAATCTTTTTGTCATAATCTTGCGAGTAAATCAGTGAAAAGGAAAAAAAAAGTCTACAATCTACTTTATGGCGGGTATCATTGAATAGATATTTGAAAATTTTATTTGTTTCTTTTATCATTTTTCACTTCAAATGACCATTTAGCTTATCGTATGCTTCTTTTTGTTTGCATTTCAGGACAAAACTCCTAAACCAGCATTAAAAAGAAGCGTTGCTTCAAACAACATTTGTTCACAGGAACGTCAAACGAATACTGTGTAAGTTATATTTCCAAACGTTTCTTAGCAACCTTTGTAATTTATAGGACGTAATCATCAAACTAGGTGGGCCGAAGACCTGGTTAAAGTTGCGGGAATCCTCTGGATGCGAGGTACACGGGGTCGGTCAATGTGGCGACTCTCTGGGGAGGCCTATGTTCAGCAGTGGACGTCTTTCGGCGGCAATGATGATGATGAATCATTCAGCTTTTGCATTTTCTTTCGAGTGTTTTTAGTAGTACAGTTGCACCTCCTAATATTATGTTATGATTGTTATTCCAGGGTGCCATCACCAAAGGCCCGCCACCTGGAACTACCTGAAGGATCTAAACCTGAAAGCTGTCGTTTATCACCTGTTAAACACCCTGGAGCACCGTAAGTGTGTTTAATACCATTTGTAACAAATGATGAAATGACGTGATTTAATATAAAACTCATCTCTTACGTCTTACAACAAACATAATATAAGTTGCCCCCACTTACAGCTCAGTGAAAATGAAACAATACCTGTAACAAGGGCATTAGTTGACGCCTTGCTAGAGAAATTGGCTTCTGCGGATGGTGAAATTGAAAACTTATTAACAGAAAATACTTCACTTAAAAATATCATAACTTACCATGAGAAAGTTATAAACAACTTTAAAATATAACAATACATCTAAAAGAGTTTCAACCGTTACTATGGGGAAAAATAGATAAAAAAAGCTGTAACGTAAATTATTAATTTTTATTAACGTAAGCCACGTTAATAAAAATAAATAATCATAAACTAAAAATTAAGAAAAAGAATATCATCTTATCAGCCGAAAGACGTCCACTGCTGGACATAGGCCTCCCCCAAGCGTCGCCACATTGACCGGTCCCGTGCGTCCCGCATCCAGCGAATCCCCGCAACCTTCACCAGGTCATCGGTCTACCTGGTGGGAGGCCTTCCAACGCATCCTCTTCCGGTTCGCGGTCGCCACTCCAGAACTTTTCTGCCCCATCGGCCATCCGTTCTGCGAGCAATGTGCCCTGCCCACTGCCACTTAAGTTTGGCAATTCTTCGGGCTATGTCGGTAACCCTGGTTCTCTTGCGGATCTCTACATTTCTGATTCGATCACGCAAGGATACTCCGAGCATAGCCCTCTCCATTGCCCTTTGCGTGACTGTAAGCTTTCTGATGAGGCCCATTGTGAGCGACCACGTCTCAGAGCCATAGGTCATCACTGGCAACACACACTGGTCATAGACCTTCGTCTTGAGACACTGTGGTAAGTTGGACGAGAAGACACCGCGCAATTTCCCGAACGCTGCCCAGCCGAGTCGGATTCGACGGTTAACCTCTTTCTCGAAGTTGGCCCTACCCAACTGGATCGTTTGTCCCAGGTAGACATAATCTTCCACAACTTCGAGTGTAGAGTCTCCAACCTTGATAGGAGTGGGTGTTACATGGGCATTCAACATAACCTTGGTTTTGTCCATGTTCATTTTAAGACCCACTCTTTCGGAAGCTCTACTGAGGTCATCGAGCATTATACTGAGGTCCCCCATGGTCTCAGCCATGACCACTATATCGTCGGCAAACCGAAGGTGAGTGATGTACTCGCCATTGACGTTGATGCCTAGCCCTCTCCAGTCCAGAACCTTGAAGACATCCTGCAGTGCAGCGGTGAACAGTTTCGGAGATATGACGTCTCCCTGTCTCACACCTCGCTGCAGAAAGATAGGTTCCGAGGCCTGAACCTGAAGTCGGACTGACATGGTGGCGTTTTTGTACAAACACTTCAACGCCTCGATGTACCGGTAGTCGATTTGGCACCGATGGAGAGACTGCAGTACAGCCCAAGTCTCGATTGAATCGAAGGCTTTCTCGTAGTCCACAAACGCTAAACAGAGAGGCAGGTTATACTCTTTGGTCTTCTGTATAACCTGCCGCAGCGTATGTATGTGGTCTACGGTGCTAAAGCCTTTTCGGAATCCGGCTTGTTCGGGAGGCTGGAAATCGTCAATCCTGCGCGCGAGACGATTCGTGATGACTCTTGAAAACAGCTTGTAGACATGGCTAAGAAGTGAGATGGGCCTATAGTTCTTCAATAGGACATTGTCACCCTTCTTGAAAAAGAGTACCACCACACCCCTGCACCATGCCTGTGGCGTTTTCCCCTCGAGTATGACGGCACTAAACAGCTTCTGAAGGGCCTTAAGTATTGGTTTTCCACCCGCCTTCAGGAGTTCGGCCGTAATGCCGTCATCACCCGGTGCCTTGTTGTTCTTAAGCTGTTTAAGAGCCATCCTAATCTCGTACAGGCTGACGTCCGGAATGTCTTCGGTATAGTGACGGGTTAATCTAGCTCTAGGGTCTTTTACTAGATTCGCGACGGGTTTACTGGTTGACGTGTACAACTGCCCATAGAATTTCTCGATCTCCCTCAGAAGCTCCGGTTTGGCGGATATGATCCTGCCATCGTCGGTCTTCAGTTTCGTGAGCTGGCTCTGCCCAATAGACAGATCTCTTGCAAAGACCTTGGAGCCCTTATTCCGCTCAATTGCGTCTTTAATACGCTCAGTATTATAGCGGTGGAGGTCGCTTTTCAAGGACTTTGAGATCCGTCCATTAAGCTGCCAGTATTTCAACGCATCGTCTGAAGACTGCAGGATCATCTCACGCCTCTCCTTCATAAGCTTGAGAGTAGGATCAGAGATCTTTTTGTTTATATCTGTACGGCGGGTCTTGAAAAACTTAGACCCGACCGTATGGACAGCTTCCAGCTGTATTCGTCCACGAAGCTCCCTAGGTACTCGTAACGATTCTGGAGTTCGAGCTGAAAGCTCTCGGGGTTTTGGATCTGGATCTGTGCTGGACGGAGCGTTGACTTCATCAGTCGAGACCTTTCAAGCTTGATATTAATGGTCAATGTGCCTCTTACCATTCGGTGATCGCTCCCGGTTTTCACCGAATTGATCACAGAGACATCATTGAACATTTGATTCTTGGTTGACATGATGAAGTCGATCTCGTTTTTTGTTGCACCATCGGGGCTTTGCCAGGTCCACTTCCTATGCTCACGCTTTCTGAAGAAGGAATTCATCATGTAGAGGCCCTCCTTCTCCATAAAACTGGCCAGTAGGTGACCCCGGTGGTTCCGACGTCCAACTCCAAATTGCCCCACTTGCAGCTCATCCTCGTCTCGTTTGCCCAGTTTCGCGTTGAAGTCCCCCATGACAACGCAGAAGTGAGTTTTGAAACCATGCATGGCTATAGAGATATCCTCATACATGGTCTCAACCACGTCGTCGGGGTGTGCCAAGGTCGGTGCGTAGACCTGTATGACCTTCAGCGAATATCTCGAGGATATTCTGAGTATAAGGTACGCCACCCTGGTCGACACACTCTCGATCTTCACCACATTGTTCACAAGGGACCTGTGGACGATAAACCCGACACCACCCTGGGACTGCCGGTCACCCTCTCGGAAATAGAGCAGGTTACCGGATTTGAGGATTATCGAGTCCTCCCCCTATCTTCGGACTTCAGATAGCCCTATAATACTCCATCGCAACCTGCTCAATTCTTCCTCGAGTTCGGCTATCTTCTCGTCGGTCAGGAGTGTTCGCGTGTTGTACGTTGCCAGGGCCAGTCGTCAGTGTCTATTGGGGTAGCCGGGTTCACTCCGGGGATTCTTCGCACCCCTTGCCACGCCATCGCCTCGACCGCTACCGTAGTCGAGGGTAGACGGGCTGCCGGGCACTCGGGGCCGTTTGTTCTTTAAGCTATTCATTTGGTTTGGGGGGGTTTGCCTTAATCGCCACGCTTGGCAGGCGGGTTGGCGATCGCAGTTTGTTGTTGAAGAGCACAGAGAACGCTGCTGCCCATTCTCTGGTGTATCCCTTAGTCGCCTCTTACGACACCCACGGGAAGATATGGGATGGTGAGATTCTTTACGTCCGACACTATACGGAACGAATAAAAAGGATATAGGTAACAAAACCAATGGGCCGGCTTCGCACGTCGTGGGTTGTATTTGGTAGTCAGCAAGACAGGCACAGGACGGACAAGAACTCTTGATAGTAGTGAAATGCGAGGTAGGAAGGGGAGCCGGCACCACGAACGACTAGCAGGCAGAACAGGCAGGTTATCAAGTAAACATTACGGCAGGCAGCAACAGAACTTCCTAACGAAACGCGTCGTGTCCAGGAGTACCGCTTTCTGGATCACGCCCTTGATCCAGCTGCCCAACGAGAGCCTCCTCAGATGTTCATCGAGACTCATAGCTATTATGCCATTGGCCGTCACGACGATCGGCACAATGACTGCTGTATTCACATTCCACATGTCGACACCCTCGCGAGCCAGATCAAGATACTTACTTTTCTTATCTCTCTCAGCCTTCACGAGGTTCTCGTCATGGGGGACCGCTATATCAACAATCATTGCGCGACGCTCTAATCGGTCTATCACCACTATGTCAGGCTTTTTGGCAACAATAGTCCTGTCAGTGATGATAGACCGATCCCAATACAACGTGACATTGCCATTTTCGAGAACTGGGTCGGGCACATACTTATAGTAAGGCACTTCCGATTCCACAAGATTGTATTTAAGAGCAATTTGCTGGTGGATAATCCTGTCAGTGTACAATAGATCATAAAAAATATTACTTACTTATTCATAACAACATAAAATACATACATACTCCATATCTAATATACTAATAAATATCGAATATATTATATGACAGATAAAGGAAAAGACTCAAAATTATAGTGAACCTATGTTATGTCTATGGGTTAAGAAAATATAAAAAAACTTTTTAGCAAAAAAATACTACCGACTTCCAAATCAACACTAAAAAGTGAAAATAACTTTATTTTTGGAAGTCGGTGTCTTTCTTTTTTCCATTTTTTTGCGATATGGACACCGACTTCCAAAAATAATGTTATTTTCACTTTGTAGTTTTTAATTTGGAAGTCGGTAGTATTTATTTGCTATTTTTTTTTTATTTTTCCCTCTTTAGTTGTACCTTCCTAAAATAGGCACCTATAACGCCAGAATAGATTACCCGAATAACATGAAACATGAACATAACATCACCAAACTAAAATGGGACCAATTTCGAAACATACTCTTTCAAACAAAAAAAGAATTTTAGGAGATATCGGTGAACACACATAAAAAAAATAAAAATAAAAAAAAAACATACAAGAAGTCGAACATAGAACCTCCTCCTTTTTGGTAAGTCGGTTAAAAATAGACAGACATACGTAATATCGGATGAAAATGTCTTTTCTTCCAACTACGTAGTAATGTTATCATTAATCACTACAAAACTGATCACAAAGGACGTATTTTTTGCTTAGAACCAAAACAGTGCAGAAATGTTATATGAAATCTCATTGTTGCACTGTTTTACATTACACTGCACTGTTTTGTATTTTTTATCTATACTAATATAATAAAGCCGAAGAGTAGGTAGGGTAGGTAGAGTAGGTAGTGTTGGCAGGGTAGGCAGGATAGGCTAGGCAGGGAAGGCAGAGTAGGCAGAGTAGGCAGGCTAGGCAAGATAGGCAGGGTAGGCTAGGCAGGATAGGCTAGGCAGGGTAGGCAGAGTATGCAGGGCAGGCAGAATAGGCTAGGCAGGGTAGGCAGAGTTGGCAGGGTAGGCAGAGTTGGCAGAGTTGGCAGGCCTACCTGAAATCTCATTGTTGCACTGTTTTACATTAATGCACTATTTTGTATTTTTTATCTATACTAATATAATAAAGCCGAAGAGTAGGTAGGGTAGGTAGAGTAGGTAGTTTTGGCAGGGTAGGCAGGATAGGCTAGGCAGGGAAGGCAGAGTAGGCAGGATAGGCAGGGTAGGCAGGGTAGGCAAGGTAGGCAAGATAGGCAGGGTAGGCAGAGTAGACAGGGTAGGCTAGGCAGGGTAAGCAGGATAGGCTAGGCAGGGTAGGCAGAGTAGGCAGGATAAGGTAGGCAGGGTAGGGTAGGCAGCATAGGCTAGGCAGGGTAGGCAGAGTAGGCAGAGTTTTCAGGGTAGGCTAGGCAGTTCAAGCTAGGCAGGTTAGGCAGGATAGGCTAGGTAGGGTAGGCAGGCATAGAGGTTTAATGTCTCCCATTAAGTTTTAATATAAAATGTTTGCAGTAGATCAAAAAGATACTATACTAATAAAAATCGGCTGTATAAAACCAAAGAGGTGAAAAAAAGCCCCGGCCCCCGCATTTTGTACCATTGTAAAACTTTGATAGGTAGGTACTTCTTATTTAGCAAGAAAAGTGTACAAAATGGAAATAGATGAGAGGTAGATTGGTAGTTGAAAGAAAAGTAGATTACGCAACTCGCTGAAGTGAGTAATTAATGCACTCGTGTTAATTTAGTGCCCTCGCCTGCGCTCGGGCACCAACATAACACTCGTGGGACAATAACTCACTTTGCGCTCGATACAACAATCTACTATTACAATGCATGTCCTCGAAAAGAGCGGTTTTCCAAGCAGCCAAACTGTGCGGAAAGTGTCACTTTTTTCACTAGTGCTTTTTACTCTCCTGTATTTTTTTAATTTTAACTCCAACGTCAGCCCGACGCATAGAGTTTTTATTATTTGAGAAAAGTTTTAAAAATTAGTTATGTACAGATTATCATTCATATAAAATGTAAAATAAAACTAATACTTTATTTTAGGCGTTTTTAATTACTCTAGATTTAGATTTTGATCAATAAATTAATTTTAAATATTCATTAAATATGTTTGGCAGAACATATATTTTGCTCGTGCCTTATTGCGTTACGATGTGACAGCTATTCGCACATGCGCAGTAGATATGCCCGAGGAACTATTAGTTAATCTGTGGATATGCTGAACGCGCTTGAATAAGCCCGCCAATTTTATTAATTTCATTTTATTAATTTATTTATTGCCTCGCACAATGCATAGTAAAATGTTGTATGTTACACGTACGTAAGAAGATTTCCGACTTGTGTCGATATATCAACTCACTCGCTTCGCTCGCTCGTGAATAAAAATGCCACTCATCGGAAATCACCTACCTTTCACACTTGTAGCTTAATAACTATTTTGTTAAATGTAATCGACATCTATTTTTAACTTTATCGGAAAGCAGATGCCGAAACATAACTTTGCGATCTCAATACCAAAACATGCTACGCACAGGTGGATATAGGACTGCTTTGTTGAGGAAAAATATTTTTGATATGGCACCGCACTTATTTTAACCATTTTCCTAATTCCATAAAATATGAATCAGTAACAATTTTCAAAAAGAAACATTTTCAGAAAGTATACTTCTATTAAATAAATGTTACTATTCCGTGACGGATATTCTAGCTGATAAATTTTAGTTGTGTTGTGTACGATTGTATGTTTGATGCTAAATTGCCTCAATGTTTGCATGCCATAATGGTAGAATTTACAAGGATTCTTAAAATTATTGTGACCACCTTATTCTAAATATCTACATTCTGAGCAAATAAACAATATTCTATTCCATTCTAAGTAAATAGTAGGTATTCATTATTAGTTTTTCAAAACTACTCCTAAAATATGATTTAGGGGGTGTTAAAGATTTTTGAAGAATTTTACTGTACATGGCTTCTTTTTAGATGTAGGGCAGAACTAAGAAGGGGTTATTGGAAATTCAACCTTTAAGGGGGTTAACTGAAAAGTCGTCTGTAGTATAAAATACGGATCACGCGAAAAAGTCTCCGGAAAAGTGCTAGTTATTATATAAGCGAACGTTAGTTTTAGAACTTGTTTTCCTTTTAATTGTTGACAAATTATTATATCCATGACTGATAAGTATCAATTTTAAATTAACTTTAAAACAAGAACAACAACAACTACCACACACACTACTACTGCTACTATTGTTTTAGTAACAATTTTAATGCTATCTTTACAGTTGCTCCATCATCTCTCGCCAACAGCGCGCCACCCGCACTATCATCCGACTGATGGCGCTGTTCCTATTCTGCTGGACTCCATTCTTCATAGTGCTGCCAGTTGGTAAGCTGATTAGTTACTATCTCAATCGCATGCCTTCTCGGTTCCCACCCTCTCATACTCCAATGAGACGGCAAATCTGTTTGACTTGAGAGATCAAACACAGGACTAACGGGTTTACGTGCTTTCTGTGCCACGAGGATATCACACCGCCAGTCAGATGATGGGGTCCGTTGGGCACAGTGGGCCGATACCAGTCGAGAGTGCGCGCGAATTTGCTTTGTATCCCGGGCCCTCGACTCGTGGTAGCCGTAGGAACTGCAGGCTTTTAGCAAGTTGAATTTCGACAAGCAATTTACGCAACAAAAAAGGGTATGGCTTTGGAACTGAGGATTTACTACCTCTAAAACATTTTCCAGATTCCCTCTGCGACTGCGTCTGGGACTCAGTCTGGCAGTGGTGTACTTGGCTGGGGTTCACCAACTCCGCATTGAATCCTCTAGTGTACGCAGCAGCATCACCCAGCGTCCGGCGCGCGCTTCAAGCTTCGCTCACGAGCTCAGTCAGGCCAGACGTGCCGTTGACACCCACTGTTAGGAACCGCTGAAGTGCAGGGTAAATATTATTTGTTTAAACCGACTTTAGTAAAATTAAACCTCGCAAGTCCAGGCACTATTTATTATCAGAATAAGTTTTGGAGTTTTAAGGTCTTATCTTATCATAGAGGCAGGTAAACACCGAACATTTGGGACCCAAAATTTAATAGTTTAGTAGTTAATATCAGATGCATTGTTAAACCTTTGATGAGATCGAATGTTCTAACACGTCATCCCTTATGTGGTAGTCACTTAGTCTCATACCACTAAATGTAAGGCCTTTAATGAAGATACGTGATTGAAAGGAATGGCTGGGGAAACGGTATAACACATAAGCCTCCAATGGACTTCTGGTTCAAGGATCTCTTACGGCTTTCTAAGTAGTAGAAATACGGAAGGAAAAAGTCTAGTATCGGTTGGCAGAAGGAGGAGGGATAGCTGCCTCTTCCCCCTGGCACCACTCCCATGAAAAGGTAACGCACCGTTCTTGAGGAAAACAAATTGTAGTAACCTATCCTCAAAACACTTTAAAGTTGCTTCTGCATCGTCTCCGGCGCTGCGGGAGGTGCAACCCCTTCGCCCTTACGTAACAAGGGATAGATATACATGCTCACCTATGCAGCTCCGGCTTGCTGGTCGCCCGGGGCACACTACACTACTACAATCTAGGGGTAGCAGCCAAAAGACTGACGTGATGTCAGGGTGCCCCGATTCGGTTTTGGAACAGATTCGACCTCTTTTAACCATGAAGTGGGGGGTGCGCAAACTTTCTGAGCAGGATATCGAGCTTGTTATAAAGTACCTATATATATATATATATATGTGCCGTTCCATCAAGTTTGCTCGAAATATTACACCACAGACAATATACCGGTACTGATTTGGTTGTCAATTTTAACGTTTTATTTTTCAGTTTTTATCTTATTAAACTTACAAACATTTTTTGTTATTTTCTTGTAAAATATGTAATGAGACCTAAATTATATAACTTGTAATGAGAGTGGTAGCGTTTAAATCAGGGATCCAACCCCTACCAGCTGTAACAAATGTTAGCCCCCTCCTCCTGCCAACCCATAATAGATACCAGCCGAAATACGTCATATGGAATGACCGAAAGGTCATTAGAAGTTTTTAAGCACATCCTAGTACAGACTTTCTTGAGGACGAAAGCAAAAGAAATTTAAACAACTCAGTTTTAAAATAAATAATATTTATTTACACAATACATTCAATATTTGTGTACACTTCTTTGGCATAAACACTACCCATTTATTATTAAAACAAATATATAAAATTGCACTCGCAAAATACTGATTTATGTGGAATATTAATCTACACTTAGAATTTACAAATTTTTAACAACAACAATACTATTTACAACTTAAATAAACTTTGAAATAGACTACGAACAATGTAACAGCCTAAAAACTAAAATATTGTGCGATATCATATTATCTTTTCAAGAAAATAAAAATGGTTATAACTTTGCAATCCTACTCAGGAATGACTTGGCAATGCACTCAGTAGTTACATAGTTTAGAATAAATTATTATGGTGTTTTGACAACATTATGTTGCATAACGAAGAATAAAATTACATGTTTTTATTGTTACACTCTGGCAACAATTAGGTACCTACGTCATCTTTTTACTATCTGGCAACAATTAGGTACCTGCGTCATCTTTTTAAGATCTTTATCCAACAACAAAAGACTGAATCACTGGTCGATCTAATTTGTAAATTCCTACTTCAATATCTCAAATTTTCTATTCCGGTTTCAATATTAACATTTTTTCTTATACAAGTCTACATGAAAACAATAATAGATAACAATCTGTACATTTTCTGTGTTTTACAGCTGATATCTTAAGATGGCGGCGACTGACAAGATGGCGGACACTATTAACGGCGGGCGCGAAAGCGTCGAGGCTCCACCAAAGTCTTTGGCATCCGGCGAACAGGTTTTGCATGTGCAGCGTCCAGACAGACAGTATCCAGGCTCGTTTTCTTCAGATACACATTCCTGGAAAAGCAAAGATAAGCCATTAACTACCATCATATAATAAGGCCAGACAAGACCATTTATTAAGACTTAGATATGTTATGAAGTTGATGTGATAGGCCTGGTGCCATTTATAAATATAGTTATTGAATGTTTGTGATTAAGTAAGTTAGTTTAGTTAAAAGTAAGTTTCAATAATATGTGTTAGTTTTAAAAATAATTTGTAAATATTTTAATATGTACTTCGTAATAAAGAGAATGGATGTTAACTGACTAATTTCAATTATCTAGTATTTCCCTAAACATAATGATGCTTCATCCAAATAGGAGGTACAATTGCATACGGAGCAAAGAACCCTCGTGTATCAGCAGGCCCCCCGCTACATGGTCTTTTGTGGCTGAGCTTTGGAGAGCCTATGTCCAGCTGTGGACTGGGATATACTGAGTTTATTGACAAGTCACACATACCTCGTCTCTCCTACACTCCTGACCCGGTCGTCTCCTATGCCAACACCTGGCAGGGGTGCCAGCCGGGCGTGCGCTGTAGGCACAAGCACAGGCCCCTCCCAGGCACAGTGCGGCGCCTGGAGACCGCGTGTCTGGTAGCCCTGCCAAGCCGTCGCATTGGACGTCGTACTCGCAAGATTCGTTGAGCTCTTTGACGGCTGAAAAGGGGAAAAGCTTAATTAACGTCTTTCTTCTTCTGAAAACTCATTTAACCATGCATGGAGCAGAAAGAGGTCGAAACTTTAAATTTGGCCTGGTACGTTTCTATATATCGGTGCTTCTTTTGCTTTTCGTGTCGTGGTGGTAAAATAAGATAATCATGAAACTTCTTGTGCCCAGATTGACCAGTGAAGTATGTTAAGTGCTATCTGTGGACTGGATTCAGGAGTCAAAGGCATATCTTACTAATTGAACTATGAAACAATTTTGAAATCATACTGATGAATCTAATAAAGTTAACCATCACAATCAAAAGCCCTATAACCATGATCACCCTGACCTAATTAGAACATTACCAACACAATTAGATACAACAGGCTAACACACTAATAAAATTCTTACCATATTTACATCCAATCTGGTATAGTGGATGCAAATTGCATCTAACTATCAATTTATTCAGCCCTAGAAATTAAAGGCATAGTTAGAACCATTGGATCAAGGGCGTGAAGGCGTATTGTAGTACGCTATTGAACGTAGATATGAATGCGAAGGTTTGTTTATTAAGTGCCTGTCCACTTGTCTTGTTCGCGCCAAGTAGACAGGCAGCCTTAGTCCAAAGGTTACCGCTGCGATTTAAGACGGTTTTAGTTTTAACAATATAACTTGAAATAATTTATTTAAATTGATCAATTCACAGATATTTTTGAATCATTGTCAAGCAGCCATTGCCAAAACATGAAGCTAGATGCACACTCAATATTAAGCAAGAATTTTCACTGAAACTAAATAATTAGGTTACATTATCTTTGATGTTCGAAATTACAAATATGTGAGATTTCCTTTATCAGTGCTACCTGCTTTATCTAAAATACTAGAGAAACTTTTAAATAAAAGATTAACTGACTTTCTTAATACACATACTATCCGATAGACTGTATGGTTTTCGACAGGGGAAATCAACTGAAGATGATTTTGTTCCCATTATTGTACGCAAGCGTGAATACTTAGGAATAAGATGGGGTGTCCCACATGAATAATTTAAAAGCTAATCTAACCTAACACATAGAACGCAAAAGGTTAGAATCGGCTAGTATACAAGCCTTAACTCAAATATAACATTCGGGGTACCACAGGAAAGCGTTCTTGGGCCCACCTTATTTCTAACCTATATCAATGATCTGTGTGGGTTGGAAGCACGTGGTGCTCGGGTCTTTTCTTATGCTGATGACACTGTGCCGGTTTTCACCGGCGAACAACTCAAAAATACAATAATTAAGTTAGCATTTATAAAATGTAGATGCCACATTTCAGTGACCGTTTAGAAAAAAAGTAGAATAGTGGCAAGCCGATTCTCATTAAGCTATTCCCAAACCAGGGTTCTACAACAATCGAAGATACTCGAAGATGTGGAATGCCACACAAGAGTTGGTTCCATTACGCACGCACCGCCCAGTTGTCCCTGCAGCGACACGTGCCTCTGCACTCCAAATCGCCATATCATCATCATCTGCCTAGCCTTTTCCCAATTGTTGTTGGGGTCGGCTTCCAGTCTTACCGGATTCAGCTAAGTACCAGTGTTTTACATGGAGCGACTGCCTATCTGACCTCCACAACCCAGTAACTCAGACGATAGAACTCCATATGATACTCATAATACAACCAACATCAATGATACTCACATTCCACACAAGAGTTGGTTCCATTATGCGCCACCCAGTTGTCCTTGCAGCGACACGTGCCTCTGCACTCCAGGCCTGCGCCCGCGCATTGCAGCTGATCTTCACACTCTTCGCCCAGTGTAGCGTCGCGTACACATCTGGAATATAACACGATAGGTTTGTTAAGACAGTGGGGGAAATTGGACGGTGAAAACTGTCATCAATCAAAAATTCAAATTAGGCCAGTATTTTTTGAACATCGGCTTTACACAAAGACAGTCTCCAAAACAGTCGCTCGTCCCCTCTTCTTGGTCTAGTGTTTAAGCTGGTTTAAAACTTCCCGAAGCTTTCAGCAGCTTTTCAAGATGGGCACGACCTTCAAAAATGAAGACAACGAATAAGAAGAGGGAAAACTGCCTCAATTCTTCAAGTGGCGCAACAATCACCCCAGAAACACATGAAACGAAACCACCTGATCCAGATTGCTACAGTCTGGAGTCTTTTGGGATGGTTTCAGTAGGCCTAGAACTGTGCACAGTTTACAATCCACCTAACAGTCTTACCTGTCTTAGCTCTAGGCGTACCTAAGGCTAAACCCTTCTAAGAAGCCTGGAAGCTGTTGAGGCAATTATAGATTTTCTATTGGCCGGCTCGTAGCAGAGATTAAGGAAAAATAATAACATTCGTAGACATACTCCAGCAATCATGGATACTAATCCCTTAAATTATGATTATAATAAGTTTTACAACAACATATTTTTTGGTATTAGACTTAAAACTTGTACTAACCTCGTGCCATTATCCCTAGGACTGAACTGCAGCTGACAAGTGCAGTATCCTCTGACGCAGAAGGCCTGTCGCTCAGGACCCTGGTCTCCAAGGTAGCAGTTCTGATCCACTACGCAACGCTCGCCGATAACTGGAAAAGAAGAAAAAAATATTAGTAATTTATAAATTTAAAATATAAGTATACATTTAAACTGAAACCAACACTCACATGCTTTGTGGTAACTAAACATACCTACTTTGCTGGAAAACTATTTTACTGGTGGTGTTAAACTCTTCTTGTATCAAATTTTCTGGCTCATTTAAATACGTTCAGGGAGGTGACCACAAGCTCTTAGAGTAAGGTTATTTTGAGTGTGTGTAAGGGACAGATGTATATGACGTGTATACATCTGTCACTTACTCGATCTCAAAATAACCTTACTCTAAGAGCTTGTGGTCACCCCCAGGTAACAGTTACATGTCATGTGTTAAAAAAACCAATGTTGTTTAAAAAAAAGGTCAATGGCGAGTCGGATTCGCGCACCGAGGGTTCCATACCAACATATATAAATATTTTGGAAGTTTTACTTTAAGTGCAGTCATTCAAAAGTAGGATAGTTGGACAGGCGGACAGGAGGATAGGTGGATGGGTGGACATGCGGACAGGTGGAAGGCTGGATAGGCGGACAGGTGGAAGGGCGAACAGGCTGATAGTACTTATCTGTATTGTTAATTTTGATTCTGAAAAAGTGTGCTATTTAGAGACATTTATTTTTCCTGTATCTTTACATAAACTTCTATCACATAGAATAAAATCAGATTTTTCTCTACGCAAACTTCGGAGATAAGGTAGGGGAAAGGTAATATTTTATAATTTTTTCTTCAAAAGTCGAAAACAAATGGAGCCTAAAAAATATTAAAATTATTCAAAAATGTGCAAATAGCGCTCTTTCACATGATACCCCACATGCCCCAGTATCACTTCGAATTTTTAAGACTATAAGGCATTGTAGCAAAAAAAAAAACTTTCTTATTTGCAAAATAGTTGGTTATCTAAAACTATTCCAAATTATAAGATAGCCTTAGTAGCTCTTGAGATATCTAGCTGTGAAAGACGGACAGACAGACTGAGTCGCACCATAAGGGTGCCTTTTTACAATTTTAAATTACAAATAAAACATGCTTCGCCCCACACTTTGATTTTTTCCTGTATCGTTACAAACAGCCAGACCTGCCTAAATATCTGTAGGCCATACAAATATTTGAATACTTTTCCGTAGGTAAGTACATGAAATTCATTTTGGAGTTATACCTTCCTACCAGACCAGCTTGGCATATGTACAAGCAAGATAGATTTCCTTAAATTCTGCACCAGAACGATGATGTAGCCCAATAATATCATCAAATACTAACCAGCGGTCTCATAACAGCGATCATCTTCGAAGTGCGCGCTAGGTGCGCAGGCGCACACTCCGTTGGCACACTCGGAGTGGATGCCAGTCGTCGAGTGGCACTGAATATGCTGTACGCATTCCTCGCCGATGCGGGCCTCTGGAAGTAAAGTTAAAGGAATAAATTAAGGGTACAGACTGGCAAAAAACAGGATAATAGATTTTGAGATAAACACGGAATAAAGTTATACCAGGAATAACCATACATTTTCATAGGTTTATACTTGGTATAACTTTATTCTGTGTTTATTAGTAAGAGAGTAAAAGTATGTAATTTTTATCCTTTTCTTTACCGGTATGTACCGGTATGTGATGGACATGCCCGGTTCTTTTCGTTTCGGCCGTAAATAAAAACCTCTTTTTGGCGCCTTAAGTTTATTTTAAAAAAAAAGTAAGTGATTGAGAATAAAACTACCATAGATAGTGATTTGATTGCCAGTAAAAAATAGAACAAGTAAAATTTCAAAAACCCCCGACACATTTTTATTTCATGCTACATAATTTATCTAGCACATAGTAGATACGCTTCGATCGGCAATCTATTGAACACGATATCTTGCGAAAACACCCCAATTCAAACTGTAAAACGGCCCATAACTTTTAAACGGCTGAACCGATTTTATTCAAACATAGCTAAGAACACTCTCGACACTCTCGATTAAAACACCTTTTAAACAAAAAAAACTGAATCAAAATCGGTTCACCCGTTTGGACGCTATGATGCCACAGACAGACACACATATACACAGTGAAACTTATAACGCCCCTCTTTTTCCGGGGGGGTTAAAAATGAAAACTTGTGACAATCCCTGTTCTATGCCTGTACCCTTCAAATTTAGGTTGAAGATTTGATTGTATACCGTTAGGAAGTTTGCTTACAAATAAGAAGGAAAAACAACCGAAACACCCCGATTCAAACAGTAAAACGGCCATAACTTTTGAACGGCTGAACCGATATTATTCAAACATAGCTAAGAACACTCTCGACAAAGCATCTTTCAAAAAAAAAAAACTAAATCAAAATCGGTTCATCCGTTTAGGCGCTATGATGCCACAGACAGACAGACAGATACACAGCAACACACGTGAAACTTATAACACCCCTCTTTTTCCGGCGGGGGTTAAAAAAATGAGTCGAGGGTTTTAAAATTTTACTTGTTGACATTTTTGCAATAGTTATCGCAATCACGATGCTTTTGTTGATAGTGTATCACTTGTCTAGATCTTGGAGGAGCTCGTGGCTAAATAATAACAGCCGCACGGGTCGATCTTCAATGTTAAGCAGCGCTTCACGAGGTCGGTCCGTGGATGGGTGACCATTTCAACAAACCGAGTTGCCTCCATGCCTAGTAAAGCACGTTAAGCCGTTGGTCCAGGCTGTCATTTGAAGATCTTTGACAGTCGTTACGAGAAGTCAGAAGCTTGAGATCTGACACCAGTCTAGTCAAGGGGTTCCGTGTTACCCAGTTACTGGGTTGTGGAGGTCAGATAGGCATTCAAATAAAAAAAGATCCATCGAAATCGGTTAATATTGAGCGGAATAATCGCGTTACAAACAAACATACAAAAAATACAGTTGAAGTGAGAACCTACTCCTTTTTGAAGTTGGATATAATAATATAATATTGGTACAAAATTAATTCCAAAATGTGTTTACTGGGCAAGTTCTTATGCCGAAAAGTGGGCCGACGCAACAAAATATTTCACAATAATTACAGCACTTAGCATCTTTTGTACTTGACAATAAGCATTCTCAAAAGTCCTCGGAGACGCTAATTTGTTACGACAGTGTAAAAAAAAGAAATATGTCTTCAGTATTTTGTATCAGCATGTTCTATTTGTATAATAGAACATGCTGAAACACCCAATCCACTGTGTGTTTACTACAGGGAAAATAACACGTCACCCGTAGCCAAAATACTAACTAATTAAGGTTGAACAAGTCGATGGCACGAACTATTTTGTGCGCGGGGTTAAAATGCTTGCTATCTTATCCAACAACACGTGCGAAAGAAATAGATGCTGTGATGAGCAGTAAGAAGCTAGTTCGCGTACGAATTAGCACTTCTGCAAATTTCTATCCAAATGGATGATGATTTAGGACGAAAACGAGCGCTCAAAATTTTATAAACAGACCTTTGGGAGTCTAGATATCATGAAAAACCTACAAAATGTATATTTATAAAATAATATTATTTGCTTTGTTGAATTATTATTGTATATTCCTTCTTCTTATGGTATTTATTTCCGCCCAAAGATGGGTTAAAATTAGTGTTCAAATATGGAACTTTCGACGCTCATAACTTTCAAATATATTGTTTTTTACATTTTTGTTTCCATACAGGTCTAGATAATGATGAGACAAATTGATATAATTTTTATTTTGAACGTACATCGTCAAACAGTGGCGTAATCTCTAGACTACGTTTGTATGGAAGAATTTTCGACTAGTGTAACCTTAATAAAGAAAGTAAACATATTTATTTGTGACCCGCACAGGAGACACGAGATAAACAAAACACAAACAATAATTTAACATGTGCAAAGATATAAAAAAAAAATAACGCTGCGCTGATATTCTGAATAGGCCCTTGGTTTCTCTGTCTACGTTAGGCCCACTGTTGATGTCACGGACACATTCACGGAAACGGAACATACAATATTATAGAATAAGATAAATAATAACAAAATTGTACCTATAAACACAGAAAGTGAGTCAGTATGTATGTGTATAACGTATAAAACAAATTAATAAATAAAAACAATAAATATACGACCAAAATCCCGACGGCTCAGTGTTCATTTGTCGAAACCGTAGACAAACGACAGAGCGTATAAATACGATAAGTATAGGGAAAACATGGTATCGTTGGCCATAGTCATCTACTACTAGGAAGAACTAGGAGCCTCCATAATGTATGTTACATTATGGAGGCTCCTAGTTCTTCCTCAAAATTCTATTCTATTCTATTCCTTTTAAACTTAGCATCACCAGCATTTAATGTTCCAGCCTGCGAAACACTAGCCCTCTCTGCAAGAGAGACCGAATCGGTACTGTACGCACGCACATATACCAGTGCGGGATGAAGATGGTAATTTTCATATATTTGTAATAATGGGCTTTGTCGATTTGATGCGGAGAAATAAGGGGACGGTCCCTTATTTCTCCGCATCATTCATTCATCATCATTAATAACGTGAGGCAATCATGAAATATCACAAGGGGGTAGAGGGGTGTAGTAAGATATCACGTGTATTTATTTTTTCGTCAAATGCGAGGTTTATAAATCGAAAACCGGCGTGTAGTATTATTGCGCGTATAATATTGTTTTTATGCCAGTCAAAAACAACCTGCAACCTTTCTGTCTAGACATTTTTGTCATGTTCCTTAATTTCAGAATAAAATTAGATTAAACTTTAAACCTGTATTTAAAGATAATATAAAAAAATAAAATAAGATTCTTTAGGTACTAAAAATACACGTGATTTTGGGTGGAGGCGGTGGGGGGTTAGTTTTAAACTTAACCACGTATCGTCAAGGGGCCTCCCCCTTGACGATACTTGGAGGGGGGTAAAAATGCTAAATATCACGTGATTAATGGACGGCCCTTAAGTTGAAGGATTCCATTACTATATTTACAAAATATTGGGTATATTTGTATAAATGATGCTGAGAAATGAGGAACATGTCATGAGGGAAGGAGAAGACACGCTGTGCGATCCTTAAATAAATTTGTATAAGGGCTAGAAGATGATGGTGATACTTCCAAAAGACTACCGTACCTTTCAAGCATCCCTTGTGCGTGCTGTTAATAGCAGCATACACGAAGCCATCCTTGCAGACGCAGTAGCTGCCCAGTCGGCAGAACGCATTGTCAGGGCAGTCCATGTCAACGCCGCATACGTTTCCCGTCCGACCTGGGAAAAGAAGACAAAAATATTTTTGGAATTGGAAAAATTAAGAGCAGTTTTTATACAACTATAGTATTCGTAATGTTTCGAGTCTATACCAAGTCGTGTGGATTCGGCTTCCAGTCTAAACGAGTCTTAACTTCACAACCCTGCCCAGTCATTGGGTAACAGGATACCCCTTGCTAAAGCTCTTCGTTACAGTTTCGGGTTTCTGACTACCCTTAACGACATGAAATACCTATAAAATAAACCATTTCATATAGATAGCCTAGTAAATAGAGTGCGCAAACTAATTTATGTTTTTAAAAAGTTGAGAACGATTGCAGATACAAAAATGATTAAACAAGTCTATTTGGCCCTAGGTTAATCTGTAATCCAATACTGTATCACCTCATGGGGTGGCGCACTAAAAACGAATCTACTGCCTCTTGAAAGGGCTCAGAGAGCAATTTTAAAAGTAGCCAATTTTCACCCTTTTCTCTACCCCACTGATCTGCTTCACAAATCCTGCAACGTGCTGACTGTTCGGCAGCTTTTCATTATGCACTTAGTATTAAAACAACACACTATGCTTTCCTATAACGCCGAATACATAAATAATAAGAGACGAAATGACATAGTCTGCGATTCTAATCGTCCTCATCCTCAAAATATGTCTTTGTAAATAGATTCTTTACTTTCTTAGGTCCATTTCTGTACAATAGATTAAATAGAAAATTAAGTATGTATAAATTAAATTATTTTAGCTGTAAACAGACTATCCTTGAACATCTACTTGGCATCTCTTACGGAAAGACAGAAGATCTCCTGGCTGTAACAAAATAATAATTTTGCTGTGTCTTTAATTTAAGTATTCATATACCATACCCATTGTTAATTTATTATTATAAGTTTTAAGCACTTTATACCCTGAAACACAGGTTCTACCTCATCATATCATCATCATCATATCAGCCGAAAGACGTCCACTGCTGGACATAGGCCTCCCCCAAGCGTCGCCACATTGACCGGTCCCGTGCGTCCCGCATCCAGCGAATCCCCGCAACCTTCACCAGGTCATCAGTCCACCTGGTGGGAGGCCTTCCAACGCATCGTCTTCCGGTTCGCGGTCGCCACTCCAGAACTTTTCTGCCCCATCGGCCATCCGTTCTGCGAGCAATGTGCCCTGCCCACTACCACTTAAGTTTGGCAATTCTTCGGGCTAGGTCGGTAACCCTGGTTCTCTTGCGGATCTCTACATTTCTGATTCGATCACGCATGGATACTCCGAGCATAGCCCTCTCCATTGCCCTTTGCGTGACTGTAAGCTTTCTGATGAGGCCCATTGTGAGCGACCACGTCTCAGCGCCATAGGTCATCACTGGCAACACACACTGGTCATAGACCTTCGTCTTGAGACACTGTGGTAAGTTGGACGAGAAGACACCGCGCAATTTCCCGAACGCTGCCCAGCCGAGTCGGATTCGACGGTTAACCTCTTTCTCGAAGTTGGCCCTACCCAACTGGATCGTTTGTCCCAGGTAGACATAATCTTCCACAACTTCGAGTGTAGAGTCTCCAACCTTGATAGGAGTGGGTGTTACATGGGCATTCAACATAACCTTGGTTTTGTCCATGTTCATTTTAAGACCCACTCTTTCGGAAGCTCTACTGAGGTCATCAAGCATTATACTGAGGTCCTCCATGGTCTCAGCCATGACCACTATATCGTCGGCTGAGTGATGTACTCGCCATTGACGTTGATGCCTAGCCCTCTCCAGTCCAGAACCTTGAAGACATCTTCCAGTGCAGCGGTGAACAGTTTCGGAGATATGACGTCTCCCTGTCTCACACCTCGCTGCAGAAAGATAGGTTCCGAGGCCTGATCCTGAAGTCGGACTGACATGGTGGCGTTTTTGTACAAACACTTCAACACCTCGATGTACCGGTAGTCGATTTGGCACCGTTGGAGAGACTGCAGTACAGCCCAAGTCTCGATTGAATCGAAGGCTTTCTCGTAGTCCACAAACGCTAAACAGAGAGGCAGGTTATACTCTTCGGTCTTCTGTATAACCTGACGCAGCGTATGTATGTGGTCTACGGTGCTAAAGCCTTTTCGGAATCCGGCTTGTTCGGGAGGCTGGAAATCGTCAAACCTGCGCGCGAGACGATTCGTGATGACTCTTGAAAACAGCTTGTAGACATGGCTAAGAAGTGAGATGGGCCTATAGTTCTTCAATAGAGCATTGTCACCCTTCTTGAAAAAGAGTACCACCACACCCCTGCACCATGCCTGTGGCGTTTTCCCCTCGAGTATGACGGCACTAAACAGCTTCTGAAGGGCCTTAAGTATTGGTATTCCACCCGCCTTCAGGAGTTCGGCCGTAATGCCGTCATCACCCGGTGCCTTGTTGTTCTTAAGCTGTTTAAGAGCCATCCTAATCTCGTACAGGCTGACGTCCGGTATGTCTTCGGTATAGTGACGGGTCAATCTAGCTCTAGGGTCTTTTACTAGATTCGCGACGGGTTTACTGGTTGACGTGTACAACTGCCCATAGAATTTCTCGATCCCCCTCAGAAGCTCCGGTTTGGCGGATACGATCCTGCCATCGTCGGTCTTCAGTTTCGTGAGCTGGCTCTGCCCAATAGACAGATCTCTTGCAAAGACCTTTGAGCCCTTATTCCGCTCAATTGCGTCTTTAATACGCTCAGTATTAAAGCGGCGGAGGTCGCTTTTCAAGGACTTTGAGATCCGTCTATTAAGCTGCCGGTATTTCAACGCATCTTCTGAAGACTGCAGGATCATCTCACGCCTCTCCTTCATAAGCTTGAGAGTAGGATCAGAGATCTTTTTGTTTACATCTGTACGGCGGGTCTTGAAAAACTTAGACCCGACCGTATGGACAGCTTCCACGAACCCGTCGCTGTATTCGTCCACGGAGCTCCCTAGGCACTCGAAACGATTCTGGAGTTCGAGCTGAAAGCTCTCGGGGTTTTGGATCTGGATCTGTGCTGGACGGAGCGTGGACTTCATCAGTCGAGACCTTTCAAGCTTGATATTCATGTTCAATGTGCCTCTTACCATTCGGTGATCGCTCCCGGTTTTCACCGAATTGATCACAGAGACATCATTGAACATTTGCTTCTTGGTTGACATGATGAAGTCGATCTCGTTTTTAGTTCCACCATCGGGGCTTTGCCATGTCCACTTCCTGTGCTCACGCTTTCTGAAGAAGGAGTTCATCATATAGAGGCCTTCCTTCTCCATAAAACTGGCCAGTAGGTGACCCCGGTGGTTCCGACGTCCAACTCCAAATTGCCCCACTTGCAGCTCATCCTCGTCTCGTTTGCCCAGTTTCGCGTTGAAGTCCCCCATGACAACGGTGAAGTGAGTTTTGAAACCATGCATGGCTATAGAGATATCCTCATACATGGTCTCAACCTCGTCGTCGGGGTGTGCCGAGGTCGGTGCGTAGACCTGTATGACCTTCAGCGAATATCTCGAGGATATTCTGAGTATAAGGTACGCCACCCTGGTCGACACACTCTCGATCTTCATCACGTTGTTCACAAGGGACCTGTGGACGATAAACCCGACACCACCCTGGGACTGCCGGTCACCCTCTCGGAAATAGAGCAGGTTACCGGATTTGAGTATTATCGAGTCCTCCCCCTCTCTTCGGACTTCAGATAGCCCTATAATACTCCATCGCAACCCGCTCAATTCTTCCTCGAGTTCGGCTATCTTCTCGTCGGTCCGGAGTGTTCGCGTGTTGTATGTTGCCAGGGCCAGTCGTCGGTGTTTATTGGGGTAGCCGGGTTCACTCCGGGGATTCTTCGCACCCCTTGCCACGCCATCGCCTCGACCGCTACCGTAGTACCGTAGTAGAGGGTAGACGGGCTGCCGGGCACTCGGGGCCGTTTTTTCTTTAAGCTATTCATTTTGTTTGGGGGGTTTGCCTTAATCGCCACGCTTGGCAGGCGGGTTGGCGATCGCAGTTTGTTGTTGAAGAGCACAGAGAACGCTGCTGCCCATTCTCTGGTGTATCCCTTAGTCGCCTCTTACGACACCCACGGGAAGATATGGGATGGTGAGATTCTTTACGTCCGACACCATACGGAACACCATACGGTTCTACCTAGTTCAGGCAAATAAGAAACTGTCTTCTTTTATATGTTTAAGATATTTTATTGTAAAATGTGCCTTATGTTATAAATAAATAAACGATAAACGATTTCTATTGGATCTTCTCTAAATGGGTATAGAAACGGAGATCCATTTCATACTGCCGTACGTTTTGCTGACGAGAGCTTTTGTTATTGGAGGCCAACTTGCAATCATATATAAAAGACGGTTTAAGACGATGACTGTCGCCAACGACCTTGAGGGAACAAAACGCGCACTCGTTTTACACCCGCGTGACCCAAAATTTATAATTCTATGTCTTTAAAAAACCAGTCCTCATATCAATATGTAGATACTTAAATTGTCTTTAAGATGGTGTCAATTTCGTTAAAATACGCCCAGCGGTTTTGGCGTGATTGTCGTGGTTTTGTCCGTTTTAGACATAAGTTTACAAATTAATTACACTATGTTATATGTCAAATTTTCCGTAGATGAAATTATTAAAAAAATGGTCTAATGTCACATATATTATTTTCAAATAATTATGATACATTTAGGACAAAGCTCAAGTGGCTTCCCATACATACGTCTTCGCCGGGATTCTCATATTGTATTTCTGCTTTACAGTAATACAATCCTACAACCCCCTCTTATCTCAAAGAACCTTTCAAGTTCCTTCATGACACACATAATAGATATCTGAGGTCATCGGAAAACTTGAGACTAGAGATGCCGATGCATTCCACCAGCTTTTACGACAAATCTTTTACGGTTCAATCGGTGCGGTTGTGGAATGCTTTGCCCGTGTCAATAAGGCGTGCTCAATCTCTGCCCATTTTTAAAACCATGGTGAAGAATCACTACCTCTCTCTTTAATAGTTGTTTTTCTTGATGTTTTTGTTCCATACTTGTTACTGTATATATTTGTCTATATAATATATTTATTTACACCAAAGACTACCTACGGTACTGCCTTTCCTTTCATTTTTTTATAATCCATCCAAAGGTTGTCTTGAAAAGATTGCTTTTAGCGATAAGGCTGCCCAGTGTAATGTTTTCTTCGTCTATACTTTCTGTGACTTATATGGTGTACATACTAAAGAGTATTCTATTCTATTCTGTTCTATTCTATGATTAGCCGTTTAGCGGTGATTCTCATTTTAAAATCAGCTACTCAGGGGTATCTGCGCCTTAATTTAATGTATTAAGTTTAGTTGAAATTTTAAGTGATTCAC
Source organism: Orthosia gothica (assembly GCA_949775005.1). Classification (NCBI taxonomy): domain Eukaryota; kingdom Metazoa; phylum Arthropoda; class Insecta; order Lepidoptera; family Noctuidae; genus Orthosia; species Orthosia gothica. Next base: position 3,819,878 of record OX459048.1, on the reverse strand, counting down.
TTTCATATCATAAACGGTTGCTTGATCACAGTTAAAAGACACAAGACAAGTTCGGGGAAATTCGGGGAACCTAATCTATCTAGGTTAGTACTCATCGTTACATACATTTACTCTGTATTTACTTAAGGCACCGATTCCCTTAAGTAGCTAATTTTAAAATGAGAATCACGTCTAAACGGCTAGTCGTAATTTTTTGGAAATAATATATGTGACATTAGACCATTTTTTTTATAATTTCATCTACGGAAAATTTGAGTTTTATTCGTATAACATAGTGTAATTAATTTGTAAACTTATGTCTAAAACGGACAAAAACACGACATTCACACCAAAACCGCTGGACGCATATTAATGAAATCGACACCATCTCAAAGACAATTAAATTATCTACATTTTCATCTGAAACTTTTTTTTTTAAAGTCTTAGAATAATAAGAAAGTACAAAAAGATACTAAATTTTGGGTCGCGCGGATGTGAAACGAGGGCGCGTTTTGTTCCCTCAAGGTCGATGGCGTTAGTCGTCGTCTGCGCGTTTTGTTCCCTCAAGGTCGTTGGCGTTAGTCATCGTCTTAAGATACTAAATACTAAAGTATGAGTAACATAAAATGACGAATCACAAACAAAGACAGTTAGTAGTAGTCTAATTGTCTACTATCATCACTTCAACTTCGTTCCACTGATGACATCAGACAAAATTTATAAAATATTACCGAAATAAATTAAATTGATAAATATGCCAATTTTTCTTGTCATTGTTCCTACAGTCTTAATAATGAGAAGTAATAATGAGAAGTAAAGTCATTCTTCTGAATTCGCTCGAAGATTTGTCTTGGAGTTAAGATTTAGTAAAAATTATGTAAATTGGTTCCTAATTTAACAAGATCACGTTGTATTCTGTTGGCAAGCAAATTTTTGAAGAAGAGATTGTTTGTCCGTGTTTTTCTTCGAAATATGAAATTAAATTACTTAAACAAATCAAATGATGGGATTGCTGTTTGGTGATAAAGTTGGTTGGTTGGTTGGAGGAATTGTTCAGCATCTCTGTGTTCATATATAAGCGGATTAAAAACAAAATAGTTTTGGTCAAATGTATTTAGGGTCACACAGAACTTAATTAGGACGGTACCCTGACCAAAATATCGGCATGAGATATGAGCGTTCCTATTGGTCTTGCAGCACTGGTGGCGCATGAATTACAGTAGTGAATACGCCCAGATTTTAGAATAAAATCTTTATAAAATCGAATTTTGGTCTTTTGAAAAAAATAATTCTACAAAAATGTTCGTTTAATTAAATTGTCTATCCATTAGTGTTAGTACAAAAAATAATCAATGAACACTTTACGAGGAGATGCATAACATCAATAATTATTTCTCATTTTCATGTTTTTTTGGAAATAGATTAGTGAAATATATACAACATTTAAAAAAAAACTAAATCTACCATTTTAGAATCAATATTATGTAGAAATTTAATGTATTTTTATTAATTGATATTTCTTTTTAAATAACGAGTAGATAGCTCCTAAAAACAGCACAAAAAACGGCTTGCGCGGCGTTTTGCTCGGGGTACCGCCTTAAGGAATTATCGAACATTATCTATTTTTGAAATGATCAGGTTGGCTATTATGGCTGCGCAGTAGAAAATCTCATACAAAAACAACACATTTTCGAGCTTCGCGCTTCCGGTAAACCAACTTCAGGGCGGCCAAAAAGTTTGGCGAGGACTATATAAGACTATTAGCTATAGTTTTTTTTTATTGAACTCTTTTATCATGAATGTTACTTGATAGTAAAAAAGATTGTTGGCATTGCTTCCAGGATTGCCTGGAAATATCTAGCCGCCTTTATATCACCTTTATTAAATACATTTAAATTTATATTCGTTCATCATCATCATCATCATATCAGCCGAAAGACGTCCACTGCTGGACATAGGCCTCCCCCAAGCGTCGCCACATTTATCTGTCCCGTGCGTCTCGCATCCAGTGGATCCCCGCAACATTCACCAGGTCATCGGTCCACCTGGTGGGAGACCTTCCAACGCAACGTCTTCCGATCCGCGGTCGCCACTCCAGAACCTTTCTACGCATCGGCCATCCGTTCTGCGAGCAATGTGCCCTGCCCACTGCCACTTAAGTTTAGCTATTCTTCGGGCCATGTCGGTAACCCTGGTTCTCTTGCGGATCTCCCGCCCCTTTGGGTGACTGCAAGCTTTCTGATGAGGCCCATTGTAAGCGACCACGTTTCAGAGCCATATGTCATCACTAGCAACACACACTGGTCATAGACTTTCGTCTTGAGACACTGTGGTAAGTTTGACGAGAAGATACCGCGCAACTGCCCGAACGCTGCCCACCCGAGTCCGATTCGACGGTTGACCTCTTTCTCAAAGTTGGCCCTACCCAACTGGATCGTTTGTTCCAAGTAGACATAGTCGCACACAACTTCGAGTGTAGAGTCTCCGACCTTGATAGGAGTGGGTGTATCATGGGCATTCAATATCACCTAGGTTTTGTCCATGTTCATCCTAAGACCCACTCTTTCGGAAGGTCTACTGAGGTCATCGAGCATTGTACTGAGGTCCATGTGTTTGTTAATTAACCGTAAATTAATATATAAATTTTTCAAGTGAATCTAACGCCATAATTAGAAAGAAAGTGGTGTAGAAAATAGGAAAAAATAAGGTTGCCAGCTCTCACTAAGCAAAACGAGATATAAAAATCCTTTGTTTCAGATTTCTACTAAAAAACAAGACACCATTAGTCATTGCATGACAACAACACTGTTTACTCAAATCTCACAAAGAAAACTACAGGCTGGTACAATATTTATTCTTTCTTTCGGTTCAAATGACAACAAGGAAATATTAATATTATCAGTCATTTCGCGATAACTTTGTTTGCACACCAGTGTAATCACTGATCAAACTATTGCGAGACTTGCCTATTTTATGGCTCGGCAGTGTACAGTAGGCAAATAGGTACAGTCACGCGCGTAAATATCTTCAAGATGCAGAAATATTTTTACACACTTTTATGTATCAATGTAACGGAATCTTCGAACGTGATTTTCACCCACTTCAAAACGTCGCATTGATTTGAAACTTTGCACACTTATCAAAGACCGATGACAATACAATAATTTAAATAGTTTGTCCCATTATCCTTACCAGGATCTTCAGGATTGGCGACTTTTTAGTTGAATTTACCATTAAAGCGTGTTTTTTAGTTTTTAGAACTACAATTTATTACGTAAAATTACAGTTACTACTTGGAGAACATATCTACTTCATAATTATTTAATTTGAGAATACTTATTTATTTATTTATTTAATACTTCATGCACACAAACGTACAGAGGCGGACTTAATGCCTTAGGCATTTTCTACCATACCATACAATGGCTATCAACACTAAAGGAGAAAATCGCTTTTGAATTTTGTATAAGTTTAAGATATATAAGCTGGCGACTGTACCTGCATTTTTTATACCTTGAAAGTTGTTTTTTCAGGTGATTGTTTGCAAGGCTGCTCTATTTTAATCCGTCTTAGATAAATTACCTAGATTGTTTTAAGGGATTTTTTATTAGTCGCAAACAAAAAACGTCAGCTTGCTCTGCTTCTGATAAAAAATCCACGTGTTTTTTTAATGATACCGAAACGGTGTAATTTTTTAACGAACGTAAATTAAGTTACTCAGTTTGTCTATTTAATTATCCCAACTTCAAACTAAACTAAAAAACCTACATAACAAAGAAAGTTCTTAAATTTTTACATGCTTATTATTATCTTTCTTTGTTAGTTTATGTCTGTGTTTTCAACACAGACATAAATCTTACTAGATGACGCGATTGTATGTACTTCGCGTGTCATTACACGGACTAAAGATAAGACAAATGATCGTAAACTGAACTTTTCATTTAGCATTATTGGCATCGGAAATCCATCGAAATCTAGAAAAAATATTTTTATGCCATATTAAGCTGTAAAAAATGTATAGAAAAAGTTGGCCGCGGCATTGGAAATGTTTTCTTTTATTGGTAAGTAAATTTGTTTTTAAATTGTTTGTGAAAATGTGGCACGCTTGGTTTTCATACAGATGGGACGGACTTGCGTTATCTATTTAGATGTATGTCTGTGGTTTTCAAATAGTCATCCCAGACCGATTTAGCTGTAATTTTATATAAACATGCTTAAAAAACTTTTTAAAATAAAGTTTCACTACTCTTTTGCTGGTCAAAACCTAACGAATCAAGTTAAGGCGGTACCCCGAGCAAAACACCGCGAAAGCCGTTTTTCGTGCTGTTTTTAGGAGCTATCTACTCGTTATTTTAAAAGAAATATCAACTAATAAAAATACATTAAATTTCCACATAATATTGATTCTAAAATTGTAGATTTCGTGTTGTATATATTTCACTTATCTCCTTCCAAAAAATAAAATAAAAATGAGAAATAATTATTGATAGCATGCATCTCCTCGTAAAGTGTTCATTAATTATTTTTTGTACTAACACTAATTGATAGACAATTTAATAACGAACATTTTTGTAGTGAAATTATTTTCAAAAGATCAAAATTCGATTTTATAAAGATTTTATTGTAAAATCTGGGCGTATTCACTACTGTAATTCATGCGCCACCAGTGCCGCTAGGCCAATAGGAATGCTCATATCGCATGACGATTTTTTGGTCAGGGTACCGTCTTAATCTGATTTAAAACAAGAAACATAAGTTACCAATATCTTAAAATACTTTTTATTTTGTTCTAAAAACCCTGCAAGTCTTATTAATATCGGTCGAGCATCACAAAAGAGATTAATGAAGTCACCCGTGCGCGACAAAAGAGGTTTAAAAATAAATGATAGTTTAGAATTACGGATAAAGAAATACAGAGACAATAAAGTTTTGTTTATGACTAATTTCGCCCGAGCAGTTTCAGAGCGGCTCAAATAAAATTGTTGCTCAATAAAAAAACCTTTTTTGCAAAAAATACTACCGAAATCCAAATAAAAAACCACAAAGTGAAAAATTACTTTATTTTTGGAAGTCGGTGTGTTTCGTAGGTACATTTTTTTTGCGTTATGGACACCGACTTCCAAAAATAAAGTTATTTTTCACTTTGTAGTTTTGTATTTGGAAGTCGGTAGTACTTTTTTGCAAAAATGTTTAATTTTTTATTTTTCAATTTTTAGTTGTACCTACCTAATAGGCAAGTTTTTTAGAAAGGTAACTATAACGCAAGAATATATTACCCGAATATCATGAAACTTGAACTTAACCGGTGAAATGAGAGATCTGCGTACCCCTTAAGAGCGTACTGGCGTGATGTTATGGTATGAAATGGTATAAACAATAAACAAACATGCGATTGCAGCAATTCCGAGAGATTTGCCGTTATTTATTGAAGAGTTCTGCTGTATATCTTCAAAGTTCTTCATCAGATCGTCACCAAATTAAAATGGAACCAATTTCGGAACATACTCTTTTAAATAAAAAAAAATAAAAATCGGTCCACAATTGACGGAGATATCGGTGAAAATACATAAAAAAAAAACTTACATGAAGTCGAACATAGAACCTCCTCCTGTTTTGATAAGTCGGTTAAATAGATTATCTGATACGAAAGGCAAAGAGAGACAGTTATATGAGATTTCAGTCATTTCAGGCAGTGAACCCTAAGGTCAAGTCTTTAGATCCGTAGTTAACAAATAACGCTTACCAGTGGTTTAAAATTTTGGTAAAACGTGTTCATTCATCAAATTGATAGTCATCGTGAGGAATCCTGGACATAAATAGTTAATGTAAGTCTTAAATAGCGAAGTTAGAGGCCTGTGGAGTTCCCAGAAGTGGCTTAATTAACTCTGACGCCGGATGTGGCCACATACTTGCACGAAATTAATAAGAATTGTTAGTTTAACAAATGGGCAAATAAATAACTCGCACATTTATTTGATAATTAATGAGGCAAACAAATGAAGAAAAACGCATATTTGAAACCATTGGTTAACACATTTAACCATTGGTTAAGTTAACTACGGATCTAAAACTGGACGTAAAAGTGAACTGGATTTATTTAATTGATTTTAATTAAGTAACTGAAATGGATCAGTTTATAGTCAAGATCTTTAAATGCAATCCTAAAATATCCTATCCTACTGAAACGGATAAATAAAAACCGGGCAGAGTTTTGTTCAGGTCTTGTATTCACCATCGAAAAGGAGACAAATAAATGACAGGCAATCGTTTATATCAACACATCCCCGCTGCTTGACATGGCTCGACTTGAGGGGAGGCTTCAATATGGCGGCTTACCCCCAGTTTCCTAGCTCAAAATTATCGGAGAATTAATGTGACAAATTGTCAAGCACGCGTTATCTGCTTTGATTGGTTGAAAGAATTTTAAACAGCCAATCACAGCAGATAACGCGTGCTTGACAATTAGTCACATTAATTCGCCGATAATTTTGAGCTGGGAAACTGAGGGTTAGCTTCGGCGGGCTCGGCAGGCATTGGTCGGTTGCATGTAGGCTGACGTCACGTCCGTTACACTACTAATATTATTAATATAAAAATTTGGGTGTTATGCCTCAAACGCTTAACAGATTTTGATAAAACTTGCCACACACTCGTGTGGCAAATTTTTGGACATACAGACCCACGTTCCCGTGGAATAAATATCGACTTTGAACACGCTGGCGTAAGTGCAACTTCTAAAATATAATTCAACAGAGAAACAGCTAAATGGCACAATTTTACACTCTACAACCATAAACTACCGTTATACTAAACTTTATTAAAAATTAGAGAGTATAAAAAAATCAATTCCCTCCGGTCATTCGCGGTTTACCATTCTCCCCGGCTGTTTGCCAATGATGCTGCGTTCTGTGCGATGCTTCGTTTAGTGAGCGGTCGAGTGCGACAGCGCAAGTTCGAGTCCGGTTCAATTGAAACGAATCGAGTGTTGCAAATGGTTCATAACGGTTGATATTCCTATCTTCAGTTGCTTGGTACAATGGAATGTTGGGTATTGAAGCTTATTGTAAACGTTAGTGAGCATTGTCGCGGTTTATTACTATTGACGCAGTGGTCAAGTCTTGAACATCGTCGCCGAGTTGCCAGCTTGTCGGTTTTTTATCGGTTACATTTTGGGGAATGTGCGATGGAATTTGATGATCTCATTCCGCCTAGCCCGTTTCATCATCGGATGACCAGACGGACGGGGATGCCCCATTGGTACACGGTGGACATCCACCGGTGGTTTTGGAAACACTTTCATTATGCTGTAACTTTACGTTTAGCTCAAAGGGAGCTAAACGTAACCAAAGCCACGTTAAAAATAAAAGTAATTATAAATTAAAACTAAAAAAGGATATAGAGATTAGAAACTATATAAGGGCCGGCTTCTACGACGTGGATTGCTTGACTTAGGTAGCTAATCAGGCAGCAGGACAGCCAGGAAGACGTGGTATACCCGAGGTAGGCAGGTGAGCAAACACCACGACGGACAAGCAGGCAATCGGATAGATATGCTGTAGAGTAGGCAGCAGGATGGATAGGCAGGCTCACAGATAGATGGTCAAGTCAGCTGAATTAATAGTCAGGCTAACGGGCAGGTAGGCAGTAGCCCAGGTGCAGGCACAGGCAGTAAGGGATGTGGAAGCCGGGCTGTGGCTTCATACTGAAGCGGTGACCTACGAGAATAATGAACCAGTAAAATTCTCAAATTTAAGTTCCACACTCAATAAATAATATTTAATGCAATTCTAAGATTTGATTAACATTCACAGGCCGTATGTATATATTATAGTTTAAAGAGTTTTCAGATACGATAGTACACTTGGTAGTATTAAGTAGTCAACCGACTTTCGGCGTTCAGTGCAGATTCAAAACTAAAAAAGCTGCCGCCCGTTTTTCTTCGATCTGTAATCTCTTCTAAATTTCAAATTTAAATGTCAATTAAGAAATCAAGACCAGAACGAATAAAAAACGGTTTACAGAGTCAAACAGGCTGTCTGCCGCTGGCCTTATAATCATGTAAAACTAGCTTAAGGAAAGTCTAGTCCATGGTACCTATGTTATGTCTATGGCTTGAGAAAATAAAATAGACAGACAGACGTCAGATCAGATGAAAATGTCAAAGTATAAAATATGCCAAGATTTTACAAATTAGCAATAAAAATTAATTTGAAGATATTAAATCAATCAGAGATAACTATGCTTTTCAGGTTTTAACAATGTCAAAGACAACATAAAAATGTGTAACATGAGTTGATACAATATCAAAAGATATACTCGTAACCGTCTGGTAGCGAAATCTACCGCAATAAAAACATCCTTTAGCCGCAGATTCTTTGTCTTCCTTGGGCCATACTTATATAACAAACTCCATAAATTGTTATCCATACATAACTTAAATCGTTGTTTATACAAAACTACGCTACAAAATTGGCTTCTTTCACAATCCTACTCAGAAACAGAAGGCCTCTTGGAGGTCCTCCAGTAATCTCTCCTATATTTTGAATGATTAAATCGTTAATATATAAATTTTACGCTATGTAATTGCACACACTAGCATAATCACCCACATACACCCCACACACACACACCACCCCAACACCACTCATACACACTCCCCATACACACACACACACACACATACTTATACACAGGTACTTCTGTTTTTCCAAATTTATGTTTTTTAAATATTGTAACCCTAGCTTACTCACCAACCGTTTTCTGATCTCTAATCTTGTCATTGTATACTCGTCTATGCCACTATTATCTGCAATTGTAATTGTTTATAAGAAGCGATGTGAGGTGGAGGCCTGGTGACCTGTAACACAGGTTTTATTTACCTACCACAGGCACCAGCGATCCACAACCAAATTTGTAAATTACAATTAAACATAATATTTTTTTTTGTTTTGTAATTGGTTTGTGGTGAGAAATAAACGATTTTATTATTATTATTTTATTAATATTATTATATGAAGGTATGGTTTGTATAGTGTGTTATAAAACGTAAGTATACTAAAAGATGTGGAATGAATACCACAATGTGTACAGCTAAGGAGTGTTCCCGATAGCTCCAATCTAGGGGTCTATAAGTCACAAGACACATACACATACATACGTACAGACTATAAAAAAAAAACAAAATTAAATAAAACAATAATAACGTTTCTACTTAAAACTTCTTCCAATATCTCTCTACCTCACCGAACACCTGTGCCGTCATGACTCACGAAGGCACTTATCATTTAACAAGTACCGTCCTAACAGGTCGACGCACGTAGGTACCATCGCCTTGCCCTCCTTACGTCACTTATCAGGTAAGGCAAGACCGCAATTGGCTAATATGACTGTGTACCCATCGGTATTTATAGAGGAAAAACTTGCTAGAACGTGCGGTGAATTTTTAGATCCCCTCCAAGGAAACATGTACTAAGAAACAAATGAAAAGTGATATCTTTCGAACCGGCTTTCCAAAAATGAATGTGAATGTTCACCGATTTCGCACTCAATTTCGGTTTTTTGTTTGAAATTTCCCGGGGTATGTAACCTTGGAGATATACAACAGAACTCTTCAATAAATGACGGCAAATCTCTCGGGATTGCTGCAATCGTGTGACTGTTTATTGTTTACGACATTTCATAACATAACATCACGCCGGGACGCTCTAAAAGGGTACGCAGATGTGAACAGTTTTCCCTGGTAGTCTCATTTCAACTTTCGGTTATGTTTAAGTTTTATGTTATTTTGGTAATCTATTCTGACATAACTTTGGGCATTATAGGTACCTTACTATAGAACTATCCCATTATTTACCACAACTAAAAGTAAAAAAATAAAAATAAACAACCGAACTTCAAAAACCACAAAACAAATTAAAAATAACTTCAGTTTCGGAAGTCGGTATCAAAGAACGAAGAAACAAAAAATGGAACAAGATTTTTTTTATAAGAAAGAAAAGGAAGCCAAATTTGTTCTTTTTGTTTTAGCCTAGTTAAAAAAAGGATGAGTTTCTCAATTTGTCGCCATCTTTTTTTAATTTTTTTCTCCGATTACTCAAAGACGCCTGGGCCGATTTCGAAAATTCTTATATAGTGTGTTTATTGGAAGTCAGTTGTGTTTTTTGTAGTGTGTTTTACTCATGACAGACTGGGTAAAACAAGTGGAACTACAGAGAATATATCAGTAATCATCATCTTCCTGCCCTGTCGGCCGGTGCAACACGGTATTCTTTTACGCTTCCTTGTCAACCGCCACGCTATCATTTACTCCTAAAACACAATATAATAGATACCTCATAATGATAAATAACCAGACCGCTAATCAGGAAACTCCGCCACTACGGGATCCGGAACAGCGCTCTGGATCTTCTTACTTCTTACTTGAGTAATAGGATTCAGACTGTTGACGTTAATGGAAAAAGATCACCCGGATCTATAGTACAAATGGGAGTCCCGCAGGGCTCAATTCTTGGTCCTTTCTTGTTTCTTATTTATATTAATGACTTGCCTTACCTCATAAAGGATAACCATTACATAGTGTTGTTTGCAGATGATACTTCTCTTTTATTTAAACTTAAACGTCAGCAGCTGGTTACTGACGAAGTAAATAGCGCGGTCTCAAAAGTAGTTCACTGGTTCAATGTTAACAATTTACTCCTTAATGAAAAAAAAACCAAATGCATTAAGTTTACCCTACCTCACGTTAGGCAGGTGAAAACTGATGTGTTGATAAAGGGCGAAGAATTGAATCCTGAGAATAGCACAGTATTTTTAGGCTTAACTTTGGATGCTAAGCTTCAGTGGGGCCCACATATAGATAAGTTGTCAAAGAAGCTAAGCTCCGCAGCATATGCTGTTAGAAAAATTCGTAATTTAACTGACATAGAGACAGCCCGTTTAGTATACTTTAGCTATTTTCATAGTGTAATGTCGTACGGTATTCTGTTGTGGGGAGATGCCGCCGACATCCAGAATATCTTTGTTTTGCAGAAAAGAGCTGTTCGATCAATTTATAAATTAAGCCCCAGGCACTCTCTCAGAGAGAAATTTAAGGAGATTAATGTAATGACTGTGCCCTCTCAGTATATTTATGAAAATCTTTTATATGCCCATAAAAATATAAAATTGTTTAAAAAATACAGTGACATCCATAACATAAATACTAGGAACAAACACAAATTTGTAGTACCTACAACAAGGCTCATGAAGATAGGTGGCTCGTTTAGATGTCAATGTGTACGCTTTTATAATAAGCTTCCAAGCCACGTACAAGATCTAAGTCTTAATAAATTCAAATCATTAATTAAACGTAAGTTGTGCCAGAAAGCGTTTTATACTATTAAAGATTACGTTGAGGACAAAAAGGCTTGGGATTGAGCTGCTCCAATTAATTTTGATTTTTTATATTTTGCACTGTGAATTTTGTTTTTAATTTTGATTTTTTTTTTGGTTTTCTTGCAAGGACAAGAATATTTACTTTTTAAAGAATTATATTATTTTATTTTTATTATTGTGAATGTGAAGACTATGTGGTTTTTTTTTTATTTTATCTTAGTTAGTTTATACTCATAGTCTGGCAGTATGAGTAGTTTATGCGGCCTACCCGAATGTCCTTTCTTTGGTATTGTTCGTCGAATCGTTGAGCTCCTTACATTCTGAGTTGAGCTGCTCGGTTATTGACAAATGCGTGCACTGACTGGACAGGTCCACTCAATCTGGCTGGTTCTTTCCTCAAAAGACCATTTCAGACATCTGTCTACATGGTCTTCACATGATATAACCAAGATTTTGTCAGGACTTTAAAAGAGACTGTGACCTCTGAGTTTGTTTCGGCCTTTCTTCTCAGAGTAGTCAGATAGGAAACGCCGACCTCATCTAGTTTTAAAAAATATAATCGACATGTAAAAGAGTTTGTACAAACCAACTTACAGAAATAAAATCATTTATCATTTATCAGAAGGCGTATAAGTCAGCCAAAGGACAATGGAGAGATATGTTTTGAGATTCCTTGCGTGACAGAATCAGAAATCAAGACATCAGCAAGAGAATCAGGGTTACCGATATAGCCCGAAGAAATTGCAAACTTAAGTGGCAGTGGGCAGGCGCATTGCTCGCAGAACGGATGGCCGTTGGGGCCGAAAAGTTCTGGAGTGGAGAAGCCCGCCCGCTAGGTGGAGCGACGACCTGATAAGGCTAAGGGAGTCCGACTCCGGTGGATGTGAGACGCACAGGACCGATCAGTGTGGCGACGATTGGACGTGGCCTATGTCCAATAGTGGACGTCACAAAACACTACACTACAAAATCAGGGTCTTTTTCCAGCTGTGGTATAAAACATGAATGTAAAAATAGCCAGTGGGCTCTGATATTGCGTAAAAATAAAACGAAATGGATTTCACCTACTGATTAATGGTCCTAGACAATATTTTTTTTTATTATACCTTGCCCCACACTAGGTGCTTCTTCCTGTACCCTGAGTGCGTTTACAAACATATAAACTCACATACACAACACCCAGAGCCGAAACAACTGTCTGTAGGTCATACAAATATTTGTTTCGTGCGAGAATCGAACCCGCGACACGCAGCGCAGCAGTAAATCGCTCAACCACTGCGACAACCGTGCGAAAAAAGAAAAAGCAAAGCGTTTGATTAAATAGTTATTTTACACCATAATTATTTCAATTTTTTCAATCATTCAAGTACACATTTTCCTTTACAATAATTTATTTAAAAAATATTATCACGTTTAAGTACAATTTTCAAAGTCAGCCTTCGTTTGTATGAACACGTCAGGAGACGTAGTGAGGCCATGTGGTACAAATCGCTCTATTCCTACCTAAACAAAAAAGAGACAGGCCGCCCGCCTTTGACCTGGTGGTCCACTAGAGAAAGAGAATTCAAGCAAGCCCAATTGCCAGAACAGGCAATCCAAGACAGAGCAAGTTGGCACCGGAAAGTGTGAAGGCCCGATATCAAATAATGGGATCAGTTAAGAATTCATGCAGGTAATTACAACTGAAATGTAAATTATTTCATCACCACTGCTCCCAAAACGGTGAAGGAAATCATCGCGAGGAAACCGGTTTGTCCTGAGACCAAAAATTCGAAGACATGTGACATCCACCAACCCGCACTGGACACGCGTGGTGGATTACGGCCCACTCCCTCTCACAGAGAGGAGGCCTTTGTCGCAGCAGTGGGAACATTAAAGGCTTATATCTATAATATAAAAATGAATCGCAAAATGTGTTGGTAAGCGCATAACTCAACAACGCATGGACCAATTTGGCCAATTCTTTTTTTTAAATGGTCGTTGAAGTTCAAAGATGGTTTTTACGGGGAGAAAAAATCTAATAATTGCAGGAAAAAAAAAAAAATTGCCCTTTTCTTTTTCCCATACAAAAGTTTTCTAACTAAAACGTAGAGTCAATTTGAGCTTTATTGCTATTGTATAAGCTATTTTTGCTTTGTGTGTGGTAGGGTAGTGTAGGGTAGGGCAGGGTAGGGTAGTGTAGTGTAGGGTAGGGTAGTGTAGCGTAGGGTAGGGTAGTGTAGTGTAGGGTATTGTAGTGTAGGGTAGTGTAGGGTAGTGAAGGGTAGTGTAGGGTAGTGTAGGGTAGTGTAGGGTAGTGTAGGGTAGTGTAGGGTAGTGTAGGGTAGTGTAGGGTAGTGTGGGGTAGTGTAGGGTAGTGTAGGGTAGTGTAGGGTAGTGTAGGGTAGTGCAGGGTAGTGTAGGGTAGTGCAGGGTAGTGTAGGGTAGTGTAGGGTAGTGTAGGGTAGTTAAGGGTAGTGTAGGGTAGTGTAGGTTAGTGTAGAGTAGTGTAGGGTAGTGTAGGGTAGTGTAGGGTAGTTTAGGGTAGTGTAGGGTAGTGGAGGGTAGGGTAGTGTAGGATAGGGTAGGGTAGGGTAGTGTAGCGTAGGGTAGGGAAGGTAGTGTAGGGTAGGGTAGTGTATGGTAGGGTAGGGTAGTATAGGGTAGGGTAGGGTAGTGTAGGGTAGTGTAGGGTAGTGTAGGGTAGGTAGTGTAAGGTAAGGTAGATAAATGTTTGGTATTTTTATGGCAAAACAAAGTTTGCCGGGTCAGTTAGTTGATGATAAAGATTTGTAACTTAGTAGTTTAATTAATCTGCCTCCTACAACTAGATCACTTATATATCATCGCGTTTCTCCTTACAATTTACGATAGCATCTGTAACGTAAGTAAATCGGAACTGGATGAATGTATGATGATTTCTCACGCCGTGTGAGAGTAGATAGATATGTAACACACTGATTGTGTTAATTTCCTTTAAGGTTGAACTTGTCGACGGCACGAACTATTTTGTGCGCGAGGTTAAAATGCATGCTATCTTATCCGACAACACGTGCGAAAGAAATAGATGCTGTGATGAGTAGTAAGAAGCTAGATCGTGTACGAATTAGCACTTTTGCAAGTTTGTAGCGAAATTGATGATGATTTAGGACGAAAACGAGCGCGCGTTTTTTTATAAACAAACCTTAGGGAGTCTAGATATCATGAAAAAACTACTAAATGTATATTTTCAAAATAAACTTATTTGCATTGTTGAATTACTAATCTATCCCAGTATGGAGGCCATTTTGCCATTTTCCTTCATCTTATGGTATTTATTTCCGCCCAAAGATGCGTTAAAATTAGTGTTGAAATATGGAACTTTCGACGCTCATAACTTTCAAATATATTATTTTTTTACATTTTTGTTTCCATACAGGACTAGATAATGATGAGACAAATTGATATAATTTTTTATTTTGAACATACATCGTCAAACAGTGGAGTAATATCTAGACTACGTTTGTATGGAAGAATTTTCAGCTAGTGTAACCTTAAGTGACGAAGCGCCAAGGGGCAACATATCCGGAGCTGCTTGAGGAGTGGAGAGATATACCACGGCTATCAGCAAAAACGCGGAAGTACGGTCAAGATCCCTACCAGCATCTTGATGATTTATTTTTATGGAGTTTATGAAAGTTTTGAGTATGAATGTAGATGACTAAGCCTATTAAGACGGTACCCTGACCAAAAAATCGGCATGAGATATGAGCGTTCCTATTGGTATAGCGGCACTGGTGGCGCATGAATTACAGTAGTGAATACGTCCAGATTTTAGAATAAAATCTTTATAAAATCGAATTTTGGTCTTTTGAAAAAAATTATTCGACAAAAATGTTCGTTATTAAATTGTCTATCCATTAAAGTTAGTACAAAAAATAATCAATGAACACTTTACGAGGAGATGCATAATATCAATAATTATTTCTCAATTTTATGTTTTTTTGGAAGTAGATTGGTGAAATATATACAACATTTAAAAAAAAACTAAATTTACCATTTCAGAATCAATATTATGTAGAAATTTAATGTATTTTTATTAATTGATATTTCTTTTTAAATAACGAGTAGATAGCTCCTAAAAACAGCACAAAAAACGGCTTGCGCGGCGTTTTGCTCGGGGTACCGCCTTAAGAGTTTAGGTTTCCCCAGTCGACGGCACGAACTATTTTGTGCGCGAGTTTAAAATGCATGCTATCGCATCCGACAACACGTGCGAAAGAGATAGATGCTGTGATGAGCAGTAAGAAGCTAGATCGCGTACGACTTAGCACTTTTGTAAATTTGTATTGAAATGGATGATGATTTAGGACGAAAATAAGCGAAATTTTATAAACAGACCTTATACGACTACATATCATGAAGAAACGACTAAATATATATTTTCAAAATAAAATTATTTGCATTGGTGAATTACTAATCTATCCCTGTATGGAGGCCGTTTTGCAATTTTCCTTCTTCAAGGTATTTATTTCCGCTCAAAGTGTTGAAATATGGAACTTTCGACGCTCATAACTTTCAAACACTTTATTTTTTTGTTTCCATACAGGGCTAGATAATTATGAGACAAATGGATATAATTTTTTATTTTGTACGTACCAGGCCCCTCAGAAAGTATTGCGAAAAAAAGTTTTTATATATGGGAGACTGGCCAGTTATAATGTTTTTCGAAAATATGATTATTTATAAGTAAAAATAAGTAAGTTCCAATTTCAAAATTTCCCTCCACATTTTTTGCGAGTTAATTCAAAGTATTGTGTCTCACTGAAATATGGATCTGCGCCGGGAACATTTTAGAGCTATGATTTTATACGATTTCAAGTGTCGCCTGAAACCGGATGAATCGTACGATAGACTTCAAATGGCATTCATGGATGAAGGCCCTTCCAAGGCAACCGTGTATCGTTGGTATAACGAATTCAAGCGCGGTCGACCAACTTTGGGGGATGACGAAAGAAGCGGTCGCCCTTTGACGGCTGTTACCGAAGAAAACGTGCTAGCAGTGAAAAATTTAATCCAAGACAATAGGCGAATTACATATCAGGAGATTCAACACATATTGAAGATTGGATCGGGAAGCGTTCACGAGATTCTACACAGCCATCTTCGCGTGAGGAGGATAGTATCACGCTGGGTGCCGCACAACCTCACCGATGCTCAGAAGCAGGCCCGGGTGGAATGGTGCCGTGATATGCTTAACAAATTTGAAGCAGGCTCGTCTCGGCGTGTTTACGACATCGTTACAGGTGATGAGTCCTGGATTTATCAATACGACCCAGAAACCAAGCGCCAGTCGACTGTTTGGGTGTTTCAAAATGAGCCAACGCCTACCAAAGTGAAGCGATCTAGAAGCGGGGGTAAGATTTTGATCGCTAGCTTTTTTAATTTGACTGGCCACTTGGTATCAATTCCCTTACGGGATCAAAGAAACATTAATGCCGAATGGTATACTACCAAATGTTTGCCAGAAGTTTTCTCTGTTATAAGCAACAAGCGACCAAACACAGGGCTCCGCGGGCTACTGCTCCACCACGACAATGCACCTGCGCACACCGCACTCAAAACGAGGGACTTCCTGGACAGCACGCCAGTCAAACTCCTGGGTCACCCTCCTTACAGCCCTGATCTAGCACCGTGTGACTTCTTTTTATTCCCAAAAATAAAAAATCAGCTCAAAGGGATACAATTTTCGTCGCCGGAAGATGCGCTGGCTGCGTTCGAGCAGGCTGTAAACGAGGTGTCTGCGGCGGACTGGAAAAAGTGTTTTGAAAACTGGTTTAGGCGCATGAATCTTTGTATAGAGGCTGGTGGAAAGTACTTTGAAAAGATTTAATAAAAATATATGTACGTATAGAACAATTTTTTTTAGTTTCGCAAAACTTTCTGAGTGTCCCACGTACATCGTCAAACAGTGAGTAATCGCCAGACTACGTTTGTACGGAAGAATGATCGACTAGTGTAACCTTAAGAGGGTGGATCAAAGAATCGATGTATGGGTACTGAGTTAAATATGATATAGCTAGTATGGTGGATGACTTTTGAGATGACAACTACTAGAGATGGATAGGTAAGCAGAAGATGGTGCGCTGACTTCTAATAAAGACGGAGAATGTCCCTCGGACTGTTTAAACAATGCCAAAACCTATATCATCAACATAATATAGCTGTTTCTTGAACGCCACCGACTCGACAATAACACCAGTAGCAAAACAAAAAATTTCGGAAAAGGGATGCCAATGAAAATACGTGTCCAAAATTTCAGATCCAGGCAGGCATTTTAATCAAACGTCATAGCTTCATTGGACCTCAATCTTGACTCTGTACAACATCTAGGATGACTGAAATAAACTGATTTACAACCTACACAAGATTGATAAGCGGCTGACAGGCTGTGTAAGGTTCCACCATTGTTTACTGATAAGACAGTCAATGACATAGAAGTGTAAGCCTTGAGGCAAACATGTCGAAACGGCGACTCATGGCGAGAATTCGAAATAAAGGCCTATGTTGTAAAAAATTTGTTTATATGAATAACAGTTGTAAAGGAATAAAATGTGATTATGTTGATCATTATTAATTTTATCTAATGAGTCTATCAACAGCACAATTTCGGTGGGTGTAGGCAGAACAGAGAGCAGTGGTGGTCCAGTGGTAAAGGCCGCGACTTACTTGTCGTAGCTTGTGGGTTCGAACCCAGGCAGGCGCTTTACTTTGTGTAAATTATTTCATCACCACTGCTCACAAAACGGTGAAGGAAAACATCATGACGAAACCGGTATGTCGTAGAACCAAAAATTCGAAGACATGTGACATCCACCAACCCGCACTGGGCCTGCGTGGTGGATTACGGCACATGACCTCTCACAGATAGGAGGCCTGTGTCCCAGTAGTGGGAACATTAAAGAGGCTGATGATGATGAGGCTAAACTGTATAGTACACCCCTCATTTCACTCGCCGCAGTTCCATCGAGTCAATAGAGAGGAAGCTTATTGCCATTAACGGCCATTATAAACCGAACACTCTATATGACCCGGAAAACTCAACTGAAACTCGACTGGTATTTGCTTCGTTGCTCGGGGGAGCTCTACGTCCGATATAACTGTAAACGTTTTTATCTACACTCATAACGTAATGTTCCAAATATGAATTCAAAAAATATTGTATAAACACGTACTTTATATTCGTGGATCTTAGAGCATTTAACCTATGGAGACGGCAAGCCGCGAATCACCGAACAACTTTTTCTGCCACTTTCTGCGGGAGGCGAGGAAAACACATACAGCACACTACAAAAAAAATACAATCACTCACAGATACATGCATCCTATTGCTACAAACGCACACGAAAAAATAATAACCACACAATCAAAAAACACACATACATTGACAAATTTGTGTGTATCTACGCAATAATTCTATGACAACAGATACAAAGTGCTAGTGATGTGATACAAAGAATGACTGGAAATTCATTTTAATGCATGAATGAATGAGCAAAATGTTAATTCGTTTTATTTGTGTTATACTAAATAATAATAAACTTAAGTAATTAATTTCACAAATAAAAAAAATACGCAATACGATTTGTGGTCTGCTAAACTACGTAGGTAGGTAAGAAAGGTAGGATAATTTAAGATACACTAAAAAAAGAACGATTGAATTTATTTTTAGTCAATAATATCAACCGGATAGACTTTTATTTGACACTTTTTTATGTAACACGTCAGTTTTTCGTTTGTTTTGAACTATTTGAGTACGGTGTTTCCTAGCTAAGCTAGTTTGATATCTTATATAGGAAAACATACGTGTATGGTTTCATAGCCATAATCTAGTTCATATACATGTCTCAATGATCACGCCTAGAGGCAATCACTGATTTTTAAAATATACCAGTTTATTATAGTTATACATGTCGAACACATTTCTGTGGATCAACTTTTTTGGTTAAAAAGGATAAACGAACATTTGAGTATTTTTAACACTCGCAATTGTATATGGCTTCGAATTGATGTGCAGTGGGGTTGTCATTGTAACTACCATGGCTGCGATATTCTCGTCTCGATAGAGGTATCAAACAAAAATCTAAATCGCTTCATCTGTTTAGGAGCTATGATGCGACAGACAGACACACAGATACACAGCAATTCACGTCAAATTGATAACACCCCTCTTTTTCCGTCGGGGATTAAAAAAATATTGAAAACTCACTAACGAAACGAACAAACTTACTTTTTATTAGCCTAAAACTTGAAAAGAAAAGAATTTAAATCTATTCTCATAGACATTTATAAATGATATATTTTTTTAGTTCAACCTGACTTATCCAGAAACAAACACAAACAAAATTATTTTGATACTGAACATACTGATTCAAAAAAATCATTTAATTTATCAATCATTCATTCACGTTGTCCCAGCACTATGCACATCGCTACCCTGTCAGCCCCTCTACTGCGTTTGTGCTACCAACGTACCACTGAATTTTTCTATCGTAAAGGCATTATCCATTATTTCGACATTGTTCTAAAATAAAACTATGTTGATGTATAATGTATACTTATATGTGGTAGGAAACACCATGGCTTCGCAAATTGAAAGTGGCAGCTCGCTTTTTGCAAGAGGAAACCGCACAATTAACCATTTTTTCGGAGAACTTACTTGCGACACAATACGATACACAATGGCGGCGGTCGGCGAATGAACTAGTTTTATATAACGCGTATGGTCATATGGCCAAGCGACTTTGGCAGAGGGGAACGCTCAGCTATGCCATCTCCATAGGTTAAATGCTCTAAGTCGTGGATAGGTAAAATTAAAAAAAAAAAACATTACAGTGCAACATTTTCCTTCGATTTTCAAACAACTGCATCATAAAATAACTTTTTAATTTTTATAGCACACTTTTACTTTTTAATTTATTGGCGCTTATGGGCTAGTGTCACTGTCTATGGATGTGCGCGTTCATGTTGCATGAGAATCTAAATTGCCCGCCTTACTGCATTTTTTTTCCGTTTCTTACTTTTATCTTATTTCAACTGTATGAGTGAAGATAAAATATTGTATGCAGCGGCATATAATTAGGTATTAAAACACTCGCGTGTTAATATTAGCACATTCGCCTAATGTGATAAACCCACGCTCGTGTTTTAATAACCCTTATTATATGACCATTGCATAAACTACTATTTTAGGTCAGATGATGAATGTATTAGCCATGCAAGAAACGTAGGAAAAATTCACGTGATAGCTTCTGACAAAGTAGATTTTTTTGTGTTTTGTTAGTCACTTGTTTAGGTGACAATTTGATTTATAATTGAATCATCTATTTACTCGAAGCTTGCATAAGAATATAATCTATTGCGAATTGAGAATTTTGAAACATTATTTTACAATTTTTATATCTTGTAACAAGTTTGTACATTTTCGTACATTCTCACGTTTTTCAATAACTACTTGATCGTAATGTAATTGGTTATATAACTACCCGCAATATCAACAAATATTGAGGTAAATGGTCAAGCCGAATTACACACAGATACCACTCAAAGTGATATTAAGATAATAACTACATAATATTACAAAATTCAATAATGGTACATTTTAAGAAACATTTTAATTATTACTTACTTACACAAGAAAAATTATGCAACCACTACCTACAACCATTTTGCTGATATGTTCAATCGACTCAAACTAAACTTAAAAAGATTTATACACAAACACTATTTAAAAACTACTTCTAAAATGATTTTTCAATAAATTAATTATTGTGTACTTACGTTTTTCCGGCCCTTGCGCCAAAGCGAACCCGAAAAGGGCTAAAAAGCACAGTAACTCGCATCCCTTCATTTTCCGGGAAGTCAGGAATCGGGAGCAATCGGCAAACGTCGGGAGAGATCGGGAGCCGTCGGGATGCAGGAACTCACGCGCACACGACCTCACGTCTAGGAACAATATAAAAATATAATTATAGTACAACAATGTGATGATAAGATAATTTTATCACATCTCCATGATTAATTATGTGATAGGAAAAATACTCGTCACGAGATGGAAAGGAGTAGGGATGTGATCGTTCTATTGTGTTAGATGCTATGTTAGATAAAGATATAATTGATAAAGTAAAAAAATATATTAAATCAATCTTAGAGACATCCGTGTCAAAGTTAATAATGCCTTATATCTAGATTAGATTGCGAAGGTCCAGTGGTTTATTACAAGCTTTTATTTATCTTGCAATGTATGTATGTAATGTATGTGTGTTTGGGTCAAATCATGCAACTGAATTTTAAAGCAGTTATCCCTCACCGATTAAAGTGAAATTTTGCATACACGTTTAGTTTGGATGACAATTCATGCTTAGCTAAGTGAAGTTATTTTAAATCCAATATGGCGGACGGCACAAGATGGCGGACTAGTTATTTTTTGTGCACTGCAATGATATGGGTATCAAATGAAAGGGTTTGATGAGAAGAACACGAAAAAAGCTAAGCTAATTACGCAAAGGATTGATCACGTGACTTATGGATAGTGTTTGACATTCCTATCCATTTTTGGCATTTTTCCGATCGCTATCGCCACGCTTTCGATGATAGAATGTCACTTGTGTATACTCCATTTGAGATAACATTCGACATTTGAATAATGCCATTTTACAGCCCGTTCAACCGATTTTGACTTCTATTGCGTTGGTGATATGACAAATGGCAGCTGTATTAAACAGTTAGTTTTGGTAACAGGTTTATGCTTTTTATGCTATCCTTATATTTACGGGATAGAACTCAAAATCGGTTGAACGAACTGTAAAAAAAAACCGGCCAAGTGCGAGTCGGACTCGCGCACGAAGGGTTGCGTACTTGGTAAATTGTGGTTTACGATTTATGACGTATTAAAAAAAACTACTTTCTAGATCGCGTTGAAACCAATTTTCGTTGGAAGTTTACATGGTAATGTACATCACATATTTTTTTAGTTTTATCTTTCTCTTATTTTAGAAGTTACAGGGGGAGGGGGGGACATTTTACCACTTTGGAAGTGTCTCTCGCGCCAACTATTCAGTTTAGAAAAAAATTATATTAGAAACCTCAATATCATTTTTGAAGACCTATTCATAGATACCCCACGTATGGGTTTGATGAAAAATAAAAATTTTTACTTTCAGTTTCAAGTATGGGAACCCCCAAAATTTATTGTTTTTTTTTCTATTTTTGTGTGAAAATCTTAATGCGGTTCACAGAATACATCTATTTACCAAGTTTCAACAGCATAGTTCTTCTAGTTTCGGAGGAAAGTGACTGTGACATACGGACGGACAGACGGGTCGGACGGGAAGGGTTCCGTATTTTGCCATTTGGCTACGGAACCCTGAAAAGGGTTGTAGAAATTTCTATAATTATTTTAAATGGAGTATAGGCCTCTGGTCTGGCCTTGTGATCTGACAAGTTGCAGAACCGGAGATCTATATCCAGTAAAGAATGTATGTGTGAATGTGAATAAGCAGTGCACAGAAAACAAAGCCGCAAAGTCGGCAGCATAATTGAGCTTAATTATGACAATTAAATTAACACAAGCTTCCGTCAGCACAATATAGCCCATGTTCTAACTATTGATAGATATATAATCATAAAGCTCTTTTACATTAATAAAACCATAGATTCCAAACTGCATTATAATTATACTCATATGTTAAAAAAAAAAGAAAAAAAAAAGTTATTAATAAAAAAATTAATAAAAAAACCCGTTAAACCACAGCATTATTTTCTGCTTGTTTAGGTATTTTTAGTTCGCTTCACAAGCAGTAGGTTTTTTGATGTTTGAATTTTTTATTTTTATTTACGTAAAACTTTTTAGTTAACGTTTTTTTTCGAATTAGGTGCATTTAGACATATAAGTGTTACATATCTTTGAAACCACCGCTTAATACCCTTCATTTTGATACCCCACAGGACAGGCTCTTTTACATTATATACTATTACAAGCCGCTATTTTTAATGTAGCCAGTGACACTCGCAAGGTTAATACGAATTGATTGACGTAAGAACCATCAAAATCAACCAATTCGTTTGGTCTATAGAACGGCATATAGGAACATACATAGGTACATAGACTGATAAACAAACTACCCTCCTTCGGCAGTCAGGTAAAAAGAAGCCTACTTGTCAGGTGTAAACACAACATCAGTGCAGAGAAGTCTTTAGACCAGTAACACGTTTCTCTCGTTAGACGCTAGACAGACATGAAATTATTTACAAACTATTGCTATATAGACAGTTATGTATGCTTGCGTATGTATGTTTTGTATGCAATTTTATACGAGGTCATTGCTTTCTTTCTCGTTTTTTTTTTTTTTTTTAACGTTGCCCCACACTAGGAATTTCTTCCTGTATCGTGGGTGCGTTTACAAACATATAAACTCACATACACAACACCCAGAGCCGGAACAACTATCTGTAGGTCATACAAATATTTGTTCCGTGCGGGAATCGAACCCGCGACACGCAGCGCAGCAGTCAATTCAACATGAACTGCACTGCACTGTGATGACAGTTCAGTGTAGTTTATATTGATTACTCGTTGGAGTAAGATAATTATCGTATGTCGTAAATTCTAAATACCAATGAGTGCGTGATTGAAGAATCACGGGGTCCCAACGGGGTAACAAGGGAAATTTGGTTCAAATAAATATTACTAGACATATTTTTTTTTTCAATTTAATTATATTAATGATAAATAGAATAATTCAGTAATAGTAATGTTTAATGCATGCTAATTTAGGATGAAAAGGACAGGAGAATGATAATTGCAATGCTTGTAAAAGGCTGCTAAGTCATAAGTACTATCTTAATAACTTAACGTTTTGGGAACACTTTTATTATGCGTATAGCTAAGGAGTGGAATTCCCTGTCGGAGTCTGTGTTTCCCGATAGCTACAATCTAGGGGTCTTTAAGTCAATAGTGAATATGTTACTTCTAGGCAAGCGTGTCTCACCGCCGACCACATCATCGCTTACCATCAGGTGAGATAGTGGTCAAGCGCGAGCCTATAGGTTATAAAAAATAAATAAATATATATAACACCAATATTATACACTTAGTTCGCAATAAACGTTTTGACTTAGACTTTGGCTTAGATGGCGCGATATGCATCGATTTGTTATTGAACTATGTGTAAAATTAACATTTTCTAGAATTGATCATAAAAATTATAAGTACTTATTTAATCAACTCTCCTAAGTATAGAATATTGGGCTCCTAATTCACATTTGAAAGATTATTTGAACGGATCAATTTAAATTAATTCCAATAGATGGCGTGGTTTTAAATTTTTGAGGCATTTCAATCGATATTTTTAAATTGTACCTATTGTAACACATTTACGTACGATGAAATTCTAAAAACGTGCCAAAAAATACTGTAAAACAAATCGTCACTGTAATTACAGAAAAAAAATACTAAAGAACCGAGTAAACCCATTTACTTGCAAGTCGCTGCTAACACCATCTATCACCGTGGAACGGAACCGTACGCGATCGATGTACTTATAAAAATAATCAGTTTGGTCAGACGAAAAACGCTAGTTACGTCGGCACGGTTCCTTTTTATGAGATGAGGCATCTGTATGCTAGTATTATAATTATCTGTGGTTGAAGTCACATCTTCTTCTTGCTTAAGTTTTTGGCGAGATTTTGTCGAGTGAAGCTCAGTAGCTGATAATATTATTAGCAAATTGATTCCTAGTGGATATTGTGATATATTATTGGTGTAGTTTTGTGTCTCAACTGTCTACGCAAC
This sequence comes from Orthosia gothica, assembly GCA_949775005.1. Lineage (NCBI taxonomy): Eukaryota > Metazoa > Arthropoda > Insecta > Lepidoptera > Noctuidae > Orthosia > Orthosia gothica. The sequence continues at coordinate 3,794,716 of OX459048.1, read as the reverse complement.
TCGACAATTTGTGAAAGCATTAACAGAAGCGATCTCGGGATAGTGGAGCGGAGTATTTTATTGTAGTATTGACTGCCTCTGTAAAGCTTACTGGGAAGACTGACTCAATACAATTTGCTGCCAAATACTCCAAAAAAACATTAGAATCTGTTACATCCGCATTCTAATGCATACTAAAGAATATCAGAGCGAAATAATAAAATGGCTAAAAGGTCCTAGCAACCAGGCCATAAAACTTACATAAAAAAAAAAAAAAAAGTTCTTCTTGCTCTTATCCCAAGCTAATTTGTATCTGTGCTAATTGCCTTCATCCATACCTCTCAAATTATGTTCGTCATATCTATAAGGAGTTACTTCTTTTCTAGCCCTATAAATAATAATAATTATAATCTTTCACACATTTTTCAATTGTTTATTTTTATTTTAACGGCATCATGCATATTCAAAGGTTTAATTAGGACTTGTGCATCATTGCCCCCCGGCATGAAAATTCGCCGTTTTGTGATTTTCTAGGTACTTAGTTTGCATTATATCCTTTAGCGTAGCGATACACATCATTCCTAGCATTTTCATCTTACTACAGCATACTTTCATTCATCCCTTTTGTTCACCGTTATTCCTTTTTTTTTGTGAAAATTGGGGCATGTTCTAATTTGCATTACTCAATACCCCTATTTACTATTTATCTATTCTGTGGCAATGAATTGACACCAAAGGCATGATAAGTTAACATGTTCCTGACCTTTGCAGTTGTATCATCTATACCAATATTATAAAGAGGCAAGATTTTTTTGTTTATTTGTTTGTTTGTACCGAATAGGCTCCGAAACTACTGGACCGATTTTAAAAATTCTTTCACCAAATAGGAAGTTACATTATTCCTGAGGGACTTATGCTATTTTTTTAGCCCTAAAACGGGTCTTGTGGTGAGGTCCACGAGAGCGAAGCCGCCGGGAACAGCTAGTCATTAATAAATCGCAATCATTATTTACGAATGGCTTTATAAGTCGTTGCATGTAACCAATAACTCACTCTTTCTTAAACCTACTTGTTGTTGCAGAATTCGTTCCAAAAAACAAAAATTTAAAATAAAAAAAAAACAAAAAAACCGACTGCTTCAAAAGCGAACTGAAAAGTCGTAAACAAAGAAAAAATCATGCTTTGCAGTCGGAGGATACATATTCGCGGGCTGGTTGACCAAAATCTGGTGTATCCTCCGCCTGCACAGCATGATTTTTTCCTTGTTTACGACTTTTTAGTTCGCTTTTGAAGCAGTCGGGATTTTTGATTTAACTTTATTTATTTATAACCTATTAGTTATTTTTTTTCGAATTAGATACATTTAAACATATAAGTGTTATATATTTTTGAAATCACCTTTTAAAACCCTTTATTTTGATACACGATGGGATTGGTAGCAAATAAAAAATTGGGCCCGCACAATATGGCGCCCAAAATCCGCAATTTTACTACTGACCATTTTTAATGTAGCCAGTGACACTCGCAGTGTTAAGACGAATCGATTGACGTATGAATCATTAAAATCGGCCAACGCGTTGGTCTCTGGAACGCCATAGAGGAACAAACATACATACATACATACTTACATACATACATAGACTGATAAACACATTACCCTCCTTCGGCAGTCAGGTAAAAAGCAACTCAACTAGTTACCTCATTACCAGACATACAAACAGACAGATTCTTTGCGTCATAAAAACAAGAAATTATTAACTAGATTAAGTCCAAGTGAAAAAGAAACAGTGTTATCATTCCATGCTGTAACAGTTTCCGTTAATGGGTCACTATGTCGTTTTTCTGATAAGAGCGGAATGAGTATGGCATTTAAAAACAACCGTGAAGATTGTGGCGCCATCTAGTGATTGAGCGGGTGATTTTACTATGATGTAGTTATTCGCATATGCCCTGAGTTTGTATGAATGGGTGCAGCTTACTAGAAAACGTGACATTGTTTAGAAAGCTGGATCTTTTCAAAGATTCCGTTTTTAGCTCTCAGGAAGGGAAAGTAATTTTATTTTTCAGTGGCGGTACCCCGAGCAAAACGCCGCGCAAGCCGTTTTTTGTGCTGTTTGTAGGAGCTATCTACTCGTTATTTAAAAAGAAATATCAATTAATAAAAATACATTAAATTTCTACATAATATTGATTCTAAAATGGTAGATTTAGTTTTTTTTTAAATGTTGTATATATTTCACTAATCTACTTCCAAAAAAACATAAAAATGAGAAATAATTATTTATATTGTGCATCTCCTCGTAAAGTGTTCATTGATTATTTTTTGTACTATCACTAATGGATAGACAATTTAATAACGAACATTTTTGTAGAATTATTTTTTTCAAAAGACCAAAATTTTATTTTATAAAGATTTTATTCTAAAATCTGGGCGTATTCACTACTGTAATTCATGCGCCACCAGTGCCGCTAGGCCAATAGGAACGCTCATATCTCATGCCGATTTTTTGGTCAGGGTACCGTCTTAAGCTGTAGTTAAGCTCATTGTTAAGAAGGCATTCAGGGTAATAGATATCAGTTGCAACGGAAGAGTAGGAAAAAAAATTACAAATTTCCACTTCCCTCCATATCAAGCAGCAGAGCAGCGTTTCGGTATGAAGACTTTTAGGTGTGAGTTTACAAGCGCATCACACATGAAACAAGTTAAATTTTAAGTTTTATAACGATTATTTCCCACCGAAACCCTATACTCAACTTCGAACCTCTTGTCAGTTAGAAAGCTCTATGTCCTCCTGATAACTTTGAAAAAGCATAAATCCCATCCCTTTGTCACTCCCAGGATACAAACTAGGGGGAAGAATAAAGTAGCTCCAGTAACCCCAGTCAAAACTACATTTACTACAAGACAATATCCAAAGCAATCCTCTCGCGTATACAATTGCCTCAAGAAAACTCTCACCATATACCCAATGACATACAGTGACTGCAAAAAGACACTCACAGAATGGTTGAAGAGAAAAACACGAAGAAATCGAGCCTCTACTCCATACAATCTCATAATTCCCAAAATGCTTAATCATAATTCACAGATACTACAAACTGTCGCTAGACTAAACAAAAAGTACACAAATCACACCTTCCACACCAACATTAACACCCCTACATCACACACACTACCACCTCACACACACATATCACCGCGCGCTCTCCTTATTCCTTACTAATGAATAGTTTTAGTATTTTTGTATTGTTAGTCTCCTGGATTTTTTTTTCAAAGTTATCTACTGTTTTTGTTTACTTTTATTTATTTTTCTCACACATATGTATAGTTAATGTAAACTGGAGGAGCGAAGCCACCTAACGCAAGCAAATCTTTGCTTAAAAGGTGACTTCAAAGTTAACAATGTAATTTACTTAAGTTGATTAAATAAACATGTAATATTTTTAGAGTTCCGTACCCAAAGGGTAAAAACGGGACCACATGAACATTGACATGAACCGTATTAGGGGGAACCGAACCGAATATTTAAGGGGCTCCCATACAACAAACGTGTTTTTTTGTCGTTTTTTACGAAAATGGTACGGAACCCTTAGTGCGCGAGTCCGACTCGCACTTGGCCGGTTTCATTTATTATTATTATTATTATACACTCCTGACATAAATACTTCTTTAGTCTATTATTGTATCCAGTATTAAATAAGCTTCGAGCGACAATCCACCGAAACACGTAATTATAACACGATATCATGCCCTGATTCTAAGAGTAAAATGCGCATAAATTCTGAACGGCTTAACCGATTTTAATCAAACATAGCTAACACTCTCGTTAAAGTCACTTTTCAAATAAAAAAAAACTAAATCAAAATCGGTTCATCCGTTTAGGAGCTATGATGCCATAGACAGATACAAAAATACACGGCAAACTCATAACACCCCTCTTTTTCCGAAAAAAAAAAATTGTCTACGAAATCACAAGTAGCCAATATCAAGTAATATTCCCAGATTTGTTTATGGGTATCTCTGAAAATTGGAGCGTGTTCTAATTTGCATTACTCAATAACCCTATTTACTATTTATCTATTCTGTGGCAATGAACTGACATCAAAGGCATGATAAGTTGACATGTGCCTGACCTTTGCAGTTGTATCATCTATACCAATATTATAAAGCGGTAAGATTTTTTTTGTTTGTTTGTACCGAATAGGCTCCGAAACTACTGGACCGATTTAAAAAAATCTTTCACAAATTTTAAGCTACAATATTCCTGAGTGACATAGGCTTTTTTTTAATTCTGTCCTGTGGGCCCACGGGAGTGAAGGAAGGGGGGCAGCTAGTTAGCTATATTTGGCCTAAAAAAAGCCAAGTGCGAGTCGGACTCGCGCACGAAGGGTTCCGTACTTGGTAAATTGCGGTTTACGATTTATGACGTATTAAAAAAAAACTACTAACTAGATCTCGTTCAAACCAATTTTCGCTGGTAGTTTACATAGTAATGTACATCATATATTTTTTTTAGTTTTATCATTCTCTTATTTTAGAAGTTACAGGGGGGGGGACAAACATTTTACCACTTTGGAAGTGTCTCTCGCGCAAACTATTCAGTTTAGAAAAAAAAAAATGAGAAACCTCAATATCATTTTTGAAGACCTATCCATAGATACCCCACACGTATGGGTTTGATGGAAAAAAAATTGTTTCAGTTTCAAGTATGGGGACCCCAAAAATTTATTGTTTTTTTTTCTATTTTTGAGTGAAAATCTTAATGCGGTTCACAGAATACATCTACTTAACTACCAAGTTTATACAGCATAGTTCTTATAGTTTCGGAAAAAAGTGGCTGTGACATACGGACGGACCGACAGACAGACAGACATGACAAATCTATAAGGGTTTCGTTTTTTGCCATTTGGCTTCGGAACCCTAAAAACTATGGGTCTCCAAACTACACTGTGCTGAAGCTGGAATCAGTCGCAATCGCAATCGGCCGAGCCTTTTCCAATTTTATTGGGGTCGGTTACCAGTCTAACTTGATACAGCTGAGTACCAGTATTTTACATGGAGGGTCTGCCTATCTGACCTCCACAACCCAGTAACTGGGTAACAAGATTCTCCTTGGTAAGACTGGTGTCAGACCTCAGGCGTCTGACTACCCGTAACGACTGACAAAAATCTTCAAATGACAGCCGGGACCAGCGGCTTAGAGTGCTTTCCGGCACGAAGGGGTCTCGTTACGTAAATGGTCACCCATCCACGGACCGACCTCGGCATGCGTTGCTTAACCTTGAAGATCGACCCGTGTGGCTGTTACTATTTAGCCACGAGTAACAGTCTATCCATACTAATATTATAAACTAACTTTTCCCCGCGGATTCGCCCGCGTTCAAAGTTCAAAATAAATACTCCGATCGCCACCGAACTTACAGGATTAGCCGCTGGGTCAATCTAAACATTGTCTTTAAATTTCATCAAAATCGGTCCAGCCGTTTCAGAGTCTATATGGATCATACATACATATACTTTCTCTTTTATATAGAAGATCGATAGATTGGCAAGTAACTCTGTCCGTTACTTTTTTACGTAATAACAGCTGAACGAATATGGACGAATATTGTCACACGAGTTGATAAAGTCCCGGATTAGGACATAGTGTTTTTTTTTATCGCGGTTAAGGCACACAGGCATCCCTTGAGTAGCTGATTTTAAAATGAGAATCACTTCTAAACGGCTAGTCGTATTTTTTTGGAAAATATATATGTAATATTAGACCATTTTCTTAATAATTTGATCTAAGCAAATTTCGAGTTTTATTCTTATAACATAGTGTAATTAATTTGTAAAGTTATGTCTAACACGGACAAAAACACGACAATCGCACCAAAACCGCTGGGCGTATTTAAATAAAATTATCACCATCTCAAAGACAATTTAATTATCATCTACATTTTCATCTGAAGCTTTTTTTTTAAAGTCTTAGAATAATAAGAAAAGTACAACAAAAAAACTAAATTTTGTGTCGCGCGGCTGTGAAACGAGGCGCGTTTTGTTCCCTCAAGGTCGTTGGCGTTAGGTGCTCCCTAGGGCGAAGCTGCGGCCAGGAGCTAGTATCTAATAGCTAAAACACCCACTTTCACAAGTACCTATATATACTCCTCTTCAAATCAAACAGCCCAATCACTTCCCACGATAAATTCCACAGTTAACACGACCATTACAAGATCCTTATCACCGAAATGATACACTCGAACACGAATCGAATGTAGTAACAGCTACAAATCGGTTTAAACAATAGTTTTTACTAGTAAGTATAATTCTCTAGGTGCTCTCCGCTCTAGTGAGTCCCGTGATTCTCACGGTGACCACTCTAGCGAGGAGAAATAACTTTGATGTGAAATTCTGTCATGTTATATTTTTGGTCTATATTTTATAAATAACTGACCCACGCAGCTTCGCTAACGTCAACTGGCTATCTAGCTACTTACCACCTAGCTATCTTACCTACCTACCGTCCTCCTTACTTACCTACCAACCTACTCACCTACCCTACCGATCAACCTACCTACCCTATCCTATCTTACATACCTACCCACCCTACCCTATCTACCTACTTAACCACCTTCCCTACCTACTTAGCAATTTGTTAAACTATTTATTTGAATAAGAATTAATACTACAATACGAATTTAAACAACTTTTGTTTCTACCGGGCGCAGCGATATAAAAAAAACCGGCCAAGTGCGAGTCGGACTCGCGCACGAAGGGTTCCGTTCTTGGTAAATTTCGGTTTACGATTTATGACGTATTAAAAAAAAAACTACTTACTAGATCTCGTTCAAACCAATTTTCGGTGGTAGTTTACATGGTAATGTACATCATATATTTTTTTTTAGTTTTATCATTCTCTTAAGAAGGGACCCCCAAAAGTTATTGTTTTTTTTCTATTTTTGAGGAAGACCTTATTCTATGTTTCATTGTCTATCAATATTTCATTTATTTTCTCTTTTCAATGGTTACCTTCAAAATTTACAAAAATATATGAAGACTTCTGAGCTAGGTTACAGCACCTATGTTCCAGTGGCCATTGACCACCTCCGTTGCGTTACAAATGAAACACCAATGCAATTAATAATAGAATTACAATCCAAATAAGTATTTTAAATATACTAGACAAAAAAAAAACATTATTAAAATCCTAAATATAAAAAAACGCAAAATTACAATCGAAGAAGGAGTTTGAAAATCGAGTACCTATTCTTTGTAAAAGAAGTTTGTATCGAGTATTTTTTGCCCAAGGAGGTTATTATCTTTGCGATGGAGATCGAATATATTGGTGTGTTCTAAATTCAAACACCAAAACAGTGATTAAAAGTGCTTTTTATTTACTGTTTTCAGTGAATAAAATAAGCTTTTTAGAGGGGGAATGTTATAAAAAAGTAGTTCAGGTGTAGATACCCACAAGTGATAATAAGAAAGAAGGATATGAAAATGAACAAAATAAAAATTAGATAAACTCTATATATATACATTACAGAAGTGACGAAAATGTGAATTGTGTAATTTGTTATGTCGTGAAGTGTCGTTTATATGAAACTAGTGCCACATTATAGCCAATAATATACGTCATTACATATAGATTATATACATTAGTGTTTTGCTAAAATACAAATCTTAAGAAATGGCAAAAAATCATATCAATAGTTCACCCGTTCTAGACGGTGATAGAAGAATCTAAGACTGTATAAAAGACCACACATAAATCCATTTAAAAATACATACTCACTATTTAGTAAGTGTGTGTGTCGTGTATAGAATTTCCTCAACTTAACATTCTGCTCGGGTATCGGAGTTACATGCGCGTTGCATTCGAGCTTGCGCAAGCGCATTTACAAGTTTTTTGCATTAAGTGCAAACAAATAACATTCCAATGAAAGTTGGTCATCGGGTTAACACATTTAGAGCTGATATTTAAATAAAATTTAGTAAGAAATCTTTATTTTTTATTGATTTTCGTAACACTGAAATCTGAATTGGTATTTTTACTCAACTGCGACGACTTGAGAGGTTAGAGGTTACTTTTTAATCGCGTTCGTTGAGCAAATTCAATACAATGAAACTGGCGCAATTTTAAAGTAAGTATTTTAATGGTAAATTTGTGAACAAATTGAAGCACGACGAAAATCACGCTGGGAAAGATATTGCGTATTACTTATACCATTGTACAGGGTGTAAATTTACCCGAATTCCCGACATGAAGGGGTATGTCTTTGTTAACTTGATATTTTTTTAATAATGAGTGCAGTATGAATATGGGTTCTCGGATTATGTTCGCCTGGAAATTATGTTAATTTTGCTATCCCGGAACTTCAAAACCTTGACCGAATAATCCATACTTAATATTATAAAGATGAAGAGTTTGTTTCTTTGTTTGAACGCGCTAATCTCAGGAACTACTGGTTGGAATTGAAAATGATTTTTGTGTTGGATAGACCATTTATTGAGGAAGGTTATAGGCTATATAACATCACGCTGCGACCAATAGGAGCAATGCGTAAGCGGTTAAAGTTACGCAACATTCATGTATGTAGGGTAGGTAGGGTAGGGTAGGAAGGGTAGGTAGGTCGCCATTTGACGGGAGCGAAGCCGCGTGGGACAGCTAGTTAAGGATAGTAAATAATAGTCATAATAGGACTAAAATGTAAGATATTTAGTTATCTGTGTTATTAAGGTAAAGTAAACTATTATTTTCTTCTTGCATAACTTCTAAATTTAACATGTTTATCAGAAGCTTTTGATTTAAATGCGAAGTTAGGGCTTAAATTACACGTTTGGAATGGGGATCAATATGAGAACTTGACCTGACAGTAGATGCGCACAGCAAAATAGTGGCACTCACTGCCTGCGTCTGTGTTTTCGAAGCTTACAAACGGAATCTCTTCAAAGTTAGAGTGAACTGGCTTCTTCTGGGTAAGCTCACTCCATCGTAGACTTTGTCTCTGTCACCTCTGACCTAGACTAGAGTCAAGAGCAAACCCACCATAAATAAAAAAATATATATATCAATCTGCCTAGCCTTTTCCCAACTACATTGGGGTCGGCTTCCAGTCTAACCGGATTTAGCTGAGTACCAGTGTTTTACATGGAGCGACTGCCTATCTGACCTCCACAACCCAGTAACTGGGTAACACGGTACCCCTTGGCTAGACTGGTGTCAGATCTCAAGCTTCTGAATACCCACAACGACTGTCAAAGATCTTCAAATGACAACCGTTGGTCCCGGCTTAACGTGCTTTCCGAGGCACGGAGGAAACTCGGTATGAACTCGGTTGAAATGGTCACCCATCCACGGACCGACCTCGTCAAGCGTTGCTTAACCTTGATGATCGACCAGTGCGGCTGTTATTATTTAGCCAAGAGCTCCTCTAAATAAATATATATATATCTTTAATTTTCAGTAGGTACTTTTAAAAGAAAGAAAGATTTTTGTTACAGAAACAAAACAGAACCTAAATCTGTCCAGCACAGCCTGGCAAACAGCATCTTAAATAATTTTCCTTGACAATACGAAAAAGATTAACACGCAAAGTAAAATTTTCTTCTCAGCATGATTAAAAACTCCTTCAACAAAAATGACTCATCATTCTTCTCAACAAAGTGCAGGGTATCACCCTGTATATGTACGGTTGAAAGAAAAATTACGAAATGCAAGTACTAATCCAAGGTACAATCGACAAAAAACGTTTGTATCACGATCGATCGTGACGGCAGATAAAACGCGCGTGCGTCTGTATCTTCGCTTTTTTTATAAAAAGAAGGGTCAAGTTTGGAGGATTCTTTTTCTGGTGTTCTTTTTTTGAACGTTGACTCTAACTTCCTACAAAAAGTCTATGCAGGTATGTGTTGACGGAAGTTAGATTTTGTGCATGTCTGTGGTTTAGGTTAGGGGCACACTTACCGCAGGATAGGAAGGAGCTAAACCCTCCGACGAGTTCGGCATTTGAGACTAGAGCGGAAACTCTATTGGTCCTTGCTATGTAGCGGCGGATTGATAAGCATATCAGATAATCTGCTCTCTACGCTAACACCAGAACAGTCCGGCTGATCAAAATAAAAACCTGGTAACTCAATATTTTGCTAAAATCTTTATTTTGGGCTTCCTATTCTCAAGTCATTTTCATACTAATTTTGAAATTATAAGTCTGTTAGTCGGGTAAATTTTAAATATACGTACAGGTTCCTCGAAGGTACAAATTAAAACGTAGTAAATCAGAAAACAATTGTAATAACCATAAGATTTACACCTTGCTAGGTTTTACTGTTACTGAGTTGAGTTACTGAACATCAATAAGCAAATGATTCTATAGGAACGGGTTTTAAGATGTGATGATACTTTAATAAATATATATTTACAAAGTAACAAAAACGTAAAAAGTGAGATGACTCTCCTTAGTTCTATTGAAAATAAATCCGCTTATGTATGGAAGTGAAGGTTGGGTATGGCTAAAAAGACATGAAAGTAGGATTAATGCAGTGGAAATGCGCTCCTTGCGGAGTATGTGTGGTGTAACTTTAAATGATAGATTGAGGAATGAGGTAATAAGACAACGTTGTGGTTTAAAAGAAGATGTAGTGACTAAAATTGAAAAGACTAAGTTAAGATGGTTTGGCCAAGTTGAGAGGATGAATGAAAGGCGACTAACGAAAGGTATTTACAAGGCAGACGTGAATGGAAACGCCGGGAGGGGACGCCCTAAAAAGACATATGTAGACCTTATAGGTGATGTTCTTCAGAAAGGCCAAGTGCGCAGTACCCATAACCGGTGTGTGTGTATGACTAGATGTATGAATGTGTGTGAAGCAAAAGAAGTATGTAAGGATCGTTGCAGGTGGCGTTCTGTAGTTTCTGCCTACCCCCATGGGAAAAAGGCGTGAGTTTATGTATGTATGTATGTATGAAAATAAATCCGCAATTTCCACTTGAATGCAAACCGACTTCTGGCCGTCCTGATCTCGAGAGGAAACGCGTTCCAGAGAAGAATTTAATGGACTGAATTTTGAAGGAGGAGTGAACAAAATCAGTAGTATGAGAAGGACACAGTAAGTGGACATTAATTGCAAAACGCAGTACGAACGTCATCTCAGTATACGCAGCCTCTTCTTATCGACAGAATAATAATATCATCTGTGGCACAGACCTTAGATCATTTCGAGTTTTTGACGGGATTGTGTCGATTGAAGTTCAGTGGCTGTTAATATTATTTGCAAATTGATTCCTAGTGGATATTGTGATATATTATTGGTGTAGTTTTGTGTCTCAACTTTCTACGCAACTCGACAATTTGTGAAATCATCAACATAAGCGATCTCGGATAGTGGAACGGAGTATTTTATTGTAGTATTGACTGCCTCTGCAAAGCTTACTGGGAAGACTGAATCGATACATTTCGCTACCAAATACTCCAAAAGACATTAGAATCTGTTACATCCGCATTCTAATGCACACTAAATAATAAATATAAGATCCAAAACTCTTTCCAAAGACGTGGCTAAAAGGTCCTAGCAATCAGGCCATAAAAATTACATAAAAAAATAAAAATAAAACATTTCCGATATACGCAGTATATCTATCAAGACTTGGAGCTACGGCATCTAAAATAGCTACTAAGATGACACAAATAAAAGACAAAAAAACATAGACCCTAACCTCATTCGTCTCCTCTCTATAGCCACATCCACACGTCCACGCCACAATGCAAACCGGACAGTCCACACATCCTATTGTACGCGGTAACCGACCGTGACGTGGTGTATGGCTCTAACGTAATTAGCTAACTTAATTAACGCAATTTGTTGACTCGTGTGCGGCCGAAATGTTGATAAGGTTCTGTAAGTAAATAGTTGTGTTCTTGGTGGTACGTTTCTTGAGTATGAAATCATGGGGTCGAAACTCTGAATCGGGCAACTACGCCATGCCCCATGATGCCATTTCTGACTCTGATTTGTTTTGAGTTCTTTATATATTTGTATGACCTACAGATAATTGTGTTGTTTTTATGTTTTATAGGCTCGCACTTGATCACCATCTCACCTGTTGGTAAGCGATGATGTGGTCGACGGTGAGACACGCTTGCTTATAAAAGTGTTTCCAAAACGTTTTGTGTGTATGGGTGGAATGTCCACCATGTACCGATGGCGCATCGCCGTACGTATGGTAGTCCGATGATGCAACGGGCTAGATGGAATTAGATCGTGCAATTCAAACGAGAGTGCGTTTGAATTGCACGACCCAGAAATGTAACCGATAAAAACTGACCAGCTGGCAATTCGGCGGCAATGTTTAAGGCTCTGGAGCCTTGACTTGACCAGTGCCTCATTGCCGATGAGCCTCTTGGCCCGCTTTTCGATTGATTCTAGTGCATCAAGCTGGTATTTGGCAGATCCGTCCCAGAGATGAGAACAGTACTCCAAGCATGACGGCTCCAACGATTTTCATGAAATTTAGTATGTATGGGTTTTATATATGTCACATCATCATCAGCCTGCTAATATTTCCACTGCTGGGACAAAGACCTCCTCTCTGTAAGTTAGGGATTGGGCCTTATTACACCACGCGGGCTCATTGCGGGTTGGTGTATGTGACATGTCTTTGAATTTTTGGCAGTCTCTCTCTGATTAAGTACTTAACTAAGTTGGTTTCGTAAAACCACAGCCGTGAAACCTTTATTTCCAGGGGATTGGCAGCAGCGTTCTTCATTATGCGAATAATATAATATCAATGGCCAATCTGTCAGCTAAGCGATAGGGAAATACAAAAACACTCTAGATTGAGACCTAAGATTGGGTCCTAAGTGTCAATTTACAGTCTCTCCATCATTTCTATTTAATATGCCGTCGATAATAGTTACAGCACTGGTAACAACATTTGTGCCACATGTTAAATTTAGTCTTGTTGTACTTTTTCTTTTTTTTTCTTTTGTATTGATTCTTTCACCGATTGTTTTGTGAATATGTGAACATTGTAGGCCTTCTTGATTTCTATATGCTTGTTAACATTTGTTAACTTTTTGTCTCGTTTTACTTTAATTTTTTCTTTTGTTTATATAATATATAATCTTTTTTATAGTTTCTTACGACTTATTGTCGGGCCCACGTTGTCCCCCCATATCTAAGTACTAATGCTGTAACTTGGAAATATTGTAAAACAAACCATTTTTAAAAGAGTAACCGTGGAGTTTCTTCCTGGTTCTTCTCGATAGGAAACGACCAACCCGAACCGTGAACCTTTTGTCGACGTAAAAAAACGAAAATAAAAAAATGATTTTGGTTTTTGATATTGATATTGTTTGAATTTTGTATTTTTAGTTGCAGCGTTAGGCGTCTGATTTGGTTATTCAATGTCTGAAACAAAGAAACTATTTTCTTTCATTCTTCGTTACGTAGTTCGCTAATGTTTATATATTAAACCTAAACACACGAGTACATTATTTAGTCTTTCATTGTCTTTTTCGATGACATCGTTTAGTAATACAAAAATGGCGTAATGTTTTGACTCACGAAGGGCTAAATGACTCATACAATAAAATGCAGTTATGTACTAAATTAATTAGTATTTCATTAGACTTAGTAGCTAGTAGTTTTCCTTATGAACTATGAATGAAGTAGTAGGTGTTTATGATGTGTTTTATAATCATAATTGTATACTTTACCTAAAAAATATATGTCGTTACTATCAATATCAGGAAAGTAACATACTAGAACACTGTACCATTCACTATACAACTATACCATGAAATATAAGAGGCGTGAAGATTATTTTATTTAAAGTTCTATTTTTATTTGACCCGAAAGATGTACAACAATATCCGTCAAAAAAAAAAAAAAACAAAAAACCCGACTGCTTCAAAAGCGAACTAAAAAGTCGTAAACAAGGAAATAATCATGCTGTGCAGTCGGAGGATACATATTCGCGGGCTGGCTGACCAAAATCTGGTGTATCCTCCGCCTGCACAGCATGATTATTTCCTTGTTTACGACTTTTTAGTTCACTTTTGAAGCAGTCGGGTTTTTTTGATTTTTTGATTTAACTTTTTTTAGTTAAGTTTTTTTCGAATTAGATACCTTTAAACATATAAGTGTTATATATTTTTGAAATCATCTCTTAAAACCCTTTATTTAAATATTTGATACCCACACGATGGGTTTGGAAGCAAAAAAAAATTTGGGCCCCCATAATATGGCGCCCAAAAGTGAAAATGACAAATGACACTCGCAGGGTTAAGACGAATCGATTGACGTATGAATCATCAAAATCGGCCAACGCGTTTGGTCTCTGGAACGCCTTATAGGAACAAACATATATACATACATACATAGACTGATAAACACATTACCCTCCTTCGTCAGTCGGGTAAAAAGTCATCAAAAATTATTATATCATCTCAATTTCGGCCGATTCAACCGTTTAAACTGCGGTTAAAAGTCTTTATTGCGAAACGAATTACCGATTTGCGTAAAAAAAGTTACAACCGAAATATTAGCCGACTTTCTAAAAATTGTGTACGCTATCTCGGTTGACGAGAGTTACAAAATGATATAGGTAACGTAATACAATATCTGCGTATCGCATGTTACTGAAATATTAGGATTTGTGCTCTTGATGTCGTTACGATGATAGCTGATGTTCAAGCATAGCTAAGTATCTGTAAAAGTTGAGAGCGTGAAACCAAAGAACGTGTAGAAAGTTATTTTCTAGACATTTCAGAAGGTTTACGATATAGTTTAGATGTAACAAAAGATAAATATCATTTCATATTCTTTTCATAAAGAAAAGCAAGCTTTGCAGAAGTGACTTTCTGCCAGCGATAACTACAGTCAAATAGTCCAAGTTATAGAGTTGACATGGGCTGCCGAAAGGCATGTTTTGGCCACATACATTTTCTACACTTTTATCAATTCTTATAACAAATTAAATCATTAAACGTCACTTTCTAGAAAAAAGTGGCAATCTTAACTAAGTTCTCCTTCCTCTTTTCTTTTAATCAAAAATAATTTCACTCTACACTTAATCCTACCAAAAGCATAAAGATCAAACAGTCAAGACCTATTAATTTATCATACTAAAACCACAGGAGGAACACTCTAAACCAAACTGTTAATCAATTCAATAACAATAAAACCACATAACCTTTTTCCAGAGCATTAACATTAATCTTAATTTAACCAGTTGATTTATTAATCAGAGGTTATCGCACGGTGTGACCCGCCTCGCTCGGTAAACTCGGGTCAGATCAATATAAACAAACGTGCTTAATAGAATTTTACATTTAGATAAAAACATGTTTCGTTTGGTATCGGGGACTGTAGTATCGATATCGTTTTACGATAAGCGTGGTATTTATCTTCGTTGCACGTTTCGAAGAAATTGAGGTAGGCTTGAATGCCGATGTGTAGCAAAGAATGTACCATTACCTTAGTTTAATTATTTAAGTATTGATTGTTCTCAAACCTAACGTTTGGTGATTCAAAGACAAAGTCAAATATATTTATTCAGTTAGGCCAATAAACGGCACTATTGAACCTCACATAAATTAAAATGAAAATTTACAAGTAATAAAAAATAAAAATAAAAAAAATATTCTACTAATTATTTACCGTGCATTCGGAAAGTAGATTGTTATGGAGAAGAACGCACAAGAAACGCCATACTTACTCTTCTTTTTTTTAAAAATAGGTTTTTTACAATATTCACATCAGTACCTACATACATTAATATATGTGAGGACGATGCACCCAGAATAGCTCTACACACTATACTACGTACAGGTATAAGGTATTAAAAAGCATTAACAGGAAAATTAATTAATTTGATAAGTAGGAACATGGTTCTCACATACTTAAAAATATTACAAACATAGGTAAAATACCTAATTCAACAACAACGGAACAGTGTGTGAGTCAATTTCTATAAAAGAAGAACAATGAATACAATAACTATGAATAGGAATATAAATTAACAAATTTGATTTTGTGATTGGAGAGAAAACTAACCAATTGCGAGTCAAGCTTGTGTGGAGAGGTTTCCGTACGGTGAATGTTACTACCATGTTTGCCAAGAACAAATTAAACATTTTACTTTAAAAATAATTATTGCCACATATAAGTCCAGCGATTTTGGAGCAAACTTGCTGTAACAGACGGACAGAGAGTTTAGTCAATTAAGATGTGTTAAAAAGGTGTTTTTCGCTTGGGGCGCTGGTGTAGTGCTGGTCTTCAAAAATGTTTTTTTGGCTTTTAGCGCAAGTTTCTTTACAATTTATTTATTGTTTATTTACCAAATATAGCCTCGTTTTTTTCGATCAAAAGGAGCTGCGCAAAATTGTGCCATATTCGATTTTATATTTAATCGCACATCTAAGGCATTACAAATTATTGGAATTGAAACTTACATTTAAGGCGCATATATTCCCCAATATTATCGCCGTACTGGCCGTGCGCCCTCCTTTTGGACAGTTCTGTTTGCAAAATATTCTTTGAATTACATATGCTGTTTCAGTAAAGAAATTATTGCCAAAATTATTATTTTTAAATATTTTTAAACAAACATGTCGTCTTGGAGGAGTATCCAAAAGTAGCGAAAAATATCCTGTTTTGAATATATGTTTAAAGCAAAACCATTAGTTACACGAAAAAAACCATGTTTCACAATTATTGTACTCGAATCAAAAAAAATATTTTTCAAACCTTTTATTCCTGCCGTTCTAAGCAGTATGCTTAAAATAACCGAACTAGTGGAACTAGACTGGATACTAGTGGAACTAAAACGGAGTACGGGCCTTAAAAAGACTACTAAATAATTTCACGAACTAATTACATAGAACCAATTAATGAAAAATACGATGAATTACTGAAATACGAAACCGATAAGATTAGATTACTTTTTTATGTCTACATAGGTGTAGCTTCCTGATGAGTCGTAATAAAAGAATTCTATTGTTTTGCAATCGAATGTAATAATAAACAAAAGTTAATTAAAAATATCAAAAATTCCGACTGCTTAAAAAGCGAACTAAAAAGACGTAAACAAGAAGAAAATCATGCTGTGCAGTCGGAGGATACATATTCGGGTTTTGTGTTTTTTTTAGTTAACTTTTTTTATTTAAAACTTTTTTTTTTCGAACTACGTACATTTAAACATAAGTGTCTTATATTTTTGCAATCGCCTTTTAAAACCCATTATTTTGATGAAAAAAAAATTTGGGCACTCACAATATGGCACCCAAAAGCCGCTATTTTTCTATTTTGTAATTTTAATGTTGCCAGTGACACTCGCAAGGTTAAGACAAATCGATTGACGTATGAATCATCAAAATCGACCAGAACGTTTGGCCTCTGGAACGCCACATAGGAGCAAACATACATACATAAACTGATAAACACATTACCCTCCTTAGGCAGTCGGCTAAAAATCAATAGCACAATCATCAATAGTTTCTGGTCTATGGACCATTGGGTACCTATTCCATAACTTGCACTAGTTCAAATCGAAGATTAAACAAAGTTTATACTCTAGTTTGCACGTCCTGTTTACTATATAATTATGATAATAATTATCAGAAGTAAACATGAATATTGAGATCAGTCATATCAACGAATCACATAATCTATACCAATATTATAAAGCTGAAGAGTTTGTTTGTTTGTTTGAACGCGCTAATCAAAAAAATAAAATTCAAATTTAATAATTATTTGTGTGCAAACCCCAATATAGTTGGGCAAAGTATAGGCAGATTGATCTCTCTCACAGAGAGAAAGTCTGTGTCCCAGTAGTGGGAACATTATAAGGCTGATGATGAATACTTCGTAAATCAAGTGGCCACGATAAACACACACGTACCTACCTAAGTATTTAATTGACAAAATGTTGTACATACTTAAACACTAAACAAAACTAAACTATACTTAAGTCATACTAAACTTAACTACTTACATAATATATCTGCCTAGCCTTTTCCCAACTATGTTGGGGTCGGCTTCCAGTCTAACCGAATTCAACTAAGTATCTGTGTTTTACATAAAGCGACTGCCTATCTGACCTCCACAACCAGTAACTGGGTAACGCGGTACCCCTTGGCTAGACTGGTGTCAGATCTCAAGCTTCTGACTTCTCGTAACGACTGTCAAAGATCTTCAAAGACAGCCGGGACAAACGGCTTAACGTGTTTTCCGAGGCATGGAGGAAACTCGGTATGTTGAAAATGGTCACCCATCCACGGACCGACCTTGTCAAGCGTTGCTTAACCTTGATGATCAAACCGTGAGGCTGTTATTATTTAGCCACGAGCTCCTCTACTTACTAAATGGAAATATAATATTTCTCTCGTACTCATTAAATAAATACAAGATTTCTAACAACTCTATGAAATAAAGGAAACGTGTAATCTATTCGCGAAAGTTGTATTTTATGGGACGAAGGGAAATGACTCATTTTCAGTTGTCATAACAAGATAGTAATTATATCCACTTATATAGATACTAGCTTCTGCCTGCGGCTTCGCTCGCGTTAAGCGTTTTATCCCCAAGGGAATACAAACTATCCTATATCCTTCCCAGGGTCTCAAACTATCTACATGCCAAATTACATCTAAATCGGTTCAGTAGATCCAGAGATTACTCCCAGCAACCTCACATATTAGTATAGACTAGTTTATTATTATTTCTGGTTTATGTCAATTTAAAATACACACCTGAAATTTAAAATATGTGTGTACGTACATGGTTCGTATAGCGTGTAATTAATAAATATTGTGATTTTTTTTTTACATTTTCAGCTAAAAACTTAGTAGGTCTATTTTCAGTTAAAAGCTATGATATTGAATTCCGTCTTATCTTTCTGGAAAAAAATTGGAAAAAAATATCCAAAATATACCTAACTGAAACATTTATTTCAACTGAAGATACAAAGTCTCTAAATTATTCTAACTATCTCTACCGATAAAAAGAAACACAACGAACTTCCTAAACACATGATATATAATAATATCTAATGACAACAAAAAGCAGGAAAAAAAACATAAAGGAAAACACTACCGTAATAAAATACCTACTTCCTATTCAACAAGAAAAATGACTCATTGATTCAAACTGAAAAGAAAAACAAACCGCACAATAATCCAATCATTTAAAAACAAAACAACTGTATTAACATACCTTAAATACACGAAAAAGTGAATCCAACACAAGCACTACAAAACTCAGGGTATCACAATTAAATCATCATCAATATTTTTTTAAAACACGCGTGATTATTTTTCACAGCACTTTTCAACGTACGTCTGTCGGTCAACACGGTCAGAACCACACTGACTGACTGAACTGAATCACTGATGACTGACCGGATAGCTGACAGGTATTGTAGATTAGATGATCGTTTGTGAATTTAATTTCATACCTATTTCGGTACATATGTATTGTTAGTTTTTACTCTAGTCTGGGAAATATCTCTACTATTTTCTCCGGGGTATAAAACAGCCACTCCGTTCTTCCCGTTGGATTTTGCGGCTTTGCTAAGGTATGGACGTCCAGTAAGTCTTTTACAATGCATGTCCTCGAAAAGAGCGGTTTTCCAAGCAGCCAAACTGTGCGGAAAGTGTCACTTTTTTTCACTAGTGCTTTTTACTTTTCTGTATGTTTTTAATTTTTAACTCCAACGTCAGCCCGACGCATAGAGTTTTTATAATTTGAGAAAAGTTTTAAAAATTAGTTATGTATAGATTATCATTCATATAAAAGGTAAAATAAACGTAATACTTTATTTTAGGCGTTTTTAATTACTCTAGATTTAGATTTTGATCAATAAATTAATTGTATATATTCAATAAATATGTTTGGCAGAACGTATATTTTGCTCGTGCCTTATTGCGTTACGATGTGACAGCTATTCGCACATGCGCAGTAGATATGTCCGAGGAACTATTAGTTAATCTGTGGATATGCTGAACGCGCTTGAATAAGCCCGCCATTTTATTAATTTATTTATTCTGGAATAAAAATGCCACTCATCGGAAATCACCTACCTTCCGCACTTGTAGCATAAATAACTATTATGGTATTCGAATAAATATGAAGCGAGACTTATATTTATTGTAAGATATCATCATCACGTCATCTATTGCACTAAGGGTTGGGCAGAAATGCACCTTTAGTAACCACATTTCGCCTAGTTATGTTTAAGTCCCAGCGATCCTATTTTCATCAACCCAATAACACCACCCGGCAAACTAACCCAGCACCTTACGATCAACAGTAGCATTTGCGACCACGACCAACGAGACAATAATAGTAAGATGAATAACAGAAAATTGTAGAGCTATATTTTTGGCGTTTAAAAATAGCAGCGTGCTATAAATAGCACATTTTCAATTTTTATTGAAGGAATTTTATGTGTTCACATTTTTGCATCTACATCTATATAATATATGTCGTGGTGGCCCAGTGGGTAAGACCTCACCTCTCGTGCTTGAGGTCGTGGGTTCAAAGCCGGGCAAGTAGCAATGTGACATTTTCTAATTCATATGTTCTTTCTAAGTTTATCTTTGACATCACAGGCAACGGTGAAGAAAACATCATGAGGAAACCTGGACTTATATAGTTAATGTTAGTCTGATATAGCCAAGTCAGAGGGCTGTGGGGTTCCCAGAGGTGGCTTAATTAAATCTGACACCAGAGTGGCATGTGACCACCGCACACCAAATAGTAATTATCTATATCTACGAACCAACACTCTGGTTATAACAAAATTTGCAACTGGGGACGAATTTGAATTCTCTTTTCTTCAATTGAATTGAATACACAAACGAACTTTGTCAGAATTTTGATAAATTAAAACTTTTACTCGGTCATAAACATTTCACTGCGATCACCAATGCAAATTTTGTTAGATTGAAGGTCACAAACAAAGTTTAACTTTTGGTATCTTGCCAATTAATCTGCCGTCTCCCAAATATATTGGAGACGACTTTCTGTTTAACCCGATTTACCAATATTTACCGGACTGCGTGAGGGACAAAGCTCCAGAGCCTTGAACATTGACGCCGAGTTGCTAGTTGCTAGTCTGTCGTTTTTTATCGGTGACATTTCAGGGAGCATGCGACGGAACTGCATAATTTGCTTCCTGCTAGCCCTTTCCATCATCGGACTACAAGACGTACGGCCATGCGCCATCGGTACATGGTGGACATCCAACCCATACGCACAAAGCGTTTTGCTAATACTTTCATTGGCTTTCAGCTAAGGAGTGGAATACCCTGCCGGAGCCTTTGTTTCCTGATAGCTACAACCTTGGGGTCTTTAAGTCAAGACTGAATAGGTTACTTCTAGGCAAGCGTGCTGCATCGTAGACCTCATCATCGCTTACCATCAGGCGAGATGGTGGTCAAACGCGAGCCTAAATATGATAAAAAATAAGTTTTTTGATCATATGTATGTATGTCCTATTCTATATCACGCTCCAGATCCCTAACGGTTTGAGATATTATGACATAATAAGGTGTCGGTGCATTCGTCTCAATTCTGGGAGTGAAATATGCTATAAAATTTGTATCACCCCCCCCCCCCCCCCCCCCCCAAAAAGGGTGCGATACAATAATTTTCATCGTCTTAGCAATATGGATATCATAATAAAAGCTACTAAATAGACCATACCAAATATATACACATTGTAACTCTTTTATGTTATTATTTTGGCACAAATTCCTTTGATAGCAAAATAAATAACAATTTACCACATAATATTTAATGTATAAATTATACCTTAGTTGTACTTGTTTTTCCCTTTTCAATTTTTTTTTTTTTTAGCTCATACTTATTCATACTCTCTGCACTATGCCTTGCCTAATTCATTACGCAATAAAACTGAGGCGCAGATACCCCTCGGTCACTGATTTTAAAATGAGAATTACGTCTAAGCGGCTAATCATAATTTTTTGAAAAAATATATGTTACATTAGAACATTTTCATAATAATTTGATCTTAGAAAACAAGTAAAATTTCAAAATTTTAAAAACCCCCGACACATTTATCTTACAACAAGTAAAATTTCACAATTTAAAAAACCCCCGACGCATTTATCTTGCGAAAACACCCCAATTCAAACAGTAAAATGCCCATAACTTTTGAACGGCTGAACCGATTTTATTCAAACATAGCTAAGAACACTCTCGACAAAATTCTTTCAAACAAAAAAAACTAAATGAAAATCGGTTCATCCGTTTGGGCGCTATGATGCCACAGACAGACACACAGATACACAGATACACAGATACACAGCAACACACGTGAAACTTATAACACCCCTTCTTTTTCCGGCGGGGGTTAAAAACTTATAACACCCCTTCTTTTTCCGGCGGGGGTTAAAAACACCCCGATTCAAACAGTAAAACGCCCATAACTTTTGAACTGCTGAACAGATTTTATTCAAACATAGCTAAGAACACTCTCGACAAAATTACCTGTCAAACAAAAAAAAACTAAATCGAAATCGGTTCACCTGTTTAGGCGCTATGATGCCACAGACAGACACACAGATACACAGCAACACACGTGAAACTTATAACACCCCTCTTTTTCCGGCGGGGGTTAATGATGAGTTTTATCTGTATAACTTAGTGTAATTAATTTGTAAAGTTTTGCCTAACGGGGACAAAAACACGACAATCGCACCGAAACCGCTGGGCGTATTTAAATTACATTTTCACCATTTCTAAGACAATTGAATTGATCTGAGGCTTTTTTTAAGTCATAGAATCATAAAGAAAGTAGATACAAAAAACTACTAAATTTTGGGACGCGCGGGTGTGAAACGAGTGCGCGTTTTGTTCCCTCCGCGCTTGCCGAGTCCCGGAGGAATATCGAGGTCACCCATCCTCGTACCGACCTCAGCAAGTGTTGCATGACCATTCAAATTAAAACTGAATTTATTTATATCAACATATCATCAAGTAGCAGTTTATTTGATAATAATCACTTGTATGTTACCTAGAACATAGATAACCTTCCGATTAGTTTATCAGTAAACGTCAATTTGATAAGAACTAATACGAATTTGATTCTATTGTAGTATATTGACTCATTGATATCAAATTAGATTCCGAAGAGGTGATTTTGTATTGCTATTATGGTTGCAATTCCCAAAGGAGTTTGTAGAAAAGCAGTTTAGCACCGTAAAGCACCGTAGACTACATACATACGCTACGGCAGGTTATACAGAAGACCGAAGAGTACACCTGCCTCTCTGTTTAGCGTTTGTGCACTACGAGAAAGCCTTCGATTCGATCGAGACTTGGGCTGTACTGCAGTCTCTCCAACGGTGCCAAATTGACTACCGATACATCGAAGTGTTGAAGTGTTTATACAAAAACGACATGTCAGTTCGACTTCAGGATCAGACCCCGGAACCCCATATCATATCGAGACAGGGAGACGTCATATCTCCGAAGCTGTTTACCGCTGACCGGAGTATATGTTCAAGGTTCTGGACTGGAGAGGGCTAGGCATCAACGTCAATGTTTTGTAATCGATCTACTTTTGTTAATCCCCATGAGGTGTCGTTATTATGTCATTGTAAAGAGAAACGCAAAATAATAATAAATAAATCATCATCTGCCTAGCCTTTTGTGAACATTTATCTCGTAATTTTTTTTTCCGCCGCCAATATTGAAGTGGTAAAGTAAGATTACTATGTCCCTATGTTTTCCTTTTTTCATTTATATTTGTCAAATTTGTACACTTAGCCTCTGTTGACAGCACAATTTTGAGCATTTTTTTGAGGATTCTAGTGCTTCTAAAGATAATGTATCATCAAAAAGGAAAACATAGGGGCATAGAATATATCTTTAATTTTCAGTTTATGGAATATCTTTTAAATTGGTTCAATATTGGAGGAGAAAATAGACGAGAGCCAAACCTCTAATTATGACTCTTTTACTGAGGAAATTCAGTTGGCGCTCTCTGCCCAAAGACATACATTCGGTGAAAATGTAAGTCTACACTACACTACCGGTAGCAGATGTGTGTCTTTGTTATTATAATTTACAACTAAGGAAACACTATAAGGTCATGGGCGGGTATAGTATTTCGTTTTACTAAAGTGACTCACACGCATTACGTAGGTAGCGAGCTATTTATAAGTACTTGGGTACAAGCTTCAATATTGTCACTATGTCGATGAAAAACACAGGAAATACAATAATGATAACTTCAATGACACATACTTGATTTGTGTTGTTTACAATTCACAAGTAGATGAGGTGGAATCTGCAGCAAAACTGTTGAACCTTGACGAAAAAAATTACGTTACGATTGGAGCAACAAAAACCAAAAGGAAAATTTAAATGGGGAGTAGTAAATCAGAAAGTCAGGAAATATAAACAGTAGTAGTAGTAGCAGTACATAAGCTGTCCTATTGTATCTGTTGCTTTAAGTTGTTGTGTACAATAAAGAATAATAATAATAATAGTCCACTAAATGTATGTAAAGGGCGTTTTGGGCGTCTGTTTTTAGTCATTCTTGACGTTCAAGAACTGCTGATGCATTGTCTAATTTGTATACATTCATTTTGACCACCCTGCAACCAAACCATAAAAAGGGTGAGCAACTTCCCACCACAACAGAGGCTGGACAAAGAATCCTCTCCCCATTGAAATCGAACTCCACTTTCGTAAGTAAAACATACTACAACAAAAGTATCGGCGCCATGCGAGCAGGATGCGCGTGCGCAAGCCGGAACGCCCGCGCTGACCTTGAGAGACGCTCTACTAATGTAACCAGCGCTGTTTTCTCCGGATGGCGTGTATGATGATACTATGTTATCATTACATTAGAACCTGATTAGAAAACTATAAGGTTAATGAATTAAACTGGTATCTTCAATCAGAAATTTGCCTGTATTTTATTATTTAAGGCTATTTGCATGTGGGATAGAGATTGAGTCCTGAACAAAGTGACAAGCGCTCCTGCAGTTTACCCAGAGTCCCTACTTTTGTAGGTCGTACTGCCCTCTACCCGGTTTTTAACCCCCGACGTTATAAGTATGACGTACCATTTTCCGAAAGCACCCCGATTGGGCTTGGAAGCAAGCTAACGTTCAGCCCGTGCCCAAGAAGGGTAGTCGATCTGACCCGGCCAACTACAGACCCATATCAGTAACGTCCATCCTCTGTAAGAATATGGAACGTATATTGAATAATAAGCTCCTGGCATACGTAGAAGACAACGACCTCCTTAGTGACCGCCAATACGGCTTCCGCCGAAACCGGTCAACTGGGGATCTTCTAGCGTATGCCATTCACATCTGGAGTGAGGCCATCGAGAAGCACGGGGAGGCGCTTGCTGTCTCTCTTGACATATCGAAGGCCTTTGACAGGGTCTGGCACGAGAGCCTTATTGGTAAGCTTCCTTCCTTCGGTCTGCCTAGTGGTTTGTGTGACTGGATTGCAGACTTCCTGTGGGATCGGTCCATCCGAGTGGTTATCGATGGCTGCTCGTCCGGTCAGTTAGGTATTAACGCCGGAGTTCCTCAGGGGTCAGTGCTCTCGGCAACATTGTTCTTGCTGCACATTAAGGACCTGCTAAAACCCGGAACCTTTGGGTATGCAGACGACAGCACTGTTGCTGAGAGATACGTGTCTGGCCCGCGGGCTACTGGGCCTCAAGTCCAGTCTCATCGGGAGGCCATAGTTGAGCGCTTGAACCTGTCTTTGGAGGCAGTCTCTTTCCGCAAAAAAGAGCCAATTTCACCCGGCTCCAACCTTCCGTGGTGTAACCGTGCCGATAACGGACCATCTCGACCTTCTTGGTGTTACGTTAACATCGACCCTCAATTTTGGTCCATTCATTGAGGCAAAGGCCCAATTGGCTGCAAAAAAGTTGGGGATCCTTGCGAAGGTGAGACGGTACTTCACGCCTGAACAGCTGCTCAACTTGTATAAAGCGCAAGTTCGGTCATGCATGAAGTACTGCTCTCATCTCTGGGACGGATCTGCCAGGTACCAACTTGATGCACTTGAGTCGATTGACAGACGAGCCAAGAGACTTATCGGCAACGATGCGCTGGTTGACTCAAAGCTCCAGAGCCTTGAACACCGACGACGAGTTGCCAGCCTGTCAGTTTTCTATCGGTTACATTTCGGGGAGTGTGCGATGGAACTGCACAATTTGATTCCACCTAGCCCTTTCCATCATCGGACTACAAGACGTACGGCAATGCGCCATCGGTACATGGTGGATATTCCACCCATACGCACAAAGCGTTTTGAAAATACTTTCATTGTGCGTACAGCTAAGGAGTGGAATTCCCTGCCGGCGTCTTTATTTCCAGATAGCTTGTAGCTAGGGGTTTTCAAGTCAAGAGTGAATAGGTTACTTCTAGGCAAGCGTGCTTCACCTTCGACCACATCATCACTTAACATCAGGCGAGATAGTGGTCAAACGCGAACCTATAACAAATAACAAAAAATAAAAAAACAAAAAATAACAGTAAATCGCCTATAACTTTAGAAGGGCTGAACCGATTTTCTTCAAACATAGCTAAGAACACTCTCGATAAAGTCACCTTTCAAACAGAAAAACTAAATCGAAATCGGTTCATTCGTTTAAGAGCTAGTATCTATGGTGCCACATACAGATACACAAATAAACAAACACACAGGTTGTGATGACAAATGAGTTTATCGAAAGTGTTCTTAGCTATGTTTGATGAAAATTGTTTCAGCCGTTCTAAAGTTATAGGCGTTTTACTGTTTGAATCGGGGTGTTTTCGCAAGATAACGTATCTTAATTACGTATTCAATAGATTGTCGATCGATGCGTGTCTGCTACTAGATAAAATAAGTAGCATGAAATAAAAATGTGTCTAGGGTTTTTAAATTTTACTTATTGAGATTAGAGACCCTTTGAACAGGTTTCCGAAGTTAATAATACGCCCGTACAACTCCATCCTTCTCCAACAATGCAAGAGTGCCCGTAAATGGTTTAACTGAAACAAATGTCTTGACTTTGAGTTTGACTTATTACATCCTCAGACATATTGCAGCAGGAGCATATGGCTGGCAATGAATATATGAGAGTGGCCAATGATGCATGTAATTGGATAGGGCTTTGTTCAGCCGCTACTCATCATCATCATTATTGCAGCGAAAAGACGTCCACTGCTGGACATAGGCCTCTCCCAGGCGTCGCCACATTGACCGAACCCGTGCGTCTCGCACACAGCGCATTCTCGCAACCTTAACCAGGTCATGGGTTCACCTAGTGGGAGGCTTTCAAACGCAACGTCTTCTGGTTCGCGGTCGCAATTCCAGAACTTTTCAGAACAGATCTTAGACCTTTGTAATTTCTACTGACTCCTATGGGGTAATACTGCTGATGTCAAACGACTGTTTTAGAGAGATTGCAATTAAGGTCTACAGAAAACCTGTGGGAAATGTTGACTGTTTGTTGTGGTCTCTCGTTTATATGATTTACTTATCTTTCTGCGTTCTTTGCTACTCGGCTTAAAGCCATATATGAGAGGGGTTTATAAATAGCTGCCTCGTATGAATGACGAGTCCCAGTTCATTACTACGAGTGTTTTAATATTTTTTTTATTTCCGACCTACACCGAGAGGACCTTCGAAACTGTTGATGAATTGACCAAATAATTGTTTTATATTAGTATTTGCGTTTCCAGCTTCATTATTATTATTATTATATACTTTATTGTACACCACAAAATATACAGGTACAGGACAAATATTCACAAAAACAAGAGTACAATGGGCGGTCTTATCGCACAGGGCAATCTCTTACAGACAACCTTTGGATGGACTGTACGATAGGAGAAGAATTTAGGGCTGTCAGTGTAAAAAAAAAATACACACTTAAATAATATAACTTACACATAATAACCTACAATACATACATACAATATTATATAATATACTAATACATATCAAATATATAACAGAGAAAGAAGAAGAATAAAAATTATAGTGACAGGTAATGCTCTTTTACCATTTTCATCATCATCTGCCTAGCCTTTGCCCAATTGTTGTTGGGGTCGGCTTCTAGTCTTACCGGATTCAGCTGACTACCAGTGTTTTACATGGAGCGACTGCCTATCTGACCTCCACAACCCAGTAACTGAGTAACACGATACTCCTTGGCAAGACTGGTGTCAGATCTCAAGCTTCTGAGTACCCGTAACGACTGTCAAAGATCTTCAAATGACAGCCGGGACCAACGGCTAAACGAAATCGCTTTAATGCTTTCCAGCTTATGAAACAATATAATTTTAGCTAGCATCTTTCCCAAAAATTGTTAAGACATTGTTAAGAAAAGTTTTTTAAATAATAGCAATGCTGCAACAGCTCTTCATCCAGGTTCATCCTCATTGCAGATCATCCGTGGCCCACAGACAATAAGAAGGAGGTAATGTATATAGTTCTAATACCAGTTAATGTACTACCAGTAACTAGACTAATGAATTAGGAAAAAGCTAATGTTGATATTGTTAACGTCTCGAGAGGAAACCTTTGATCAAAATCAAAATGTATTTATTCAATTAGGCCATTAAGCGGCACTTTCGAACGTCAAAAAAAAAAAAAAATCTAATACTAATTGATTCTACCGTCCATTCGGAAATGTAGCTTGTTGTGGAGAAGAATGGACAAGAAACTCCACACATACTCTTTTTAAAAAAATGTGTTTTACAAGTATTTGGTTACATTATCTTGTTGAAAAAAAAATACATACATGTGAGAACGATGTAAAAAAAAACAAAAAAAAGTAACGCACTTAAAAGCTTCTACAGTAAAACAAACAATTAAAAATACAATAAATAGGTAATTAAAAACAGGCGGAGGCAGCTTAGTTATGACCAATCCCAACTGATGGCGCCCGTTCACGAACATGACACATGGATCGGCACCACTCAGCTCAATAGATCCTCATAGACAGACGCTGGGAACCGGGAACTAGGGCAGAAAAAGGGGAAGTCCTTGTGATTCCAGGCAGAAATGCTGATGATAAATGTTGATCGTCAGCTCACAATGTTAGGACCCATTAATATTAATCCTTATTTTTATCCGTGGTGCTAGGCAACTGGGCTTATCCCCGTTGTAAACCACCCTATGTGCCTATTGGCGTTGTTGGTCGAGCTTCATTGCCTCGGCGCTTTTCTGGTGGTCTCCACTATTGATTCTGGCTTTGGGAATAGTGCGGTGCAATTTAATCCGAATCAAGTTCATGTTTTGATGCACCTCGATAAGTCTTATCCCAGTTGTGATCGACCCTTTGTGCCTATTGGCCTTGTTTGGTCTCCTGCTTGGTATGGAGGGAAGTGAAATTTATATTTTTTTCTACTCCGCCGTTATCCTTGTCTGATTAATTCGTTGCGGGATCCAAGACAGTTAAATTCATACACCGGGACTTCGTCGAACTTCATTGCCTCGGCGCTTTTCTGATGGTCGCCACACTTGATTCGTGCTTTCAGGAGTTGCAGTGGTTTTTTAATAGTGCGGTGGGATTGCCACAAAAAAAATGTTGATCGTATAATATGAACCTAATTCCATTATCGGCGATGAGTACCAAAATAAAATAAAGACTATAGTTAAAAATAACTGCCGGCAACTCTAATCGTTCAATCTTCATTCGAATAGTGCCGTAAGTATGTATGTACCCGCGTTTTGTAAGCGTGAGGTCAAACCAATAAGACTGACCTTAAACAAAACAATCCACTGACATTGCTGCGTATGTGATTGTGTTTATAAGGCAAACATGGAAGACGGGCTTGAAATTTTAAATTTTAAACTATTTGTCCTTTTAGGGTGCGCCAAAGTTCACCTAAATTTTCAACTCCGATAATTGGAAATCCGAAAATGTTCTTCCTAACATTTTTCCTCCTAACAATCACAATTCCTAACTCTCTGTCTCTAATGTTCATAATTCAGAAGCATTCAACTTCATAATGTCAGTAGCAATAAACATTTATTATACTTTTATTTGTTTTCCTATATTTTCTCAACATAACTATCTTTTACACTATTATTCAAAGTCATATCTTTTTTGTTTTTATTTCTTTTTATTCATAATAATCAGTATTATATAAATTAATTTTGCGTAACTTTATTTTCAAATAACATGTTTAACATATAAGAATAACAGGTACCATGGTACAAGTAGTCAAATAAATACATGTTTTCATATACACATTTCAAATAAATTAGTTTAATATTAGCGGCTTAGCGGCGTATAGCTTTCAAATAATCACTTTTATTGCTGTATTTTGCTTTAAAATTCAATATATATTTAATTCTATCATATTTGCCGTTGATTTGGAAGTTCATTTTATTTTTGTAGGTAGTACTCATAAATAGAAAGCTTTATAAAAAATTTCAAGACTCGGCAATGTTATGTTTTTTTGTATGTTTTTCGTGAGGTAAAAAAATTAGAATTAGTCCAAGAGCGAGCGAAGCGAGCTCGGGAACTTAGGGCACCCCGACACGGATACGTTAGGTTCGAAGGAGATGACGGAAGCTGAAGTGAGCGAGCAAAGCGAGCGAACGCAGCTACCGTCATCTCCTTCATGTTAGGTTACTTTAGACCCTGCAGACAGAAATAGGAGCGCCGCGCAGCGGGGCTCCGTCGACTTAGTTGCTTAAATCTTAAACTTTAACCATGGATATCTTCCATAACCATGGGGTTCCGTGGGGTTTGGATGGTACAGTGAGGTAGCCTCTCTACCCTCCTTTCCCTTTCGCGCCCCTTAAATCGATGGAAATTTATGGAATTTTTTATTCTAACCTGAAAACTTTGACCATGGATATCTCCATAACTATAGGGCTCCGAGTGGTTGGTGGGGTACTGAGGGTTAGCCAAACCTCCCCCCATCCCCCCTCTACCCTATCCGCGCCAAAAATCAACGGCATATAATCGGAATTTTAACCTTACACTTATACTTTTTGTTGCTTCTTAATTCACACGCCCAATATTGTTTATCCACTGTTATTCGGTTTTTTTCATATGTAAATCCATGTACGTCTAATGTTAATCCTCCGCGACTGGTTTTAAATGATTTTAAATAATTTTTCTCTATATTAATAAAGCATTAACACAAACATGCACGTAATGATAATACACCGACATGAACTTAACAATAGACACAACTCAGTAAGTTATGCAAAGCATACCCCAAATAATAATCATCCCTCAAATTAAAACTATAAATATCATCTTCTACCCACATATATTTTTTATTACACTTGGTAAATGTTTCTTTCTGAGTATGAGTGAAAATATTATGGTAATTATGTTTAGGGATAAAAGCGTTATGATAAAAAACAGTAGGAGTTTAAATATATTTACAATAATGATATTATTAATTACAACTTTCGGAAACATGAGTGTTATGAACATCGCCGGTAGCACTACAAATAGTATGAATGAAAACTTTAGGATGAAAATTTTTAGGAAGAGTGATCATTCGGATTACAAATCGTTAGGAAGAACAATTTCGGGTAAAGAACTTTAGGTGAGCCAATATGGACCCGTCCTTTTATCGTGAGCGGAGTGGTCAATTTTGTGCAGGGTCGAAACCGTCGTAACTTTTGGCAGATTGCATTGTGTGATGAAAATTGTTTTGAATTATTCTCAGTATTATTTCAGATTTATTCTTTTTGTAAATTATTTCATCACCACTGCTCTCAAAACGGTGAAGGAAAACATCGTAAGGAAACCGGCATGTCCTAGAACCAAAATTGCGAAGACTTGTGACCTCTACCAACCCGCGTGGTGGATCCATTCCATCTCACAGAGAGGAGGCCTGTGTCCCAGCAGTGGGAACATTAATAGGCTGATGATGATGATGGTGATTCTCAGTATTTAAATCCAATTGCAACGATGTCATGAGTTCAACAATGTATTGAATGTAATTTGAAAATGTTGAATCACCTGAATACGGTTGTTGCCAAGCAATTACTTTTGCAGTGTCATTTTCTCAAAGAAAAGCTAATATTTAGAAGAAAATCAACCTCATAAATAATGATGAGGACTATTCTCGCATACCATAACAACCAAAACTAATATTCTACTCTTTTGTTGGTTTAAACCACGAGAACTATTAAGTGTCTTGAGATATCCGCAATGTGCTCGGAATTTTCATCCGGATATGCTAGTTGCATGAGGGCACATAACAGAGAAGCAAATCTAAGCATGGGTATATTAAGTGTCCTAAGATGTCCACAATGTACTCGGCGTTTTCGTCCGGATAATATACTAGTTGCATAAGTAAGGGCACATAACAGAAAAGCAAATCTAAGGGAAGGCAGGAAAGGCAGTCGCTGCGGCCAAAACCTGATGATATCATAAAAACTTAACGAAAACAGCACGTTCCATTAAGACGGTACCCTGACCAAAAAAGCGGCATGAGGTATGAGCATTCCTATTGGTCTAGCGGCACTGGTGGCGCATGAATTACAGTAGTGAATACGCCCAGATTTTAGAATAAAATCTTTATAAAATCGAAATTCGGACCATTGAAAAAAAATATCTACAAAAATGTCTGTTATTAAATTGTCTATCCATTAGTGTTAGCACAAAAAATAATTAATAAACACTTTACGAGGAGATGCATGATATAAATAATTATTTCTCATTTTTATGTTTTTTTGTATGGAGATTTGTGAAATATATACAACATTTAAAAAAAAACTAAATCTACCAGTTTGTTATTTTTATTAATTGATATTTCTTTTTAAATAACGAGTAGATAGCTCCTAAAAACAGCACAAAAAATGGCTTGCGCGGCGTTTTGCTCGGGGTACCGCCTTAAGAAGATACTTCAGTAAGGCTGCTATAATTTGATATTGTAAGCTAATGGTCTAGGGTCTGAAGCAGACGTGTAGACCAGACAGTAAGTAGGTTAAGTCTACTAGACGTATGTACTTATGTAGTTGTATTTGTAGAGACTCCTCATAGAGCTATGTGTCCGTTAAAACAAGAGAACCGGTTTTGATACTATACAAACTAGGCTATGTATTCGTTGTAGCCTTGATCTGAAACCTTGAACTTGTTTATGTATAATAACAATATTTGGCGTGGTCTACCAACGTGTGGAGTATTTTTATGACGACATGAGTAGCCATAAGATTTGAATAATTTATCGGTTGGGTGCTTAATACGTAAACATTTTTTTGCAGTGTGAACATTTCTATCTGTTCATTTACAGAATACAGTATTTTGTTACAAAGTATATGATTAGTATTGTAAATTTCTGACGTCTAGTTCCAGTTTGAATATCCATATAACATTATACATGCGAAAGTAATTTTGTTTGACTGTCTGTTACCTTTTAACTTACAGAAATAAAATCATTATCATTAAACACGCTTAAGACGCTAAACCGATTTGGATGAAATTTGGTATGGAGATAGTTTGAGACCCTGGAAAGGACAGATAATTGTTTTTATTCCGGAAATCGTAAGAAAAAGTTTGAGTGGTGAACTAATAATATCTCAAGTCCACCCACCTATAATATTATGGCGCGATATAAAAATAGGCTATTCAAAGTACTAATACTACGCAGACGAAGTCGCGGGCAATAGCTGGTGAGAAATATATAGGACCGGACGTATAGCGCCTTTACTTTTTTCACACACTTTCCTACACTGATCCAGGGTTATTTTTAACACCCGCCGGAAAAAGAGGGGTGTTATAAGTTTCACGTATATCTGTGTCTGTGGCATCATAGCGAGATTGTGAAGAGTGTTCTTAGCTATGTTTGAATAAAATCGGTTCAGCCGTTCAAAAGTTATGAGCGTTTTACTGTTTGAATCGGGGTGTTTTCGCAAGCTAAATGTGTCGGGGGTTTTTTAAATTTTGAAATTTACTTGTTGTATAAGGTCATTAAAAATAGACGTGATGAAGCACAGAGTTCTGACAATAATAATTTTAAGTCTGGCGAAATCATGCCACATATGGTAGGTTATATGATGACTAAGACACAAAATGCAAGTAAACAAACCAGACCGGAACAGACTCAGTGAAAAGAACATTAACTCTGAGACTATATGGGTACCTACTTTGATAGTTACTGGCAGTTTTTATTTTTGTGATAATATAATTAAAACGTTATTGGTAGTTATTACAGCCACATGAAACATTTAAGCTTCGTCTTTCTTTTTTTAAGTGTGTACCTCTGTTAGTTTCTGTACCTGTCTGTGGCATCATAGCTCCTACACGGATGAACCGATTTTGATTTCGTTTATATTTGTTTGAAAGGTAACATTATCGGGCACAAAGGTAACATTTCTGGCTAAAATAGAGTTTGATTAATCCACCTATCTATTGGTTTGCCTTTTTAACCATCGACGGATAAAGAGGTTTGTTAAGTTTGAAGTGTGTTGCTGTGTGTTTGTGTCTGTGTGGCATCGTAGCCCCTAAACGGATGAAGCGATTGTGATTTAGTTTTTTTATGTTTCGAAGATGACTTGATCGATAGTGTTCATAGATTTCATCATCTGCCTAGCCTTTTTCTCAATTATTGTCGGCTTCCAGTCTTACCGGATTCAGCTGAGTACCAGTGGTTTACATGGAGTGAGTGTCTATCTGACTTCCACAACCCAGTAACTAAGTAACACGTACCCCTTGGCTAGATTGGTGTCAGATCTCAAGCTTCTGACTACTAGTAACGACTGTCAAAGATTCAAATGACAGCCGGGACCAACGGATTAACGTCCTTTCCGA
Source organism: Orthosia gothica (assembly GCA_949775005.1). Taxonomy (NCBI): domain Eukaryota; kingdom Metazoa; phylum Arthropoda; class Insecta; order Lepidoptera; family Noctuidae; genus Orthosia; species Orthosia gothica. The sequence continues at coordinate 3,759,968 of OX459048.1, read as the reverse complement.
GGCACGAAGGAAACTCGGTATGTTGAAATGGTCACCCATCCACGGACCGACCTCGGAAAGCGTTGCTTAACCTTGGAGATCGACCCGTGCGGCTGTTATTATTTAGCTACTTTTACTATAATCAAAGTATTTATTAAAATTACAGTTAGTATACCTACTTAAAACAATTAAATGTCAAAGGAAATTAAATTAATTAAAAATTAAAATGTTTATTTCAATTACAAAGGGCAATTCGATACATATTATTACCTTTTAAGACGGTACCCTGACCAAAAAATCGGCATGAGATATGAGCGTTCCTATTGGTCTAGCGGCACTGGTGGCGCATGAATTACAATAGTGAATACGCCCAGATTTTAGAATAAAATCTTTATAAAATCGAATTTTGGTCTTTTGAAAAAAATAATTCGACAAAAATGTTTGTTATTAAATTGTCTATCCATTAGTGTTAGTACAAAAAATATTCAATGAACACTTTACGAGGAGATGCATAATATCAGTAATTATTTCTCATTTTTATGTTTTTTTGGAAGTAGAATAGTGAAATATATACAACATTTAAAAAAAAACTAAATCTACCATTTTAGAATCAATATTATGTAGAAATTTAATGTATTTTTATTAATTGATATTTCTTTTTAAATAACGAGTAGATAGCTCCTAAAAACAGCACAGCGCGGCGTTTTGCTCGGGGATTGCTTGTATTAGGTGTTTGCAAGGTGTCATTATCGGGAGTGTTCAAAGCTATTTTTGATGAAAATCAGTTCAGCCGTTCTCAAGATTTATGGGTGTTTTAGTGTTTGAATCGGGGTGTTTTCGCAAGATATCGTGTTTTAATTACGTGTTCAATAGATTGTTGATCGAAGCGTGTCTACTACTAGATAAATTATGTAGTTTTAACATTATGAAGTGAAACATATTTTGGGCATTTTTGGATTTTTTACCCGACTGCCGTCTGTCTATGTATGTATGTATGTTTGTTCCTATATGGCGTTCCAGAGACCAAACGCGTTGGCTGATTTTGATGATTCATACGTCAATCGATTCGTCTTAATCCTGCGAGTGTCATAGGCTACATTAAAATTGGACAATAGAAAAATGGCTGATTTCGGGCGCCATATTGTGGGGGCCCAAATTTTCATGAAAAAATCATGCTGTGCAGGAGGAGGATACATCTGGTTTTGGTAAGCCAGCTCGCGCGTATGTATCTTCCGACTGCACAGCATGAGTTTTGCCTTGTTTACGACTTTTTAGTTCGCTTTTGAAGCAGTCGGGTTTTTAGATTTTTATATTTTCACCTCTAGTTTATGGCAATGACCAATTGCCGCCAGGAAACCAATAAGATGTTTTGCCTGCTTTGCTCACCTTATACAAACATTTGACCGTGAGGATATTAAAAATAACATGCCTTTCTTTAAAGCATATAAATGTCTGTCTGTAAATAACTTTTTAAGAATAGCAACCCGTCCCAAGGCTGTTCTTTATCTGCATTGTTATTACTTTTTAGGGTTCCGTAAATGGTAAAGAATTTTTGCTTCACTTAATTCTGTATTCTGAACATTGACAGATTTTCCTCAAGAGCATATAAAATTACCTACTTCATAGCAAAAATATTATCCAATCAGAAATATTTATCCAATACTAGTTAAAATAAGATAACGATATACGATAATAAGATAACGATAATCCAATACTAGATAAAATAGATCTAACATAAGACGTTAAAAATCTTATTTGTAAACACAAATGTTTTAATAGATAAGTAATATCTACCAAAAGTTATGTTTACAAATTATTCCATACTAGTGACCCACCCCGGCTTCGCCCGTGACAAATTATACACAAAAACCTTCCTCCTTCCTCACTCTTTCTATTGGTCAAAACCGCATGAAAATCTGTTCAGTAGTTTTTGTGTTTATCGCGTGCAAACGCGGTGGGGTCTCGGTTTTATATTATGTAGTGATTATTAAGATTATTATTCCAACATGCTACGATTAATATTAAATTTGTTGTACGAAGTATTTTACTTCGCAGCCGCAACTCACACTTGACCGGTTTTTGTTTCATATCAACCTTGAACTGCGCAGTTCACACGATCTTATAAGAATAATATAATAGATATTATTAGTGGTATTTTTGTGCTAAAAAATGTTTAGCAACATGCTTAACTTTGTAATGTTTTAGAATATGTTTTGTTCGGAAAATAATGAAGTTAAATACGTTTTTAGGGTTCCGTACCCAAAGGGTGAAAACCAGGCCCTATTACTAAGACTCCACTGTCCGTCTGTCTGTCTGTCACCAGGCTGTATCTCATGACCCGTGATAGCAAGACAGTTGAAATTTTCACAGATGATGTATTTCTGTTGCCGCTATAACACCAGATACTAAAAACAAAATTAAAATAAGTATTTAAGCGGGGCTCCCATACAACAAACGTGATTTGTTTTGCCGTTTTTTGCGATAATCGTACGAAAACCTTCGTGCGCGAGTCCTACTTGCTTGTTTTACCCGACTGCCGAAGGAGGGTAATGTGTTTATCAGTCTATGTATGTATGTATGTATGTATGTTTGTATGTATGTATGTATGTTTGTTCCTATGTGGCGTTTCAGAGACCAAACGCGTTGACCGATTTTGATGATTCATACGTCAATCGATGCGTCTTAACCCTGCGAGTGTCATAAGCTACATTAAAATTGGACAATAGAAAAATGGCGGATTTTGGGTGCCATATTGTGGGGGCCCAAATTTTTTTTTCTTCCAAACCCATCGTGTGGGGTATCAAAATAAAGGGTTTTAAGAGGTGATTTCAAAAATATATAACACTTATATGTTTAAATGTATCTAATTCGAAAAAAAAACTAACTAAAAAGTTGTAAATAAAAAAACTTAATTAAAAAAATCAAAAAACCCGACTGCTTCAAAACCGAACTAAAAAGTCGTAAACAAGGAAAAAATCATGCTGTGCAGGCGGAGGATACACCAGATTTTGGTCAGCCAGCCCGCGAATATGTATCCTCCGACTGCACAGCATGATTTTTTCCTTGTTTACGACTTTTTAGTTCGGTTTTGAAGCAGTCGGGTTTTTTGATTTTTTTCATTGACCTAACAATTTGACAACACGGTTGGCGCAGTGGCTGAGCGATTGGCTGCTGCTCTGCGTGTCACGGGTTCGATTCCTGCACGGAACTAATATTTGCTGGACCTACAGATAGTGGTTCCGGGTCCAGCTGTTTGTGTATGTGGCTTTAAATGTTTGCAAACGCGCCCTCGATACAGAGGTAATTTTTTGTGTGGAAGAAAAAACAGTAATTAATATTATTGCTAACTAGCTTTTTACCATTTGCAATGTTTGTTACAATAGTGCTATCACAGAAAGAAAAAAGAAAGACAGAAAAAGAAAGAAAGAAAGAAAACTTGTTTATTTGGCACACACAGATACACACAATGTACAAATATAAGGAAAAAGAATTTAATAAAAACAATTACATACATAGTGTGCCCCGCGGCTGCGCCAAAAAGGTCCAGTTCAGCAAAATGCCAGACAACTGGGAGTTGCCTGACGCTGGTTTTTAACTGAACCTTACGTTGAAGTGCACGGATGTGAATCAGTTTTGATTTTGAGGTTACAATACAGGTAAATAGATATGTGTTTGTGTTCAATACAGGTAAATAGATATATGTTAGTGTTTTTATAAGATATACAGGTATGTATAATAATTTGGTATGAACCATAGCGCTAGAAAGCACTTACGAATACGGACACTATGCTAGTTTTAAATTAAGTACTCGTTCGCGTTGAAGTAAAACCTTCGCATGTCATATTGTTTGTGTTGCCCAATATTGATACTAGATGGCGCTTATTCAGTTTCAGTACTAATTGATGAAATTGATGTTTTCATTGACGCGATCGAGTGCGTATAAATACTCGCAAAATGGCCATTACAGTCTGGATCAATTCTGATGCCAGACGATATAAAAAAAAAAGAAGTAAAACGCCTTGTGTAACTTTTTATTTGTAACACAAACAAACTTTTATACAAATACCGTAGGACAGCTTACTTACAAAGGCGAGCACCCACAATTGAGTTCTCATAAAGCAAACCTCAGTGTCATAGAGAATTTTTGTTAAATGAGATCAGACTCAAGAGCACAATAAAGTTAACATTTGAATTCTCACAAATTAAATAAACAAAACTAATTCGTGTACAGCACACAATGCAAAAACATAATACAAACTACCTAAATATAACATGCGTCATGTTGACAGAAAAATGTTTTCTTGTTCTTTTTTAGGGTTCCGTAGCCAAATGGCAAAAAACGGAACCCTTATAGATTCGTCATGTCTGTCTGTCTGTCTGTCCGTCCGTATGTCACAGCCACTTTTTTCCGAAACTATAAGAACTATGCTGTTGAAACTTGGTAAGTAGATGTATTCTGAGAACCGCATTAAGATTTTCACACAAGAATTGAAAAAAAAACAATAATTTTTGAGGGTTCCTATACTTGAAACTGAAACTAAAAAATTTTTTTTCTTCAAACTCATACGTGTGGGGTATCCATGCATAGGTCTTCAAAAATTATATTGAGTTTTCTAATATATTTTTTTTTCTAAACTGAATAATAGTTTGCGCGAGAGATACTTCCAAAGTGGTAAAATGTGTCCCCCCCCCCCCTGTAACTTCTAAAATAAGAGAGTGATAAAACTAAAAAAAATATATGATGTACATTACCATGTAAACTTACACCGATAATTGGTTTGAACTAGATCTAGTAAGGAGTTTTTTTTTAATACGTTATAAATCTTAAACCGCAATTTACCATGTACGGAACCCTTCGTGCGCGAGTCCGACTCGCACTTTGCCGGTTTTTGAAAACTCCCAACGAAGGGCTGACCCGTTTGACTACCTACATCAATAAAATTCTACTTCTTATTCTGCTCTAACTATCAAACCTTAACAAAAAAAAACATTTGACCCCATTAAGGTAAAACGTTTTACCTACACAGAACGCATGCTCCAATACGAACCAATATACTTTCAACTGGGTCAATTGTACCAAAAATATACTTAACCCGTCTGTGATCGGTGTATGGTCTTATTGACCGAGTGACCGGTAAACGGAACGGATAAATACGGACGGAAAAACTTGATCGGCGGTTAACTGTATGTCTGTTTGCACGACTTACGAGTAACGTTGATGGTATGGTTAATATGTTTTTTTTTGTCTTTGTTGCTGGTTTAAGAGCAGCACGATGCCTTTTTATCCAGGTAGTAAGTTCGTTTGATATAATTTCGACTTACAGACGAGGAGCCGCAAGTAACAGCTAGTGGTACCTAAATATATCTATAATACTACTAAACTAAATATATCAGTAAGTAGTTAAGAATAAGGAATCATCATCTGCCTAGCCTTTTCACAATTGTTGTTGGGGTCGGCTTCCAGTCTTACCGGATTCAGCTGAGTACCAGTGCTTTACATGGAGCGACTGCCTATCTGACCTCCACAACCAAGTAACTGGGTAACACGATACCCCTTGGCAAGACTGGTGTCAGATCTCAAGCTTCTGACTACCCGTAACGACTGTCAAAGATCTTCAAATGACAGTTAAGAATAAGGAATATTGTACAAAAACCGGCCAAGTGCGAGTCGGACTCGCGCACGAAGGGTTCCGTCCCATTATAATACATACATTAAATATTTTGCACCATGAATTTTGTTATTTTTATAAATTATTTTTTTATTTGTTTTCTTGCAATAACAAGAATATTTACGTTTAAGTATTATATTATTTAATTTTTATTTTTGTTAATGTGATGACTATGTGGATCATTATTTTGTTTTTAATTTATCTTAGTTTTTAATCATGGTCATGTCATGGCATTTTGAGTAGTTTATGCGGTCTACCCGAATGTCCTTTCTTTGGTATTGTTCGTCGAATCGTTGAGCTTCTTAAATTCTGAGTTGAGCTGCTCGGTTATTGACAAATGCGTGCACTGACTGGACAGGTCCACTCAATCTGGCTGGGTCTTTCCTCAAAAGACCATTTCAGACATCAGTCTACATGTTCTTCACATGATCGAACCAAGATTTTGTCAGGATTTTAAAAGAGACTGTGACCTCTGAGTTTGTTTCGGCCTTTCCTCTCAGAGTAGTCAGATAGTAAATGCCGACCTCATCTAGTTTAAAAAAAAAAATATGTAAGACATGTAAAAGCGTTTGTACAAACCAACTTACAGAAATAAAATCATTTATCATTTATTATCGCAAAAAAGGCCAAAAAAACACGTTTGTTGTATGGGAGCCCAACTTAAATATTTATTTTATTCTTTTTTTAGTATTTTTTATTACAGCGGCAATAGAAATACATCAACTGTGAAAATTTCAACTGTCTAGCTTTCACGGTTCATGAGATACAGCCTAGTGACAGACGGACCGCGGAGTCTTAGTAAAAGGTAAAAGGGTCCCGTTTTTTACCCGACTGCCGAAGGAGGGTAATGTGTTTATCAGTCTATGTATGTATGTATGTATGTATGTATGTATGTTTGTTCCTATGTGGCGTTCCAGAGACCAAACGCGTTGGCCGATTTTGATGATTCATACGTCAATCGATGCGTCTTAACCCTGCGAGTGTCATAGGCTACATTAAAATTGGATAATAGAAAAATGGCGGATTTTGGGTGCCATATTGTGGGGGCCCAAATTTTTTTTTCTTCCAATCCCATCGTGTATCGGGGTATCGAAATAAAGGGTTTTAAGAGGTGATTTCAAAAATATATAACACTTATATGTTTAAATGTATCTTATTCGAAAAAAACTAACTAAAAAGTTATAAATAAAAAAACTTAATTCAAAAAATCAAAAAACCCGACTGCTTAAAAAGCGAACTAAAAAGTCGTAAACAAGGAAAAAATCATGCTGTGCAGTTGGAGGATACATATTCGCGGGCTGGCTGACCAAAATCTGGTGTATCCTCCGCCTGCACAGCATGATTTTTTCCTTGTTTACGACTTTTTAGTTCGCTTTTTAAGCAGTCGGGTTTTTTGATTTTTTGAATTAAGTTTTTTAATCTTTGGGTACGGAAACCCTAAAAATCGAAATATTTGGATAACTTATATAAAAGGCGATTTTTATCACAAAAATTAACCATACACTAATCAAATCACGGATACATAATATCAATATCACAGATAATATAATACTAATAAATAAAAGTCAATATGTTGTTTAACTTTTACGTTTAATGTCAAGATTATTGTATATTTAATTTTGTAGCTACATTTCAAAGCGATTCCCACCAAAATATACCCAGAAATAGTCAGATGTCATTTGACACACAATTATTCCCGCGCATCCCTGGTGGGGATCGAACCCACGACCTTTGGATTAGAAGTCCAACGCGCTATCCTCTGCGCCACAGGGACTGTTGTTATGTATGTACATATAGCGGTCCTCAAGAAATGAAATTAATTTTCGAATATTGGAACTAATTGATAAACAATAGTGATTGATAATTTGATCAGCTTGTTAAATATTTATACGGTTGTGTATGAATGAATGAATAAAAATAATAAAGCTAATAATAATACAGGCGTCATGTTATGTGTTATCTTTATAAATCAATCTGCCTAGCCTTTTCCCAACTATATTGGGGTCGGCTTCCAGTCTTACCGGATTCAGCTGAGTACCAGTGTTTTACATGTTGCGACTGCCTATCTGACCTCCACAACCCAGTAATTGGGTAACACGGTACCCGTTGGTGAGACTAGTGTCAGATGTCAAGCTTCTGACTTCTCGAAACGACTGTCAAAGATCTTCAAACGACAGCCGTGACCAAAGGCTTAACGTGCTTTCCGAAGCACGGAGGCAACCCGGTATGCTGAAATGGTCACCCAACCACGGACCAACCACGTCAATCGTTGCTTAACCTTGATGATCTACCAGTGCGGCTGTTATTATTTAGCTACGAGCTGTGTTATCCTTATCATTTATTAAAAAAACCAAATGTGGCCATTTACTTTCATTCTTTTGTATTGCTCTGCATAAGATTTTTTGCTCCATACATACAAAGTAACAACAATATTATTAAGTCGAATGACTAATTAAAGTCTAAAAAGCCAGCCAAGTGCGAGTCGGACTCGCGCACGTTCCGTACCATTATTGCATAAAACGACAAAAAAATCAATTTTGTTGTACCGGAGTCCCACTTAAATATGTATTTTATTTTGTTTTTAGTCTTTTTACCCGACTGCCGAAGGAGGGTAATGTGTTTATCAGTCTATGTATGTAAGTATGTATGTATGTATGTATGTATGTTTGTTCCTATATGGCGTTCCAGAGACCAAACGCGTTGGCCGATTTTGATGATTCATACGTCAATCGATTCGTCTTAACCCTGCGAGTGTCATAGGCTACATTAAAATTAGACAATAAAAAAATGGCGGTTTTTGGGTGCCATATTGTGGGGGCCCGAATTTTCTTATTCTTCCAAACCCATCTTGTGGGGTATCAAAATAAAGGGTTTTAAGAGGTGATATCAAAAATATATAATACTTATATGTTTAAATGTATCTAATTCGAAAAAAAACCTAACTAAAAAGTTATAAATAAAAAACTTAATTCAAAAAATCAAAAACCCGACTGCTTCAAAAGCGAACTAAAAAGTCGCAAACAAGGAAAAAAATCATGCTGTGCAGGCCGAGGATACACCAGATTTTGGTCAACCAGCCCGCGAATATGTATCCTCCGACTGCACTGCATGATTTTTTCCTTGTTTACGACTTTTTAGTTCGCTTTTGAAGCAGTCGGGTTTTTGATTTTTTGAATTAAGTTTTTTTTTGTTATAGCGGCAACAGAAATACATCTTAAGTGAAAATTTCAACTCTCTAGCTGTCACGGTTCATGAGATACAGCCTGGTGACAGACAGACAGACGGACCGCGAAGTCTTAGTAATAGGGTCCCGTTTTTACCCTTTGGGTACGGAACCCTAAAAAACCACTTGCTCTCGAGCTCTGTGCAGGTAATAATTCTAATCTGGTTAAATTAAAATAGTAATAGAAATGGTATTAAAATATAAACAATGTTTATTGATTAAAGATATATTAGTAAATTAGGTAGGAAAGAAAATATGGATGGACTGTGTGAGGAGTGGTAAGAAGGAAAAGGCTGTCAAATATAGCGTGATAGGGGACAGGACGGTATGGAAGAAGAAAACGTGTTGCGCCGACCCCAAGTACACTGGGATACAGGCAGGAAGATGATGATTTAGGTATGTGTGTAAATTAATTAAAAATAATTACAGTTGTTTGTGAATGGCTGAATTGTTAAAGAATATTCTCGTTACAAAAGCGTCGATTGATTGAACGACCACATGCCAATTACCTAGTTACTCTGATTAGGCATACATATTATATTTATAATGATATAAATGGCATTACAAATGTGTACTTGACCAATAAATTGAGGATCTTGTATTTAGATAGGTACTAAAGCTAATAATAATACACCAGTATTCAGGAACCAGTGTCTTCTCCCAAACAGTAGGTGTTCTTATGCAATACGGCATTGCATAAAAAAGTAATCGTTATTACATTCGAGAATATTAATATTTGAAAAGAAACTAAGAGATTATTATTTAAAAAAATATATAAATTCTCTTAAAGTCGTCACATTCTAAGAAGTCCGTTGAAGTTTTTTTATTTTATATGCCGCGATAACTTTCTACGTATGAAAATGAAAAATCAAATTCATCATCACACATCACATCATCGGCCTATCAATGTTCCCACTGCTGGGAAAGAGGCCTCCTCTCTGTGAGTAAAACAAAATAATTATTCAATTACTATTTTTTCTATATTGTTTAAATTTTTGGTGTTAAAGGTAACTTAACGAATGCCATGATCATTTCAGGGTTGACTTTCCAGAAAAAGCAGGCTGAATTGGAGTTCCGTTTTTAAATATTTTTTTTTAAATAAATAAACGCCTGTTGTTGTCTGTTGTTTTGTTAGCTATTATCACCATAAGTGATTAATAGATAATTATAATTAAAATAATCTTACCCCCAGTTTTCCAGCTCAAAATTATCGGAGAATTAATGTGACAAATTGTCAAACACGCGTTTTCTGATGTGATTGGCTGTTGAAAATTCATTCAACCAATCACAGCAAATAACGCGTGCTTGACAATTTGTCACATTAATTCTCCGATAATTTTAAACTGGGAAACTGGGGGTTAGTCTATTAAACATGCGTTTACTCTTTAGACATTACTGCATACATAATAAGGTACAATACAATGTATACAAGGAATAGAATTGAGAATTAATTTTATACGAGTTTTTTTTTCCCCATTAACATCGATGTGGACGAATTTTTTGATGCGCAGTGAGCCCTTTTCCTTCTCCCCTTTGTATGCAATTTTGTTTTGTTATTAGAAATAAGATTAGAAATATTCAGTTGTATGTATTATTAATTATAACTTTGTTCATTTTATACGACCTTTCGTTTTAAGCAAAGAATCTTAATTTTATAAATTAGATAATAATGATGAAAAATTCTGCTTCCAAACACAACAACTATCACTGCGTACTTTTTAATACAAAATATTTACGATTTGTGTGGTATCGGTCATGGAAACGAAGCCGCAGGCAAATCTAGTCATTATTACAATGGCAATAGGAATTACAATATATTATTCTCTATTAAAAAAGTTTAATTGAACTCCACGCTATAAAAATATTCTTCTAAATCTTATAATAATATATACACTTTCAATTAAAAGAAAAAAAAAGGTTTATCGAACATAAAGTACGGTAACAACAAATTCCCACGTGCCACTTTATGTAAAAAACAATAACTACATTTTAATTAATATCAATCACGTTAATTCACAAATAAAAATCTAAAAAAAATATACTTAAAAAAATATAACTGTACTTGACCGAACTGGTTAACCAAAATACCAAATACAAAAAAAAATTAAACTATAAATTTTCAGAACACAACTAAATAAAGTTACTTTTAAAAATAAAATAACAGAAAAACACAAAAAGGAATCTCTCACATGCGATTTTACTCTCAGTGAAATATCGCATCCCTGGTGGGGATCGAACCCACGACCTTTGGATTAGAAGTCCAACGCGCTATCCTCTGCGCCACAGGGACTGTGAGAGAGGCGCCGGAATAGCGGACTCGCTTATACGTCACACACACATGCACACATTTATAAGTCACGTTGGTGTGAGTTATGTTGGCAACGCTACGTGGATGACGTAATAGGAAATACGGTATTTTTTTAAGTATCGAACACAATCAAAGATGGCGTATTTTCGTGTTCTTGTTTTAGTTTCACGCTTTGCGTAAGGGGTTGAGCAGTGTTTTAGGTAAAGCAGATAAAAATAATAAAAAAAACTATGTTATTGGCTTTTCGTGCTTACTGCTGATTGAAAATATGTACTGGTTTATCAATTATTTATTTATTTGCATAAAGTGATATCAAAATATGTAAAAACTAAACATGCCAAATTATCGTTGGAATCGAACCAGACACTACAAAAAGGGGATTCCGTAGCTATTTTGGTCTTCTCGACTTATCTATGTAATTAGGACTGATAATAAAATGATTATTTATGTATTATACGAGGAGATGCATGCTATCAATAATTATTTCTCATTTTTATGTTTTTTTTGGAAGGAGATTAGTGGAATATACTGTAACATTAAAAAAAACTAAATCTACCATTTTAGAATCAATGTTATGTAGAAATTTAATGTATTTTTATTAATTGATATTTCTTTTTAAATAACGAGTAGATAGCTCCTAAAAACAGCACGAAACACGGCTTGCGCGGCGTTTTGCTCGGGCGGCTGGAATTGCCGTGGCAAAATTCTGGGCCAATTTATTTAGAGTCTATTTTTGCTATCGACACGCTAAGAAGATGAACAAAGATTCACAAAAAAAAACAATTTTAAACAAATCGAAGTCCAAACTACGAATTCATAATTATTTGTTTACACTACCGGAAACCTTAATTTGCCTAAATACTTGAGAGTAGTTCACAATATTTCGACACGTCGTTAAACAGTTGAACATCTGAACAAATAAAATGTGTGTTTCTAATCTACATATTAGACTGTATCTACTAAAATACTTGAGCTCGCTTCACTGAAAGACGAAGGGCGATACGATGAGGGATTTGTGGTTTCCTTATCCAGTTCAAATTAGTGGGTTTACAATCTATAACCCTGACTGTACGATTTCTGAGTTAGTTTTTTTCACGGAAATGACCATTTCCGGCAAAAGAGGGATGTTATAAGTTTCACGTGTGTTGCTGTTTATCTGTATGTATGTCTGTGGCATCATAGCGCCTAAACGGATGAACCGATTTCGATTTATTTATTTTTTGTTTAAAAGGTTATTTTGTCGAGAATGTTCTTAGCTATGTTTCAATAAAATCGGTTCAGCCGTTCAAAAGTTATGGGCACTTTATTGTCTGAATCGGGAAGTTTTCGCAAGATAAATGTGTCGGGGGTTTTTTAAATTGTGAAATTTTACTTGTGTTGTCTAAATCCTAGGTGCTAGGAACCCCAATGAAAGCTCTTTTTGTCACCATGCTGGATCATATCGAATCAGTCGTTTTTAGGGTTCCGTAGCCAAATGGCAAAATACGGAACCCTTATAGAATCGTCATGTCTGTCTGTCTGTCTGTCCGTCCGATTGTCACAGCCACTTTTCTCCGAAACTATAAGAACTATGCTGTTGAAACTTGGTGAGTAGATGTATTCTGTGAACCGCAATACGATTTTCACACAAAAATAGAAAAAAACAATAAATTTTGGGGGTTCCCATACTTGAAACTGAAACTAAAATAATTTTTTTTCAGCAACCCGATACGTGTGGGGTATCTATGAATAGGTCTTCAAAAATGATATTGAGGTTTCTTATATAATTTTTTCTAAACTGAATAGTTTGCGCGAGACACACTTCCAAAGTGGTAAAATGCGTGTCCCCCCCCCCCTGTAACTTCTAAAATAAGAGAAAGATAAAACTAAAAAAATATATTATGTACATTACCATGTAAACTTCCAATGAAAATTGGTTTGAGCACAGAAATACATCATCTGTGAAAAGTTCAACGGTCTAGCTATCACGGTTCATGAGATACGGCCTGGTGACAGACAGTCAGACGGACCGCGGAGTCTTAGTAATAGGGTCGCGTTTTTACCCTTTGGGTACGGAACCCTTAAAAAGGCAAAATTGAATGGGATTGCGAAGCGATATTGAAAAATCACTTGATCATTTTGACATTTTACTATCGCCTTCGCTGACATCGTATGCCACCTATCTGGAGCCTCGGACCTCATCACAACTTCAACACTTCCGAAGTCCGAATTAAATAAAGCAATGAATAATAATCATACTGACTGGATTAATGGAGGAATGGCTGGTATAGTTCTCGCCAAACTTCTTGGCCGTCCTGGCCTGGCAATGCCTGCGCAGTAGTAAATCTCATACAAAAGCCACCAGCATCGGTAAGCCAAAAAGGTGGACAAAAGTTTGGCGAGAACTGTAGAGAATGTAATTTAGAATAAGTACCCATTTTTGACATAAAGATTAAAAAATCCGGCCAAGTGCTAGTCGGACTCGCGCACGAAGGGTTCCGTACTTGGTAAATAGCGGTTTACGATTTTTGACGTATTAAAAAAAAACTACTAACTAGATCTCGTTCAAACCAATTTTTGGTGGAAGTTTACATGGTAAGTACATCATATTTTTTTTTTAGTTTTATCATTCTCTTATTTTAGAAGTTACAAGGAGGGGGGACACACATTTTACCACTTTGGAAGTGTCTCTCGCGCAAACTATTCAGTTTAGAAAAAAAAAAATTAGTAACCTCAATATCATTTTTGAAGACCTATCCATAGATACCCCACACGTATGGGTTTGATGAAAAAAAAAATTGTTTTAGTTTCAAGGAACCCCCAAAATTTATTGTTATTTTTCTATTTTTGTGTGAAAATCTTAATGCGGTTCACAGAATACATCTACTTACTAAGTTTCAACAGCATAGTTCTTATAGTTTCGGCAAAAGTGGCTGTGACATACGGACGGACAGACAGACAGACATGACGAATCTATAAGGGTTCCGTTTTTTGCCATTTGGCTACGGAACCCTAAAAAGCGTGTCAATCGACTGACTTAGTCACTAGATGCATTGACAGTGATCTCATATAAACAGCTTTGGATTAAACATTACAGGTAATTTGTAGTCCCTGCGTGTTTGACGCGACCTTGGACGATGGCTGGCTTGAACTGGAACACTCCGTGGCAATACCAGTTGATGCAAGGTTAAGGCGCCGACTCCCTTGAGTAGCTGATTTTAAAATGAGAATCACGTCTAAACGGCTAGTCGTAATTTATTGGAAAAATATATGTTATATTAGACGATTTTCTTAATAATTTCATCTAAGCGAATTTTGAGTTTTATTCGTATAACATAGTGTAATTAATTTGTAAAGTTATGTCTAAAACGGACAAAAACACGACAATCACACCAAAACCGCTGGGAATTTGATGAAATCGACACCATATCAAAGACAATTTAATTATCTACATTTTGATCTGAAGATTTTTTTTTAAAAGTCAAAGAATAATAAGGAAAGTACAAAAAACTACAAAATTTCGGGTCGCGCGGGTGTGAAACGAGTGCGCGTTTTGTTCCCTCAAGGTCGTTGGCGTTAGTCGTCGTCTTAAATGCCTGCAGATTTACTCTGGAAAACCCATATTGGCAGGGTTGCCTGTTTCTTTTTAATTTTAAGGTTAAAAATTGGTAATTAACTCTGAAAACTTATTCAAAACATTCGTAAATCTGTTGACAACAGCAGTCTGTTTGTGAATCGTTGTTAGTTAGGGCTATTATCTAAGTGTACTGGATGGAAGCCCCCTGCGTTTCACAGGAAGAAGGCCAGTGTTTCATGAGTGGAAAAATGATAGGCTTAGTTATAAGGTCACACAGCAGGTGTGACCTTTGACAATAGATTAGTTAGTTGGTCATCAAAGTTCATTCAGAAACATTAAAAAAAATACCGACTGCTTAAAAAGCGAACTAAAAAGACGTAAACAAGAAGAAAATCATGCTGTGCTGTCGGAAGATACATGTTCGCGAGCTGGCTGACCAAAACCAGATGTATCCAGTTTTTTTCTTGTTTACGTGTTTTTAGTTCGCTTTTTAAGCAGTCGGGTTTTTTGTTACTTTTTTAGTATTTATTTATAACTTTTTAGTTACTTTTTTTAGAATAAGTTACATTTAAACGTATAAGTGTTATATATTTTTGAAATCACCTCTTACAAACCTCTATTAAGAAACCCCACATGATGGGTTTGGAAGAAAAAAAATTTGGTGGCCCACAATATGGCACCCAAAAGTCGCCATATTTTTTATTTTCCAGTTTTAATGTAGCCAGTGACATTCGCAGGCTGACCAAAACCTTTTAATTAACTTTTTTTTATTTATAAGGTTCTAGTTATTTTATTTTCGAATTATCTACATTTAAACCATTTATTTTGATACCCCACTCGATGGGTTTGCAAGCAAAAACATATTGGACGCTCACAATATGGCGCCCAAAAGCCGCCATTTTGCTATTTTCTCATTTTAATGTAGCCATAATGACGTAATAATCATCAAAATTGGCTGACGCGTTTGGTCTCTAGAACGCCACATAGGAACAAACATACATTTATACATAGACTGATAAACACAATACCCTCCTTCGGCAGTCGTTTTTACCCGACTGCCGAAGGAGGGTAATGTGTTTATCAGTCTATGTATGTATGTATGTATGCATGTATGTATGCATGTATGTATGTTAGTATGTATGTATGTTTGTTCCTATATTGTGTTCCAGAGACCAAACGCGTTGGCCGATTTTGATGATTCATACGTCAATCGATGCGTCTTAACCCTGCGAGTGTCATAGGCTACATTAAAATTGGATAATAGAAAAATGGCGGATTTTGGGTGCCATATTGTGGGGGCCCAATTTTTTTTTTCTTCCAATCCCATCGTGTGGTGTATCAAAATAAAGGGTTTTTAGAGATGATTTCAAAAATATATAACACTTACATGTTTAAATGTATCTAATTCGAAAAAAACTAACTAAAAAGTTATAAATAAAAAAACTTAATTCAAAAAATCAAAAAACCCGACTGCTTCAAAAGCGAACTAAAAAGTCGTAAACAAGGAAAAAATCATGCTGTGCAGGCGGAGGATACACCAGATTTTGGTCAGCCAGCCCGCGAATATGTATCCTCCGACTGCACAGCATGATTTTTTCCTTGTTTACGACTTTTTAGTTCGCTTTTGAAGCAGTCGGGTTTTTTGATTTTTTGACTTAAGTTTTTTTTTCTCATAAAGGATAACAACTAAAAAGCAGGCTGGTAACCCAAAACCAGTCATATATTGGTCATCACATCCGTATTGGTCAGTAGCCTGGTGTCTTTGGCACAGGTGTCAGCTGTGGTTTGGGCAAAACGGATGTCAAGGAGAAACTCATGGAAATACGAAGACTGGTGGGGTAAACGATACGTCGCTTAGCAGTATCATTAGAATCCTTACAAGGGCCTTGCCAACCTTACCTTAATTACCCGGCTGCAAGGAAAGGATTATGTTTTTCGCGCGTATCTTGTATGTAAGTATGTTTGTATGTATGTGTGTAATATTTTTTATTACTTCGTATCTTTCATCGTATCTTTCAAACGACGATTTCATTTGACTTGACTTTCTTTTTATAATTATTTAACATTTTTTTTTTTTACTTTTATATTTCCATACAGGGCTAGATAATGATGTGTGCAGTAATTGTCAGACTACGTTTGTATGGAAGAATAAGACTAGTGTCACCTTAAGGTATTTCTATGGGAACCGACCACCCACGGAACCTCACAGCAATATTTGCAATGTCCCTCATTACCGAGAGGTTCTATCAATTTAACAGCCAATAGTAAATCCATTGGAACTGAAAGTGGTGCTACTATATGCCCCATTGTGTCAAAGACAGAAGATAAAGTGTAATTTACGCAATTGACTTTTACTAGCGTGGGAAAGTGGTTCCTGATATAGTACTAAGTTTTTCTGCTTAAGTGACGAATAAAGTACAATCAAAGAGTGGTATTTGCAATAATGATATTGCGTAGTTTGATGCATTGCAGATTATGTAACTTGTGTCTCGCTCTCGCGGATCTAAATCAAGTTTTTGTTGAGTTTTTAGGGTTCCGTACCTCGAAAAGAAAAAACGGAATCCTTATAGGATAACTTCGTTGTCCTTCCGTCCATTAAAGCTGTGAAAAAAATCAAATTTCTAAGCCAACCCAACCAAAAGATACAGCCGTTTATGACGCAAATTTTCGACACTCGCAAGGGAACCAAAACCTACAGGGTACTTCCCGTGAACTCAGAATCTTGAAATTTGGTACGAAGCAACGTCTTATAGCACAGATAAAGGAATAATTGCGAAAACCGTAAATTTTCAGTTACATCATATACCTAATAAAGATATTTTTAATAATTTTAATCTTACTACCCTTTTCCTCATGAACGCGTAGAGGTTTTATTACATTGAAATTCATATTAAATACTAAGGTCTATAATAACTTTAAGCTTAGGTTTGTACGGAACCCTCGGTGCGCGATTCCGACTCGCACTTGACCGGTTTTTTGAGCTTATATAGCCAGTATGGTTAATACAGAACTAGGGTTTATTTTAAGGATGATCTTAGAACGATATTCGTATTGAAGCTCGTTTATAACAATTATTTATTTTCATCGGTACTGAATCCGACAGTTAGAAATTCTGTAATGCTGTTCTGTAATAATCTCACCGTATCTTGGTGAAGTGACGTGAAGAATTTTGCAGAATAGGTTGGTAAGTTTTAGGCATCCATATATCGTTTGTAAGACACAGATTTAAGCCAAAATAGGCTATTGGCTATTTTGTTAACGTCATTGTCATGTGACCTGGACAGGTGATACAAAACAAATTATATGAAAACCTGAATCTGTTACCAGGTTTTTAAAACAAATGGTCCACACGTAGACAACTATTTAAATGTTCTTAAGACGGTACCCTGACCAAAAAATCGGCAGGAGATATGAGCATTCCTATTGGTAGGCGGCTATGAATTACAATAGTGAATACGCCCAGATTTTAGAATAAAATCTATATAAAATCGAATTTTGGTCTTGTGAAAAAAAAAATACTACAAAAATGTTCGTTATTAAATTGTCTATCCATTAGTGTTAGTACAAAAAATAATTAATGAACATGTAGCGGCACCAACGCCGCCACTTACGAACTAATGACATGACGTCACACAAATCCTGCATCGCGCAAGTAAAGTTTTCGGCGCGATTAGAACACATACAACAGTCCGACAACAACCGTTGGGCAGTTGCCCGGACCAGACACAACACCCGTCTGGTCGGAGGATCCTCCCTTTTCTATGGAGGTTTGTGGAACTTTACACCCTGTTCCACATGCCCCCAAACTGGTGACCCCGAGTATGAACATCAGCGCAGCCTTCGTGCAGAGCTACTTCATCGTGACGTCATCATCACTTCCTCAAGCTTTCCAGCAGCGAGTCACACAGCCAGCCAGTACCTACTACGGGGGTATCCTGACCACCAGCATGCAGCTGACGCGCATTCCTGGTCAGCACCCTCAGCTTCTTTCATCACCGCTCCGACCTACTGGAGCCAGCATCACTGTCCCGACTCACTGGGACAACATCACTGCTCCGACCCACTGGAGCCAGCAACTCTATCCCGACTCACTGGGATATCATCACCCCGACTCACTGGGGCACAACCGCAGACAGTTCCGACTCACCGCGAACACTGCGACTTCCGGTTCCGACTCACTGGAACCAACCTACCACTGGCCAGGCACACATCACAAGATGTACGGACGGACGACTCAATCTGCTATCGACCTCCGGTCTCCGGAGGGGAGTGATGTAGCGGCACCAACGCCGCCACTTACGAACTAATGACATGACGTCACACAAATCCTGCATCGCGCAAGTAAAGTTTTCGGCGCGATTAGAACACATACAACAGTCCGACAACAACCGTTGGGCAGTTGCCCGGACCAGACACAACACCCGTCTGGTCGGAGGATCTTCCCTTTTCTATGGAGGTTTGTGGAACTTTACACCCTGTTCCACATGCCCCCAAAAACACTTTACGAGGAGATGCTATGCTATCAAAAATTATTTCTCATTTTATGTTTTTTTTTGGAAGGAGATTAGTGAAATATATACAACATTAAAAAAAACGAAAACTACCATTTTAGAATCAATATTATGTAGAAATTTAACGTATTTTTATTAATTGATATTTCTTTTTAAATAACGAGTAGATAGCTCCTAAAAACAGCACGCAAAACGGCTTGCGCGGCGTTTTGCTCGGGGTACCGCCTTAATGCCAAGAAATATGCAAACTAATAATAATTAAGTCTTAACTAGTTCATGCAGACAAACAGTAACGGTAAAGCACATTCTAACATTTGGCAATTTATAACAACTGCGGTTTTTTACCGCAATCCGCTAAGTCGGCTAAATGAGTGTTAAGTGTGTTGCACTGTGTGCACTTTCATGGATTGTGCATAGTTACTTTCGCATTCATAAAACACTAGCTTTTCCCCGCGGCTTTGCTCCCTTGGCCCACTCCAAAGGACCCGTTATCGGTATAAAGAAAATAGTCTAAGTATGTGACTACAGATAATATAGCTCTCCAGTTTGTCAAAATAGTTTGACCACGAGGAAGAAGCGGAATCGATTAAGTACTTTTTGATTTTATCCATTACAAATAATCAAATCTTTAGTATGTTATTTATACAATAATATTATTATTATCTTCTTATTATGTAACTTTCTTCTGTATGAAAGCGATAGATAAGGTCTATCTACTATGGATCTAGCAGGCCTATAAAATGCCTGTTATAGGTACCTCTTTGAATGCTTGAAAGCTTTGAAGGTTTGGGTAAGGAATGGGTTTACCCAAGTTTTCATATTATGTGCAACGCCGTATTCCACAGCTGAGCGCGTGATCTCTTTTTGTAATATGTATTTAAATATGATAGTTTAATGCATTTAGTCAATTCTTAGAAAATAATAAAGCTAATTAAGGCGGTACCCCGAGCAAAACGACGCGCAAGCCGTTTATTGTGCTGTTTTTAGGAGCTATCTACTCGTTATTTAAAAAGAAATATCAATTAATAAAAATACATTAAATTTCTACATAATATTGATTCTAAAATGGCAGATTTAGTTTTTTTTAATGTTGTTTATATTTCACTAATCTACTTCCAAAAAAACATAAAAATGAGAAATAATTATTGATATTATGCATCTCCTCGTAAAGTGATCATTGATTATTTTTTGTACTAACACTAATGGATAGACAATTTAATAAAGAATATTTTTGTAGAATTATTTTTTTCAAAAGACCAAAATTCGATTTTGTAAAGATTTTATTCTAAAATCTGGGCGTATTCACTCCTGTAATTCATGCGCCACCATTGCCGCTAGACCAATAGGAACGCTCATATCTCATGCCGATTTTTTGGTCAGGGTACCGTCTTAAAAAGTAATTTCTTCTTCACTAGGGTCTAATGAAAATCACGTAGGTAAGTAATTTTATTTGAAGAATAAAGTCCGCGAACATATTTTTTAGTAGATATAATATTATAATTCTTAATTACTTACAATTAAAGCAAAGATCCCGTGTCAGACAATTCAACCGTCTTGCAATGCGCGATTAAACCCATAAAAAGTGCAATAATCGTAACACATACCTAATTCGCTTCACAAACAAAAACATACAATAGAAACACGTTCCACATTCGCTAACAACTAAAAAAAGAAGCTCAACATATTTTTTTCAGATACAGTTTAAATATAAATCACATCACAACAATGTTTATAAACGATTTAAAAGTAGTTTATTTGATTACATCCGCGTTGCTATGGTTACGGCAATATGGCGTCCGATCGCGCATGCGCACAGCCGGCCGAGCGGGCATAGACTGTCAGTTCAGCTTTGTTTTGGCGCCAAAGCGTTGCCTCTATGATGGTGCGCATTGGCCCGTGTGAATTCCTTCCGTGATTGCCCCGGAAAAGATTAGAGGGTTTGAGGCAGTAGATGCGGTATCAAAATTAGGCCTACGTTTTTTTTTCTTAAATACCTTTGATGTCATGTTTTTTTTTTATCTAATAGAGAGCTATCCAGATCGAGACATATTTCGCTGAAGCACGTTTCCCCGCAAGAAAACTTGCTTGATAATTTTACTGGAAGTTGTTGAAGTCGATTTGTGGACTGTTGCATTTAAAAGCCTGTCTGTTTTGGTAGTTATACATATGAGCAACGCCAAATTTTGTCCAGGCTATCCCTTTCCATTCTAGGTTGCCTGGAAGAGATCGCGGAACGCGATAAGGCCGCCTTTCTTTGAGTATTGTTTTATCTCGTTGTACAATAAAGTATATATTTTATACCTTTAGAGTTTAAACGAGCAATTCTTTTATTTAAACAACACTATATATCATTTGAATCTCGGCAGTGGATCCAACGATTTTCATGAAATTTAGTATGCAACGGGGTTCGGGGGCGATAAATCGGTCTAGCTAGGTTTCATTTTTAGAAAACGTGTTTTTTTTCCTGTTTTCACCCGAACAGAGCTCGGTCGCCCAGATACTACATAAATAATGTGCGAAACCTTTTCATAAAAAGTAATCTTTGACAGTTAATGGCTTTTATCTACACTCACAACGTAATGTTCCAAATATGAATTCAAAAAATATTGCATAAACACGTCTTTATATTCGTGGATAAGTAAAATTAAAAAAAAAAACCATTACAGTTCAACATTTTCCTTCGATTTTCAAACAACTGCATCATAAAATAACTTTTTAATTTTTATAGCACACTTTTACTTTTTAATTAATTGGCGCTTATGTCATTGACATTGACAGTCATGGTGCAATGAGAATCTAAATTGCCCGCCATACTGCAAATTTTTTCCTTTTCCACTTTTATTTTATTTCAACTGTATGAGTGAAGATAAAGTAGTGTATGCAACGGCATATAATTAGGTATTAAAACACTCGCGTGTTAATATTATCCCACCGGTGATAAACCCACGCTCGTGTTTTAATAACCCCTGTTATGGACCATTGCATAAACTACTATTATGGTCATACAGGCTCAGCAGTTTTCTAAAGACACACCAACTTTCGACTAAAGTTAATAAATTAAATAAGTACAACAAAACAAAAACATCAAAGTGTATATACAAAATAAAAGTTCATACCTAAGCCTTTTCAATCGTACACCGCACCTATTTTAAAAATCGTTGCACAATCGAAAGAATTGGAACTGTGAATCGATACTCATAGATCACAACCCATTTGAATCGAATGGGATCGAGATAAAAATATATTGTTCTGTAATAATAACGTTTCGTGCATTGTCGGGTGTCCGACCGGATCCGATGTCGGTCAGTTTGTACGGTGGGTGTCCGGTGGTAACCATAGCTCGAGTTCAGATGGGACATTCTGTTGGTAATCAATTTTAGGGTCTCTGCTGCTTGCCTCCAATTAATGAGCGTCTATAGATTCGCCGATGAATAGTTTAAATGTTTCCAGATAGATACCTTGAGTGTCTTCAAGTCCGGAGTGGATAAATCCAGAGAAAGGTACCTACTTACTATCAGTTGAGGTTGTGGTGATATCCAATTGGTGAATTGGGCTTAATTAGTTACCATCACAGATATAACTAGATGACGCGATTTTATGTACTTCGCGTGTCAAAAAACGGAGTAAAACTACGATCAATGATCGTAATCTTAGCTTTTCATTTAGCATTATCGGCACCGGAAATCCACCGAAATATAGAAAAATGCCTTGTTATGCCTTACTAAGCTGTAAATACTGCATTGGAAATGTTTTCTTTCATTGGTAAGTTAATTTGTTTTTAAATTGTGTGTGAAGAAGTGGCACGCTTGGTTTTCATAAAGATGGAGGGACTGCGTTATCTAATTAGATTTATGTCTGTGGTTACCATTGACACGCTAAAAAGAGGAATCTAACGGCATAGCAGCCTCTTAAGTTTTAGTGCGTTGGTAAGCTGGAGTTTCGATACACTAAAAATATAATACCTATCCATCGAGTTTGGAAACCTTTTTTGTGAGCCTCTAAAGTTTTAGTGCATTGGTAAGCTGGAGTTTCGATACACTAAAAATATAATACCTATCCATCGAGATTGGAAACTACTAACTTGAACCATTGAAAACAAGAGGCGATGTTTCAGCAACAAGACCCCACAGCTTTTTTAGTTGTATCTGGTGAGGAATTTCGCTAAAACTCATGGTTCTCCTACAAACTGGTACAAAGAGCAGACTCGTGAACAATGCCGGTATTACGTGAGGTATAGCGCCGGCTGGCAGACGACTCCGGGCACCTAACTAGTTTTGTAGCTTCACGATCGGCTCCTGCCTGGGTGGGCAGATACCCGTAGGAATTATATTTGGCAAGTTTGGATGTGTGTTCATTTTTCATTCATTGTTGTTGAATTAGGTATTTTACCTATGTAATACTTCTAAGTATGTGAGAACCATGTTCCTATTTGCCTGTTCCCTAATGAATTT
Organism: Orthosia gothica; assembly: GCA_949775005.1. Classification (NCBI taxonomy): domain Eukaryota; kingdom Metazoa; phylum Arthropoda; class Insecta; order Lepidoptera; family Noctuidae; genus Orthosia; species Orthosia gothica. Next base: position 3,736,271 of record OX459048.1, on the reverse strand, counting down.
ACCTGTTATTGCTTTTAATAATTTATTCCTGTACGTAGTATAGTGTGTAGTGCTATTCTGGGTGCATAGTCCTCACATATATAAATTTATTAATGTATAATATACTAATGTAAATATTGCAATATTTTTTTAAAAGGGTAATTATGGAGTTTCCTGTGCATTCTTCTCCATAACAAGCTACTTTTCCGAATGTACGGTAGAATCAACTTTTAGTACTTGTAAATTTTATTCTTAATTTTTGGTCTGACGTTCAAAAGTGCCGCTTATTGGCCTAGTTGAATAAATACATTGGACTTTGACTTTGACATTCGTGCTAGCTTTTTAGAAAAACTTGATGAATCGATATTATTGAATAATATACAGGCTGCATCAGGAGTTGTTAACTATACGGACCTTGTGGAAACTAGAACAAATTTCCGTGCGTTCAAGCGTTTTTGCCATAGGTACCTATTATTCGAAACAAATATAACAGCTCATAATGTTAGGACCTATTAATATTAATGCTAATTTTTATTCGTGTTGCTAGGCAACTGGGCTTATCCTAGTTGTAAACGAATTTTTGTGCCTATTGGCCTTGTTCGTTAAGCTTCATTGCCTCGGCGCTTTTATGGCTGGTAGTCGCCACTGTTGATTCTGGCTTTGGGAATAGAGCGTCGGGATTGAATCCGAATCAAGTTCATGTTTTGATGCACCTCGATAGGTCCCACAGCTGGGCATAGGCCCTTCTCTTTTAACGGCTGTTTTTATTCTAAACCAACCCAAACCCAAAGTTAAGGCATATTCCGAAACAGAATAGATAGACAGACATATAACTCAGATTGAGAAAAGAATGTTCAAAAAATCCTTGTTCTAAAGCAGTTACGAGAAAAACCATAACTCACCATTAGTGGCAGTAGCTTTTATTCACATGAAAACAACTGTATTCAAAGGGAAATCGGTTATTATTGTGCTCATCACAAGAGACAGTCTGTCATTAGGTTTGTTTGTCACGGTATGAACATAAACAACATTTATGTTAGATATGTGTGAATCGAATAAAATTACGCTTTATTTAATTCTTGGCAAACGCGTAAATATTTTAACTACAAAATAATACAATTTTATTAATTAATTTTGGGCGCACGGTTGGCGCAGTGGTTGAGCGATTGACTGCTGCGCTGCGTGTCGCGGGTTCGATTCCCGCACGGAACAAATATTTGTATGACCTACAGATAGTTGTTCCGGCTCTGGGTGTTGTGTATGTGAGTTTATATGTTTGTAAACGCACCCACGATACAGGAAGAAATTCCTAGTGTGGGGCAACGTTTTTAAAAAAAAAAAAAAAAAAAAATTATAATTTGGTATTAAGCTTAGCGGCTGAATACGTAATACCGCGATACGCACCAAAACAGGAATCGCCGATGTGGGCAACACTGCCCTCATCTTTTCTGCTAGGCTGAAATGGGATTGTGCGGGCCGGAAAATGCAGAATGCACTACGACAGATGGGCCAGAGTTGACACGCAGTGGGAGCAAGAAGACGGGCGTCTCGGCGAGGAAGGCCTATAAGGAAACGCTGGTGAGGTCAGCATCACGCAGTCCATGGTTTTATCTATTAAGTCCGAGAACCTCGAATGTCACAGTGTCACAACAAAGTCAAAGTCAAATATATTTATTCAATTAGGCCAATAAACGGCACTTTTGAACGTCACATAAATTAAAAAATTAAAAAGTATTAACAGACCCGTAATATTTTTGGATTGCCTATCCAATGATACCTAACACCTTGGGATAGACGAGAAAACAACTTCCCCACTTAACGTGTACAGGAGGTACCCCAATTAATATTTTTTTATTTTACCAATTTGTCAGCGTGATTAATATAGCTTTCTAGTCAATGAGCTAAGCTGCAGTCAGATGGACAGACAGACGGACATGGAAACTATAAGAGTACCTTATTGACAACGGAACCCTAAACACAATACTCCTAGTGCGTATCTTGCATAATTGCATCTACTGCCATCAACTGTGTTTTCATAGATAAATTTATGTCAATTAAGACAATAGTGAGCATATTTTTAACTAATCTAATTGTAGCATGAAGTTTAAGTTCATAAAGTACATAAGTACTTAAGTAACTTGGATTCTGTATTCACGAAACTGGATCTAGTAGAACAAGTTACACAGGAACTACTAACTCTAACATCGAAGTTACAACTCGCTACCATGAATGAGCCATTTGACATTAAAATAACGTGTTCCTATGAATGGGACGCACCTACTAAATGTCATGCGCGAGAGCAAGTTACCCATGCGTGCAGTGGAACGTCACAAATCTACTGTCATGCATGTTGCACTTGCATTATGATAGTAATAGAGCTCTTGAGGAGAGCAGTGGTGGACCATGGGTAACGCCCGTGACTTACAAGTTGTAGATCATGGGTTCGAACCCCACTGCCACGGTAAAGATATCTATACAGTACTGTGACTCGGCCCTGACCTTGAAATAAATGCTTACAAGCGCACGTCACCTAAACACGCGGCCGCCCGCCTCTACCTATTTGATTTTCTTTCTAGTTTCGTGATTGTATATATATATATTATATCTCAGATTATTTTCTCTAATCTGAGGTAAATATTATATTTTTTTATTAAACTTAATTTAAATCTTACTAGGTAGGTACCTAACATTTAATAATCTCATAAGTACGTAATCAGTTCATAATGATATTTTTCCAATTAAATAATATATGTAAGTAGCTAAGTACATAAGTAAGTAGATAGCCTAGCCTAGGAAACTACCTACATTTTTTTTTTAAACCGAGCCTGTGCCGTGTGTAGGTAGGTAACTCGTGTGTGACTTTATCACCTTATCCACTTATTTATATTTATTAATCCAGGTATTTTACTCGGTGGAAAAAGCGAAATACCTCACTATTAAAAAAAGAAACAAATTACGTATTATTAGGTTAGTTATATTTATATATTTTATATTTATATAAATATATAATATAGGTTATAATTGCTCTCTGACATATTAAGTAAGTAAGTACTTGTACGTATTTGAATAAAATATTCACGAATCGCACGATTACTGCTTACAAAACCATCACACCGTTCGTTCGTCACTGCGGCGCGTCCGCGACTGGTAGTGGTAGTATATCGAGTGCGTGCTGAGCTCGAGTCACGTGGTCATGACTCGCGTTCCGACCGTTTGTATGAAGATAGAATACTGTATAGATATTTTTACCGTACCACTGCTCTCATAACGGTGAAAGAAAACATTGTGAGGAAACCGGCATCTCCTAAAACCAAAAATTCGAAGACATGTTGTGTCCATCAAATATGACTCGCCCGCGTGCGGTGTTTCTTTCAGGTACTACTTCAGAGGGGCTTTTGAAACTTAATCAATAGCAATAGGTTGCCGCTCGCGCGTCTACAGCAGATTTACGTATATTTGCGACGAATATCCTTACAATTTGGCAAATTATTTAAACCTGGTATCATTTTAGAGCTGGAAACCATTTATTGACGTGACGTGGCACTACACAATCAGCCAATCAGGAATTGAGTAATGCATGACATAAAGAAGCCAATGAAAAACCCCCCAGATCTCTTAACCGCCCCCCTGGAGAATTTTGCCTGAAAGAAACATTGCCCGCGTGGTGGTAGCCCTCGCACAGAGAGGTGGCCTTTGGCCCAGCAGTGGCCAATTTAAAAGGCTGGTGATGATGATGATAGCTCCAGAAAAAGTGTACATTAAATAAAGAAACTGGGGCTTTAGATACAGTGACATTACATCAGCCGTAAGGATTGTCAAAAGCATCAAACAACTACATGCAATTTCGGTCTATCACAATTTAGAGCTACTTAGCATCGTCATTGCTTGTAGAATAATCGAACAATCAGAAAGGCAATCTCACCAGTCCTCTGGTGCATTTTGATAAACTATTGAAACTATGTAGAATACAATGAGATAATGAATAAAGAGAGATGTAGAAACAGAGAGACTGAGAGAGGAATAATAGACGATGGCAGGGTTATAACAGACGAGGATCACCCAGGCGAAGATAGCAGGACAACTGGACGCTTACCAGCAGGATTGGTCTACCCTAGCGTTAAATAGAGGGGAATGGATAAAAGGTGGTCTTTTCCTCGCAGTGGACGAAGCTGAAAAAAATAATTGGATAACCTATAGAACTAATTGGAATATTTCTAATGCACTGCTTGTTACAGCAAAGAGATGTAAAGGCCTCCACGATCTGAACAAACTATTTACAGTTCAAACAAATATTCGCCGTACCAAAATGGCCACTTTCTACTTCAATTGTCTGGTTATTTTAATTAATCATAGACTTTAACAGGTCTTAACTTCTAATTCCGGTACGAATAATAACCATAATTTTAAAAATGTACCAAAGAAACTATTAAACTTGACTCAGATACATATCTTCATTAAAAATCGTCTGTCTAAAACAAAGTACAAATTGCCTCTCGGTTTCCGAAGCAAAATCGTATAGTCACGAATTTGTGAAGGAGACGGCGATATACGGGTTTATATAGGAGGGAAAGAGAGAGTAGATTAAAGGCTTTCATCGCACCGAAGTTCCCACGGCATGAAGAGTACGTACTTATGTACTTATGCTTATTAAATACAAGTAATGTTACCTTGAAATTATTTAGGTATCTATTGTTAGTGCATAAGTACCTGACGTAAGTGGATATCTGTTTGAAGACTGCGAATTTTCATACACCTCGAAATCTCTTGTGTACCTAACTATGTTTTTGATTTTTTGTAGGAATTGGAGTTCGATGGCCAACCTGGAACTGAGATTTGGTCCTTATATTATTAATTTATACCAAAGTGGCAGTGGGCAGGGCACAATGCTCGCAGAACGGATAGCTGACGGGCCGAAAAGTTCTGGAATGGCGACCGCGAACCGGCAGACGATACGTTGGAAGGCCTCCCACTAGGTAAGTTGCGGGAAGGCGCTGGATGCGAGACGCACGGGATCGATCAATGTGGCGACGCCTGGGGGAGGCCTATGTCCAGCAGTGGACGTCTTCCGGCTGAAATGATGATAATGAATACCAATGTAACTTGGATGAAACTGTCTCCTCACCGCCATCATTCTTAATTAAGCTGCTAATTGCTGCTGCTGTTGATGCTGAATTGTTGTTGTTCGCTCTAGTTATCTAGCTTTATTTAAATATAATTCTTATTCTAGGCTAGCCCTTTCATCAATTTTAAATAGGATATACAATCCTAGAGGGGAATGCACATTTTGTAAGGGAACTTGGGCCCCTTTGAAAAAATAGTTGTGTCTTGTTGAATTTGGTTGTATATTGTAGAAAAAACATGTTATATTCATAATTAGAAAACATTTTTTTCACCTCAGCACCTCAAACAAGCAGGTTTTGCTGCTTAAAGACAGTGAGCAAAATTCGATTTTGCTGCGAGCGTGAGACAAAGTAACTTTTTAATAAAAATTTTTAAATGCCGAGTCAGTGCTGGGTCTACTCACAACATTCGAAAGATTTGAACTTCACTTTGTTCTGTCACTTTCACTTCGATACGAAAAGAGCGAGAGATAGAAACAAGTCGATTCGAAGTTCGATTTTCAAATTCCATATATAATACGCTCAAAAATAAACCAACAATAAAACGTTCGGAAACACGTCATCTATAAAATTTCAAATCAAGGTTTAAATGTAATTATTATACATTTCTCTTAATAATCGAATTATATTTTTTTATAATCAAATAAAGAGATGTTAAAGTAAAAAATACGAAGTTTATCATGTATCTACATAATTATTCAAAGTTTTAACAATCTTTATTGTGACAGAATAATTTAGTAATAGTGCAATTTCCGAACGCATCTTTAAAAAATAGCGGGCTTTAAATTTTTTATTGTTTTCTTCTTCTGTTCGCTAGCTACAAAGTGCGATACACGTTGGATATTATTAAAATAATAATAAATAAATATGAGTGAATCCAGTGATGATGTCTGCAATTTAACACCGGAAGAATTGAAGCAGTATGTAAAAAGCGAATCAGTGAATACTCAAACTGAAGTCGCTAAAACAACAATATCGGTTCCATTGGTTCCAAACAAAACTGGTAGGTAGGTACTTTTAATTTGCAAAACTGCAATAATTTTACTTTTAATTTTTACAAATATACATGTGGTTTAAATATTACCAAGTTGTATTTTTTACCTTTAGATTATTTGTTCTCGCTGCTGAAGTGAAAAGTTGTATGTGCTACACGAGACCAAAGTTATTTGCATCTCGTGTCTTTGAATCCCTCGCTGCACTCAGGATTCTAACCTAGAATCACTCGCTACGCTCGTGATTCAAATATAGAATCCTTCGCTTACTCGGGATTCAAAATCAACACTCGCGGCAAATACCAACTTTGCTCTCTTGTTGCACAAATAACTATTATTTATTATGCGGGGTTCACGAGATATACCTAACGATGTTTCTGTTCTTGAAACGAACCCTTATTACAATGCAATAAGGTGCATACAAATGTCCAAGTGAAGGAACCTGATCTGTTGTTGTCTGTACATATAAATTGAAGGACACGGATGGAAAATAACACAAAATATAAATCCTATTTTCAGATAATATTGAAATCGCAGACATGATACCTCATAAGGGGCCTGTGTATGGGCAATCTCCTTTTGTGGTTCTATAAATGTGCTACGAATAGTTCCAGTACTTGCCATGATACTATACTGACATACTGACAATACCATTGAACCATGATAACACACTGTCAAACGAAATTCTCTAGTAGACTAAAAAACAGTGTGTGTTATAAAGGACCACAAAAATTTGACTTACAACGTGTAATATCACCAAAATAACCTCTTCAAAAAGCTCCATTGTTACAACCAGAACAAACACAACGCTTCTGTTAACACCACATGTAACTTACCGTGAAGATATTATAACTTCACAAGCTTGCGCAATTTGCGTTGCCCCTAAGCAATAAAACTTGTGTCTTTCACAAAGAATTGATTCATGAATGTCGGTCGATTGTCTGACGTAAATCATTAGTTTTGTTTGAGTGCTCCATTTGAGATTTACGTGGTTGGGTAAGACGTGAAAGAGGTTGTGTGTTTGAGGTTTGTTATGATTATGAAGTATGCTGGATGATATGACGAGGAAGGAAGTGAACTCTAATGATGAGAATGCATCGTAGAGGTCGATGTACGAAAAACATCATGCTGTGCAGTCGGAGGATATTTATTTATTTATTTAAACTTCATGTAGTACAATAGTGGTACATAGGCGGACTTAATGCCACAAGGCATTCTCTACCAGTCAACCTGGCCTGCCAGGATACATATTCGCGGGCTGGCTGACCAAAATCTGGTGTATCCTCTGCCTGCAAAGCATGATGTTTTCCTTGTTTACGACTTTTTAGTTCGCTTTTGAAGCAGCCGGGTTTTTTGATTGTTTGAATTAAGTTTTTTTATTTATAACTTTTTAGTTAGTTTGTTTTTCGAATTAGGTACATCTAAACATATAAGCGTGATATATTTTTTAAATCACCTCTTAATAACCTTTATTTTGTTGATACCCCACACGATGGGTTTGGAAGAAAAAAAAATTGGGCCCCCACAATATGGCACCCAAAACTCGCCATTTTTCTATTATCCAATTTTAATGTAGCCTATGACACTCGCAGGGTTAAGACGAATCGATTGACGTATGAATCATCAAAATCGGCCAACGCGTTTGGTCTCTGGAATGCCATATAGGAACAAACATACATACATACTTACATACATACATACATAGACTGATAAACACATTACCCTCCTCCGGCATTCGGGTAAAAATAGCGCTAAGAAGGCTTACAAACCGGCCAAGTGCGAGTCGGACTCGCGCACGAAGGGTTCCGTACTATTATCGCAAAAAACGGCAAATAAATCACGTTTGTTGTATGAGAGCCCCACTTAAATATTTATTTTATTCTGTTTTTAGTAGGTATTTGTTGTTATAGCGGCAACACAAATAAGTACAACATCTGTGAAAATTTCAACTGTCTAGCTATCACGGTTTGTCACAGACGGACAGACAGACAGTCAGAAGCATCGCGGAGGGGTGCGCCAAAGTTCACCTAAATTTTCAACTCCGAAAATTGGAAATCCGAAAATGTTCTTCCTAACATTTTTCATCCTAACAATCACAATTCCTAACTACTCTGTCTCTAATGTTCATAATTCAGAAGCATTCAACTTCATAATGTCAGTAGCAATAAACATGTTATATACTTTTATTTGTTTTCCTATATTTTCTCAACATAACTATCTTTTACACTATTATTCAAAGTCATATCTTTTTTGTTTAGATTTCTTTTTATTCATAATAATCAGTATTATATACATTAATTTTGCGTAACTTTTTTTTTTTTTTTATTCAAATAAATACACATTTTAATTAAATTAGTTTAATATTAGCGGCTATAGCTTTCAAATAATCACTTTTATTGGTGTATTTTGCTTTAAAATTCAATATATATTTAATTCTATCATATTTGCCGTTGATTTGGAAGTTCATTTTATTTTTGTAGGTAGTACTCATAAATAGAAAGCTTTATAAAAATTTTCAAGACACGGCAATTATGTTTTTTTGTATGTTTTTCGTGGGGTAAAAAAATTAGAATTAGTCCAAGAGCGAGCGAAGCGAGCTCTGGAACTTAGGGCACCCCGACACGGATAGGTTAGGTTCGAAGGAGATGACGGAAGCTGAAGTGAGCGAGCAAAGCGAGCGAACGCAGCTCCCGTCATCTCCTTCATTTTAGGTTACTTTAGACCCTGCAGACAGAAATAGGAGCGCCGCGCAGCGGGGCTCCGTCGACTTAGTTGCTTAAATCTTAAACTTTAACCATGGATATCTTCCATAACCATGGGGTTCCGCGGGGTTGGGATGGTACAATGAGGTAGCCCCTCTCTACCCTCCTTTCCCTTTCCCCCTTTCGCGCCCCTTAAATCGATGGAAATTTATGGATTTTTTTATTCTAACCTGAAAACTTTAACCATGGATATCTCCTTAACTATAGGGCTCCGAGTGGTTGGTGTGGCACTGAGGGGTAGCCAAACCTCCCCCCATCCCCCCTCTACCCTATCCGCGCCAAAAATCAACGGCATATAATCGAAATTTTAACCTTACACTTATACTTTTTGTTGCTTCTTAATTCACACGCCCAATATTGTTTATCCACTGTTATTCGGTTTTTTTCATATGTAAATCCATGTACGTCTAATTTTAATCCTCCGCGACTGGTTTTAAATGATTTTAAATAATTTTTCTCTATATTAATAAATGCACGTAATGATAATACACCGACATGAACTTAACAATAGACACAACTCAGTACGTTATGTAAAGCATACCCCAAATAATAATCATCCCTCAAATTAAAACTATAAATATCATCTTCTACCCACATATATTTTTTATTACACTTGGTAAATGTTTCTTTCTGAGTATGAGTGAAAATATTATGGTAATTATGTTTAGGGCAAAAGCGTTATGATAAAAAACAGTAGGAGTTTAAATATATTTACATTAATGATATTATTAATTACAACTTTCGGAAACATGAGTGTTATGAACATCGCCGGTAGCAATACAAATGGTATGAATGAAAACTTTAGTATGAAAATTTTTAGGAAGAGTGATCATTCGGATTACAAATCGTTAGGAAGAACAATTTCGGGTAAAGAACTTTAGGTGAGCCAATACGGACCCATCGCGGAGTCTAAGTAATAGGGTCCCGTTTTTACCCTTTGGGTACGGAACCCTAAAAAGTAACTTCGCACCATAGAGGATTATGGTGGTAAGATCTATCTATATAGGGATCAGTGTAATTGTTTCCCATCTTAACCTACTAGGTCAAGCAGTAGTCTTTCCGCTTGTGATTTGGCCAAATCTGTAACTTGGTATCTTGGGCTAGAAAATCCTATGCTTCATCGTTGTATATATAATATACAATATATATAAGTCAATGCATTCTTACAAATTTAATGGATTTAGCGAGCATTCTAAGGTTCACAGTTTCATCCCTTCAAAAACTCGACCCCATTAAATATCAGAAGCGGATACCTTAGTACCTATATCCTGATTTATTTAAGACGGTACCAACGGTGACCAAAAAATCGGCATGAGATATGAGCATTCCTATTGGTCTAGCGGCACTGGTGGCGCATGAATTACAGTAGTGAATACGCCCAGATTTTAGAATAAAATCTTTATAAAATCGAATTTTGGTCTTTTGAAAAAAAATATTCTACCAAAATGTTCGTTATTAAATTGTCTATCCATTAGTGTTAGTATAAAAAATAATTAATGAACACTTTACGAGGAGATGCATAATATCAATAATTATTTCTCATTTTTATGTTTTTTTTGGAAGGAGATTAGTGAAATATATACAACATTAAAAAAAAACTAAATCTACCATTTTAGAATCAATAATATGTAGAAATTTAATGTATTTTTATTAATTGATATTTCTTTTTAAATAACGAGTAGATAGCTCCTAAAAACAGCACAAAAAACGGCTCGCGCGGCGTTTTGCTCGGGGTACCGCCTTAATATCCTTTTGTCACTCATTTTATCCAATAACAATTTATACAGGAAATCAAACACCATCAGGTCCCCGTAATAAAAAGCTCACCACTCTCTCACTTTCGAAAGGATTCCATAATTCTTTCCCATACAAGACAAACAAAGAATCACGATGTGTTCATTAATAACTGCGCGCGCGCATTGTGTAATGAGAATTAATCATGGCGGCTGTGACGTAGCGTTTGTTTGTTTGTTTGTATGTGCCGACAGATTATAATATCATGTTCTTTTTTGGATTTTGATGGGGTTTTGAGCTTAGCTGTGTTGATTCTTGAGAGATGAAATATCTTTATTTGGATTGCATGCTGCAATTAGTATCCTTAAGGATACACTAGTCGAAAATTCTTCCATACAAACGTAGTCTAGAGATTACTCCACTGTTTGACGTTGTATGTTCAAAATAAAAAAATATATCAATTTGTTTCATCAATATCTAGTTCTGTATGGAAACAAAAATGTAAAAAATAATAAATTTGAAAGTTATGAGCGTCGAAAGTTCCATATTTCAACGCTTATTTTAACGCATCTTTGGGCGGAAATAAATATCATAAGAAGAAGAAAAATTGCAAAACGGCCTCCATACAGGGATAGATTAGTAATTCAACAATGCAAATAATGTTATTTTATAAAAATACATGTAGTTGTTTTTTCATGATATCTAGACTCCCAAAGGTCTGTTTATAAAATTTCGCGTGCTCGTTTTCGTCCTAAATCATCATCCATTTCGATACAAATTTGCAAAAGTGCTAATTCGTACGCGAACTAGCTTCTTAATGCTCATCACAGCATCTATTTCTTTCACACGAGTTGTCGGATAAGATAGCATGCATTATAACCCCGCGCACAAAATAGTTCGTGCGGTCGACTAGTTCAACCTTAAGATGCTTTTGTATTGAAAGCATCTAAAGAAGCCGAGTTTTGTTTAGTCAAGAATGAAGTGCAATTGCTCCGGATTGATATTAGATGATCGTTGAATGAACAAAGTTTTTACGAGTTCGACTAGAATCATCAACATTCTCCTGCCGTTTTCCCTATTTATTTGGGGTCGTATTAACATGCTTTCTTCATCCAAACTTCTCTAGGTGCAGTGCAGTGGTGGCCCAGTGGTGGTGGTTGTGAGGGTTGCCAGGCATCCGGATAAAGCCAGGCTTTTTGGATGCGTGTGCGGCCGAATTACGACGGTGTCCGACGTGTCCGGCTTTTGTAGGCTTTTTTTAGTTAATCATTTTTGTTCATCAAGCATAAACATTATCGGTTCATCAAGCATTAATGCGCTGATTCCCTTGAGTAGCTGATTTTAAAATGAGAATCACGTCTAAACGGCTAGTCGTAATTTATTGAATAAAATATATGTTATATTAGACAATTTTCCTAATAATTTCATCTGAGCAAATTTTGAGTTATATTTGTATAGCATAGTGTAATTAATTTGTAAAGTTATGTCTAAAACGGACAAAAACACGACAATCGCACCAAAACCGCTAGGCGTATTTTAATGAAATCGACACCATATCAAAGACAATTTAATTACCTACATTTAGATCTGAAGCTTTTTTTTTTAAAGTCATAGAATAATATGGAAAGTACAAAAAACTACTAAATTTTGGGCCGCGCCGGTGTGAAACGAGGGCGCGTTTTGTTCCCTCAAGGTCGTTGGCGTTAGTCGTCGTCTTAAAGGTTCGAACCCAGACAGGCTCCAATTATTTCATCACGCGAGAGCAGTTTTCAAAAAGGGTGAACGAAAACATCGTGACGAAACCGGTATGACCTATAACCAAAAATCGAAGACATCCGACAGACCAATCCGCACAGGGCCCGCGTGGTGGATTACGGCCCATCTCCTCTCACTGAGAGGAGGCCTATGTCCCAGCAGTGGGAACAAACGACCTTGAGGGAACAAAACGCGCACTCGTTTCACACCCGCGCGACCCAAAATGTAGTAGTTTTTTGTACTTTCCTTATTATTCTTCGACTTTAAAAAAAAAGCTTCAGATCAAAATGTAGATAATTAAATTGTCTTTGATATGGTGTCAATTTCATTAAAATACGCCTAGCGGTTTTGGTGTGATTGTCGTGTTTTTGTCCGTTTTAGACATAACTTTACAAATTAATTACACTATGTTATACGAATAAAACTCAAAATTTGCTCAGATAAAATTATTAAGAAAATGGTCTAATATAACATATATTTTTCCAATAAATTACGACCAGCCGTTTAGACGTGATTCTCATTTTAAAATCAGCTACTCAAGGGAATCGGCGCCTCTAGATAATGATATGCTTGCTAGTAGAGTACGTCAACAGACATTAAAAAATCATGACTGGATAGCAGTCCTATAGTTTTCTTTAAACTATTACTTATTACTTTAGAAAAATAAAAATAATTAACGCGTTCACACCGAGTTGTCTTCAAGAGTCCAGACTGATTTACTTCAGACAATCTACCTTTATTCAGGGAACAGTCGTCCACTCACATAGTTCTAGTTTTTTTACTACAAGCTCATCTATCTTCACGGTTGGTTAGAATGGTGTTAACAGAAGCCTTTGATTGTTTATTTGAGTCAAACAATGAGCTTTTTCAAAAACAGAGCGTCGTTCTTTGGAGTTTAGTAGAAGTCCTGTAAAAATTAAGTAATTTAAGTACTATCATAAATCGTGTTCTTTATGGTCCTTCCGCAGTTGTGGACGATAAGTCTACGATAGGCTAAGTCCATTTGTTAAATATTTACGGTTTTCGGAATTATTCCTTTATCTGTGCTATAACGTGTGACTTCGAACCAAATTTCAAGATTCTGAGTTCACGGGAAGTACCCTGGTTTTGATTCCCTTGCGAGTGTCGAAAATTAGCGGCATTAACGGCTGTATCTTTTGATTGCGTTGGCTTAGAAGTTTGATTTTTTCACAGCTTTAAGGGACATTATAAATTTCAGCTTGATACCTCCACGCGTTCCTAAGAAAAAGGGTCTTGACAGACAGACAGACAGACGGACGGACAACAAAGTGATCCTATAAGGGTTCCGTTTATTCCTTTCGAGGTACGCAACCCTAAAAACCGACAGGCTGGCTATTCGGCGGCGATGTACAAGGCTAGACTCTTGAGATGTTACGTGACTGTTAATAATCATCATAAAGATTCGAAAAATGTTTTATACTACACCTGCTCGGAAAGTACCTTGATACTTTATCAAATTTACGGTGGAAAGTACGTCATTGCATATCGAACAAATATGCGGCGAGAAAACGCATCGGAGCGGGAGAGAAAAGTGTATGAAAATCCATTTCTTACGTGGTTTTTCTTTTTTAATTTTGGGTAAGACTATGCACTGGTAACCTAAATATCAAAAGCCAAAAAGATTTTACAGTGAGTTTTTATCTCCAAGTTCGCAAAATGACACTGGCCACTAGCTGTGTGTTGGATGGTGTCAAACAATTTGAAAAAAGAACATGTGAAAATTGCAGACGTCATTGGTCACTAACTGCAACAATTTCAATATAAATTTCAATTAGTAAAGATTTAGTTTTTTATCGGTGAACAATATACTATACCCTCATCAAATTTATCATCATCATCAAGAACAGAGGTTGATGATAATGGTAATAACATGACACGGCTCATTACCTCACAGTTCACAGCCTCCATCATCAAATGAATTGTCTCCACGCAATCAATTTTGTACCGCTCCTAATTTCTCCTTTTATGGGAAAAAATTATTACCATTACTAGACTCATCATTTATTGGATTTTGAATTGTAGTGTTTACGAAATAAAGGTCGGTATTGTGTGAGGTAATTTTGGTGTAATTCGATGGGTGCATTGTCTTAGAAGAATCTAGGGAATGATTAGACGATGCTGGGGATTTGTTTTATGCCTACGTTGGTGGAACTTTAATGAGGACTAAAATCTTATTTTTTGCTGTGTATTGTTTGTAAGTTTCCTTTTCTACATAGCAAACAGATTTATCACGGTTAATTGAAATTTTTATTGGAAAGGAGACGTGGAAGTTTGTCTTAATTAATTATCTCCAAGTGTGTTGTGAAGTCATCAAGCGAACCATTTACTTTATTGACACTTACATTTTAGGGTTCCGTACCCAATGGGTAAAAACGGGACACTATTACTAAGACTCCACTGTCCGTCTGTCTGTCTGTCACCAGGCTGTATCTCATGACCCGTGATAGCTAGACAGTTGAAATTTTCACAGATGATGTATTTCTTTTGCCGCTATAACAACAAATACTAAAACAGAATAAAATAAATATTTAAGTGGGCTCCCATACAACTAACAAGTTTTTGCGATGATGGTACAGAACCCTTCGTGCGCGAGTCCGACTCACACTTGGCCAGTTTTCTTAATATCCCAAAGACCCAAAACAATGACTTGACTTGTTTACTCATTCAGGCATTGAAGCTATTGAAAAAATTTGTTAAGGCAAAAATCTCGGCGCAATGTCAAGTAGGTATAGTAAGATGCCCGATCTGCTTCAATTCCAAAATCTTTGTACCATGGTGTGTGTTCCATCATTTTAATGCCAGGATCCTATCATCTTTGCGGTCATTATACAGATTGGCCGCGTTCAAGTAATTTCTTTCGTAATCCTCTAGGAATGTTTGGAATGGCTTAATGGGTCACTTTCCTATTACTGGGAGGGACTGGAGGGGTTAAAAATAACCTGGGGCTATGAGATTCTGTGTCGGGACTTTTGATCGTAGTAAGTACTTTTATTCTTTTTGGAATCGTTACCTGGTCTGAGATGAGTTATTTTTTTCACTTACCTTTCACCTACTTACAATTCAATATTAAACATGAAACTGCATAGATACTCTAAAATAGCGAACACATCATGCATAATATATGAGCTACACTCTTTGCGCTGTAGTATGGTGCGGGTGACAGTTGCAATAACATTTTTACGCATATACATCGCATTTTTTGTAGTTTAACCTCATACCATAGTTATACTATATACCATAGTTGCCTGTATGACGTTAAACTACAAAAATGCGTATACGTATATGCGTATAAAATGTTATTGAAACTGTCACCCGCACCATACTACAGCGCAAAGAGTATAGTAAAAAAAAAAATAGTTTAAAAATTATAATTATGTAATAAGCATGAATTGGACCAATTATTACTTATTAGTCGAATGGCTACTCAGGCTCGCCTTGATTTTAATTATGGCTGATGCAGAGATCCCAGAGAAAATATCAAAATGCTGTCTCAATTATATAAAATGGAGATTGTTGTTTTATATTTATTCTGCAATGAGGCATCACAAAAATAAGCCCATTGCATAAACGACTACTCTGGCGTGGAACAGCAAGTTTAATACATACATACATAAACTCACGCCTTTTTCCCATAGGGGTAGGCAGAAACTACAGAACGCCACCTGCTACGATCCTTACATACTTCTTTTGCTTCACACACATTCATACATCTAGTCATACACACACGCCGGTTATGGGTACTGCGCAAGTTTAATTTTATCCAGTAAACCCTCACAATCTACGTGGGCATTGATCAGCATGAACAAGTAAACGATATCTGCAGCTTTTCTTCTATTGCACAAAATAGTCATGCCGAAGTATTCTAACTTTGAGCCATAGGAATTGAAGTTTCTACATTGGTTATTAAGACGGTGCCTTGACCAAAAAATCGGCATGAGATATGAGCATTCCTATTGGTCTAGCGGCACTGGTGGCGCATGAATTACAGTAGTGATTACGCCCAGATTTTAGAATAAAATCTTTATAAAATCGAATTACGGTCTTTTGAAAAAAAAATACTACAAAAATGTTCGTTATTAAATTGTCTATCCATTAGTGTTAGTACAAAAAATAATTAATGAACACTTTACGAGGAGATGCATAATATCAATAATTATTTCTCATTTAATGTTTTTTTTGGAAGGAGATTAGTGAAAACAACATTAAAAAAAACGAAAACTACCATTTTAGAATCAATATTATGTAGAAATTTAACGTATTTTTATTAATAGATATTTCTTTTTAAATAACGAGTAGATAGCTCCTAAAAACAGCACGAAAAATGGCTTGCGCGGCGTTTTGCTCGGGGTACCGCCTTAACATAAGACAGTTGGTACAGAAAGGTAGGTACAAGAGTTGATGAATAGGTAATTTTGTTACGATCAGGCTCCACAATCTTAAGTATTGCTTTAGGTGTCACTGCCTCTCTGCATCAAGCGACAAATGACAGGCAGTGTATATCCAGGTAAGTGACGCGCAAAAAAAATCCAATTGTTAAAATCAAAATCTTCTAAAATAAAGTCTGTGAACAAAAGCTCTATTCAAATAAACTCGATACTCAACCTTATTTTCATTCCATAATGTTCCTATCCTATAGTAACTGAGGTAGGTGGTAGGTAATCTATTTAAAATATTTTTAATCAGATCAATATGAACCCTGTCGAGAAAGTACAACAACTCCAAGAATTACTGGGTTCGTTCAAAGCACTGGAATGCATTTGAAATATGAGTAAGGGGCAAGTCCGCTGCCTGCTTGAGGCCTTTACAGGGCACTTTGGAACCAACGAAATGCTCATGAAGATGGGTCTAATCGCGACACCCATGTAGAGGGTTGTGTGGGAAGCATACGGAACGCATGGAGCACCTTCTGTGCCGAATGAGTCTCCTAGGGGTTGGATATCCAAAACCAGAAGACTCATATTATCTCCTAGTCTCGTTTTAAAATTCATGAAAAGTGTTTTCAACGAGATTGGGGAGGAATAGGTTATGTAGGGGACCACAATAGATCGCAATGGGTCGAAGTGTCCGAGTTATTTCTCGGCCCCTCCACAAGATAAGATCAGTACAGCAAAATAGGAGCTGGTAGGAAAGAAGAAGCTAAACGCTATAACGAAACCCAAAAGGAATCACTTCAAGGGCAATTTAATAATACAGGTTATGAGGCTGACAAAACTTTCATACATCAAGGGTTTACCTTTTTAACCGACTTCAAAAAAAGGAGGCTGTTCTCAATTCGTCGGAAACTTAAATTTTTCTTTTTTGTATGTTCCCCGATTACTCAAAGATGCCAAGACTGATTTGTTTTTTTTTCTCTTGTTTGAAAGGGTATATTCACAGGTGGTCCCATGGTCATCAGGTCAGGATCTGATGATGGGATCCTAGAGAAATCAAGGGAACTCCTCAAATATTATAGGCATAAATGTAGCGTTTGGTATTTTCATCAACAATGCAATCATTTGCACTCAGAAAGTATCATTTGATGAAGTAGAACTGATGAAGAAGACCACAGATGGCCACTGGAACTCCAAAATGAAACAATGTATCCTAGTCGCGTTTTGGCTTATTGGAATATTCATGAGATGTACTTTGGCTATAAATAACTACCAAAACTAAAAAGACAAAATTAAAAAAAAAAATAACAAAAATCAAACCGACTTCCAAAACAAAACACTACAAAGCGAAAAATAACTTTCTTTCCCGAAGTCGGAGTCGAATAACGGAAAACAATGGGTACAAAAGACCGGTGTCTTCAGAAAAGAAAATGTTAATTTGTTTTATTTTACTTTTTCAGACATTTGCAATAAAAATAAATCGTACTTAAACAAGGGTGGTCCCATGTCATGCAAAACCAAATCTCCAAACTTGATCCTTCAAAACACCTAGACACTTACCTTCACTTCCCAAGCTCCTGGCATTATAAAAATGTGCATATAATATGAAACAAGTTACTCTCTGCTGGTTCCCACGCGGCGGCGTGTCTTATGACGTGATTACAACGTCTGCCATCGCGGGCGAGGCCCACACGACACACGATCCACGAAGATAATCTGTACCGATTTCTTTTAGTAGTGTGTGGTAAGTAGGTGCTTTTGTTGTTGTTTTTACTATGTGAACTATGAATAAGCGTGTTAGTTTGTGTCATCACTCCTATTTGTGTATTGTAGTTAAACACAAGCCAAATTTCAAAATTTAAAAAACCCCCGACACATTTATCTTTCGAAAAGCTTTTGAACGGCTGAACCGATTTTATTCAAACATAGCTAAGAACACTCTCGACAAAATTACCTTTCAAACAAAAAAAAACAAATCGAAATCGGTTCATCCGTTTAGGCGCTATGATGCCACAGACAGACACACAGATACAGAGCAACACACGTGAAACTTATAACAACCCTCTTTTTCCGGCGGGGGTTAATAAACAGCCCTTAAACAGTGCACGCAGTGCCGTCTTTACCATAGGGGCAGGTGCCCGGGGCCCCGGTTCATTGGGAGGCCCCAAAATATCATGAGATTAAAATAAAACTATGTGAAAAAAACAAAAATCAAAAGAAAAATGTAATAAGCTGCGATGGACATCAAATTTAGTGCTTTTAGTGCGCTTAATTTAGTTAGATACAATTTAGGTACGAGTATTCCATGAATTTTTATTATAATATTATTACAAGTCATCTTGTTTGTTAAGATTATCTTGACAACATAATATACCTACTTCGACTACTAGAGGTTTCGCAATAAATTAAGTAGATAGGAAAATTAATGTTAAAAAGCTGAAAGCACGAAGAATAATAATTTGACTATAGGGCCGGTAACCGGTTTTTGTTTTTCGGGGCCATTCTCCCCAAACTCTGTGTGCCCTCTGGGGCCCCCGCATGGGTTAAGACGGCCCTGAGTGCACGCACTGCGATAAATAATTCGGTGGTCTTTGCTCAGCTCGTCACCATGGATTCGGTACAAGTTGTTGTTGTCTCTATTTACTACTCAGAGCGAAAAAAATAAAACCGAAAAGAAATTGTCAATACTCGACTCACCGTTTCCTATTGAGACTGCAGTGAAGATGCAGGACGCCGAAATGTTTATTCTCGAAAGAAAGGGCCCTGAAAATATGAATTTGATTTTTCTGTCGCAGTGCGAGCGGGACATACACTGCAGTCATTTTCGTGATAATCGCGTCGCGAGCA
Source organism: Orthosia gothica (assembly GCA_949775005.1). Lineage (NCBI taxonomy): Eukaryota > Metazoa > Arthropoda > Insecta > Lepidoptera > Noctuidae > Orthosia > Orthosia gothica. The sequence continues at coordinate 3,716,691 of OX459048.1, read as the reverse complement.
AACTCAGCAAATTGTGAAAATCACAATTTTAAATCGCTGCCATTTATTACTCAAATGTGCACGCATTGCTGATGCCGTACTAACTCATACGTTGCATTTCTGCGACTAAATTATCGTTTGATAAAAAATAGTTTGCGTTCTTTTGGTCTTCTTCTTTGTGGCATGATAGTGTTGTGTAGTGTGGCCCAAAACTTCGCAACTTCCACGGCATCGTCGGTGGTGATCTCACGCTAGCGGAGACTTGGACTGAGACTTATCTACGAGACAATTATGATAGGGTAGTTGACAAAAAATATCTAGTAGGTCTGCCAGTTAGATAACCTAAAAATATTGGACACGCATTTTTCTTTTGAGACGTAAACAAAAAAATACGACGATACAGTGCATCGAAATATTTTGTGACGTCATGGTGTTCTACACTTTATAGTTACTGACAAAGTGACGTCACAAGCAAGCAGCAGTAAATTTTATTTATATTTGTTAAAGCAAAAAGCAAAAAAAACATGCCCAATATTATTTGATAATCTCACTGACGGGCCTAAATAGATTTATAATGGAAACATCCCTATTATTTCAATAAATCTGTAGCAATAATTGTTCTCCGTCACATAGGTAGGTATCTAAATATAAGCGTAATGAGCTAATGTGTGCAATCAACTTTGCCTAACACTCTCATCGCAATGGTTAACGATCAGGCACCATTACCATAAAAAGCATATTTATGGATATGAGCCCATCTTTAAAACATGCACACTTACTTACAAAAATACCATCCACCATTAATAAAAATTATTTCGCGTCCATCTTGATTACGGCATCCATTTTGTGTGCCTGACTGCCTGTCATTTCGCTCATCGCGTTCTGTGACGGGCGTAATTTGTCTTCGCTAATCGTCGGTATGATGTCGGGATTATTATTATAATTACTGGTAATTGTGGCTCTCTAATTAAATTATTTGTGTGTACTTTAAAATATGAGATTTCCAGATGGTAAGAGATGTGTGTTTAACAGGTTTTTGTTTTATAAAAAGTTATCATTTTATTAGTTACCGTCTCTCATTGTGAGCCAATTTATTGGTAATTTTAACGGAATATAGCTGAAAATGTTACATATGTACCTTTATTAACTAGTTACCTATTTATGTAGGTTTTATTTCTTTTGATTGTTATAATTTTAATTAGTGGCCTGTCGGTTTAGAGTATGTTAATTCTAAATTAGTGTACTTATAATATTTTAAAGAATAACTAAAATACCTACCAAAAGAAAGAACTGTCGACGTTGTTTATTTTATTTTCAGTATTTATTTAAAGAAGTGACATCTATGTTAGTTTATAGAAACTAACAAAGCCCCACTTGCATCATATCCATCTGGCTTATTACCGAGTGTGTGTGTTGTCGATGTCGTTTCCATAGTTACATGCAAGGCTCCTAGATGGCGCTGTGTTAAAAATAACTCTCACTATCTGTTGAAAATTTTAGAATTTGCTTATAATTAAAAATCTTTATATCTATACTAATATTATAAAGCTGAAGAGTTTTTTTGTTTGAACGCGCTAATCTCAGAAACTACTGTTTAGATTTGAAAAATATTTTTGTGTTGGATAGTCCATTTATCAAGGAAGGTATATAACATCTTTTGACATTTTAATAATTCTTCATTTAGGTATGACATATTTGGAGTATTGAATTGTTCAATTTATTTTCTAATTCAATACCAAAATTATGCATGATTTTCAATTATTTTATAGTAAATTTTAATTTGTAATCCTCAGCTAGATTTGTACAGCATATTTGTACTCCTCCTGGCATAACATAGCGCTCTGTTCAAACTTAAGATCTGTATTTATTTACCTATGTTAACAAATAAATAAATGATTGATTGATTGAACATCACGCTACGACCATAGGAGCCGAGCATAAATGAAAAGTGTTGCAAAAACGAGAAAAATATTCCTATTTGAGAGCTTCCATTGCGTGCGCTGCGTAAACGGTTTAAGTTACGCAAATATCATGTATGATGGAAATGTTCCTCTTTAAAAGTTCTACAAAAAAGTCCGGGACAGCATATGTCTATCTTTTAAGATTGACTCACAATAGCAACTTTTATGTTCTAAATTTTAATTAGATCGCCGCTGCCGGTAGAAACAAAAGTTGGTTACATTCGTATAGTAGTATTTTATTTCTTATTCAAATAAATAGTTCAACGAGTTGGTAGGTAGGTAGGGTAGGGTAGGGTATGGTATGGTAGGTAGGTAGCCAGTTGACGGGAGCGAAGCCGCGGGAGTCAGCTAGTTACAATTTTTTTTTTTTTTTTTTTTTTTTTTTTTTTTTACTTTGTTATTAAGAACAGAATTCTTAATAATTAATTACGATCTAGCCTAAAAGGCAAATAAGCAATTTAACTCTAACTTAATATGTTACGTTATAGATTATGTTAAAACTAAGAAACATAATCTATAACGTAACATATTAAGCTAGTTACAAATAAAATCGCTTTTCTCTCTTTTTTTCTTTTACTTTTTTTCTTTCTAATAGATTAATTGAAATAGATTAAAGACTTACTATGAATCAGAGAAGTAATCTCGAACTAAACGCACTGATTCATAGAAACAATTGTACCTAGGTACTTATCTGGTCCCATTCTGATTGGCGTCAGACTAGATAAAGGGACGGGCCAGCTCTCCATGGGGCCACCATCCCTCATTTACTCATAACTGTAATAGAATCACTATTTGAAGGCGCTTTTGAACCATTTAGGGTATTACATTATCATTTTGAGTTAGCAACTATATCGTCATCGTCCTATCATTATACAAAAAAATATGTTGCCGTCATCATTGTATGAATTTGATTAAATGATTAAACAATGATGTAGCCAACATCATGATGCATTTTGTGATGATTTACATGGCACAGACTTTATATGGCAACATATTTCGATTTTATTATGTGATGATTAGCATAGCAAAGTACGCTCCTAAAAAACCTATGCAATACATTTTTGCATGCTTCAATAACGTTTTATAATCTCGAGTATATGCGCATTAAATTAGGTGTTCTTGCACAGTAAACTTACAGGACCTAGTGTTTCACGAGGATCAAAGTCAAAGTCAAATATATTTATTCAACTAGGCCAATAAACGGCACTTTAAAACGTCAAATAAATTAAAATTTACAAGTAATAAAAATTTTAACTTCCGTGCATTCGGAAAGTAGATTGTAATGGAGAAGAACGCACAAGAAAATCCAGATCAATGGCCTTATCCATCCCGCCAGCCCGCCGTGACTCCACATGGATTAAGATGGGCTAAAAACTGGCCGAAGAGTTATCAATAAGAGTCTGACAGACCTATCCATCTCAAGATAAAATAAAATCTACAGAGAACCAGCTTTAAATTTACATACCAACTAATTTTTAAATGTGGATAATTTTTTATAATTTATTTAAACATTATTTCTGTCATTTTAGTAGACAATATATACTTAGTAACCCATAGATTAAGAATGTGTACATCTACCTAATTATAATTTTAATACTCTTTAATCCATCTAATAGTCAGGACCCTGTCAAACCATAAAAACAAAAATTTAATACTACTTAGTCTAAAAAAATATTTGCAAACCGCTTGACTGTAAAAGATTAATTTTAAATCCTTACGTATCAATAACTTCCCTCTTTTTTATTACCTCTATAATCTTTGTTTACCGCCATTTTTGACAATAGACCATAGCTTAGCATTATAAAGAGATAATGAGCCGCCCATCATAGACAACTTTTTATTTTTTTAATACGTGACTAAGCATAGAGGGGCGATTATTTTAGGGAATCTGTTTGACAATGACGTCAGTGATTTGCTTTTTTTAGGGGCCCGTGGTTGGTGTGTTGGTCTAGGAGTTGGTCAAACTTGAATATTTAGTGGAGCAATAAAAAATTGTCAAGAAAACATAGACAAAGTGATGTTCCTCATGGGCCAACTTTATGAAAAGATCCTACATGTTTGTGACTGACATATACCTTACAGATTTTTTTAAGTGCGTTCCACCGCACTATTCCATAACTCCTGAAAGCCAGAATCAACAGTGGCGACCTTACCCATAAAATTAACGCTATTTAAAAGAAATACTCACTGCATGGCAATTATTATATATAATCATTTACCAAATAATACTCAAGATTTGCCATTGCCGTTGTTCAAAAGGGTATTGTTCAGACTGTTATCTATTGGAGAAAAAATATTACAGTGTTCAAGAATATTTAGAAGATAATTCGTTACTAATATAATACATTTTTTGTATGCATTATTATTACTGCAATACAATTTAAATTTTTATTATTTAACTATTACGGATTCAGAGTATATTCTATACTTCATAAATATAAATAAATATTTGTACGCCATATTCTCATTCATATCTATTTTACCATATTCGAACAAATAAACATATTTGATTTGATTTTACTGCAATGTTACGTGTCTTCTCAAATATTTTAAACTTTAAACAATCGAATCTAATCTCCCTTATACATCGCCACTTCTAGAACTGTCTAGAGCCCAAGGATCCGTTCCGGTAATCAAAAAGATGAAACTATGGCGGATCTAACGCATATATTCCTATGAAGAAGAGTTACCAAGAAACCCGATGCTCCTTTTTTTATTTAACGACAGGGTCGCGTTTGACCACTATCTCGCATGATGGTAAGCTATGATGTGGTCGATGATGAAGCACGCTTACCTAGAAACCAACCTATTCACTCTTGACTAAAATACACCTAGGTTGTAGCTATCAGAAAGTAAGAAAGAAAGTATATGTATGTCCACCTTGTACCGATGGCGCATGACCGTACGTCTTGTACTCCGATAATGGAAAGGGCTAGACGGAATCAAATTGTGCTGGTCCATTGCGCACTCCCCGTAATGTAACCGATAAAAAATTGACAGACTGGTAACTTGGCGTCGATGTTCGATGCTCTGAAGCTTTGACGCGACCAGTGCATCGTTGCCAATAAGTCTCTTCAACCTACTTCTCCCCTGTCTGTCAACCTTCTCAAGTGCATCAAGCTGGTATTTGGCAGAGGTGAGCGCAATAGTCCAGCGCTTTATACAAGTTGAACAGCTGTTCAGACGTGAAGTACCATCTCACCTTTGCAAAGATCCTTAACTTTTTTGCAGTCAACTGAGCTATCGCGTCAATGAATACCTCCCCTTGTCCTCTTTCTCTTTTTAATCAGTTACAACCGATATAAACAATTGTGTGCTTTTATCATAAGTGCCAATACCTAAATTAATTCAGTTTCACTCTATAATTGACTTTCTTAAATTAGTTTAGCTACTGAACTATGATTTATGAAGTTGAGCTGTGTACAAGCAGATACGGTAACTCTTGGAACAGCTCCAACGTATTAAAAACCTAAGAATTGAATTGCATTTTGTTAAACTAAGAAGGTACCTATTCTTAGTTCTTCATCAAAATTCTCTTACACTTATTCTAATTTTCTACTCAGTCAGCGCATCATGTCTTCTTAATCTTATTCTTCTTCCATACTTCTGTATTAGTCGTTATTTCAATAGTCTCCTTCTCTCCAGTCGTATCATCTTTCGATTAGTCAATTCACAGTTCCTTCGCTCTTTCCTTCCTCGAATAACCATTGTGGAATCCAAAATCCTGCAGCCTAATTGCTTAAGTGAATTCGACAAGGCAAAGAGTTTGCTTTGCGTTGCCGAATCCACTTAGGCTGCCGGTCTTATTTCGTAAACAAAAGTCGCTTACGAAATCGTAGCATTCGAAGCAAGCAAGAATGTAGATCGCCTACGAATACGTAGAACTTGTAGCAAGATTGTCGTAGCAATAAAAATCATAATTGACTGGAGAATGATTATGCCTGTAATTTATCATTGATGTAATATTCAGTTTAAAACTATGTAAATCGTAAGATATACAAATACACTATAGATACCCATAGATCATCGGTCATGTTACGTTTATAATCAATTTTAAAAATCCCGTTTTTTTTTTGCTCAGAAGTGTGTATGTATTCTTGAATGTATATAGTTATTTATGCTACAAGTGCGTAAGGTAGGTGATTTCCGATGAGTGGCATTTTTATTCACGAGCGAGCGAAGCGAGTGAGTGGATAAATCGACACGAGTCGGAAATCATCTTACGTACGTGTATCATACAACATTTTACTATGCATTGTGCGAGGAAATAAATTAATTAATAAAATGAAATTAATAAAATGACGGGCTTATTCAAGCGCGTTCAGCATATCCACAGATTAACTAATAGTTCTTAAACCGTGCGAAGCCAGAGGAAAAAAAAAAACAAACTAATAGATCCTCGGGCATATCTACTGCGCCGAATATTTAAAATTAATTTATTGATCAAAATCTAAATCTAGAGTAATTAAAAACTCTTAAAATAAAATATAAGTTTTATTTTACCTTTTATATGAATGATAAACTGTACATAACTAATTTTTAAAACTTTTCTCAAATAATAAAAACTCTATGCGTCGGGCTGACGTTGGAGTTAAAAATTAAAAAAGTACAGGAAGGTAAAAAGCACTAGTGAAAAAAAGTGACACTTTCCGCACAGTTTGGCTGCTTGGAAAACCGCTCTTTTCGAGGACATGCATTGTAAAAAATATTAAGTTACTCTTTTGTTTACTCCCTGCCATCTCCCACGATTACAACGAGGTGTTTTCATGAGAACCTTCAAAAGAAAAGTTTTATAAATCACCGCAACCATTTCGCACCTAATTAAAAAGTAAAAAAAACGGAACCCTCAAAACGTCAATAGACACAATTCATATTCTACGTCTGTTAATCCGTATTGTCTATGCTTCTTGTTTATGGTACATGAACATAGCTCACGGATGAGTGGTTATTTGTTTAGCCAAGCATGTCGGCTTATAGAAAAAGGTGGGTGAGCAGGCCATTCTATTGAAATACTTTCACTTTTCATACGTTAGATAATCCTGCTAGATATACATTACGGAATAATTTGTGGATTTGCAGCTATTTTGCCACAAGAGAACCAAGGTTACCGACATAGCCCGAAGAATTGCCAAACTTAAGTCGCAGTGGGCAGGACACATTGCTCGCAGAACGGATGGCCGTTGGGGCCGAAAGGTTCTAGAGTGGCGACCACGTACCGGAAGACGCAGCTTTGGAAGGCCTCCCTCTAGATGGATCAATGACCTGGTCACGGCTGCGGGAGTCCGGTGGATGCGAAACGCACAGGACCGATCAGTGTGGCTACACTTGGGGGAGGCCTATCTCCAGTAGTGGACGTCTTTCGGCTGAAAATATGATGATGATGATTTTCAAAAAGTCTTTTCCAGATCATTTGAAAATGGTCCTTTCTAATGTAGTTTCTGCTTTTCAAATTCACATTGAAGAATTTGCAACTCATATAGGAATTTCTTCCCGTATGTATATCGTTTACAAACATTTAAACTCATATACACAAGACATCCAGGTCCGGAACATCTATCTGTAGTTTATACAAATATTTGTTCGGTGCGGGTATCGGACCCGTGACACGAAGCGCAGCAGCCGATCGCTCAACCACTACGCCAACCGTGTCGTCATTGCATTTCCCCCTTTCTCTCTCGTTCCCCCCACGTCTTTCCTGCACCAAGTTTTAGCAAGCCTGCCCATCCAACTTCGTCTTGTTCTGACCAAATCAGTAGTCATAAATTAGCCCACAGCTCATTCATACCACGTATGTCTTCAATTAAAAAATACCTACTCAATACGAAATAATATTATTTACTAATATCTATTTATTTATATACACACAAAACGCACAAAGAACACATACATAGGTATAGATGAACACATAGTTGCTGCTTATTAGTTGATAGTGAATTTAATAATAAATTGTGTTGTCTGAAAAATTGTGTTGTCCACTATCACAATATTATTTTTTATCCTCACAACCCGTAATGACAACAAACAGCCAATCAAAACCATTCACTGACCAGCACACTTAAATCAATACGGGCAATACTCACTAATCCGTCACGCCCTCAGGCCATACCAATGACAATCATTATTACCACTTATCACTATTCCACGGCTTATGATTCTGCCCATACCCTTTATGTAAACAGTATGATGATATGCCATTGTCAGGAACAAAACGAATCGCCCCCTACTGGGATGGGGACATAGAGTAGGGGCTTAATGTAGATGCGACATGCCCTCAATCCCAATTACCAATTATACCTACTTTACTTTTACGCATAAAACGATGAACGTTACCATAGTTTGTTTACCATATTTAAATCCTGGACAATGGAACACATCCAGTAATTATTATGCTATAATTCATCGAAGTGTGGAGCCTATAACAGGATTACATGTTATAGGCTCCACACTAACTTTAATATTAGGTTTTTTTAATAGGCAGCTTTAATCTCGTTGATTAGATCTACAGTTGATTATACCAATCTAAGCCCAAAGCTGTACACAAAGGATTAAAAAAAGGTGTAGGACGGTATCGTCTCCTGTGCAATACAACATCAATAACAATGATGACCCTATAAAAAGGCCAATACAAAGAAACATTAGATCAGCGTTGGCAGCAGTTGGTTATCCAACTGTCAAAGTCATAAATTATGTGGCGTTGATATACGCTACACATTTATGTGACGTGGACAATTCCAAATATGTTAAGTAATCTCGTTATTTTATTTATATGGGAAAACAAACGGTTACAGAACTGGTACAATGTAAGTTTGTCTAAGCATAGAATGTTCGCATCTATTCGAATTTACTATTCTATGACCAAGGGCTTAGCAGAGCCCTGCGGGCGAATATTCTATTGTCGTTAGAAAAGCGACAATTGAGATTTTGGGCAACAAAATATTTTCGAATATCTTTTATTTTGTGTTTGAGTTTGCTGGTCATGGTTTTTGATAAGGGATAAGCTGGTATGCTTTGACAATGCGTGGAATAATCAATCAACTTGGCTTTACTGTGGTCTAAAACTGGAGATGAGTTTGGTAAGTCGATTTATTCCGTTCTAATACCAACATCTAATACCACTGGTATTTGTTTGACCTCATATTTATTTTCTATGCCGAACGAATACCACTCTTTAAGTAATCAAATTTAATGTGCAAACGAATACTAACAACTTGAGTTTGGTACAGTCAGCTCAGTCAAATCTTACCAAATTATTCTATAAGGACATTAGTTATCAAATTTAATTTACGCCAAAGGCAGCTCATTCAATTGCTATAAATAAATAAAAAACTCAAAGATCTCGTCATGATAACAGAGTATATAGACGAACACAGTTTCATTAAAACTATTGTTACGAGCTAGGGTTCAGGGATAAATTATTTAAACGGCAGACTTCAATTAATCACTGTTTATTACAAAAACACTTCTTAAACAATTCTATTACTTCGCACTATTTTCCGCTTTGATCGCTCTGTATCGCTTCTCAATCGAAACTGACCCACGACGAACCCGACCGCTCTTTATATAGCCCGGAAGATGTTTCTAGAACGTTCCATACTGTTCTAGGTACTTCGAGAATCTTCCAGAACAATCGACTTTTGAACTCATCGTTCTCGAAGCGACTAGAAACTTCCAGAATGTTCGGTTCGAACATTCTGGAAAATTCTACACGACACGAACTTTCGAGAACATTAGTTCCGCTATTCGATACTAGATGGCGCCACTAGTTACCACTTAGTTCTTCTACTCGTCACTAGATGGCGCTGCCCTATCTTGTAACATTGCCTCCTTCTTAGACATGCTCGTCCCGAGCATTGTTAGACCCATGATAACGGGCCAACCGATCCACATGAATGACCTTCAATGCACCTCGTGGTCCCTTTTGAATTCGGTAGGTGACGTCATTGATCTTGGTAACTACGCGATATGGTCCATCCCATTTGGCTTGCAATTTAGGCGATTTTCCTTTGCTGCGTATCGGGTTATGTAACCATACCAGAGATCCTTCATCGAATGCCTTATTGTTAGCCTTCCGATCGTAGCGAGTCTTCATCCTATCAGACATCTGCTGACCTGTCTGTCTGATGTGCTCATATACATCATTCATCCTATTCCGTAGTTCATTCGCGTAATCTGTTACATTGCGTGGAGAATCAGGTGGGGTACCGGTGATTAGATCTGCAGGTAATCGTAGTTCTCTTCCGAAATTAGCAAAAGCTGGTGTTACTGCTGTACTTTCATGAACAGCACTCCGATATGCCAGGAGAAATGGTTGAATGTGTTTGTCCCAATCCTTCTGTCTGGTTTCCACAACCTTTGCCAGATACCTCTCCAGCGTTTGGTTAAATCGTTCGACCATCCCGTCTGATTGCGGATGATAAGCAGTAGTTCTGGTTTTGTGAGCACCCATCACACGACACGTCTCCTTGAACACTTCTGACTCGAAGTTCCGGCCTTGATCACTGTGAATTTCCAAGGGTACCCCAAACCGACAAAACACTTCGTGAACTAACTTATCAGCCACCGTAACCGCTTCTTGATTGGGGATTGCAAACACTTCCGGCCATTTTGTGAAGTAGTCCATGACGACCAAGAAGAACTTGTTCCCGCTTTGACTTTCCGGAAATGGCCCAGCAACATCTAATGCTATACGTTCCCATGGTGCACCAACATTGTAAACCTTTAGTGCCCCTCTGCTACGAGTTTGTGGTCCTTTCACAGCCGCACAACTTGTACATTTGCGGCACCATTCCTCAACGTCCTCTCGACAATGGATCCAGTAAAATCGTTCTCGGATCTTGATTAAAGTCCTCTTAACTCCCATGTGACCTCCTAAACATCCATTGTGGTAGAGCTGCAGGATCTCCGGCACCTTAAGTTTAGGTACGACCATTTGTAGATGACACTGGTCACCGCGAGCGTTCTCCCATTTCCGGCACATAACTCCATCCTGGATAACCAAGCTTTCCCACTGTGCCCAATAACTCTTGGTGATAGAACTGGTTGCTGCGACATCACTCCAGTGAGGCCTAGGAGCACCTGATTTCTTCCATTCAAGGATCGGTTTTAGGTCTATGTCTTCTTGTTGAGCGCTCTGCAAGGTTTCCTTCCACTCTTCGCTAAGATCCGTCCTCAAAACCCGCACTAGCGTTACCTGCTTAGCTTCTTGTCTCGCACAATGTTTACAATGGTCTGGACACGGTCTTCGCGAGAGGGCATCAGCATTACCGTGCGACGTTCCGCTACGATGTTGAATTACGAAATCAAACTCTTGCAGTAGCTCAATCCATCTTGCTACCTGTCCTTCCGGGTTCTTAAATTGCAGAAGCCATTTCAAAGCAGCGTGGTCCGTTCGCAGGAGAAATTTCCGCCCCAACAAATATTTATTGAAATGCTGCAATGTTTTTACTACAGCTAGAAGCTCTCTTCGAGTGACACAGTAGTTCCTCTCAGGTTTGGATAAGGCTTTGCTGAAGTACGCAATTACAACCTCATGATCTCCTTTTCGTTGAGACAATACCCCACCGATTCCAGTATTGCTGGCATCTGTGTCAACTATGAATTCATTTTCATTGTCAGGATAGCCTAGGATGGGTGCATTGCACAGATGTTCCTTCAGCTTCTGAAATGCAACGTCACAGCTCTCATTCCAGCAGAACTGTATCTTGTCTTCAGTTAGCTTATGAAGAGGTCGGGCAATGTCAGCAAAGCTCTTCACAAACCGCCGATAGTAGGAGCACAAACCGAGAAATGCCCTGACTTGCGTTTTGTTCTCCGGAACTGGCCAATCCTTGACGGCAACGAGCTTATCCGGGTCCGTTTGAATACCTTCTTCGGAAACCACATGTCCTAAAAAGTTCACTTGCCGCCTGAACAACGCGCACTTCTTTGGACTTAGCTTTAGATTGGCTCCTCGTATCTTTGACAGCACACGTTCCAAATTGCGGAGGTGATCTTCAAACGTCCGTCCCACGATTATAATGTCATCCAAGTAAACTAGGCAGGCGTCACCAATCAGCCCAGTAAGTACCCGCTCCATCAATCTCTCAAAGGTGGCAGGAGCATTACACAGTCCAAATGGCATAACATTGAATTGCCACAATCCTTTGCCTGTAGAGAATGCTGTCTTTTCTTTATCCCGAGGGTCTATTTGGACCTGCCAGTAGCCACTCTTCAGATCTAGGGTGGAAAACCACTTCATTCCTGTTAGCGTATCCAGCGTGTCGTCGATCCTCGGCAACGGATAACTGTCCTTCTTCGTAATGTCGTTTAGACGGCGATAGTCCACACAGAAGCGCATGCTACCGTCCTTCTTCTTCACCAGCACTACCGGTGAACACCATGGGCTGGATGAAGGTTCAATCACGCCATCTTTCACCATACCCTTGACCATGTCGTCAACTTCACGTTCCCGTGCCACTGGCACACGTCTTGGTCGCTGGCGGATTGGTACCTCATTTCCTGTATTTATTCTGTGTTGAACTAACGCAGTCTTCCCTATGTCGGCATCATTTGTTGAGAAAATGTCGACGAACCTGTTCAACATCTTCTTAACCTTGTTCTCTTCTTCTTCCGACAGATTATTCTGGCAGTCCCTCAAAAGCGATGACACATCGAATCTTGTACTTTGAACTTTGGCGTTGGTAGGTTGTTCGTGGCATCTACGCATCCAAACCACTCCTTCACAAGTGCCTAACATTGTTCCTTTCTTGAGCACCAGGTCCTGGTCACTTGTGTTGAGTGCACGTACCGATGAAACACTAGTACCCCTCACCAATGTGCGTGCAATTTTCCATGAAGCATCGTTATCTAAACCTTCTATAAGTACACATCGGTTTTCCCGACCAGAATTTCTTGGTAGACAAACTGGTACGATTGTTTCTGACCTTGGTTGAAGAGTAACCTTTTCCAGGCAGTACACCTTCCCCGATGATGCACCTTCCATGAAGACTTCTTCTGAGCCACACTTCAACACTCCTTGATAAACGTCAATCTCACACTGATGTTTCCTCATGAAGTCTAGACCCAGAATGCAGTCGTCAACTATGTCAGCCACGATAACATTGTGCCGGTAAACTTTATTCCCTAACTTCATTTCCACCACCTTCTCACCTCGGACGGTTATGTGCTGACCGGTGGCTGTTCTCAGATGTACACCTTCATGGTTCCCGAAGAAGTCCCCAAGAAACCTTCTTGCTAGTTGGAAACTGACAACAGTCCGAGAAGCCCCAGTATCCAATGTCAGCTTGCATGGTGTTCTGTTAATTTCGCCCTCGATGATCAGGCTGTTCCCGTCACAGGATTGTGAGATCGAGATCCTTGGGGCTCTTCCATCACCAGCCAGCACCCGCCCCTTAGTCCTGGCATCTACTCGTTTCCCTGCTGCTGTTGCCCAGCAGGGACATCAGGTGATCCTTCCACTGGCGACTGCTTACCAACGTGGGGAGGCCTTCGCTTCGGGCAGCTCAATCGGATGTGGCCTCTTTCTCCGCAGCCATAGCATCGGGGTGAAGTCGCAACCTCCCTGATTCGGTGAGTTCGATCGTCCCGTCGAACTGCCTCCACCTCCAAAGCGTGGGCTAGAGCGTCCTTGAGGTCCTTGAAATGACCTAGCCTTACGGCAGCCCTAACCTCCAGGTCACGGATCCCATCCGTGAAGGCCTGTACGAGGTTCCCGTTGATCAGCACAGGTGACGACTGGTAAGCCTTCCGGACCAGTTTTTCCACTTCAAGAGCCCACTGCTGAAGAGTTTCACCAACCCGTTGCGATCGGTCTTTCAGCTGGGCCCGAAACACATGTTCCAGGTGCGCGTCGCCGTATCTAGCTTCTAATGCTTCCAGAAGCTTCTCGAAAGTGACGTCTTGTCCTAGCGCCTCTAACACAGTCAAGGCCTGGTCGCGAAGACCCAAGGTTAGAGCAGTCAAAGCCTGTTCGTTAGTCCACCCATTCGATTTCATCACGGCCTCAAACTGAATCTTGTAGGCGGACCATGACGACGAGCCATCAAAAGGTGGTACTTTAAAACCACGAGGCGAAGGTGTCACTACCGCAGCTGCCACGATCCCATCTCCAGACTTGAGGCCACGTATTGACTTCTCCATTTCGACGATGCGGGTCTCGTGTTGCTGGATCTGGTCCTTTACCTCTTTCATCTCCTTACCAATGGCTCCGCGGAGATCCTTAATCACCAAGAGCTGCTCCTCCTGACGGCAAGCCTGCTCTTCCTTGTCACGCTGCAGCTGCTCCTCTAAGCGGCGAGCTTGCTCCTCCTGACGGCGAGCCTGCTCCTCCTGACGGCGAGCCTGCTCTTCCTTGTCACGCTGCAGCTGCTCCTCTAAGCGGCGAGCTTGCTCCTCCTGACGGCGAGCCTGCTCCTCCTGACGGCGAGCCTGCTCTTGCATGAATGCCATAAGGGCGGCTAAGTCAGGCGACGCCGACGATTGAGCTGGTTCCGCTGCAGCCGCGGAATCTCCATGTCCACCTGATGACGGTGAGGGAGCGTCTCCAATGCGCCTTTGGTCTACGTCTTGCTGGCGCTGACTCCTGGTGCGCATCCCTTCCGTTTCTTCCTTCGGTAGAACCGGCATAATTTATCCCGCACTTCTGACACCAATTTGTTACGAGCTAGGGTTCAGGGATAAATTATTTAAACGGCAGACTTCAATTAATCACTGTTTATTACAAAAACACTTCTTAAACAATTCTATTACTTCGCACTATTTTCCGCTTTGATCGCTCTGTATCGCTTCTCAATCGAAACTGACCCACGACGAACCCGACCGCTCTTTATATAGCCCGGAAGATGTTTCTAGAACGTTCCATACTGTTCTAGGTACTTCGAGAATCTTCCAGAACAATCGACTTTTGAACTCATCGTTCTCGAAGCGACTAGAAACTTCCAGAATGTTCGGTTCGAACATTCTGGAAAATTCTACACGACACGAACTTTCGAGAACATTAGTTCCGCTATTCGATACTAGATGGCGCCACTAGTTACCACTTAGTTCTTCTACTCGTCACTAGATGGCGCTGCCCTATCTTGTAACACTATTATATTTTTTATAATTCTTTTTCAATTATGTATGTGTTAATTTCATTCAATAATTTGAATTAACTGTACCTTATATCTTTGAAATTGTTTTAGTATTAGTTTAAACTTTAAACAATGGTATCCGTTTGGAATAGAAAACAAATATGAGTTGAAGTAAATACCAGTGGTATTAGAACAGAATAAACCGGTAAGTCGAGTGGTATTTCAGCTTTGTTCTATTGAATTGATATTTAATATTACCTACGATGGACGGACTTGCCGTATGTCGAAGAAGAATTAAGAATGTATGTGAATTTTATACACTTAATGGAAACTATATAGTGGCCCGATGACCTGATGATGGCCGCGGGGTTCCACTGGATGCGAGGATCACACGATGTGGTGACGTTTGGGGCAGACTTATGTCCCGCTGTAAGCGTCTATCATTTCAAGTTGTGATGATAGAAAAGTTAATCGCATGTTGATGATGAGATATATAAGTTATTTAAGACGACGACCGCCGCCAACGACCTTGAGGGGACAAAACGCGCACTCGTTTCACACCGCGCGACCCAAAATTCAGTAGTTTTTTGTATTTTCTATAACTTTAAAAAAAAGCCTCAGATCAAAATGTAGATAGTTAAAATGTCTTTGAGATGGCGTCAATTGCATTAAAATATGCCCGGCGGTTTTGATGCGATTGTTGTTTTTTGTCCGTGTTAGAGATAACTTTACAAACTAATTACTATATGTTATACGAATGAAACGCAAAACTTTCGTAGATAAAATTATTACGAAAATGGTCCAATATAAAATATATATTTGCCAAAAAATTACGACTTTCCGTTTAGACGTGATTCTCATTTTAAAAACAGCTACTAAGGGGGATATCTGCGCCGTAAGTGTAAGGTTGAAGGTTAAGGTTAAGGTGGCGCAGAACGGATGGCCGATGGGGCCGAAAAGTTCTGGACTGGCGACCGCGAACCGGAAGACGATACGTAGAAGGCCTCCCACTAGGTGGACCGATGACCTGGTTAAGGTTGCGGGAAGGCGCTGGATGCGAGACGCACGGGATCGGTCAATGTGGCGACGCCTGGGGGAGGCCTATGTCCAGCAGTGGACGTCTTTCAGATGAAATGATGATGATGATGATGAAGTGTAAGGTTGTAGCGAGGTAAGTAATTACTAATTAAACATTCAAATCAACGCTCAATGACTATTAAGTGGTTCCTTTTTATTATTCTTCAATTAAGTATACTTTTAAACCATTGAATTAGTCCTGATTTATGATTTACACAAGACTAATAACATGTCCAGTAAATACACTAATAGCATAACAAAACAGTACAATAAAATAACCATAATAATTACACCCACAACTTAATATCGCCTCCACGTTTTAAGAAATGAGACCCCAGACGACACTGTGTCCATCCGTCTATGACATTGTCTATGAAGGGCTTAGAGCATAGACGAAGGGGTTGCATGGTGGTTGCTTAAATTAAGGGTGGCCAAAGGAATGTTGTACAGTGGGTGCTTACACTAATTGAAACTGGTCTGGACACTTGGATTTGTTGGTAGTGGATAAGAAATAGTTTATAAGCTAAAAGTGACAATTTCTGCTGTGAAAATGATGTGTTGAACATTATAGCTAATCTGAAGAGTACTCGTTAATAATACAGTATACGTTACAGCGGAGCGAGAATTCAGAAATCAAATTCCTAATATTGAACGTAGTCAACTCTAGGGACTATTCGACAATCTCGTCCAACATCTTAATTGGCGATCTTTCGGATTTTCCATCCTGAAAGAGCAGTAAATTGTAATTGCAAAAAAAAAACTTTTAACAAAAAAACAAACCGACTTCCTAAAAAAATACTGCAAAGTGAAAAATAACTTTCTTTTCCGAAGTCGGTGTCTTTGGTACCAATCATTTACGCGTTTCGACACCGACTTCGGAAAAGAAAAATATTTTTCACATTGCAGTATTTTTTAAAAAAGATTCCGACGAATTGAGAACCTCCTCCTTTTTTGAAGTCGGTTAATAATAAATAAACCTTACTTTCAGCTGGGTATAGGTAAAAAACTTATTGTTTTGATTGTAGTGGTAGTAGTGGTGGTAGTGGTAGTAGAATCTTTTTTTTTTTTTTTATTACTTTTCATTTCTTTTTTTATTACTTTTAATTTTAATTTATGTGACGTTCAAAAGTGCCGTTTATTGGCCTAATTGAATAAATATATTTGACTTTGACTTTGTACAATTATATATTATTTGTTATCTACTTGATCATCTTTGTGCTAATGGAACAAATATTCCAAATGTTGAACCAAAACTTTGCTGCTTGATAGGCATCGCCACGGTGCAGTTTGCGCTGCCAATCTAAGCCATAAAATCATCTGTAAGAATATTATCGTTTTTTATTTATGAATATATTCGTTCCAATAAGTTAGTCAAAATCAAAATATATTTTTTTTCACTTATGCCACTTATAAAACGTCGACCAAAAGTGCACGGTTTGGGTTGGTCGTTTCCTATGGAGAAGAACCGTCAAGAAACTCCACGGTTACTCTTGGTTTGGTTTTACAATATTTCCATGTTACAGCATTAGTACTTAGATATGGGGGGACAACGTAGGCCAGACAATAAGTCGTGAGAAAAAAAACAAGATTATATATTATATAAACGAAACACACATTTACAAAACAATCCGTAAAAGAATCTATACAAAGGTAAAATAAAGAAAAATAAAAAAGTGTGCCAAGATTAAATTTAACTAATTCTAATTTAATTGTAGTAGTTTTCTAATCATACGATTAGAATTATTTCGTTATTACTCGTATTATTTTCTTATCCATCCCCCACATACTCCACGCTAGGGTTCACACGTGCACTCCGAACGGTTTCGTAAGTAATTATTAATTGTCTTGATATCCCCTGATAAGATAAAGTCATCGGCGATACCCTTTAATTGCATTTTAGGGTATACCACAGACAGTGAACATGATAAATTAGTTTTGTTCCTCAAAATTGAGGGATATGCATCTGGTGGTTTACGTAATGGTTTTAAAATGTGGCAATTTTAGTTTCAAGTAACGTTTTATAGGCCTATTACTCGTAAAGAACCAGCCATCTGTAACCAAGAAATGGATGATCTTTGAAAACGATTCCGCTTGACTGAAATATTTATTTTGAGGGCCATTTACTTAAGCTATCTAGGGTTTTCAAAGCAATATTTACTAAAATCTTCTGTAATTTTATCGAAAGTCAACGTAGCTTTTAAAAATAGACCCCCTCGGTGGGTTCCCGCATTGTTGAAGCGAGTAGCCTTCGCTTTGTCACCCACGGTGAAGCGAAGAGGAACCCGAGGTGGGGCCGCAGGGAGGTCCCTATCCCCTGCGGCTGAAAAGTGGTAGGTGGCAGGACCACTGACTGAACTGACCCGTTACGGGAGGACCAAGGGAGCTATACACGGGATCGTCTGGCGCCCATGTGCTGGCTTGGTCAAGGAGGAGGGTCCGGTTACGGACAGCCGCGGTAAGTTCTGCGACGAGTGCTAAAGCAGAACAAATTTGCAAATTTTTTCAAAGATCTTGGACTGATTATAATAAATTAAGGTTATTTTCAGTGTGTGTAAGGGGCAGTTGTCTTATATATTGTCGTTGACTTGTATACATCACACACCCAAAATAACCTTACTCTATGAGCTTGTGGTCACACCCCTGACATTTCGGTAGCGCATGACAAGCCCATATATTTTGGATTTCTTGACAATCAATATCGCTAATAGAATATCACTGTCTAGGTCCTTTTGTATGCTTAGTGATCTGTAGCTCTATAGCTGCGTCGGCTTTACCTACTTCTCTAAATATCTCTGCCTGATACCGCGACGCACGTATTTTCTAGGGATGTTTGTGATAATGATAACTAATTCTATTTAGTCCGTCAGAGCGATTATCAAATACAATTGCACACGTATTTTTTGCTATACCAAATCAGTAAAAATTTACAAAGTTAAAGCGCATCAAAGTTCAGGAGTGGGGGCTTGTGACGTCACTAAGGCAGTATAAAGTGTACTAACGGCGTGACGTACACGATATTTCAACGCATTATATCGTCGTCACTTTATGTTTACGTGTCAAAATAAAAATATGTGACCAATATTTTTTATTAATCTACATGACGGACAAAAAGCAAATTTTCAATATACTACCCTTTTCGGCTATTTCATGTGCAAATCGGTCGAATTATATCGCATTGCTTCCATGTGAACATTCTTGCAATGTTAATGTCGAAAAGCATCGACTTGTCAGGAAAGGCGCTAAAACATTTCAGTTTTGAAAAGTACAAGGTACAACTTCTGCCCTCGTAAACACGTATGCAGATTGACAAACAATTCAATACCTACAGAATGTATAAATCAAACGGCAAAAACAGATGTGCAATGTGCACACGAAATGATGCACGACGGAGGGCGATCGTCGAATATTAACGAGTATTTACGAGGATTCACGGACACTCCCGAGCTCGTCCGAATATTAATGAGGTGGCATATTTGCGCGGAATGCTACAATGAGGTATGGGGCAGTTCACAGAGCACTAAAACGTCATCTTGGCCAGAGCTAGCTGAAGCAAATCACCCATAGGTACGAACAAAACGTTTAGGGAATGCTTTCATTGTACGTACAGCCAAGAAGTGAAATTCCCTGTTGGAGTCTGTGTTTCCTGGGGATCTTTAAGTCAGGAGTGAATAAGCTACTTCAAGGCAAGCGTGCTCCATTGTCGAGCACCACATCTCTTACCATCAGGTAAGATGGTGGTTGAAGGCAAACTTTTAAATAAAAAACTCGCCAAGTGCGAGTCGGACTCGCGTTCCGAGGGCTCCGTACAAACAGCTACATTCACCAACATACTTTGGTAAAAATACTGAAGTTCATAAACAATGAAAGCACCTAACATTGCTCAAGGGGTATGTTTTTTTTTCTCTTTTCCAATAACATTTTATAAGTTGGTCGACTATTACTCGCAAACTTGTAAAGACTACTTAGCTGTGATAGTTTTCCTTTTAATTTCGTTATATATGTCGCAGGGACATGATGAAAACAGGGAATTGATCAAATCTCTAAGCGATTTGATCAAATCACGGAGGATGTTAAAATAATAACACGTTTTTATCATTTCCCTAAACAAATCTGGTGATTTGACAAATCCCAATAAAGAAATCTAGTGATTTGAACAAATCTCAAAATTGGTTCAGTGAAATGACAAAAATAACTTTTCTGTAGTAATTTAAAGGTTTATTTTGTACTTTGCTTTCCGAGGTAATCGGCTGCGTTATGTTATATGGTCAAAGAATCAGTCCAAGAGCGAGCGAAGCGAGCTCGGGAACTTAGGGCACCCCGACACGGACAGGTTAGGTTCGAACGAGATGACGGGAGCTGAAGTGAGCGAGCAAAGCGAGCGAACGCAGCTCCCGTCATCTCGTTCGTGTTAGGTTACTTTTGACCCTGCAGACAGAAATAGGAGCCCCGCGCAGCGGGGCTACGTCGACTTTGTTACATGTTTTATTATCTTTTCACTGAATCAATTTAGGGGTTTGTTCAAATCACTAGATTTTTATTGGGATTTGTCAAATCACCAGATTTGTTTAGGGAAATGATAAAAACGTGTTATTATTTTAACATCCTCCGTGATTTGATCAAATCGCTTAGAGATTTGATCAATTCCCTGTTTTCATCATATCACGACGACATATATACTACTGCTGTAATTTTTTTCACATGTCTAAAAGATACCATTTAGCTGGCAGGGGAGAGGGACAATTGACTCTAACAAAAATTATCAAGCTTAATTTTACGCAAACGGATCCCTGATCGAAAAAAAATACTGACAGCTGTATCAGAGATCAAGCTATATTTTATATATCAGATATTTTACAAATACTAGATGAAGTACACAACTGTGAAAATGAAATAAATTATTTGTATATTTGAAATGCCGTCACTAGTCAATTCTGTGCTCTATGGAACAATCGTTGTTTTACCTCGGCTAACAGCACAGGAATCCGTTTTAAATATGAATGGTAATGCGGGGATTGCATACAATTGTCTGGGCAATCAAGCAAATAGCTCGGCGCATTGCAATGGGTTTGCATTGAGATTTGGATGGTGTTTTATGAATATGGTACCTATATCTACGTTTGATTTTCTGAAGTGAATCCTTATTTGACTCACAATAAATTTGTACCCATTGCAAGCCTCTCAAAAGTCTCGTAAGGTTTAGAGGAGTTAGAATTACGAGCACAATATGCCTCTTTGTAAAGAATGTCCTAGACTGTGCGTTGGCCATTTCATATTTACCCGACTGCCGAAGAAGGGTAATGTGTTTATCAGTCTACCCTCCTTTGGCAGGGTAGACTGCGAGTGTCACTGGCTACAATAAAATTGGCAAATAAAAATAAGGCGAATTAAGGGCGCCAGAAAAAAAAAATATAAAAATTATTTTTTCTTCCATATCCATCGTGTGGGGTATGAAAATAAAGTGTTTTAAGAGGTCATTTCAAAAATATGTAACACTTATATTTTTAAATGTAATTAAAAAAAAAAAAATAATATCTATAAAATTGTAAATAAAAACTTAATTAAAAAAACAAAAATCCCGACTGTTTGAAAAACGAACTAAAAAGACGTAAACAAGATGAAAATCATGCTGTGCAGTCGGAGGATACATCTGGTTTTGGTCAGCCGGCTCGCGAACATGTATCCACCGACTGCACAGCATGATTTTCTTCTTGTTTACGTCTTTTTAGTTCGCTTTTTAAGCAGTCGGCTTTTTGTTTTTTTTAATCAACATTTTGTCGCGGTCGAAATAAAGTCTACATCAAAAGATACCGCAATAAACAATTTTAGCTCATTTCTACATGTGCCGCAGCTTTATCTGTAAAGCGGGAAACCGAAAAACAACTGGAAACCACGGCTACATAATAAATTAGAACCTTTCCCTCTCCTCACCCTTTCCCTCTCCTCACCATTTCCCTCTCCTCACCGTATCACCCTCATGGCTGTATCTGCCATATAGCTGTCAGCGCTCTCGGTTCAGACAGCAACAGCGACTGTCGGAGACATTGTACACAGAGCATAGAGTCGACTAGACGTGCCATTACTTTTAATGTACTTGTCCGCGCAATGAGGTTTAGTTAAATGATAAATGATTTTATTTCTGTATGTTGGTTTGTACAAACACTTTTACATGTCGATCATATTTTTAAAACTAGATGAGGTCGGCGTTTCCTATCTGACTACTCTGAGAAGAAAGGCCGAAACAAACTCAGAGGTCACAGTCTCTTTTAAAGTCCTGACAAAATCTTGGTTATATGATGTGAAGACCATGTAGACAGATGTCTGAAATGGTCTTTTGAGGAAAGAACCAGTTGTCACATAACTTGATATAACCACATGGTCAAAGCACTTAGCACATTCAGGCAGAGTAGATAAGAAGTGACACGTCAGTCTAAAAATGTACATAGCGTATTGATATCAGTATCCACCATGTAAAAATCACCGCACATGCTGAGGTTTAAGCGTTTAGTTTTTATCATTAATTTACGTTTTTTTTTTGTATTTTTAGGGTTCCGTAGCCAAATGGCAAAAAACGGAACCCTTATAGATTCGTCATGTCTGTCTGTCTGTCTGTCTGTCTGTCTGTCTGTCTGTCCGTCCGTATGTCACAGCCATTTTTTTCCGAAACTATAAGCACTATGCTGTTGAAACTTGGTAGGTAGATGTATTCTGTGAACCGCATTAAGATTTTCACACAAAAATAAAAATAAAACAATAAATTTTGGGGGTTCCCATACTTGAAACTAAAACTAAAAATATTTTTTTTCATCAAACCCATACGTGTGGGGTATCTATGGATAGATCTTCAAAAATGATATAGAGTTTTCTAATATCATTTTTTTCTAAACTGAATAGTTTGCGCGAGAAACTCTTCCAAAGTGGTAAAATGTGTGTCCCCCCCCCTGTAACTTCTAAAATAAGAGAATGATAAAACTGAAAAAAATATATGATGTACATTACTATGTAAACTGCCAGCGAAAATTGGTTTGAACGAGATCTAGTCAGTAGTTTTTTTTAATACGTCATAAATCGTAAACCGCAATTTACCAACGGAACCCTTCGTGCGCGAGTCCGACTCGCACTTGGCCGGTTTTTTTATATGTCGTATCATGTGGGTCACAAATAAATATACTTTCTTTCTTTCTTTCTGTATTCCTATCAAGATATACCAAATACCTCCGAGTTCGCACATGCCCTAAAGAATTTAACGCGTCGCTTCGAGTCGAATTTGTTTTGAGGAGATAGGATAGCAGAGATAAAATGCGCGTCTGCATCGCTTTGCTTCGACTCTGTTTAATGACGCGCTTTAACCCTATTCAGATGGGCATTTGATTTCTATGAGTGAACTGTGACACTCACTGACACGTTTGGTTTGTATTAAAAGTAAGAAAAAATGTCGCGGTCTAGCGGCTAGCGGTGGCCGACAAGTCATCTCTGGGCTCTGTGGTGTGCTGTATCCGCAACTCTGAATGGGAACAGACATGTTCATTTGCATTATAAAACAATTGAAACAATGGGTGTCTTTTGTTTTTACTTGTAGGGTTATAAAAGGGAGCTCTAAGCTTTTAGAAATGCAAATTGAATTTTAAAAAAAAATTCTTGATCTTGGACATAACATTAGACTTATGAATATCCTAAGCCTTCCAAGTTATTGAACAGTTTTAATTGCAAAATATTATTTGATTTAGGTTGGGTTTTTTTTTTTTTTAGGAGTTTCAATATTTATATTTTGGCTCCGAGCGGGCGCACGGCCAGTACTGCGTTAACATTGGGGCGTATATATCGCCTCTGTCTGTCTGAAGTGTTTTTTTAAACATTTTCAACAGAGGTTCATTACCAAATCTAACTCCAACAATAGCGTGCATGTCATTTGATTAGCAGTTACACCAGAAGTTCGAGAACACGTCACGCCGGTAACGCGACTCTTGCGCACCCACCTCAGCGCATGCGCTAACCCTTACTGCATACCAAATTAGCCGGTACGCCACATACATCTGTTCTTTGTTGGTACCGGTGAGTGGAGAGGTGTTCGAGGTGTTTTGGCTGTTAGAAATAAAGGTTTGTATGTTGATTAGATTATGTATGCACCAAATCGAAGAGGCATAAAAGACTGTTTTCGATCATAATGCCTACGTCTTCGTTAGGGTTTCATCTGCATTAAAAATAAAATCATTAATTTTCAAAACTCTGTTTTGCGTGATCCGAAGACTTTGAATTCGCTTCTCGCTACGTTTCTCCATCGAAATCTTCTGACCGACTTCTTTACAGTTATAAAGTGTCTGTAAATGGTTTAATTTATTTAAATAAAAGTTTGAGTTTTATAAAAAAGCGCCAAAAATAAAATGTTGATAAAATTGTTTGAGAAATTCATGCAGTTTTAATCCAGGTTTTCTGAAACACTTTTATCCTCAACAGTACTTAACCCTGAACCGCGCGGTGGGTATTTTGATCCCACTTAAGATATTACATATTTGCATACAAAATTATCGTTTAGTACGTGCTGTCTGTCCGTCTGTTTTGTAGTGCGTAGCTACGTAACGTTCCTAGTTTTATAGGCAACGGTCG
The DNA here is from genome assembly GCA_949775005.1 of Orthosia gothica. Classification (NCBI taxonomy): domain Eukaryota; kingdom Metazoa; phylum Arthropoda; class Insecta; order Lepidoptera; family Noctuidae; genus Orthosia; species Orthosia gothica. The sequence continues at coordinate 3,692,003 of OX459048.1, read as the reverse complement.
ATTGATTTTTATACGCTGTTTGGGGTATTTTTATTGAGAGCTAAGCTGTTATTGGTCCCATTTAAATAGCTAATTGATGGGCTACTACTGGGTTTTTGACAAAGGGGTTAATTCTTTCTTATTTTGTGGAGTTTACACTTAAGTTTGTACTTAAAGCTCTTGTGTGGAAAAGTTTATAGCATAATAAAAATAATAGATAGGTAATTAGAATTATGTATGTCGGGGTTAGATTTTAGCTATTGAAATTAAAAGTAACCTTACTGTTTAATTCTATTATTAGACAAAACCATTATCAACAACTAATTTGCATATAAAATTGCAACAATTTTTCACCCTCGTTAACACATTTGACCAAAAAACGACTTGCAAAATAACTTCGACGAACCATTGTTATTCCAATATCGCGATTAACCCCACAAATACCACTGACCATAATTAGACTGCAAAATTCGTACCCACGTCTCCTATTGTGAACCAATATGGATGTATCATTATTTTAACAAAATAATTAGGTTGCACTAAATATTTAAACGGTCAGTGGACTATAACAATCGGGCATTGTTGTAATGTAAATAATTTATGGCAATAACAATGGGCGCGTGCTTAAAAAATATGTGATTGGGATAAAAATGGGCCGGTCGCGTTTGAGGGTTGATGCATCTGCCCTGGTACAGTGCAGTAGACATTACACTTGATCTATGCAGGGATTATGAAAATCTTGTTGTTTATTAGGAAATAAATAAAATTGCTAAAAAGCTGGATTAGATTCGGATTTCGGGTGCATTTGTAAGTGCCTATTAATAGCATTGGAATAAAACCAATTCCGGTTTTTAGGGTAACAAAAGTCAGTGCAGTGGTTGGCATTTTTATTTGCCAGGATTTAAAAAGAAGTTATAATCAGCTATATAAATAAAATGCGGTAAAAGGTTATTGTTAATTAATACAATACGATAAATTAAGATGTAGTCACTATTCGACTGCAGAAAACCTTGTACAGTTCTTTTTAATAAAATTTTATTGATTGAAAAGAGTGTCCATGGAGTTTCTTGCACGTTTTCTCCATAGAGAGCTACCGACGCATGCGAAAGTGCAACTAATTCATCTTTTGCTTGATAATTCAAAAGTACCTTTGAATAATTTAATTGAAATAAATGATCATTGAGTTTGAGTTAATTGCTGGAAATGCCTAATCGGAAACATCAAATCGTTGATACTCACATCATCAGCCTATTAATGTGCCCACTGCTGGGACACAGGCCTCGGGAATGGGCCGTAATCCACCACGCGGGCCCAGTGCGTGCTGATGGATGTCACATGTCTTCGAATTTTTGGTTCTAGGACATGCCGGTTTCCTTCACCGTTTTTGAGAGTAGTGGTGAAGAATTTTTTTTTTTTTTTTTTTTTTTATATATTATAGGCTCGCGCTTGACCACTATCTCACCTGATGGTAAGCGATGATGTGGTCGACGGTGAAGCACGCTTGCCTAGAAGTAACCTATTCCTGTAATTTCCTGTAATTTACACAAAGTAAAGCGCCTGCCTGGGCTCGAACCCACGACCTACAACTTGTAAGTTGCGGACAATACCACTGGGCCACCACTGCATTGATACTCTATTGACTATAAACTAAAATATCTTACTCTACTTACTGAAATCAACATAATAATAAGTCCGTTTTGACTCCAAAAGTGCTCAAAACATTTATAACTAACGTAAATTACAGGTTAGATAACAAGAAATAATTGTGGCTTAGATCTGGGTCACGGGTGACGGCCACAGGGCTGTCCGGAATTAGAAATTATACCTACGTACTCAAAATTAGAGCGTATTATTCATTAGAATTTGGGCGTCGTCTGTAACACTCCTTTTAAATCAATACAACACTCCTGTAGGTTCGTAGTCTAATAAGACATGAAGATAGATTCGATTTTGGTAATCTCGGCTGTGAAATCCCTTAAAAAAATCATCCGTGACGAAACACAAATAGTCCATAATAATATTAATTAAAAAAAAAAACCGGCCAAGTGCGAGTCGGACTCGCGCACGAAGGGTTCCGTACCATTATCGCAAAAAACGGCAAAAAAATCACGTTTGTTGTATGGGAGCCCCACTTAAATATATATTTTATTATGTTTTTAGTATTTGTTGTTATAGCGGCAACAGAAATACATCATCTGTGAAAATTTCAACTGTCTAGCTGTCACGGTTCATGAGATACAGCCTGGTGACAGACAGACAGACAGACAGACGGACCGCGAAGTCTCAGTAATAGGGTCCCGTTTTTACCCTTTGGGTACGGAACCCTAATAAAAACCGCCCATTATCGCAAAAAACGACAATAAAATCACGTCTGTTGTATGGGAGCCCGACTTAAACATTTATTTTATACGGTTTTTAGTATTTGTTGTTATAGCGGCAACAGAAATACATCATCTGTGAAAATTTCAACTGCCTAACTATCACGGTTCATGAGATACAGCCTGGTGACAGGTGGACAGACAGACGGACTGTGGAGTCTTAGTAATAGGGTCCCGTTTTTACCCTTTGATTACGGAACCCTAAAAAGTTACTCGGTCTGTCTGTCTGTTTGATATCTTTTCACGTCATAACAGATTTTGCTGTAACATTGCACAAAGGATCTGGGTTAAGGTGGATATAGACAATCCAAGGTGTAGGTTTCTAAGGATAACATACGACCTTCGTGCCGGCGAAGCTAGTTTTAAATAAAATGTAATAAGAAATGACCTCAAACTATTTTTGACAACCCTGTAAACTAAATAATTTGTCGTCAAGTCAAGAAACGTCCTTTTCTCGACAGTTCAAGAGAATCCGGTCAAGTCATTCCCACGATATTAATGGGAATAACAGGAAAAAATACCATATTAATGGGAAAAAAGTCGTAGTCAATGGGAAGATTTTAATTTTTTGAGGTTTTGAAACACTGTTATTAGTAGTTCTATTGATCGTTGTCCCACTTTGTATTAAATGTTTGTAGTTCTGGTTGGATGATTCAATTTTGGGTAGTAGCAAGCCAATAAAAATATGGAAATTGAAAGTTACAGCCTCTTTCTCGTTACTACCTTCTTTCAAAGAAAGTTTTATTGGTACGTTGAATCTGCCAGGCTCTGATAAATTAAGTTCTTTAAAAGTTACTACAGATACTACTTATTACCAAGTTACTACTCTTTATACAGTTCAAGAATTAAAACATTTATAGCTATAGAGATGGTAATTAAAACTCATTCAGAATACTAGTTCTGATGTCGTTGATTTAGAAATCTTTGGACTTTGTCTTCCTATTAATGATGATTACTTTCTAATAAAGATAGATGTGATCACAAAACGCCACCACAAAGTGAACTAAGAACTTTAACACAGTTTAGAGCAAATGAGGTTAGGAAGTAGCTGTCTAATGTCATCCCTAATGGGAATAATGGGAAATTGTCGTAGTCAAAGGGAAGTTTTTAATTTTTTGAGGTTTTGGAACACTGACATTAAAGAAAGAAAAGAAGAAAGAAAACACATTTATTTGACACAAGCCAGAGCACACAAAATAAACATAAAAAAGAAAACTTAGACTAAACAACTATAACATAAAAAAGGAAAATAATATATTCGTAAAATTGTGTGTCCCCGCCAAATAGCACCAGTTCAGCAAAATGTCGGGCTACTAGTGCCCGACGCTGGTTTTCAACTGGGCCTGTGACCGATGACGTGACGGACGCAAAGCAGTTTTATAGTAACAAAATGTGTATGTGAAACAGGTACTTACTTATATAAAAGATAAAAAAAACAAAAAACCCGACTGCTTCAAAACTGAACTAAAAAGTCGTAAACAAGGAAAAAATCATGCTGTGCAGTCGGAGGATACATACGCGCGAGCTGGCTGATCAAAACCAGATGTATCCTCCTCCTGCACATCATCATTTTTTCCTTGTTTACGACTTTTTAGTTCAGTTTTGAAGCAGTCGGGTTTAATGATTTTTAAATTTAACTTTTTTTTATTTATAACTTTTTAGTTAGGTTTTTTTCGAATTAGATACATTTAAACATATAAGTTTTATATATTCTTGAAATCACCTCTTAAAACCCTTTATTTTGATACCCCACACGATGGGCTTGGAAGAAAATAAAATTTTGGGCCCCCACAATATGGCGCACAAAATCCGCCATTTTTCTATTGTCCAATTTTAATGTAGCCTATAACACTCGCAGGGTTAAGACGAATCGATTGACGTATGAATCATCAAAATCGGCCAAAGCGTTTGGTCTCTGGAACGCCATATAGGAACAAACATACATACATACATATATACATACATACATAGACTGATAAACACATTACCCTCCTTCGGCAGTCGGGTAAAAATAGATATGTAGAATGTGTATATTACAAATAACAAAAAGTAGTAGGTAGGCTAATGCGTCATATTATTGAGGCATTTAGTGCGACCATATCCAGCTAGCGTTGTGCTTCCACCAGATACTGCCGTAAACGTCTCCTAAACGTGTCCATTGTGTTGGCTGTTCTGATCGCTGGTGGAATATTATTCCAAACTTTGGAATTAGTATTTCTATTGATCAGTCCCACGTTGTATTTATTCTTGTAGTGCCGAATGTTTGGTAAAATTTTGGATAATAGTCATGTAGCTGACATCTACTTATACCTGCCGTTAGAATTTCAAATAATTTATAACCATACCATTTTGAAAGTACCGTGTTGAGACAAACCACACTAATTAAAGCACCTGTCTGGGCCTCTGGCTACCAGTGCTCAAATAAATTAATGATGAATTATTTCTAATCATGAAGATTATTCGTTATTTTATTACAAAGTATCTTAAAAGAACTTTATCACAATTACAGCAATTGAGGTTAGTAAGTAACCCACTTAGTATGAACTGCTATGTCATTTCTTGCAAGTAGCCAGAGATACCGACTGGTCTCAATTATTTATTACTTAGTTGTCCTTTGTGTGTTAAGTGCCACTTTCTTATTCGAATAACTGCATGTACATATGTATTCTACACATCTGCCTAACCTGTTTACTATATTGCGATCACATTATATGGAGCAACTAAATATTACAATCCAATTATTATTTTTGGGTCAATCCCACGTCACTATTCCCAAACCACTGCAACTCCTGAAAGCCAGAATCAACAGTGGCGACCACCAGAAAAGCGCCGAGGCAATGAATCTCGACGAAGTCACGGAGAATGAAATTAATCAGAAAAGGATAACGGAGGAGTAGGAAACAATTCCGTTAATAATAGGTGAAACGGGGCTTCTGGTTAGGTCTGATTATCAGAATTCGATCTATAATTACTGTCAAAGACTTAAAAATTACAGCCGGGACCAACGGTTTAATGAGATTTCTCGTTCATCTCGATATCAAATGGATGGACGGCCATCCAGGGCAGGTATAGCTTAACCCTTCTATCAAGCTGGGCTAAGTAGATAACCACTTAATGATAAACTATTAAGCAAATTTTTATGCCCGTAGTTACAGACTGCTCTCAATTAGTTCTGTTTAGTATTAGTATTAAGTGGTGGATGCAAAATGCACAGGACTGATCTATGTCCAGCAGTGGACGTCTTTCGGCTGAAATGATGATGATGAGTATTAAGTGAAGCTTTCTATTAGTCTCTCATTCATATATAGTCTACTAGTCTGCATAATATGTGTTCTTACTCATCTTTACCACAGTACCTGACATTTTAATTATGGTCACAACTGCAGTCTTATTCATAAACATTTCTGAACTTTTCGCAACTGCTAATCAGTTGTTCAACCTTACATGTGGCGCATTGCTTCTTAAGAACAAAGCATACGAAATATCAACTGAACCTCTTAAGTTTGTAAACTACTGAACGACATTGTACGTTGGTATTTTATTAACCGACTTCACAAAGGAGGTCTTCTCAATTCCATTGGTATTTTTTTTAATGTATATAGACCGATTACGCTGAGATTTATGATCTGATTTACGTGATGTTTCTTTAGTTTAATGCGGAATAGTTGCCATTTGATCCCATAAAAATTTATCATAGTTTGGCCCAGTAGTTTTTGTTTTATGAATATTTTTTTTAGGTTAGAACAAGTATATTTCCTGACTAATTTACTGGGTCCTAACAGAATTAAATTCACAAGAGTTCCTATAATTTATGTAGGTATAACATAGATGAGCACTAAGGAAATATTTCGGATATTTATTGAAGGGTAATTTAGAGCGCGTTCCAACTTCCAGTGCAGGTGAAATGGGAATTCACACTATGCACCGTGGCTAATTACTTTAAAATGACAATGAAACATGTTATTTAAACATTATCAATGAATATTAACCCAATTTGTTAAACAAAATAATAATGTCTCAATCATCCATCAAAATTCAAACAACCCACTCAAATAAAACATTAAAAAATAATTCGAAATTGTCAAATATCTCATTATGTACATTCGGGGACAGAAATCCGTTACAAATGTTTAAAAATAAATATAATTTAATAAAGCAAATTACTGACCACCATAACGAACGATTCGAAACGCTTGCGCAGGCGCACCCTTCCCGATCGCGTATGACAATAATAACGATGTTTGAATTTCGAACGGCGGTGTTAGAATGGGCTAAATCAATATTTATGTTTTAAAACGTGTTTTATATTGGTGTGTGTAATGTTTTTAAAATATATTTTTTTTCATTTCACTTTTGTGGTTTAAAACTGGAACACACTTACTTTTTTTTTGTTATTTGTAACCAAATCACTTACTGCTAAAGATATGATATATTCATTATCTTTCTAAAGCCAAAAAACTTTTACTAAAATAATACTCTGTAAAAGAATATTTCATTGGAAATCGAAATGGGAATAACAAACACGATACACCTCAATGTATTCAGTTTTTTTCCCTAAATACGCCACACAAATTCGTAGTAAGGGTGCGTATCTATTCATTACTTTCCATTTATTGGGCGTATCGAGTGTTCATTACGCGCGGTTGATAATTTTGTCCGTATGTGTAATGTGTTAACCTGAGGCGCGATGCGGGCGGCAGATGCACTTAAGTGCACTTTTAATGGTCCACCATTGCTTTTGTGGTAACTAGAAAGTGGTTTGATAAAAAAATATTTTTTTGGAATACAATAGTGTATTTGTCATTTCATTCGTAGATATATTCGGTTTATATGTATCTCCATGGCAATAGTCATAGGCATGGCGATAGGCAATTTTCTTCTTATTCGTTTCGCTGTTGACAGGGCGGTCGTGGTCACGATAAATTTTGTCCGATCGCTGGTGTTCTTGTCGCTCGCCTGACGATCTCTCTCCGTTTGGCTCTGTTAGATGAAAGTTTAGCGCATTCTTTTACTGGACCTCCTATCGCAGATTTAATTTGGTCGGTCCACCTCATCGGTGACCTCCCGCGTGGCCTCTTACCGTCCACTCTGCCCTGCACCACCAGGCGCTCAATAGAGTCGTTATTCCGCCTTGAGACATGGCCAAAGAATTTCAGTATGCGAGACTGTACTATTGCTGATGGCGATAAGCAATAGCCCCATGTAAAATGATGGTATTCCGTTGAATCCATGTAGAACAGTGATTTTCAAACTGAGGGCGATGCCCGCCAGAGCAAGCTTTGAAAATTAAAAACTTTTTTACAAAAAAATTAAACAGACTTCCAAATTAAAACACTAACACAAAGTTAAAAATAACTTCAATTTCGGAAGTCGGTGTTTCTGTTTTTGTTTCGTTTTTTTTTTTGTAGCTTAAGTTTTTTTGTAAATGACTATTCTTTATCTAAATAGAAAAACAAATAGGAATTGTCAAATACAAATGGGAGTGGCGTGGGCCATTTTCAATAATTTAGTGCCCTCGCGTGCGCTCGGACACCAACATAACACTCATGCATCAATGACTCACTTTGCGCTCGATGCAACAATCTACTATTCTTCACTTTCTCCTGGCGTTGTGCCAAAGAAAGATTTTCAGCGATGTAAGCCTTTTCCACATTGCTGTAAGCGCTTTAAAGTGTCACTGCCTGTACAATATAACGTAGCAAGAGCTTTATTACTGTACACCGGCTACTTAACTGGGCAGGAGAGAAAATAGTTATCTTTTAGCAGCGGCTTTACCCGCGTGAAATTTGGAAATTATTGTATGGGAGAGTAGTGGAATTAAAAGTATCGTATGTTCTTATCCAGGCCTTGGTCTACCCATCATATGTGGCTTACTCGTTGAGACGTGATTGATTAAGAAATAGACACACATACAGACTTGTTTATTTATAGTATTAGCTGGAAGCAACATAGGAAGAAAGCAGTATTATATTTTGAAGCTAAAAAGTTTGCAAATATGGAATGAAAGTTTAAAATTAGAATGTTTGAATGCTCTTTTTTCTGCGAACAACCCATTACAATGAACAATTTTTAGTGTTTGCTACTTCACCTTATCTAGCATCAACTATTTTGCGACACAATCAAACTAATTCTATTACGACTGCTAAAAAACATCTTTATTCAACAGGGCATTAGACACCATACAAAATAATATATTCAATTGTCCTGAAGCAAAGCAAATTGTTTAAGTGTAGGGGTTTCTAAACCGGTTATGGTGAAGTACAGAACGGTACATTGCAATCAAATAGAAATCAGATATATTCCACAATGACAATGGGAAATTATTCTATTTTATAATAGAACTTGATGGACACACGTTTAATTCCATTGTCGGTTTTGGGTTCATATGCCATGCCACAGTTGTTTTGTGTAAAAGTTGTAGAGTTTAAATTTGGATTGTGGTTAGGACATTCTTAAATGGTACAATAAAAAATACTTTTGTATAATTTTGTATATGTCGCCGGATTATTGCAAAAATCATCATCTGCATAGCCTTTTCCCAACTATATTGGGGTCGGTTTCCAGTCTTACCGGATTCAGCTAAATACCAGTGTTTTACATGGAGCGACTGCCTATCTGACCTACAAAACCCAGTAACTGGGTAACACGGTACCCCTTAGCAAGACTGGTCCCAAATCTCAGATGTTTAAACGACAGCCGGGACCAACGGCTTAACGTGCTTTCCGAGGCACGGAGGAAACTCGGTATGTTGAAAATGGTCACCCATCCACGGACCGACCTCGTCAAGCGTTGCTTAACCTTGATGATCGACCCATGCGGCTGTTATTATTTAGCAACGAGCTCCTCATATATTGCAAACATCGTAAGTCAATAATAAATCTTGCGGGATCATAAGGTCTCGATATATTTTGAGCTGATCATTTCGAATCCATACGGTAACATACAAATACGGTGACATATAAATATTGCCAGCTCTCTATGATTGTAAATGAAAATGAAAGTGCACTGCGAGGCCACAAGCCCGCGTCAGGAAGATAAATCGATACCCGATACACTCTCAATTTATCAAAATCTGTCTGAAAGTTTATACGCTACGGCCAGTGCTGGATTTATACTAGGGGCAGTCGGGGCTAGTGCCCAAGGCGCCAAATTTTCTAGGGCGGCAAAATTTGGAATGTGGGATAAAATTTTCTATACAATATATAATTAACTAATTCTTTTAAATAAACATTTTATCTTTCAAGAAATATAATTCAAGTACAGGTTGGCCAAAAAGAGTAGACAAAAATTGAGGTCGCCACTATCGTTTATGGCATCATTTATATTATAACATAAATGTATTTGATACTTAAAGTATTTTTAAAGATAAATCAGAATGGGGAAAATCGTTAAATTAGATGGTAAACTTCTATATCTAACTTGTAAATAAAAAAGCCTAGGAGAGTAAAAACATCTTTATTATAGTAACTATTATTATTAAAATCATCCAACTCTATTTTTGGACGGCCTTTTCTGTGCTTGGCTGGGGTAGTAAATTTGCCTTTGTTTTTATTCCCTTCTTTTATTATGCGACGTACAGTGCTTTCTGATTTTCCTGTAATCAAAATAAAACATTAATGTTTTATTGTGTAAATTGTAGCATGACGTGCGTGACGATCAAAAAATGCAGTCGCTCTATACAAAGTCATTGTGTCAAAGTAATTTTCTGATTCTTAAAAAATAAGATATCAAAACTATTAAAATAAAATTTAAGTCATAGGGCGGCATTTTCTTCAGGGCCCCAGGGCGGCACAAATTTAAATCCGGCCCTGGCTACGGCCATCCATTACTTTAAACACAGAAACCTACATTTTTCCCAACACTGAAAAATACACTTTTCAGCATTTATCAGTTATGAAACTCAACCATATTGTTCAGTTGGGAATTTTCCCAAATGAAACGTTGAAATGGGAAAAGTCGTACCATCAAAAATGGAACGTAATGAATTTGTTAACTGACTGCCCATCAGGTTAGCTGTAAAGCGTATGAACTTAAAATCTTACAGTACTCCAGATGGTCACAAAAAAAGAACTTTTTGTCGACGAAATTCAGTTTTTTGCTTGCTGATTTTACAAGCAAGGAACTTCAAATTCAAAGGCTCGTTTAAAGCTGAGAAATATACCCAGACGATAAATAAAACATACTGCACACATCCTGCATAAAATTACAGACTGCATGGCTAGGAGAGTCTACCTAAGGGAAAACGATAAAATGAATATGTTACGAACAGACGTTTTCTGGCGATTGGAGTACAGTGTCACTAAATTACATAACATAAACTCGCTATTTTTGTCTGTTTGTCTGACCGTTTAATTTTCATAACCACTACGGGTTTTGATACAGTTTTCACTATCATTTAGATTCCTTCCCAAAGTTTAATGTAAAATCCATGCGCATGATGTGGCAAATACGAAGTTGAGGTCGCTAGTGATCTTAAAAAACAATTTAAAACAACAACTGAAGAAGAAATTTGAATGATTTTGATTTTCTTACTCCTCCGCTGTTCTTTTTTTTTATTGATTTCTGTGCGGGATGCAAGACAGTTGAGTCGTTTTTGCCGGGACTCGATGTAATTTATTGACTCGGCAATTTTCTGGAAGTTGCAACTGTTGATTCTGGTGTTCAGAAGTTGCAGTGATTGGGAATTGAGTGTAGCGCTTGTCGCAACTGAAGAAGACTATTAGTAATAGTGTTTATTTTTAGATACATTTTATGAATACGTGTACATAAATCAAGATAGAATGCAAATACATATTAAGTCTAGGTTAATTCTCTACTAAGAACCGACTGTAACAAGAAAAATAATAACCAAAATGTTTTGTAAACAACGTTATTAAAAACTTTATCAGGTCAAGGGAAACATTTTCAGCTCAACCATAAGCTTGGAAACATTAGTATGTATTTATCTAGGGCAGGTCAGAAAATATCATTATAGCCTCGAGTCTGTGGTGCCCTAGTACTTTGAAGGAGTTTGCGTATGCTAAAACTTTTTAATGGTCGATGTATAATAAGTTTGTATAAGGTTACATGTATAAAGGAGTTTACTCGTATACGTGAACATAAACCAAGATAGACCAAACCAAAAACCGACTGTAAAAGACAACTTAATAACCACCTCACTGTCTTGTAAACAACGTTATTAAAAACTTTATCAGGTCAAGGAAAACCTTTTCAGTTCAACCCTAAGCTAGGAAACATTGGTATTTATCTAGGGCACGTCAGAACATATCATTTTACCCTTGAGTGTGTGATGCCCTAGTACTTTGAAGAAGTTTACGTACGCTAAAACTTTTCGAGTGGTCGGTGTATACATATGTTACTGTAAAATTCGAACTACGGTAAAATCTTGAACTTACCGGTAAATCCATTTACCGAGATCACCAAGTCGATTTACCAAGTTTAACTGGTAAAAATCCGAAATGACATTATGCTAATCGTTTATGTCGTGCTTTTACCAGCAATTACACGGTAAATCTTAGGATTTCCCTCAGAAACTTGTTAATGTTGAAAACATGTAATATTTGTCATTTGCGAATGCGAACATGATTACACATATCCAGTTAAAAGCATTCGAAAATGTGTTAAATTTGTGTTGGTATTTTACTGTTAATGAATGAATAAGTGCTCAAATAAAATAAAAGTAAAGTTGGAAGGCTCACATAGAGGTTATTAGCAAAAAATTAAGTAACAGTGCATTCGCACTATATAAACTATCTCGGATACTAAAGACTGATGCCCTATTAACCGCTTATTACGGAATGGCAGAGCCCATTATCAGATACGGCATTATTTTTTGGGGACTCTCTACGGATAGAGATATCGCATTTAAAGCCCAAAAAAAATGCCTCAGATCCTTATTTAAATTAAAAATTACTGATAGCTGCAAGCCGTTTTTCATAAGCCACAACATCATGACTTTACCTTCAATTTATATTTTTGAAATAGCGGTATTTGTTAAAACAAATCCTAATCTATTTCCCCGCATGGCAGACCTGTTTCCTAGAAATAGACGTGATAACAGTCAACTCTGTCAACATAGCTCTCGTACTGCACTTATGCGCAAGAGTGTTTTTTGTATGGCGCCCATTATTTACAATCATATTCCCAATAGCTGGAAAGAGCTAAGTGTAGAAGCATTTAAAAGGAAAATGAAATCTTTTTTGGCTAGTAAAGCATATTATGATGTGAATGAATTTTTAATAGAATTATTTTAAATTGACATATTCTTTTTTTTTATAAATTGATTTAATCTGAAATGTATAGAATGTAATAATTATTTTGATAATGTAATTCTTTTTGCCTTTTTATTTATAATTTTTGGACCTACGTTGACATTATTTTTTAACCTTACATATATATTTTTTAACATTATTTAACCTTGACACGCAAAGAGACTGGAATTTCTCTAGGGGAAACTATGAATTGATGTACAAGCTCATATCTGAAGAATCGTGGCAAGACGTGATTCTCGCTAGTAACGTTGACGCTGCTGTAGAGTTTTTTTATAACATCTTGTACGATATTTTTGATGAATGTGTACCAAAAAAACACAGGCCTAAAAAGCCATGTAGACGCTACCCGGTTTGGTTCACAACAGAACTAATAAGTGACATTAAACATAAATCTGATCTGCATCGTAAGTGGAAATCAACTAAAAGCCATGCTGATTATCACAATTTCTCCTTGCTTAGGGCAAATGTTAAAAAAAGAATGTCGGTCGCATATGATGAATACATCAAGCACATTCAAACCAAACTTAGGCGTGATCCTCGTGTCTTCTGGCAACATATACACAGCTTCAAAGCCAAAGGTGGCTTTGAACCCAGCGTGAATTATAATGGAAAAGAATATGCTGGAAGTAATGCTGCACACGCTTTTTCCGATTTTTTTTCTAGTGTTTTCTTACCCGATGCCCCGCTTTTAGATTATAAAACAGACAGTAACAATCAGAAAAACCATGCTAACTTTGTACATATTGATGCAATTAAATCGAGTGACGTAGAAACAGCTATAGATAAACTCAAACCAAACTCTGCCGTAGGACCAGATAACATTCCCGCATACATTATTAAAGGATGTAAAGATCATCTAATATCACCATTACATCATATATTCAATCTGGCATTATCCACTGGAAAGTATCCACAGCGTTGGAAGGTATCCCGAGTCCAACCTATACCTAAATCTAATGTTACTTCTAACGTCGAAAATTATAGGCCCATAGCTATACTCTCCACATTCCCAAAACTGTTCGAATCAATTTTACACAGGCTTATTAGTTTCCAGATACAACCATTTCTTTCCGATTCCCAACATGGCTTTCGATTTAACCGCTCCGTTAATACGAACCTCCTAACGCTGGTGGATCTTATATCGCAGCACTTAGATAGAGGCATACAAGTTGATGTTCTATATTTTGATTTTAAAAAAGCATTTGACCGAGTAGATAACGACGTATTGCTCACCAAGCTCAATAACTTAGGCTTTTCCCCGAAGTTACTTAAATTCTTCGCAAGTTACTTACGAGATCGTCAGCAGTATGTTCAACACGGTTGCTTTGTGTCCGCACCATATCATACTCGGTCTGGAGTAAGTCAAGGTTCTATATTGGGACCCTTACTATTTATAATTATGGTCAATGACCTTGAGAAGGTCCTGAAACACGCCAAATGTTTACTTTAGGCTGATGATCTTAAGTTAATATTTGGCTTGGAAAAAGTAGCTGACTCAACTACTCTGCAGGATGACATTGACGCGGTCTATCAGTGGAGCATGGATAATAAGTTACTCTTCAATATTGCTAAATGCAGCGTTATGACCTTCAGTCGCACGCGTAATCCCTGGCATGAAGAGTACTTTTTAGGCAGTGATCTGATAGCCCGCGTTAATTCTGTAAAAGATCTCGGAGTTCTGTTCGACACGAAGCTCACCTTTCATGAGCATATGAAGACACTTGCTGCTGAGTCATATCGAAGACTTGGATTTGTCCTTCGAAATATGCGCGAGTTTACCAATCCACATGCCATTAAACTTGTATACATGGCCTTAGTCAGGAGTAAACTCGAATCAGCAGCAGTGATCTGGCACCCGTATGAGAGTACTTACGCCTTACTTCTTGAAAAAATCCAAAAAGCCTTTCTTCGTTATCTTTATAAAAAACTCTTCGGATATTACCCCTTCCTATACCCTACCAAATTTCTACTTGGTGTTTTAAATTTGAATTCTCTCGAAGTAAGGCGTAATTACTTCTTGCTTATCTCTGCCTGCCGTATTATGCGGGGAGAGTCCGATTGCCAGGAGCTCGTGGCGCAGTTGTTGAGGCTGTTTGTTCCTGTGGTGCCCAAACAACAGCTTAGACCACGAAGCCACCGGCTTTTGGCCGTTCCTTCGGCACGTACGGTGTCCCGAGCTAACTCGCCTCTAGTTCGGGCGCTTACAATGCTAAATGCCCTTCTGACATCAGCACCGGAGTGTGACCTGTTTGCTGGGCGATGGATAGATGTGTGTCGTGAATTTTTAAGTTTTTGTGAGACGATGGATGAAATTTAGATTAGTGAATAATTGTATTAAGTATTCTTTGTACATTTTTTTTTTTTTTTTTTACTTTTGTAAGTTTTTTCTTTTTTGTATTTTTCTTCATGTTTTTTTTGTTATATCGTGTTTTTCATTTGTATATTTTTTATCTCATTGTGTAACGCCTTAGGTGTGACCTGTAATGTTACACATGTATACTTAAATAAATAAATTATATTGTGTTTATTTTAGTTTTATTTTAAATAACTGAATATTTGACATTTTTGTATGTTACTCCAATCTATTTCCTTATGAACTAATTATGTTATCAATCAATCAAGTTTAATTTATTTGTTTGTGTCAGCATTGTCATTTTTTACAGAATGTTGTTATTGTTTAATGCCAAGTTTGTATTAATATTTGCACACCATGACAATATGGTAAACATGTTAGCACAACTCCATGTACTTATAAGACCTTGCATGCATTTATTTTGTTTCATATAATTGTATGTACACACATGTTTGAGCAAATAAAGTTATCTGAATCTGAATCTGAATCTGAAGTGAAACTAATTATTCAGGCCTTAATTGTTCTCATCATATCGTGTCATAGACATGACAATTTTTTAACATTAACAAGTCACTGAGGTAAATCCTAAGATTTACGGCGTGATTACCAGTAAAACCCCAAAATTAGAATTTGTTTCGGACTTTTACATGTAAGATTTGGTGAATCTTAGGTTTCACCGGTAAATCCTAGATTTTACCGTAGTTCGGGCTTTTTCAGTAACATAGATAAGTTTTTTATGTGGTTACATGTATATAGGAGTTTACTCGTGTGGTTTTGCTATTTTCTTTTCTAGTAAATATTAGATTTATTTGAGAAGTTTTACTAGGGACAAGGCTGTAGTAGGTATCTCACTACTAAGTAGTATGAGAGTTAGATTTAGGGCCCTAGTTTTCTCATGAATATCTAATGAGAGAAAATCGATTTCAATAAAAAGGGAAAGCCAGGGCTTGGTTAAAGTGCTATTTTCCACAAGACAAGAAGATGAAGAATTAGTTATTTGTGCAACAAGAGAGCAAAGTTGGTTTTTGCCGCGAGTGTTGATTTTGAATCCCGAGTAAGCGAAGGATTCTATATTTGAATCACGAGCGTAGCGAGTGATTCTAGGTTAGAATCCTGAGTGCAGCGAGGGATTCAAAGACACGAGATGCAAATAACTTTGGTCTCGTGTAGCACATACAACTTTTCACTTCAGCAGCGAGAACAAATAATCTAAAGGTAAAAAATACAACTTGGTAATATTTAAACCACATGTATATTTGTAAAAGTTAAAAGTAAAATTATTGCAGTTTTGCAAATTAAAAGTAACAGTTTTATTTGGAACCGATATTGTTGTGTTAGCGACTTGCGTTTGAGTATTCGCTGCGATTTCAGCTTCCTTACTTGTGGATTGTGACGGGAGGATAGTGAAAGTAGGTGACTCAGCGCCGGTATTCGTGACTCTGGAAGTAGACGGGCGAGACCAAGGATCTGAGGTCTGTTTCAAGCTTATGGTCTCTACTATACGCTTACAGATTTTTGATTTATTTTGGATCGAATCCTCAATATACCCTTCTGCGACCGTATTCGACCTCCATCCGCCGTGTCGTTTTAATGTAGTGAGGTCGGCTCCTGAATCAGCCAAAAGTGTGGCCGAAGTTCGCCGAAAGCAATGGCCAGTGTAAAGCTGAGGTTCCTGTAGTTTTAGAAAAGTGGCTATGTCTCTCGGCGTCCCGCCTATTTTGTTGACTCCCATAGGCTGTCTCGAACATTTATCATTATGATACTGCAAAAAAAATCGATCTGTTTTCGTATTAGCAGGGCGTAATCCCTTATATTTCTCAATAATATTTACATGTTCATCGCGAATTACAAAGGACCTGTCAATGTTCGTCTTTGTATTTGGCAAGTTGACTAACAGTAATTTGTCTGAATGCTTTTCGATGGCATTAACAGTTAGATTTAATAGTTCGTTCGTGCTCATGCTCCATTAATGCCAATTATGAGGATAACCTGCAATAAAAATATTACATGAGTAATTAAAACAGATAAAACGTAGGTACTTACCCACTTTCTTTACATAAGTAAGTAACTCGCATTTAGTTATAACTAGCGACAAGGCCTATGCGACGAATTACAGTAAATAGATATAAAATATACATACCAAAATTATACATTAAAACCACCACCAAGCATAAAGCAAAATGTTAGTGAAAACCACACCAAAATCGGTCCAGTAGTTGCCGAGTTTACCACGAACATACAGATATCCAGATAATGATTTGTGTATGTACATACAGTATACATATAGAAAACAGATAGAGATTTGTAAAAAATAATGTTAAGTTACAACTTGGGCCTAAGTAGGTACTATGTCGAAAACTTCACAAGGTAGTGTGCACATTTAATATTACTTAATTACTTACTTTTGCAGCGAGAAAATTGCAGTCTGGAGCTGCATTGAGAAACTTTTCAATGTTAGCAGGCGAAAATATTTTGGACTTTTTGGATTTGTGCCCTACTGAAATTCTTTTCAAAAATGCTATAAGTTTGGCATAGGTTTCAATATGCACGTCATCTTTTGTCTTTATTGTGGCTTTCAACATTGAGTAAATACTCCACATTGTAGATGGTTGCCTCGTTTGTGATAATTCTATGAAGTACGATAACAGTACAGTCTCCGAAAAAGTATTTGCACACTTTTTAAGTCTCCATTGATTAAAAATATCATAAGCTTTTAGATATTTTTCGCGAGACTTTTCAGGCAGGAAACTTAATTCTGCATTTTTTACATACTGCTTCAATTCTTCCGGTGTTAAATTGCAGACATCATCACTGGATTCACTCATATTTATTTATTATTATTTTAATAATATCCAACGTGTATCGCACTTTGTAGCTAGCGAACAGAAGAAGAAAACAATAAAAATTTAAAGCCCGCTATTTTTTAAAGATGCGTTCGGAAATTGCACTATTACTAAATTATTCTGTCATAATAAAGATTGTTAAAACTTTAAATAATTATGTAGACACATGATAAACTTCGTATTTTTTACTTCAACATCTATTTATTTGATTATAAAAAAATATAATTCGATTATTAAGAGAAAAGTATAATAATTACATTTAAACCTTGATTTGAAATTTTATAGATGACGTGTTTCCGAACGTTTTATTGTTGGTTTCTTTTTTGAGCCTATTATATATGGAATTTGAAAATCGAACTTCGAATCGACTTGTTTCTATCTCTCGCTCTTTTCGTATCGAAGTGAAAGTGACAGAACAAAGTGAAGTTCAAATCTTTCGAATGTTGTGAGTAGACCCAGCACTGACTCGGCATTTAAAAAAAAAAAAAAAAAAGTTACTTTGTCTCACGCTCGCAGCAAAATCGAATTTTGCTCACTATCTTTAAGCAGCAAAACCTGCTTGTTTGAGGTGCTGAGGTGAAAAAAGATTTTAAAACATATAAGTAAATATCCTGAAAGTATTATGATCATGTAGATTAAGAAAACTTGAATCTTGGGCGTTATTAAAAGCTCATATCAGAAGTTCATCAAAATGTTCATAACAAACCTCTACTCGCCGAAGACTTAGGTAGAGGTGAGGTATATATGTGGGTAGTAGTATGGGTAGTACACCCACACATGTAACCCATTTATAGCCAAAAGACCAAAAGACAAAAAAAACACACAAGACACAAGATTCAACAGGTTACTTCTAGGCAAGCGTGCTTCTACGTCGACCACATCATCGCTTACCATCAGGTGAATAATAAAAAAAACAGAGAATAGGATACCACACAGAAACAATTGAACGTCGCGTTTTAAATTGATCTTTTCTTAACTCAAGAAGTAAGTATGCATTAGGTTATACCTATTTCTTGAGCTATGTAGTTTCAAAAGCCTAAGTCTTCGGATTATATACAAAGACCAAGATATTTCCCAAACCTCCAAATCCCATTACAAAAATAACCATTCCATTTCAAATATTAACCTAACCAGCCTCACAGCAAAACAAACACAAAGAAGTCGAACAAAACTCTGCTGAATACAGTAGCATAAATTTTAACCGCGTGTTCTGTATATGGTTTATAGCACAATAAAAAGGACCAATTTGTGAGGCCGCGGCTGACAAGTGCATGCTACCTTTGTCGTTAATAAAATGTGGTGTGAGGGAGAGGGTTTAGTGAAGTTATTATAGCGTGAGCGGGGGCGTTTTTACATAACTAATAAGTTGATTGACTATGGTCGTACGCAACATCACGTCTGAATTTGTAAAAACCCTAATAGCATAGTTATGTTTAAGTCTTATGGGGCAAGCCTAGTGCCATCAACCGAACACAAATTTGGACTCCGGGCTGAATTAATTTCATCATCATCATATCAACCGAAAGACGTCCACTGCTGGACATAGGCCTCCCCCAAGCGTCGCCATATTGACCGGTCCCGTGAGTCCAGTCCGAGATCCAGCGGATCCCCGCAACCTTCTCCTGGTATTATATTAACTGTGACCAGGTCATCGGTCCACCAAATTCAATTTCGATAAAATACTTAACATTGTCTTCCGTGAAGTTCACCGGTCTCATCTCTTGCTTCGAGATTTCACTTTCGTGGAATTTCACATCTCTCGCAATCACGAATTGTCTTTGCTCTGGAAACCAAATTTTGTATCATTTTGCATTAACTGGGTATCCTACAAAAGCACTTGCGAAACCTCTTGCAGCAAACGTATCCTTTTTCGGATCTTTATCCAAAATATGTACTTTGCACACAAATCTTCGAAGGTATTCAATCTTCAAACCCAACTTCAACCTCCCCCAAGTGTCGCCACATTGACCGGTCCCGTGCGTCCCGCATCCAGCGGATCCATGCAACCTTCACCAGGTCATCGGGCCACCTGGTGGGATGCCTTCCAATGCGTCTTAAGGTTCGCGGTCGCCACTCCAGAACGTTTCTGCCCCATCGGCCATCAGTTCTGCGAGCAATGTGCCCTGCCCACTGCCACTTAAGACGACGACTAACGCCAACGACCTTGAGGGAACAAAACGCCCTCTCGTTTCACATCCGCGCGATCCAAAATTTAGTAGTTTTTTGTACTTTCCTTATTATTCTTTGACTTTAAAAAAAAAAGCTTCAGATCAAAATGTAGATAATTAAATTGTCTTTGATATGGTGTCGATTTCATTAAAATACGCCCAGCGGTTTTGGTGTGATTGTCGTGTGTTTGTCCGTTTTAGACATAACTTTACAAATTAATTACACTATGTTTTACGAATAAAACTCAAAATTTGCTCAGATGAAATTATTAAGAAAATGGTCTACTATAACATATATTTTTTCCAATAAATTACCACTAGCCGTTTAGACGTGATTCTCATTTTAAAATCAGCTACTCAAGGGAATCGGCGCCTTAAGTTTGGCAATTCTTCGGGCTATGTCGGTAACCCTGGTTCTCTTGCGGATCTCTACATTTATCGTGAATTAATTTACTTAGGTTAAACCTATTACTTATTTAGTGTTTTTTTATCTTCGTTAGCGTCAGTCTTTTGCATTTTCTAAGCGTGTCGATGACGAACACAGGCTCTTCTTGTAAACGAAAGTAAATAAATATAATTGAATCAAGATTATTTAATTAAGTAATTGGTCCTCTTCTTTTTATCTAAAATAGATCTTCCTAGTAGGTTATTTTTGTAAATACTTAATCATCAACTTCAGCCTTTTTTTAACGTGGCCACTGCTGGGACAAAGGCCTCCTCTTTGTGAGAGAGGGAATGGGCCTTAATCCAAAGCAGGCCCAGTGTGGATTGATGGTTGTCACATGTCTTCGAAGTTTTAGTTCTATCTAAGACATGCCGGTTTCCTTACAATGTTTTCCTTCACCATTTTAAGAGCAGTGGTAATGAAAGGTAAATCTAAATACTTATCTAACATTGTTAGGGTTTAAACATGTACCTGTAATTACCGACTTATTTTTATTAGGGGTTAAATATTTTACCTAAACTATACAAAATCACACAAGAAACATTGCCCATTCAAAATCGCCCTTAAAAACGTGTTACTCGCTTTCGCCTTTACTGAATCATAACCCTAAAAACAGTAACGCACGCCGGCGAACGACATGTGGACAGTTTTAATGACAATAATGACTGAAGCACTCCGATGGACCGCTGATGGATTTTTAAACGCGTCCACATGTATTCGTAATTAGTTAATTTCATTCGATTGTGGCTCGTGCCTTATGTCAGCTGTCCAATTTTGTGTTTATTAATTTTCGGAGACAAATTATCTTGCGCATTGAAAAGTGAAAATTTTAATATGATATTTTGTTTGTCATTGTTTTGTATCATGTTTTTCAAATTGCGTGGTAATGTTGTATCAGTTTTATTCTACCTTTTATATACAATTGAAAATTCTAAAAACAAAAACAAACCTATATACAAATACAAAAGGGAGACGGAAAAGACCTCATTGTGCATCAAAAAATTCGTCCACACCGGTGTCAATGGGAAACGTGCCCAGAACGCTGGCAGCATTGCCACGTTGGATGGCAATGCTGATTCTCTGGCCGAAGAAAAGGCCAGCCCTCTGGTCACGTGAAGAGTCGACGAGCTTTGTACTAATTTCTCGAAAAACTCGATGTGCACTCGGACCCCATGGACCTAATGTTTCAACCCCAAACGGCTCAAACATATAATTCCTAATAAGGTTGTTATATTTGCGCCGTTTGAGGTTTTCTGCACCGGCAGCAGCCGCCCCAGCACAGCCCGCCGTGCTAAGAAGATGGGATGGCGCAAGGGTGTCGACACATGTTGCATCCCACACCAAAGGCCTACCCACCTTCCAAGGCATTATGGTCATCCCGTCTGGCCTCTTCCCATCGTCGCGTGCCAAGCCATTGGGTTCTAAAACAGCTGGCACCCCGGCGGTGACAAGAGCCCGACGTATGATGTCATTAATGCATGAAGAGAATGCAGAGAATGCATGCAGAGAATCAGCATTGCCATCCAACGTGGCGTGGTAATGTTTGTTGTTTAGCTTTAAGTGTTATCATTATAATTGTTTGATTTAGTTCTGCATGACGATCACATCATGACCGAGATGACATAACTGTTGACGGTCATGCAATATTTAGGTCATCTTAAATATCTCATCACCTTATGGAAAGGTCCACAGGGGAAAAGAAACAGAGGCGGACCACTGACACGATGGGAGGACGAGGTCATAAGAACAGCCGGCTCAAATTGGAGCCAAATAGCAGAAGATAGACACACATGGGCTATCTTTGGAGCAGCCTTTACGCAATCTGCGGTAAAACTAACAAACTTACCAATACATTTAATACAAGAAAATGACCCACTAACATATACCTGCTAGAAATTAAGTTAATATTGTACATACGAATGCAAGGCATAAAAGGCTTTTTTTATTTTTGTTTATTTAATTTAAATATCGCATCACTGTATCCCTTGATGGTGTTAGAGTGTTGTGAGTGTTGTCATAGAGTGTCTCGTCGTCTATTCATATCATTCGAAACAATCTTCCTCATCTTGAAATCCTTAATTCACTGATTTTTTGCCGATTTAAACCGACCAATACAAATCAGGTATTTTCCACGTTTCATCATAACGAGTGTCTTTTGTCTCTGCTATCCCTCAACTGGGTAATTCTTTCTTGGTACTCTTCTCCCATGAGTCTCGAACAAACCATCATAGTGCCCACGCGTCCAAGTTCAAGGCCTTCCTTAACGCTTACCTTCCATCTTCAGGAATCCATTGCGTGATGATTCTCCTTGCAAACTACTATACATAAAGCTTTCCAGCTCTCTATCAAAACCGCCGCAAACAGAAAATACACAATTAAATTAATCAATTCGTATTTGCAATATAGTAACCACAGCAACCTGTGGTGCACAGCGCAAAATAAATGCAATGGCAATAACGCAATATTTGCAGTGCTCGTGCCAGATTGTAGATATGTGAACAATTATGATTGTCACAGCTGGAGCGACTGCGTTATGGTTTATCGGCAATCTGCCATTTGTTACTGACTGTGGTTGGCGAATTTTATGATAATTGTCGGTTGATTTGTGATTTTAATGATTGTATTACTTTTTATTTATTTATTATTACTTTTTTCAGCAGTGGTGGCCCAGTGGTATCGGCTGCGACTTACAAGTTGTAGGTCGTGGGTTCGGGCCCAGGCAGGCGCTTTACTTTGTGTAAATTATTTCTTCACCACTGCTCTCAAACGGTGAAGGAAAACATCGTGAGGAAACCGGCATGTCCTAGAACCGAAAATTCGAAGACATGTGACATCCACCAACCCGCACTGGGCCCGCGTGGTGGATAACGGCCCATTCCCTCTCACAGAGAGGAGGCCTGTGTCCCAGCAGTGGGAACATTAATAGGCTGATGATGATTACTTTTTTAGTGACTATAAATTGGGCAAATATTATGATTTTACAATTCAGACTATGAGCTCTTTTTTGTGCAACGAAAATATTTGAAGGTCTGTGAGTATCTCCACTTTCAACGCAAACATAGAAACTGTTATTTTGAATATTTTTAGATACTTTAGTGTCTTAGTTGCAGATATTAGTCGCACGTGCCAGATATTGTAGATAAGTGAGCAATTATGTTTGTCACAGCTGGAGCGATTGCGTGTTGCTTTATCAGCAATCTGTTGTTTGTTAAGCTGTAGTTCGCAAATTTTGCGTTGATTGTCGGTTGATTTATGATTTTAACGATAGTGTAATTTTTTTAGGTAATGAAAGTAGGGAGTAATGATTGAACTTGCCTCGTATAGGCCACCGGATTATTAAAAACGCCGTTTGTAAAATTCTTGTAGTGACATATACTCGTACAATACAGGTTATGGTTTCTAAGATTATTTCTGCAACAAAATATTTAATGCAAGTCTGAGACATTCTCAGGTTTTTATGCAGATGAACGTGACAAGTATGTTAGGATACTTCTAGATATTTTATTGTTGGAGTGAGCTCGTGCCATATTGTAGATAAGTGAACAATTATTATTGTCACAACTGGAGCGATTGCTTGATGGTTTATCGGCAATCTGTTATTTGTTAGGCTGTGGTTCGCGAATTTCGTGTTGATTTGTGATTTTACTGATTGTGTATTTTTTTAGGGAATAAAAATGGAGAAAAATTATAATTTTGCACCGTATACAACACTGGTTATAGTGTCTCTTTTGTGGAAAGATATAGCTTTTGAAAGTGAATTTCTCCGCTCTCAAAGACATACTATTTTGTAGTAATAAGGATACTTCTAGATACTCCAGTTTCTTAATTGCAGTGCGCACGTGCTAGATTGTAGACTTATCGGCAACGATGCGCTGGTTGACTGAAAGCTCCAGAGCCTTGAACACCGACGACGAGTTGCCAGCCTGTCGGTTTTCTATCGGTTACATTTCGGGGAGTGTGCTATGGAACTGCACAATTTGATTCCACCTAGCCCTTTACATCATCGGACTACAAGACGTACGGCAATGCGCCATCGGTACATGGTGGATATTCCACCCATACGCACAAAGCGTTTTGAAAATACTTTCATTGTGCGTACAGCTAAGGAGTGGAATTCCCTGCCGGCGTCTTTGTTTCCTGATAGCTACAGCCTAGGGGTCTTCAACTCAAGAGTGAATAGGTTACTTCTAGGCAAGCGTGCTTCACCTTCGACTATATCATCACTTAACATCAGGCGAGATAGTGGTCAAACGCGAACCTATAAAAAATAAAAAAAATAAAAAAAGGTGAGCAATATATAATATGATTTTATAAGATTTTTAGGGACTAAACATAGGGTATAAATAATTATTTTGCCTCGTATATGTGATCGGATTATTGCAAGCATCGTTAGTTAGTAGAAAATCTTGTGAGGTTACAAAACCTCGATATATTCTGAACAAAATCAAAAAAACCCCTTCCAAATCCAATAGTTTACAATATATCCGTGCCTACTACAAGGTCTATGACCAGTGTATGTTGCCAGTGATGACCTATGGCTCTGAGACGTGGTCGCTCACAATGGGCCTCATCAGAAAGCTTACAGTCACCCATAGGGCAATGGAGAGGGCTATGCTCGGAGTATCTTTGCGTGATCGAATCAGAAATGTAGAGATCCGCAAGAGAACCAGGGTTACCGACATAGCCCGAAGAATTGCCAAACTTAAGTGGCAGTGGGCAGGGCACATTGCTCGCAGAACGGATGGCCGATGGGGCAGAAAAGTTCTGGAGTGGCGACCGCGAACCGGAAGACGATGCGTTGGAAGGCCTCCCACCAGGTGGACCGATGACCTGGTGAAGGTTGCGGGCATTCGCTGGAGGCGGGACGAACGGGACCGGTCAATGTAGCGACACTTGGGGGAGGCCTATGTCCAGCAGTGGACGTCTTTCGGCTGATATGATGATATCCGTGTCTTATTGGGAAGAAAAAGTTAACAATCTCATGCGATTTATTATAAAACTTACGGGGTTTTTGCTTTGATTGGACGACAATTTATAGTTTTTCTTTTGTGCAATAAAATAATTTTAAATGTTTGTGATTTTCTCGGCTTTCTTCACAGAGTCACAAACGTTTAGTGTTTTTAAGATACTTCTAAATACTCTAGTTGCAGTGAGCACTTGTCGGATATAGATAAGTGAACAATTACGATTGTCAGTGTCAGTGTGGGGGACTTCGTGCTACCTTATCGGCAATCTGTTATTTTTTAGGCTGTGGTTCGCGAATTTGGTGTTGATTGTCTGTTGATTTATGATTTTAATGAATGTGTAATGTTTTTACAAATATAGTAATAACGCCGCCTTTCAAACAATACATGCTATTGTTCTTTTTTTGTGCTACGATATCATATTTGAAAGTTAACGGTTTTCTGTAAGATTCGTCGTCTAACTACGCAGAAATAATAACGTTTGCTGTAAATTAGATACTTCTAGATATTCTAGTCTTCTATAGTCATGACAATCTAAGAAGGCAGATTTCACAGCTATAAAAATACTTAATAATAAATAAACTTGATGCTTACGAATGATCGCTGACTCTTTGTAATAGGTGTATGGGTAACATAGAATTAATAAGGATTGATAATTTGATTTTTCAATTTCTTACGTACTTACAAAGTTATCGTGGCAAGTAAAATATATCAGCATTGCCATTCAACGTGGCAATGCTGCCAGTCTTCTGGGCACGTTCCCGGATGACAGCGATGTGGAGGAGTACTTCGACGCCTAAGTGTACCTGTCTTTTTACCCGTTTGCCGAAGGAGGGTAATGTGTTTATCAGTCTATGTATGTATGTAAAGTATGTATGTATGTATGTTTGTTCCTATATGGCGTTCCAGAGACCAAACGCGTTGGCCGATTTTGATGATTCATACGTCAATCGATTTGTCTTAACCCTGCGAGTGTCATAGGCTACATTAAAATTGTGCAATAGAAAAATTGCGGGTTTTGGGCGCCATATTGTGGGGGCCCAAATTTTTTTTTGCTTCCAAAGCCATCGTGTGGAGTACCAAAATAAAGGGTTTTGAAAGGTGATTTCAAAAATATATAACACTTATATGTTTAAATGTATCTAATTCGAAAAAAACTTAACTAAAAAGTTAAATCAAAAAACCCGACTGCTTCAAAAGCGAACTAAAAAGTCGTAAACAAGGAAAAAATCATGCTGTGCAGGCTGAGGATACACCAGATTTTGGTCAACCGTCAGCCCACGAATATGAATCTTCCGACTCCACAACATGATTTTTTCCTTGTTTACGACTTTTTAGTTCGCTTTTGAAGCAGTCGGGTTTTTTTGATTTTTGATTTAACTTTTGTATATAGTGTAAGTAGTTAGGTTTAGTATAATTTTGTATAGTCTACTTTTGTTTAGTGTTTAAGTATGCAAATAAATTACTTTGTAAATAAAAAAAGAAACGTCATCGGAATTCTTAGATTGCCACGATTATAGAAGATGAAATTCACAATAATACGAATAAAATAAATAGGATGGGAAGACTAGGCGATAGACAGGAGGTGATTACTAAGATGATATCTAATAGAGAAGTGTGGAAGAAGTAGACAATAATAATAAATAAAATAAGCCTTTATTGCTGTTTTATCATAATTTACAATACAATAAGTGAAAGACTCGTCGTCTTCTAGATTCTACACGGTCGTAAGGGAAGCGCTGGACAGAAACCGGTGGAGGCAGATCATCCGCTCCAGATGTAACCCTGATGCTGACCACGATCCTCAGACATGAGGGACCGACTAAGAGAGAGAGAGACAATACAATATCATATTTATTCCAGACCACCGGGTTTTCCAACAACAGCTTGTCCTTCGACAAAGGCCTCCTCCAAAAACCTCCACCTATCTCTGTCTCTCGCAATTCTGATCCATTCTGGACCGGCAACTTTTTTGGAGGTCATTTTCCCAACGTTTCATTTGTCATCCTTTTCTTCTTTTGCCATCCCTGAGGTCCCACTCTGTTATTGTTCTAGTCCTTTTTTTTCGTTTTCCCTCTCATCATATGCCCTGCCCTTTTCCATTTAATTATTTTGCATACTTTAATCTCATCCTTAAATTCAGTTACATTTTAATTTTGTTTAATCCAATTTTATATTTTCTTCTAAATAAATAAGCATAAGAATTATAATGAAGATGAGTTTAAATGAACTAACCTGACAAAGTCCAGCCGTTTATTTTACGAACCATTTTATGATTTTTGTTAGCGCCAAACCGCTACAGCCTAGACAACCTGTAAAGGCTATAAGATTTCTCATTGTAAGGCTTCCTGAAATCTAGGTCACGTTTAACCCAGGTTCACGCCGTGTGACGTTTCAATCGGATATCGTACATTACTACCTACCCCTGGAGCGCTGCAATATTTACTTGAAGGTATACTTGAGGAGATACTGTGTACTCTTCTTGAAGTAAATTTTGCTGCGATGTGGTAAGCTAAGAAAAATACAGTCGTGCTACTGCACATATCTCGCCTTCGAGTTTTGATATTATGATTATAGGATTAATTCAATAAATTCTTAAGTGATAACGAAACTGATTGACAGCGTATGTACAGAAAAGATAAAGTGAGAAATGAGTACATTAGAGGCAGTTTGAAATTGACGCCAGTGACACAAAAGTTGAAAGAAAACCGTTTGTCCTGGTGTGATCATGTGGGAAGGATGAAACGCATGTTACTAAAAGAGTTATGAATATAAATGTGGATGGATGGAGAGTGAGGGGATGGCCAAAGAAAAGATGGATGGACTGTGTGAGGAGTGATATGAAAGAAAAGGGAGTCAGTGATAGCGTTACGGGGGATAGGACGGTATGGAAGAAGAAAATGTGTTGCGCCGACCACAATTAACATGGGATAAGGGCAGGATGATGAATATGAGACAACGTATGTACTAAACCACAGGGTCTGGAAAGCAGAAACGTCGAATTAATTTAGCTGAACAGTTCTTTATAAGTAATTACAACTAAGCTAAGGAATATACAAGGATTTTTGAAAATTTTGCATCTAACAGGGTTTAAGACGGTACCCTGACCAAAGAATCGGCATTAGATTTGAGCATTCCTATTTTTCTAGCGGCACTGGTGGCGCATGAATTACAGTAGTGAATACGCCCAGGTTTTAGAATAAAATCTTTATAAAATCGAAATTAAATCTTTTGAAAAAAAAAAACTACAAATATGTTTGTTATTAAATTGTCTATCCATTAGTGTTAATACAAAATAGTTATTTATGCTACAAGTGCGGAAGGTTCCGATGAATAATAATAGGATTTCCGATGAGTGGCATTTTTATTCACGAGCGAGCGAAGCGAGTGAGTGGATAAATCGACACGAGTCGGAAATCATCTTACGTACGTGTATCATACAACATTTTACTATGCATTGTGCGAGGAAATAAATAAATTAATGAAATGAAATTAATAAAATGGCGGGCCTATTCAAGCGCGTTCAGCATACCCACAGATTAACTAATAATTCCTCGGGCATATCTACTGCGCATGTGCGAATAGCTGTCATATCGTAACGCAATAAGGCACGAGCAAAATATACGTTCTGCCAAACATATTTAATTAATATTTAAAATTAATTTATTGATCAAAAACTAACTCTAGAGTAATTAAAAACGCCTATAATAAAGTATTAGTTTTATTTTACCTTTATATGAATGATAATCTGTACATAACTAATTTTTAAAACTTTTCTCAAATAATAAAAACTCTATGCGTCGGGCTGACGTTGGAGTTAAAAATTAAAAAAGTACAGGAAAGTAAAAAGCACTAGTGAAAAAAAGTGACACTTCGTACAGTTTGGCTGCTTGGAAAACCGTTCTTTTCGAGGACATGCATTGTAAAATAATTAATGAACACTTTACGAGGTGATGCTTAATATCAATAATTATTTCTCATTTTTATGTTTTTTTGGAAGGAGATTACTTAGTGAAATATATACAACATTTAAAAAAAAACTATATCTACCATTTTAGAATCAATATTAGTTACGTAGAAATTAAATGTATTTTTATTAATTGATATTTCTTTTTAAATAACGAGTAGGTAGCTCCTAAAAACAGCACAAAAAATGGCTTGCGCGGCGTTTTGCTCGGGGTACCGCCTTAATACATAGGAGCTGAAAGTTTTCCATCGTACGGCTTATATGTATAAATTATATATAATAAGTAATTGTTTTTCATCATCATCATCATTTCAGCCGAAAGACGTCCACTGCTGGACATAGGCCTCCCCCAGGCGTCGCCACATTGACCGATCCCGTGCGTCTAGCATCCAGCGCCTTCCCGCAACCTTAACCAGGTCATCGGTCCACCTAGTGGGAGGCCTTCCAACGTATCGTCTTCCAGTTCGCGGTCGCCACTCCAGAACTTTTCGGCCCCATCGGCCATCCGTTCTGCGAGCAATGTGCCCTGCCCACTGCCACTTAAGTTTGGCAATTCTTCGGGCTATGTCGGTAACTTTGGTTCTCCTGCGGATATCATCATTTCTGACGTGATCACGCAAGGAAATTCCGAGCATAGCCCTCTCCATTGCCCTTTGGGTGACTTTAAGCTTTCTGATAAGGCCCATTGTGAGCGACCACGTCTCGGTCCCATAGGTGATCACTGGCAACACACACTGGTCATAGACTTTTGTCTTGAGACTCTGCGGTAAATTGGACGAGAAGATACCACGCAACTTCCCGAACGCCGCCCAGCCGAGTCGGATTCGACGGTTGACCTCTTTCTCGAAGTTGGACCTACCCAACTGGACCGTTTGTCCCAGGTAAACATAATCGTCTACAACTTCAAGTGTAGAGTCTCCGATCTTGATAGGAGTGGGTGTTACATGGGCGTTCACCATGACCTTGGTTTTGTCCATGTTCATTTTAAGACCCACTCTTTCGGAAGCTCTACTAAGGTCATCGAGCATTTTACTGAGGCTCTCCATAGTCTCAGCCACGATCACTATGTCGTCGGCAAACCGAAGGTGAGTGATGTACTCGCCATTAACGTTGATGCCAAGCCCCTTCCAGTCCAGAACCTTGAAGACGTCCTCCAGCGCAGCAGTGAACAGTTTCGGAGAAATTACGTCTCCCTGTCTTACGCCGTGCTGGAGAAGGATAGGTTTCGAGGTCTGATCCTGAAGACGGACTGACATGGTGGCGTTTTTGTACAGACACTTCAACACCTCAATGTACCGGTAGTCGATCTGGCACCGTTGGAGAGACTGTAGTACAGCCCAAGTCTCGATCGAATCGAAGGCTTTCTCGTAGTCCACAAACGCTAAACAGAGAGGCAAGTTATACTCTTCGGTCTTCTGTATAACCTGCCGCAGCGTATGTATGTGGTCTACGGTGCTAAAGCCTTTTCGGAATCCGGCTTGTTCGGGAGGCTGGAAATCGTCAAACCTGCGCGCGAGACGCTTCGTGATGACTCTTGAAAACAACTTGTAAACATGGCTAAGAAGCGAGATGGGCCTATAGTTCTTCAGCCGGGCATTGTCGCCCTTCTTGAAGAAGAGTACCACCACACCCCTGCACCATGCCTGTGGCGTTTTGCCCTCGAGTATGACGGAATCAAAAAGCTTCTGAAGGGCCTTGAGGACCGGTTTTCCACCCGCCTTCAGGAGTTCAGCCGTGATTCCGTCATCACCCGGCGCCTTGTTGTTTTTAAGCTGTTTCAGAGCCATCCTAATCTCGTACAGGCTGACGTCCGGGATATCTTCGGTATAGTGTCGGGTCAATCTAGCTCTTGGGTCGTCTGCTAGATTCGCAACGGGTTTACTGGTTGACGTGTACAACTGCCCATAGAAACTCTCGATCTCCCTCAGAAGCTCCGGTTTGGCGGATACAATCCTGCCATCATCGGTCTTCAGTTTCGTGAGCTGGCTCTGCCCAATAGACAGATCCCTTGAAAACATCTTGGAGCCTTTATTTCGCTCAATCGCGTCTTTAATACGCTCGGTATTAAAGCGGCGGAGGTCTCTTTTCAAGGATTTAGAGATCTGTCTATTGATCTGCCGGTATTTGCACGCCTCATCTGAAGACTGCAGGATCATCTCACGCCTCTCCTTCATAAGCTTGAGGGTATGATCAGAGAGCTTTTTGTTTCTATCTGTACGACGGGTCTTGAAAAACTTAGACCCGACCGTATGGACAGCTTCCACGAACCCGTCGCCGTATTCGTCCACGGAGCTCCCCAGGCACTCGAAACGATTCTGGAGTTCGAGCTGAAAGCTCTCGGGGTTTTGGACCTGGACTTGTGCTGGACGGAGCGTGGACTTCATCAGTCGAGACCTTTCAAGCTTAATATTAATGTTCAATGTGCCTCTTACCATGCGGTGATCGCTCCCGGTTTTTACCGAATTGATCACAGAGACATCATTGAACATTTGCTTCTTGGTTGACATGATGAAGTCGATCTCATTTTTTGTTGCACCATCGGGGCTCTGCCAGGTCCACTTCCGGTGTTCACGCTTTTTGAAGAAGGAGTTCATCATATAGAGGCCCTCCTTCTCCATAAAACTGGCCAGTAGGTGACCCCGGTGGTTCCGTCGTCCAACTCCAAATTGCCCCACTTGCAGCTCATCCTCGTCTCGTTTGCCCAGTTTCGCGTTGAAGTCCCCCATGACAACGGTGAAGTGAGTTTTGAAACCATGCATGGCTCTGGAGATATCCTCATACATGGTCTCTACCTCGTCGTCGGGGTGTGCCGAGGTTGGGGCGTAGACCTGTATGACCTTCAGCGAATATCTAGAGGATATTCTGAGTATAAGGTACGCCACCCTGGTCGACACACTCTCGATCTTCACCACGTTGTTCACAAGGGACCTGTGGACGATAAACCCGACACCACCTTGGGACTGCCGGTCACCCTCTCGGAAATAGAGCAGGTTACCGGATTTGAGGATTATCGAGTCCTCCCCCTCTCTTCGGACTTCAGATAACCCTATAATGCTCCATCGCAACCTGCTCAATTCCTCTTCGAGCTCGGTGATCTTCTCGTCGGTCCGAAGTGTGCACGTGTTGTACGTTGCCAGGTCCAGTCGTCGGTGATTGTTGGGGTAGCCGGATCTCGTCCGGAGATTCTTAGCACCCCTTGCCATGCCGTAACC
This sequence comes from Orthosia gothica, assembly GCA_949775005.1. Classification (NCBI taxonomy): domain Eukaryota; kingdom Metazoa; phylum Arthropoda; class Insecta; order Lepidoptera; family Noctuidae; genus Orthosia; species Orthosia gothica. The sequence continues at coordinate 3,659,423 of OX459048.1, read as the reverse complement.
TCGACCGCTACCGTAGTCGAGGGTAGGCGGGCTGCCGGGCACTAGGGGCCATTTTTTATTTGTGCTATTCATAGGGGGGGTTTTGCCATAATCGCCACGCTTGGCAGGCGGATTGGCGATCGCAGTATGGTTGTTATAGGAGCACAGAGAATGCTGCTGCCCATTCTCTGGTTTGTCCCTTAGTCGCCTTTTACGACACCCACGGGAAGACATGGGATGGTGAAATTCTTAACGTCCGGCACCATACGGAACTCCGGCACCATACGGAACGGGCCATACGGTAATTGTTTTTGCCAGGTCGTAATCAATATCAGTCAACCTCTTCTTTTGAACGTTAGCTTCACGCTAAGCATCCATGCTTGCAAGCACTGGCTTGATGCTATACAAAAAAAACGAAAGCCAATCCTTTTAGCGTTGGAAGATAAAGATAAAGATAATTTATTTGCCATAACATGTGTTTACATACCTTATGCATGCAAGATGTTGACTTAATTTGTAACACATACATGTTTTGCCTATCGAGGCGTACAAATATCAAGTTTACAAAATTATTTATGTTAATTAAATTGTTATAGAACATTTAGATTATAAATTTTAAACAAAAACAATAAATTGATCGTAAGTTAATGTCAGAAAAACGAAAAAAATAATAAAAAACTAACAATAGATCGTCATCAATATCAAATCATAAAAATATCATAAATAATCAAGTTCAAATTAAAATCAGAGGTATAATCAAATCATAAAATGTCATAGAGAATTGTGGTTAGTTAATTAAAATAATGTCAAAGAAAAATATAATAAAATCATAAAATGTCTTGCAAAATCAAGATTAATAATATAAAAAAATGGAAATACCAAAGACAGATCGATATCACACTAATATTATGAATACTACGAAAGTTTCGATGAATGTGTGTATGTTTGTTCCCAATCACGCTAAAACTGGTGAACGGATCAGGATGAAATATGGCACAGAGACAGGTTATAGTCTGGAAAAGCACTTAGGCTACTTTTCATCCCGGTATAATGTTCCCTTGGGATAAAAAAAAACTTATTACGCGGACGAAGCCGCTGGCAAAAGCTAGTAAGTAATAATCAGCTTTTCCGGTTGAAGGACCGATATCAAAATAGACGCAAAATCACAGAGCTTACGAAATTCAATTATAAGCTTACTATAACAAGATACGCATTGAATGAGAAATTGAATGGGAATTACGAATAATTGGTACTATGGTCCTGTATTATTGTACCTAAGGGTCAAGCAGATTAGTAAATTCCACAATAGGATGTTGGGATAACCGTTCAGCTGGACTAATGGTAGCTGGACAAAAGTTCAGCCATAATACTAGCTTTCGAAACAGAATGCGGATCAAAATGGTTACTGTGGCACGGGCACCCAACGCTAAGAAAGAAAATTATGTTCAAATAAACTGCACTAGATGGCGTGATAAGCTTAGAATTCTTATTGAGGTTTATGAAATATTAAAATTTTCTAGAACCGATCATAAAAAATGTGTGTTCTTGTTTAATTTATTCTCCTAAGTACAAATATAAGGAATAATGGGCTCTTTATTCATATTTCGAAGATTATTTGAATGGATCATTTAAAATTGATTCCAATAGATGGCGCGGTATTCAATTTCTGAGGCATCCACTCGTTTTATTCAATTTGTTTTATAACACATCTTTGGTACAATGGAACTGTAAAAACGTGCAATAAAATACTAAAAAACAAATCGTCTGTATTTAAATAAAATGATTCACGAACCGACTCGGCTGGGCAGCGTTCGGGAAGTTGCGCGGTGTCTTCTCGTCCAACTTACCACAGTGTCTCAAGACAAAAGTCTATGACCAGTGTGTGTTGCCAGTGATGACATATTGCTCTGAGACGTGGTCGCTCACAATGGGCCTCATCAGAAAGCTTACAGTCACTCAAAGGGCAATGAGGGGGGCTATGCTCGGCGTTTCCTTGCGTGATCGAATCAGAAATGTCGAATCAGAAATGTAATGAAAATCAGAGATCCGTAAGAGAACCAATGTTACCGACATAGCTCTAAGAATTGCCAAACTTAAGTGGCAGTGGGCAGGGCACATTGCTCGCAGAACGGATGGCCGATGGGGCAGGAAGGTTCTGGAGTGGCGGCCGCGAACCGGAAGACGTTGCGTTGGAAGGCCTCCCACCAGGTGGACCGATGACCTGGTGAAGGTTGCGGGGATCCGCTGGATGCGAGACGCACGGGACCGGTCAATGTAGCGACGCTTGGGGGAGGCCTATGTCCAGCAGTGGACGTCTATCGGCTGATATGATGATGATTCACGAACCGAGTAAATCCTTTAACTTTCAAGTCGCTGCTAACACCATCTATATCCGTGGCAAGCAACCGAACGCGATCGATGTTCTTAGAAAAAAAATCTGAGTAATCTGAAGAAAATGCTAGTTACATCGGCACGGTTTCTTTGTATGGGATGAGACATCTATGCATCTATATTTACGGCATCCATAAATAATATCAAAAAATTACATTGACCATAGTACCTACTTATAGACACCGACAATTCACCAGTTATATTAAATCTGAGCCAAGGAGCCAATAGCCATTAACCAGGCTACAATTCTAATCTCCAGACGGCTATTGACTGATTTCAAATGGAATAAATAACTTTAATAACACAACGCTTGTCATAGAACCAAAAATTCGCAGACATGTGACATCCACCAACCCGCACTGGGCCCGCGTGGTGGTTTACGGCCTATTCCCTCTCACGGAGAGAAGGCATGTGCCCCAGCAGTGGGAACATTAATAGACTGATGATGATGAACACAACGCAAATCTAGAGTAATTAAAACCAGAATATCATGTGGTAGAGCTTGCAACTACTAGAGCAACGAATCAATCAATCTGCCTAGCCTTTTCGCAACTATATTGGGGTCAACTTCCAGTCTGACCGGATTCTGGTAAGACTGGAAGTAGGTCGTAGGACTGCCTATCTGACCTCCATAACCCAGTAACTGGGTAGCACGATGTTGGCAAGACTGGTGTCAGATCTTAGGCTTCTGACTACCCGTAACGACTGTCAAAGATCGTCAAATGACAGCCGGGACCAACGGCTTAGCGTGCTTTCCAAGGCACAAAGGAAACTCGGTATGTTGAAATGGTCACCCATCCTCGGACCGACCTCGTCAAGCGGTGCTTAACCTTGATGATCGACCAGTGCGGCTGTTATTATTTAGCCACGAGCTCCTCTTAACTGAACTGAACTAGAGCAACAAAGCGATAATAAAATATCATATCTCAGAGCAAATTATTCGAACAACAATAGACCTAATATCTATTACAACAGTTATACAATATTATAATGATACCTAATTTTTCCCCAAAATCACAAACTTTCTCTCAATATTTTGCTCAAACAATGAATATTCAACAAAATATCAAAACAATTGAAAACATGTGCATGTATTTATTTTAACTATTTGGCAGTGTTGGTACAAAGCTCGCCCCTATGTTGGTAGATACTGTTGGTAGTAATAAAAGTGCGTAATGTTGGACGTTGACGTGTCGCACATAATTATGTAGTGTTGGATACGGGCAGCAGATGTGCAACATAGATACAAGTAGTTTAGTTTGTACACACTATTCGTGTTGCCACCGTAATATTATTTTTGTGAAAAAAAAAAATATGCCTGCATAATTTAGCAACCAAAAATATTCTAAAACAATAAAGAAAAATCACATACATTATATTATTTTTACAATTTAAATCGATCCATACTAATATTTTATATGTAAAAGTAAATAAGTCTCTCTGTTTGTCTGTTACCTTTCACAATAAACCACTACACCAATATAGATGAAATTTGGTACGGAGATAGTTTGAGACGCTGGGAAGGATATAGGATTGTTTTTCCCAGAAATCTTCCTTAAGGTTGAACTAGTCGACCGCACGAACTAATTTGTGCGCGGGGTTAAAATGCATGCTATCTTATCCGACAACTCTTGCGAAAGAAATAGATGCTGTGATGAGCAGTAAGAAGCTAGTTCGCGTACGAATTAGCACTTTTGCAAATTTGTATCGAAATGGATGATGATTTAGGACGAAAACGAGCACGCGAAATTTTATAATCAGACCTTTGGGTGTCTAGATATCATGAAAAAACAACTACATTTATATTTATTAAATAACATTATTTGCATTGTTGAATTACTAATCTATCCCTGTATGGAGGCCGTTTTGCAAATTTCCTTCTTCTTATGGTATTTATTGCCGCCTAAAGATGCGTTAAAATTAGTGTTGAAATATGGAACTTTCGACGCTCATAACTTTCAAATATATTATTTTTTTTACATTTTTGTTTCCATACAGGACTAGATAATGATGAAACAAATTGATATCATTTTTTATTTTGAACATACAACGTCAAACAGTGGAGTAATCTCTAGACTACGTTTGTATGAAAGAATTTTCGACTAGTGTATCCTTAAGAGGGTGGCAAGGGTTGTGCAAATTTGAATAGTGAACTAATTATTGCTCAAGTAAGGCGGCGCACACACCAACAATATTATTGCGCGATATACAAATAGGCTATTCGAAGTACTAATGCTACGCAGACGAAGTCACGGGTAAAAACTAGTGAATTTATTAAACACTAGCGGATGGCTCGCAGTTTTACCCGCGTAGTTCCCGTTCTTGTGGGAAATACAGGGATAAAAGTAGCCTATGTCACCCGGGGATAGTGTAGCTTCCCAACGGTGAAAGATTTTTTGAAATCGGTCCAATAGTTTTTAAGTTTATTCGTTACATACAAAAATAAAAATAAAACAAATCTTCCCTTTTTACCCGACTGGTTACCCGACTGGGTTATGTGTTTCGCGCGTATCTTGTATGTATGTATGTTTGTATGTTTGTAATATTCTTTATTACCTCATATCTTTTCAACCGCTTGCCCGATTTATATAATTAAGACATCGATAGATAAGTCTTTACCGCCCAAGTATTCTTAGATAGGTGAAATTCTAAAAAAACAAACAAGACGGATTTTGGGCGCCATATTGTGCGGGTCCTAATTTTTTTAATCTTCTGAACCCATCGACTGGGGTATCAAAATGAAGGGATTTAAGAGGTGATTACAAAAATATATACCACTTATATGTTTAAAAGTAATTCGAAAAAAATATATAACTAAAAATTTGTAAATAAAAAAAGTTAATTTTAAAATAAAAAACCCGACTGATTAAGAACTAAAAAGCTGTAAACAAGATTTTTTTTTGGGTTTTTGATTTCAAAATTAACTTTTTTACAATATTAGTAATAATATAGAAGTATAGATCTAGATAATTTGTAATTTAAATAATTATAAAAGAGAATATATGATTAAATTATTCTTTTTTGCTGGCTTATATCAGTTTTTTTAACAAGAAATGCCTAAATTATATCATCAAAGTTCAGAGGCAAAGATGCAGTAAGTACCTAGAGCTGACTTTAATAATATCCCATACAGCAGCACTACAAAAGCTCTTAAAAGACTCCCATTTTTTTTTAACACCCAATTTTTAACCGACCTTCAAGCATGTCCTACTTAACTGTAAAAGTCAAGGTGACTTCAATGTTTAAATATTAAGAATCTAAACCGACTTCTACATTATCGATCGAACTATATCTGAAGCAAGCACGTGACATTGCATTTTTTATCGTTATAAAACACATTATCATCATTTACTCAGCTGGGTAAAGATTGATATTGAATCTGTGATGCATCGGCACGCGTCTGGCTTAATCCTTTAGAACGCGACCTTGATGCAGCTGAATTTTTGCTATCGAGATATTTCAAATCATTTAAGCTCTTTGTTGAGTCTTTTTTTAGGGTTCCGTAGCCAAATGGCAAAAAACGGAACCCTTATAGATTCGTCATGTATGGCTGTCTGTCTGTCTGTCTGTCTGTCCGTATGTCACAGCCACTTTTTTCAGAAACTATAAGAACTATGCTGTTGAAACTTGGTAAGTAGATGTATTCTGTGAACCGCATTAAGATTTTCATTCAGAAATAGAAAAAAAACAATAAATTTTGGGGATTCCCATACTTGAAACTGAAACTAAAAATTTGTTTTTTCTTCAAACCCATCCGTGTGGGATATCTATGGATAGGTCTTCAAAAATGATATTGAGGTTTCTAACATCATTTTTTTCTAAACTAAATAGTTTGCGCGAGAGACACTTCCAAAGTGGTAAAATGTATGTCCCCCCCGCTGTAACTTCTAAAATAAGAGAATGATAAAACTAAAAAAAATATATGATATACATTACCATGTAAACTGCCACCGAAAATTGGTTTGAACGAGATCTAGTAAGTAGTTTTTTTTAATAAGTCATAAATCGTAAACCGCAATTTACCAAGTACGGAACCCTTCGTGCGCGAGTCCGACTCGCACTTGGCCGGTTTTTGTTTTAATATAAATTATAGGCTCGCGCTTGACCATCATTTCACCTGATGGTAAGCGATGATGTGGTCGACGGTGAAGCACGCTTGCCTAGAAGAAACGTATTCACTCTTGACTTAAAGACCCCTAGATTGTAGCGATCGGGAAACACAGACTCCGGCAGGAGTCTTCATCATCTGTCTGCCCTTGTCTCATTTTACTTGGGGTCGGCGCAACAGATTTTCTTCTTCCATACCATCCTGTCCCCCGTCACTCCATCACTGACGCCCTTTTCTTTCATATAACTCCTCACACAGTCCATCCATCTTTTCTTTGGCCGTCCCCACCCTCTTCATCCATCCACATCCGTATTCATGCATTACATTCACAGCTAACATGTTGCAGGTGATTTGGCAAATATTTTACAGTCGGCCGCCAGCCTGACACCAACTCTCCTTGGGAATGCTATTGCTGGTGGTTTACCCGCCATCCAGTATATGGCCGAACGATAACTGTATGTGTCTTACCGCCGCCCTTAAGGCCTTTTACTGTGCCTAACTGCCTCGCCACCGATGGTGGATTTCCATTGCGGCCGAGACAGATCCTGTGCGCTATGCAGGAAGCAACTGCAAGACTTAAGTGCCGAAACACGTAAGACCCTCTCTACCAGGATTAGCCACTGCTGGAATTCGACGCTAACACCCCACATTAAATTTCCGAACAATATATCCGTCCGAGCCGTCTCTTCAAAAAAGCCATCAGGTCGTTTGTTATCAACACCATGTCGGTACGTTTTTTTATCAACACCATGTTTGAGCACCACCATGGGGTCGTGGGGCTTTCGGGACCGGGACCGCGGTCCCAGATTCCCCTTTCAGATACAATATTATTTTTGAGTAGTAGTTTGGGACCAGAAATAAAATGAACAACGTTATGTCTTGGGAAAGTACGGTCAACCAAAAATATATAAACTATTTTTATAAACCGATAAAATATTTCTTTTATTTTAAAAAATGGTAGGCTTTTAGAAGTAAATCTAAAAATAAGATACTCATTACGAAATTTAATTACAACACAATCTATAAATATTTTTATATGGATATCTATTCATCATCATCATCTGCTGGACATAGGCAGTCCCGTGCGTCCCGCATCCAGCGGAAACCCGCAACCTTCAGTCATCTTTCCACCTTGTGGAAGAACTTCTAATGCAACATCTTCCGGTTCGCGGTCACCTCTCCAGAACTTTTCTGCCCCATCGGCCATCCGTTCTGCGAGCAATGTGCCCTGCCCACTGCCATTTAAGTTTGGCAATTCTTCGGGCTATGTCGGTAACCCTGATTCTCTTGCGGATCTCTACATTTATGATTAGATCACGCAAGGATATGCCGAGCATAGCCCTCCTATTGCCCTTTAGGTGACTGTAAGCTTTCAGATGAGGCCCATTGTGAGCGACCACGTCTCAGAGCCATAAGTCAAAACTAGCACCAAACACTGGTCATAGACTTTCGTCTTGAGACACTGTGTTATGTTGGACGAGAAGAAACCGCGCAACTTTCCGAACGCTACCCTGCCGAGTCAGATTCGACAGTTGACCCTACCCAACTGGATCGTCTGTCCCAGGTAGACATGACATAGTCATCCATAACTTCGAGTGTAGTCTCCAACCTTGACAGGAGTGGGTGTAAAATGGGCATTCAACATCAGCTTGGTTTTGTCCATGTTCATTTTAAGACCCAATCTTTCGGAAGCTCTACTGAGGTCATCAAGCACTGTACTGAGATCCTGCATGGTGTCAGCCCTGACCACTATTTCGTCGGCAAACAGAAGGTGCGTGATGTTCTCACCATTGACGTTGAAGCCTAGCCCTCTCCAGTCCAGAACCTTGAAGAAATCCCCCAGAGCAGCGGTGAACAGTTTCAGCGATATGACGTCTCCTTATCTCAAATCTCGCTGCAGAAGGATAGGTTCTGAGGTCTGATCCTGCAAACGAACTGACATGGTGGCGTTTTTGTACAAACAAATCAATACTTCGATGTACCCGTAGTCGATTCGGCACCGTTGGAGAAACTGCAGTACAGCCCAAGTCTAGATCTAATCGAAGACTTTCTCGTTGTCTACAAACGATAAGTAGAGAGGCAGGTCGTACTCTTCGGTCTTCTGTATAACATGCCGCAGCGTATGTATGTCGTATACGGTGTTTAAAACTGCGCGTGAGACGATTCGTGATGACTCTTGAAAACAGCTTGTAGACATGGCTAAGAAGGGAGATGGACCTATAGTTCTTCAATAGGGCATTGTCATTCTTCTAAAAAAGAGTACCACCACACCCCTGCACCATGCCAGTGGCGTTTCCCCTCGAGTATGACGGAATCAAACAGCTTCTGAAAAGCCTTCAGTACTGGGTTTCCACCCGCCTTCAATAGTTCGGCCGAAATTCCTTCATCACCCGGCGCCTTGTTGTTCTTAAGCTGTTTTAGAGCCATCCTGCAGCACTGTGTAATGATGTGATGTGTGGGAAAGTATCACTCTCCCACACATCTACGTCCGCGAATATCATATTCTTCATACTCACATTATACATACATCTCTCTCTTCTCTTATACATTGATATATTTTTATTTTATTTATAGCTACAACTATCCTTTTATAAGTGCAACTAAATAATATTACCCTTTATTTTGTACCGACACTGATATTCATGCAATTGTTGATTAAAATATTATATAATCTTTTTTGTTAACTGTACTTTAACTTCTTTTTTCTTGTGGTCCCAAAATACTACTAAAAATAATGAATGTATTTATAGGTGGAATCTGGGACCGCGGTCCCGGTCCCAAAAGCCCCACGACCCCCACCATGAATAGATACCCCACATGAGTCTGGTTTTGAATTTATTGAAATTATAGATGCCTAACAGTAATATTTTCGTGATAATGTGTGTTACCGACTCTTGAATAGTCAGAATCGAAAAATAGAGTGTAGCTAGGATGTTAATTTGGAATCATCGACGCGTCGATAAGAACAAGTACGAGTCGGACTCGCACGCGTAGAGTTCCGTAGGTACCATTATCGCAAAAAGCGCCAAAAATCACGTTTGTTGTACAAGAGGATTACTTAAATATTTATTTTATTCTATTTTATTTTATTATAGCGGCAACAGAAATAAAAAAAAAAACAAAATTTCAACTTTCTAGCTACCACGGTTCATGGGATACAGCCTAGTGACAGACAGAAAGACGGACTATAACGTGTCTAGTCATTCTGTTATGCTTTTCATTTTTAACCACAGACGAAAAAAGAGGGATGTTATAATTTGACGTGTGTAATTGTGTATCTGTTTGTGGCATCATAGCTCCTAAACGGATGAATCGATTATGATTTAGTTTTTTTGTTTGAAAGGTTATTGAGAGTGTTCTTAGCTGCTCTATGTCCGATGATAATCGGTTCAGCCGTTCTAAACTTATGGGCGTTTTTCTGTTTCATTCGGGTGTTTTCGCAAGACATCGTGTCATATTTACGTGTTCAATAGATTGTCGATCGAAGCGTGTCTACTATGTACTAGATAAATTATGTAGCATGAAATAAAAATTATTGAGTTTTTTAAAAAAAAATCTTGTTATAATGTTTTTTCTAATCTTGAATAACAAATACTCACATATAGGTACTAGTTAGGTATATAAGAAGAAGTAATTATTTTATCGACTGCTTTTAAAAGGTATAAAAACAAAATAAAATTTTATGTATACAAACATAATTTTACTTCTGTAATAATTTGTAAAACATTATTAACAGATCAAGCGATATCAAAGTTTGTTTTACTTTAATTTCTTTTTTATATAAATCGATTTGATATCTTGATCTATTAACGATTTATAATCCGAAATAAAGGTTTTACAACCGATTCTTAATTAGAACAAAAACTAACAATAAAATTTACTTAAAATTTGTTATGGAAAACTCATCCTTACGTACTTGTAATAAGGATCTATAAAACGTTCCTACTTTTAGCAGATGTTTAGTCAAAAACTATCAGTAACTATTGGACAAGGGTAAGTCTGCACATAACATGAACTTTACCTAAATAAAAATAGAGTATATTTTCTATTGCTACAGCTTTAAATCAAACATGGTATACTTCAATAGTGATGACAAGTCACAAGATCGAAAGATATTAACAGTTTTGTATTTATTATCGATATAAAAGAGATTCTGTTCTAGTAAGGTGTAAAGTAGTAAATTATGAGAGAGGGAATGACGTGACATGGTAACATCCACAGACATAAATCTAACTAGATAACGCAATAGTCCCTCCATTTGTATGAAAACCAAGCGTGACACATTTTGACACACAATTTAAAAACAAATTTACTTACCAGTGAAAGAAAACATTTTTATGCCTCTGCCAACTTTTTCTATACAGTCTTTACAGCTCAATATGGCTTAAAAAGGCAATTTTCTAGATTTCGGTGGAGGACATCCACCGAAATCTAGGAAATTGCCTGCTTCGTGACGATTTACCTGTATTGTAACCTCGTAAAAACTGATTCACATCCGTGCACTTCAACGTAAGGTTCAGTTGAAAACCAGCGTCAGGCAACTCCCAGTTGTCTTGCATTTTGCTGAACTGGAACTTTTTGGCGCAGCCGCGGGGCACACTATGTAATTGTTTTTATTAAATTCTTTTTCCTTATATTTGTACATTGTGTGTATCTGTGTATGCCAAATAAACTGGTTTTCTTTCTTCTTTCTTTCTTTCTATAATGCTAAATGAAAACCTCGAATTACGATCATTTGTCGTAACTTTACTCCGGTTTTTGACACGCGAAGTACATACAATCGCATCATCTAGTTTGATTTATATCTGGTGGTAACATCAATAAATATGCTTCTTATTCTAGTTAACAAAAGGAAAGTTCAAAATAAGGTAGGTACTGAATTAGCATTGGCAGACGATGTAAACCCAACACAGGATCTAGACAAATTAAAAAAAATAGGAGAAAACTTTAAAAATAAAAATAATGGAACAAAACTTTTAATAAAAATCTTTAATTACCTACTTGAAAACCTTATATAAATCACACTCTTGAGACAGCAATCTAGTCAATGGCCATTGGCTAACTAGAAAAAAGTATGTTGTCAATCTCCAAAAAAACAAATTGTATCAGCTGTTTCTCAAAGGTTCCTCATCTTAAATTCTCTTTTAAACTGCCACAACAGATTAGCTTTTGAAACTCACAGTTCAACGTCTTTCCAAATAATACACGCTTCAATAATACTCAAAGAGAGTTTCCTTAATCCTAAGTCCGATTGTATTTTTTCACTGATTGCACAAATTGTTCATTATTCTGCCAGTAGAAAAAAAAATGCAGCTGTCGGCTTGCCCACGTGTTATAGAAGGAATTTTGCTCCAATTCCCTTTGTCACACACCCTCGCATAAGAAAGAAGAAGTTTTGAACCGAATTTATAATTATTTCTTTTCTTACAACCGAAACAAAGTTACCTTTGCCTTTACGTATCTCAAAATGGCGACCAAGTCATTCCGAAACGCCATTTTCGCAATTCGAAATTTAAAATTGCACGATTCCAATTGACATTTCATAGACCTCTCAAAATTAAAGCACCAAATTATAGTGTTGAATGTTTTATACAATTTTGGACTCTGTACTTTTGAAAGAAGGTAGTATTGAACTGAAGATAATATTTTTGTTTTCTGGCAATTCACCGTAAGATTGTGTCCGGTATTGTAAGATTTACAATTTCACAAAATGTTAGATGACAGTAACGTGCGGATTTATTGCTATACAAAAGTTATAACAAATCATTGAGGAACAGTTTCATTGTCCAATTGGTATGTGTACAGAAAAAAATAACTGAATACATAGTACATATTGTGTTCTTTTGACTTCTATGTAGAGAATCTAAGTTTATAGTGATGATAAGATATTATTGAACGTTGAAACAGGTTGAAACCCAGAAATGTGTGGAACTACTTACAGAAGCTGCTGAAAGTAACTGTTTTAGGTAAATTTCTCGCAACTAGCTTTCGCATAATACGCTGAAAAAGTTGCCTAAGGGCCTAATCAAATTATTAAGAAAGCGGCTATTTGTATTTATTCGCCCGGATATTTTCAAGTTATTTTAGTGCTAACGGGACAACTCATTTCTACAAGGTCCATCTAATAAAATATAATATGTCAGTAAAATATTCTTATTGTACATAAATATCTGGTTTTTTTCATCGTCGGATCCTGTCAAAGAGCACACGACCATGCGCTTCACCTGGCCCCTAGTGATGTACCTAGCGTGCAGACAATTTGTTCGATAAATATTTAATCTATGTTGATCGTCAGGCTGGCCGGAAGGAATCCTGTTCAAATATAGAACATGTTTTCACCTTTGTTACGTAACATGCGGTTTACGTTTTAGATTTTCACTTTCGAAATTCGAATTTTTGTGTAAGTTCAATAAGTGTGCAGTCACGGAAAAGGTTGTATTGGAAGTGATACATTTTTCAGACGGATATTTAGTGACGTACTTTGAAAGAAACGGTCAACAACAACCTCAATGTTTACATACAGAAATGGCTAGGAGTTCCTCAAATCCTTTCCAACCCACAAATAGGCTAAAAAAAAGCTTCACTTGTAGCTTGTGCTACAAGTAAGACAAAAAGAAATCTTTTGCAAATTCTTATTCGGTGTTTTCCCACCCCAATATCGATAAAGTTCCCAACCCTACAGCGTCTAACAAGCATTCAACCGCATTTCGTCTCGCAAATACCTTTGCACAAAACTCCTTCAAGATATATTTATTCCATTTCAAACAAAAGAAGGGTCGCGGCAGCTGATTTCGTTTTTTGTAATAGAAATACCAGACTTATCCCAATTTGAATACTTTAGAGCATGCTAAAACCACCCCTATTATTAAGGAAATAGAGTTCAAGATAAACATTTTGGGCATCAAAATAATGTTGTCGCACGGAAAAATAGTCCACGCGTTCAAGAATTAGTACTCAAATTACTTGACTCCACCAGAAGAGGTCTTATTACAGAAAAGGGTACGTATTGCGGTACCGCATTGTGGAATTAAAAATAGTGTAAATGTCTTTAAAAAAATAAAGGAAGTGGGTTGAAGTTTGTCCAATTTTGACAGCTAATCCTGACATTTAATTAGTGGTGTTACCAGAAAATTAAAAGGATATTTTTTCGTGTGGCAATAATTGGGCCATTGAGATGGTTAATTAAAAATGTCGCTTATTGTGGTACACGTGCCGGATCCTACTAGATTTCCGGGATAGTTTTGATCGGTAAACATACAAAAAACATACGGAAGTACACAACAAATTTTATTAATATTTCCTCTTTACAGTTTCGCTGCACTAAAACCCAGAAAGAACCAAAATACTTAAAAATGAACTTGAAGATGAAAACATTGTCACACGAAGACTGTAATCTGATATCAATTGACAAACATTATATCAACTTGCACCAGAAAAGTCTACTCCAATAAAATTCCTACCTCAGTGTAAACCATACACCAAGCTAATATTTTCAGTGACTGCATTGCAAACAACCTCAGCCACATACAACGGTTATTACAATTCTAGACTAACGCAGGCAGCTTTTGTAAGTAGACTGATTGCACGGTGACGTAAGCACATCAAATTGAATAACAGGATATTACCTAGCTGAAAGCGCCCCGGATGGATTAATGTGTCACCTAGCCTTACCTGCTTGCCTGGTAGGTGCGCTGTTTACTGACCTACTTACCTATTAAGATAAATGTAGGTAGATTGTGTTCTAGTTGGAAAAGTTACCGTTGGTGTTATCTTGTTTTTGGGGTAGCTGAAATGATTTTAGCTTTATATTCGAGCAAGTGTTTTCAATTGCAGCAAACTATTCTAAATGGACTAACATTGTCTTTCAGTTATAAAAAAAAAAATCAGAGGGGGACGTGTTAGACTTTAAGATCACTTTAAAGTCTCTCATTTTGAGAGTATCAGACGTAGTTATATTTAAAACTAGCTGACCCCCGCGGCTTCGCTCCCGTCATAATTATAGCCTATGTTGCTCGGGAATAATGTAGCTTAAATAGGTTAAAGATTTTTTTAAATCGGTCCAGTAGTTTCGGAGCCTATTCGGTACAAACATAACAAAAAATATTTCCTCTTTACAATATTGTTATAGATACAATATTCATCGTCCAGTTTTACTAAGCATTTAAACAAAAGAAGAAAATTTATTCAACAACGACAAAATCACTGACAGATTTTTTTTCAATCGGATTTTACCCAAACTAACTTTTTAACACCCTCCGATTAAACACAAAACTAAATGGTACAATAACTATGAACAAATTAAAGCACATTACTATTTGTCCCTTTTTTAAGCGTTTTACCCGCATTATTAATTTAATATTTTTTTCATATTCACAACTTCTGTTCTTTATTCAAGTGCACACGCACGGATGGACACTGCGTTCGCTTTTTGAATGTCACTCTCTTTTGGTATTGTATTTTATCGTGGACAATGACGTCATTATATCGATAAAATGACAACGTGGACAGCCCTAATCGTGTTACTAAAATGTTATTCAAATGCAATTTTTTGGTTGTTTCAATAGAATGATTTTTGGAGCCTTTGATTTTGCGTTGTTTTTTAATAAAAGGGCACGAAATGGTAGAGTGATGACGTTGAAGTGTGCATCGCAAAATTATTGTTTTTGAATCATAGTTACACATATTTTTTTTATTGTTGAGCCACACAATTAGGCGATGTTTGGTTGGATACTTAAATTCACTATCCCTTAATAGTTTTCAATTTGATTACGGCCAATCTATCTAAACCAATATTATAATGAGGAAAAATATTTATTTTTTAGTTTAGGCCAAGTTTCTTACCTCTAAATTATCGCAGAATTAATGTAACAAATTGACTGTTGAAAATTCATTCAACCAATCACAGCAGATAACACTTGCTTGACAATTTGTCAAATTGATTCTGCGATAATTTAGAGGTGCGAAACTCGGCCTTATTGTGGTTGTTTCTGGAATCACTGATCTCTGGAATAGGTAATAAACTACTTTTACTAATAATATTCTCTGCAACCCCATCTCTCATCTTAATTTATTCTCAATAAAATCTTCCCAAATATCATCAAAGAGATCTTAAGATATCGAGGATGCACCTCCTTAACATCAATACGATACTCAAAGATAACTATCACACTTCCGACCTTCATACACATAATATGTTGCTACAATCGGTTACCTATGCGATCGATAATCCTACAGAGCACAGAGCTATTAGACAAGTGAAATTGTATCAATCATCATTTTGATCTTGTCGTGTTGCAACAGCAATTGGAACAATGGCAAAATGTATGAGACTGCCGGGCGCTATCGAAATGTCAAGAAATTAGTCCCTTACATTTTGGCGTTGCGATCGTTACCATAACTGACAGACTGATCCTGTCTAGAGCCCCTGCGACAACGATTTGGCAGCCACTGCTTTCCGTACAAACCGACATGTCAGTAAGTATAATAGGATAGTTTTCTGAAAATTTGATTTTTGTCCGTCAGGTAGATTAATAAAAAAATATTGGACACGTAATAATGCGTTGAAATATCGTGAAAAGTCATGCCACTTTATATATACTGCCTTAGTGACGTCACAAGCTGCGCTTTAACTTTGTAATTTTTTATTAATTTTGTAAAGAAAAAAATATGTGTCCAATATTATTTGATAGTCTTAGGCTCACTGATGGACTCTATAGAATTATATTTTTTCCACCCAGGAAACATTCCTGCTGTAACAATCAATCTTCGTAACATTTACTCAACTATGCTCAGATCGGCTTCTATCTAATGGAGCGACTGCCAATCTTGGCAGGACTGGTGTCAGATTGTATAGCTTCTGACTTCCGTATAGACTGTCAAAGAACTTAAAATTACAACTGGAACTAACGGCTTAATCTAAGGCAACTGCTTACCGAGGCATGGAGGACACTCGGTATGTATTAGATGATCCACCATCGGCCAAACTCAAAAGCTTTAGGTTGAAGATCAACCCGTGCGCCTGATAAAACTTGGCTACGAGCTATCCACCGTCACCGTCGACGACCCGTGATAATTCCTTGAATGACTATGAAAGTTGAAACTTGTGCTCAGGGGCTTTACACTGACATGTCAAAAATATCATGATGAGATGGAGCTATACAGGACGAATAGCACTATCCCTTTTCCACAGCGGAATCATATTGGCATTGACATGTTATATTATGGCTCCAGTGCAATTGTACGGCCATGAATATGCAAGCACGGCGTCTAGTCGTTCCGTGCTCTGTGGATAAAATGGTAGAGGAAATAGAATCGTTTATAGACGACTTACTCGATTGTGGGTAAAAGGGGTGTATTCATGCTCAATTGATATTATGTGAACCGATGTTGCTTCGATATTGATACGTCGTTTTTGTTGCGGAAGACCTTTGAGAAAGAAGTAGGTATTATGGATGAATGGATTTATTCTTCTTGTTGATTAATTTTTTTGTTTGTTTTAAAGAAGTAACTGTAAAATATGGATGACTGTAAGAGTAGAGGATGGTCATAAAAAGCATGGATGATGGGCCGTGTGAAACATATGACTGGAAAACCAGTGAATACTGAGATGAAGACTGAGATGCAGTTTGGGGGCAGAACTAAATGGCATGCGATTGGAGAGGCATATGTTCAGTAATGGACTGCTATAGGCTGATGATGGGCGAAGAAGACACGTTGTGCCAATCGTGTTTATTTGACGCCCTTTGGCTGGAAATTAGGTAGGCTTTTACAAAACTTGGAGTGCCAAAAAATTTATAATAGGGATGGTTCCTGGATAGACTCGCGCACGAAGGGTTCCGTGTTCCATTATAGAAAAAAAACGCAAAAAAAAAAAACACGTTTGTTGTATGGAAGCCTCACTTGAATATTTATTTTTTATGTGTTTAGTATTTGTTGTTATAGCGGCAACAGAAATACATCATCTGTGAAAATTTCAACTGCCTAGCTATCACGGTTCATGAGATACAGAATGGTGACAGACGGACCGACAGACAGACAGACAGACGGACCGCGGAGTCTTAGTAATATGGTCCCGTTTTAACTCTTTGGGTACGGAACCCTAAAAATGATAATTATATTTAAACCGTCAGTGAGATTATCAAATAATATTGGATACGTAGTTTTTGCTTTACCAAATCAATAAGAAATGATAAAGATAAAGCGCATCAAAGTTCAGGAGTCCGCTTGTGACGTCGCTATGTCAGTATGTGTACTAACGGCGTGACGTCACACGATATTTCAACGCATTATTACGTCGTCACTATATGTTTATGTGTCAAAAGAAAAAATAAGTCCCCAATATTTTCTATTAATCTACATAACTAACCGATATAAAAATAATTTTCAGTGAACATACCTATTTGCACAATCAAGTTAGGAGAAGATACCTAATTATTATAATACAAAACCGGCCAAGTGCGTGTCGGACTCGCGAACGCAGGGTTCCGTACCATTAACGCTAAAAACGGCAAAAAAAACACCTTTGTTGTATGGGAGCCCCACTTAAATAATTATTTTTTATGTTTTTAGTATTTGGTGTTATAGCGGCATCAGAAATACATAATCTGTGAAACGTTCAACTGTCTAGCCATCACGGTTTACGGCTTCGTATTCAATTTTAGGGTTCCGTTTTTACCCTTTGGATACGGAACCCTAAAAATGAATACGAAGTACGTGTTTTGTTAGTCTCTAAAACAAAAGTGAAAGAAACCAATTCAGTAAAAATATAGATTTCCCCACTTATATTTTCAACAACACTGTGTAGTCTCCTATTGTCAAGTAACTCTAGACACCCATGGGACTTGTTATGGCTCTCGCCCATCGAGGAACTGTCAGGCACACTGTCACACCATGGTGACTGACGTTCGATGAACTGTTCAAAATAGCCCAGGGGAATTCAAATGTGTTCCTGTTTGCTGGGTCGTCTTTATGGTGTTATAGAATCATTGTAAAAGGAGCTTTTGATAAGGTTTACAAAACATAAGACAGGAAAAGATTCCTGTCACCAATCCTAAAGAGTGTTACAGATAAATAAAGTAAGAATATTTAAAAAGAGTAAACTAAGATAAGTTAATTATATTTTTAATAAATTTACCCCGAGTTTTTCACCTCTAAATTATCCCTGACCAAAAAATCGACATGAGATATGAGCATTCCTATTGGTCTAGCAGCACTGGTGGCGCATGAATTACAGTAGTGAATACGCCCAGATTTTAGAATAAAATCTTTATAAAATTGAATTTTGGACTTTTGAAAATAAAAAATCTACAAAAATGTTCGTTAGTAAATTGTCTATCCATTAGTGTTAGTACAAAAAATTATTAATGAACACTTTACGAGGAGATGCATTATATCAATAATTATTTCTCATTTTTATGTTTTTTTTGGAAGGAGATTAGTGAAATATATACAACATTAAAAAAAAAACTAAATCTACCATTTTAGAATCAATATTCTGTAGAAATTTAATGTATTTTTATTAATTGATATTTCTTTTTAAGTAACGAGTAGATAGCTCCTAAAAACAGCACAAAAACGTCTTGCGCGGCGTTTTGCTCGGGGTACCGCCTTAATGTGACAAATTGTCAAGCACGCGTTATCTGCTGTGATTATTTGAATGAATTTTCAACGACCAATCACAGCAGATAACGCGTGCTTGACAATTTGTCACATTAATTCTGCGATAATTTAAACGTGAGAAACTCGGCCTTATAGTTATAATTATTACCTTTCTTGCCTGCGGCTTCGATCCTGCGACACACCGCATTAATATCAGTTGATTTTTTATTTATTTTGTGTTTTTTTTTAAATGGTGTTAATTTTTTTGTAGTTTTTGTTTGAGTTTATTGTATTTTATTATGTATTACTAGCTGACCCAGCAAACTTTGTTTTGCCATAAAAAGACCAAACATTTATCTACCCTACCTACCCGACCCTACACTACCCTACCCTACCCGACCCTACACTACCCTACCCTACCCTACACTACCCTACCCTACCCTACCCTACACTACCCTACCCGACCCTACACTACCCTACCCTACCCTACCCTACCCTACCCTACCCTACCCTACCCTACCCTACACTACCCTACACTACTCTACCCTACCCTACCCTACACTACCCTACCCTACCCTACCCTAACCTACCCGACCCTACACTACCCTACGCTACCCTACACTACCCTACCCTACACTACCCTACCCTACCCGACCCTACACTACCCTACACTACCCTACACTACCCTACACTACCCTACCCTACACTACCCTACCCTACACTACACTACCCTACACTACCCTACACTACCCTACCCTACCCTACCCTACCCTACCCTATGTCCTTCTCCTGGTTCTAAGCTACCTCCCTGCCAATTTTCAGCTAAATCGATTCAGCCGTTCTTGAGTTATAAGTGAAGTAACTAACACGACTTTCTTTTATATATATAGATTGGCATTTTGCTCGTAATTTATTTATTGATTTTACTTGATTTTATCCGACTACGGCAAAGCAAAAGGCAGAGTTATGTTTTAAACGGTATGTATACGTGTTTAAATTTACCGTGGTCGTATGCTACTTTGCAGAATGCATTGTTTTGGTAAACGACCGCGGTAAATTTACGTGAGAATTTTCTTGCTCCATACCTTTTAGAGCGTGATTTTTCAGTAGTCAGGTTTTAGTTTTTAAACTTTTTTTTTAAAGTTTAGTATGATTTAACATTTTATTTCTAACGGATTTTATTTTATTATGATTTTATTTGCAATGTGCGATTTAAGTTACCTGAATATACGATTTAATTATTACTATAGGAACTCTGTATTTTTCTGGAATAAAAAGTGGCCTATGAGACATAGCGTCAGCGATAATGGAGCTTTCAATCATTGAGAGAACTTTCTTAATACGATCAGTACTTTTAGAGATTACCTTTTACCATAACAAACATAGAGACAGACAATTTCACGGCTTTATTATAAGGTTTAGGTACTTTAGATGAATAAATTCATATCAAACCTTATTCCTAATTAGCAAAATATAAATAAAGTAGCTACAAAAACAGTGTTATTTTTTTAAGTAAACTGTTAGATTAACTTCTTTGTGACGGATCTGTGAGATTTGTCACGAATATCATAATTAAATTTAAACAGATTTGAATGACGTCATTGAATCTTTAATTAGTACCACAAAGTTCATGTTTGACCTTAAGTTGGAGGCTGTATTCCTGTCGAGGAGAACCGTATAACTTCTAGAGTTGCCTTATAGTTCGCTATTGTTTGTGTCAAGTATAAGGAGAAATCGGTAATTGCAACCAGTTATCAAGATTATGACTGCAAAGAAACAGCATAGTAGATTGTTTATCTAGGGAGCAAACAACAATTTTAAAAGCGAGAGCTCAATCTTCAAATAGTGTTGCTACCGAGGTGGAAACTCTACTTTTTATCACTCGCTATGAGAAAATAAGTAAGTGCAACTTATAAACAAGAACGTTACGTTTATTTATTTACATACAATTAGGAACCATAAGACATAACATAGAAATAATAAGGGGCTAATGTTTATATTTGAACAATCAGATAAGTGCATCTTAACAATTTCATTAGTGCCAACCGTTACATTTGCAGATTTATTTTTTAATTTGGCTCACGCACGGTTTTCCAGCCAGTCACTTGCTCAATTTTAGCGATGTAATCCTATTTTGGAACGCATGGCTTGTGATTCCTTTTTCTCTTTGCTGATTGGAACATTTACTAACAATATCCACATTCCAAATTAGAACGCCTATGTTCTCCATCTCTCTGAACCTTGTTCAAATTCTATACTTTGGTGTCGTTGGTGTTCTGGTGGCCCAGTGGCTAAGACCTCGTTTCTCATGCTTGAGGTCGTGGGTTTCAATCGCCAACCTGTCTTGAGCAGACGTGACGATTAATGCTTGTGTCTTCTCTGTATAAGAAGACATGGAGAAGAAGAGAGCGTTTGAAAAAGAGAAGAGAAGAGGCCTTTACCCTGAAGGGGGAGAGTAATGCTGGTATTATTGTTATATTATATTACAACATACCAGATTAGTAGATAGGTAACAGACGAGTGTGGAGGCCAGGCTATTAAATGTCCATCATCATCAGTGTTAAATTAGACATAAAACGGCCTATTCTCGAAAAGAGAAAAATTAAATAATTCGTCGCAATCATTTCGTCGTAATCTCATCTCAGTGTCAAAAATGAAGGAAAATAACAGATTGAGGTTGTTAAAAAAATGTAAACATTTAAAATACGAAAATTGCGCTACAGATTTTTTAAACTGATATTTAAAATCGCAGCCATTCAAAAGTGATGAAGTCATTTTGGTGTAGTTTTGATATTGGCATCTATTAGAATCTTGATGGTTTAGTCGTTGCAATCGCTACTGCTGAGTATGAGCACGGGGTCCCAGCGCTAAGAAAGAAAATTTGGTTCAAATAAATCTCACAAGATGGCGCGACATGCACCGAGTTGTTATTGAATTTTGTGTAAAATTATTTTTTTCTGGCATTGAACATAACAATTTATTGTTTAATCAACTCTCCTAAGCACAAAATTATGGAATATTGGGCTCTTAATTCACATTTCAAAGATTATTTGAAAGGATCATTTAAAGTTGATGCCAATAGATGACACGGTTTTAAATGTCTTAGGCATTCCACTCGATTGTTTAAATTTGTATTGTTAAAAACTGTAAAAACGTGCAAAAAATACTATAAGACAATCTTCACTGTTAACTGCGCGGGTTTAAGATTAAGCAACGCTTGCCGAGGTCGCTCCGTGGAAGGGTGACCATCTTTACAAAGCGAGTTTCCTCCGTGCCTCGGAAAGCACGTGAAACCGTTGGTCCCGGCTGTCATTTGAAGATCTTTGACAGTCGTTACGGGTAGTCAGAAGCCTGAGATCTGACACCAGTCTAGCCAAGGTGTACCGTGTTACCCAGTAACTGGGTTGTGGAGGTCAGATAGGCAGTCGCTCCGTGTAAAATACTGGTACTCAGCTAAATTCCGGTTATACTGGAAGTCGAGCCCAACATAGTTCAGCAAAGACTAGGTAGATTGAATCATTAATTTATTTGAATCCATCAACAATTTAATTAATTTCCACTTCATGGTCATTAATTTAAGAGGATCATAATTTTAATCAATCAAGTTCATCTCGCCTTTAAATTAAGATTCGCTTCCTGCCTCCGGGATACAGAGCGTTTAATTTGGAAAGGGATATCCTCTGAGGATAAACCAGTTATACCAATTAAGGCAAAACTCAAAACATTTAAATATTTAAAAGGTATAAGTCAAGTAATAGTGAATAAAGGTTATACAGAGGTACAGGACCGGCCGATGTGGCGACGCGACGCAACCTATTCCCAGCAGTGGAAGTCTTACGGCTGAAATGATGATATTTCTAGCAGGTTTTCTGTAGGGTACTGTGAAGGTTCCTCACCTATTTAGAGGCAACCTCATTGCCTATTATAAGACTGACAACATAACTTTTTAGTTTTGGAAGGTAATTGAAATCAGAACGCTAGGAATATAATTGAAGTTATTTTGGTTTTTGTTTCTTGTCACTTCTATAAATGCCGCCTCAGGGCAGACACGTTGTTGATGCAATATAACGTATGAAAGTAATTTTTGGTTATTATTTGAGCTATCCCTCCAAAGCACCATACCATCCGCACTTGTTTTATATCCTGAGTATCCCGAAAACTCGTACTCTATTAAGCATTTATCCGTTTTGCGTGGAAGTGACGCATACTTCCCTATTTGTACATAAGTTTTGCGCGCGTGTGACGCATACTTTCCTATTTGTACATAAGTTTTATTTACATCTACTTTTTTAATGGTATGCGTATGCAATTAAAAATAAATAAAAGTATTTCGATATCTGTCAAAACAGATATCGAAATACTTTTATATATGTTTAATGGAATATTTTTAAATGAACACGGAGTTCACTCCTTGTTCATATTGGTAACTCAACAATATTCATTGTGTGTTTTACGCAGTCGAGAAGACGGATTTTTGAATATATAAAGCAATAAATGCAAGGGAAACAATCCGTGTACCGGTGTCCGGGTACTTTCTACTCTTTGAATTAACACAATCAGGGTACTGCAGCCAAAAAAATATTTTCTTCTTAATATGCCATACCAGAAGCCAAAGTGGCCATACCAGAATCTTTTTTCATAATACCTGTAACCCATTAATTAGCCTTCAAAATCAAGAGAGTGATCAGCCCCCCTAGCCAAGTTACAAACGTTTCGTATCGAATCTCTTTCTACAATCGTTAACGCCTTCTATCTGTATGTACTGACCACGTGACTTATCGTTCAGTTGTGTCATTCCCTGTCATTGATTCGTTTTCTACTAGCGTTATCGATTGTAGATTGTCAACTTCGCTACAGGTGCTGGCATCTTCTGGGTTAGCTCATACCATCGAAAATCTCATCTATCACTTTAACATTGGGCGTATCTTGTTGACTGGGTAAACATGATTTTACCAACTTCTAATAAAGACAGTTTCGTACCTGTGTATCCTTGCAAAAGTCCTAGGTGTGAAGATATAGTTAATCAAATAATAATAATTACATCAACGATTATTATATTTTTATCACACCACCGGTAATCGTTGGTACCGGCAGGTGTTAACTCATATCTGAGTAGGGAGTACATGTTTAATCAAATATTTAAATATGGCTTAGTAACTACTGATTTGAACACGAAATTGTAATATAGGTCATGATGTTCACAAATAAGAGCTATATTTTTTTTTTGTATTTGATTTGGTCAGAGAAAGGTTTTTTTTGTATTTGTTTACATTAATTGTCTCAATATCTGATAGATATTTACACAATTAATGTAAAATGTATGGGATTTTATACGTATTTGTGTTGTACCTTACAATAGTAAATAGATGGCGCCACATGTATCTAACTACGACTTATCCAGCGCCGTGGCAGAAAGCTGTACAGTTTACAGCTTTTTAGGGTTTCGTACCCAAACGGTAAATACGGGACCCTATTATTAAGACTCCACTGTCCGTCTGTCTGTCACCAGGCTGTATCTCATGAACCGTGATAGCTAGACAGTTGAAATTTTAACAGATGGAGTGTGTCTGTTGCCGATATAACAACAAATACTAAAAAAAGAATATAATAAATATTTATGTGGGGTTCCCATACAACAAACGAGTTTTTTTGCCGTTTTTTGCGATAATGTCCGACTCGCACTTGGCCGGTTTTTCGAATTAACAAGAGTCGTTTACTAGATTATTTATAAAACTCTACTTTAGCTGAAACACGTGGCATTATTTGGCATTATGGTCGGCTTTGATACAATCTTAAGTCCATATGCGTTATTCAGACCCCGTCACTTAATTACAAGCGACATCGAGGCAGGCCCAGACGGAGACGGCGGTTTTTTTTTTTTTTTTTTT
Organism: Orthosia gothica; assembly: GCA_949775005.1. Classification (NCBI taxonomy): domain Eukaryota; kingdom Metazoa; phylum Arthropoda; class Insecta; order Lepidoptera; family Noctuidae; genus Orthosia; species Orthosia gothica. The sequence continues at coordinate 3,634,460 of OX459048.1, read as the reverse complement.
TTTTTTTTTTTTTTTTAATTAAATCGTTGCCCCACACTAGGAATTTCTTCCTGTATCGTGGGTGCGTTTACAAACATATAAACTCACATACACAACACCCAGAGCCGGAACAACTATCTGCAGGTCATACAAATATTTGTTCCGTGCGGGAATCGAACCCGCGACACGCAGCGCAGCAGTCAATCGCTCAACCACTGCGCCAACCGTGCGCCCAAAATGGACGGTATGGACGGTATGGATGGTATGGACTTGGTCCTTGGAAACTCTGGACAAAGAGAGGTCAATTATGAGTAGGAAGACCTTTCCCCAGTGGTGAGACAAATTGGGCCAAGGCTACCTAATACTTAGATAGGCAAGCCTAGAAGCAGATTTGTACAGCTTACTACTATAAAAAGTGCCAGAGGATACAGGTAGGTGTCGCTGATAAATTTGAAACAGAGTTACCGCGGCCCTTGCGCAAGCAACTAAAGAAACGTGGGTGGATTTTAGTCAGTAATAGTCTAACACGCCCTCCCATTTCACCCAGAGTGGGGCAAGTCATCGGATGATTTACCACCCAAAAAAAAATGATACAGTGGGTATGTCTCCATCTTCAATCACTTCCACAGTACCAATAAAAGCTTCACCCATTCCAAAAACTTAATAATTTTGTTCTAAACCACCCTAAAATAATTCCGTTAATATTCACAAATTAATATGCACAAATCAAGTCGGTTCCGCGTAGGTGCGCAGGCGCAGGGTTGCACTAAACATGTCATTGTGGGGTCAACATGTTAATATTCGTCAATCAATGCATGCATTAGTCATATCACGAACGTGTCACGCTACTGCATTGACACCTGCCTGGGTAAAGGCTCCCAAAGACAGGTGCAAAGTGACAATGCTACAACGCGTTTTCATAGGAATGAGAACTCTTCTCTAAAAAAACATATTTTTATATGGCAAGCAAAGCCGATGTCGACTATTCTGCCAATTTCCAAAAGAGTTAGAACATTTTTCGTGAAAGTGGGTTGTTGCATCGTTTTCGCGTTGTCGCGCCGCGCCTGTCTATGGGTGCGGCGTGACAAAATTTGGTCATCTCGTTCTCGCGTCAAAAATGTAGTTACATTTCGATTTGACGTGACGCGAGAACACGCGGCGCCCAATTTTGTCACGCTCGCTATTTTGACAGCTGGAGTCACCTGGAATTTTATTAGAATAGTGGCTTATAAGACCCTTTTCTATCCGTTCTGATTTGTGACGTCATGTGACCGTTCATCGTTCGTGGCATATTTTATTTATCATTTTAATGGTCGTTTCCGATAGGTTGCTAATTCACAAAAATAACATGTTTTTTCTTTGAATTTGAACTGATTTGATGTGAGGAGTTTGTTCACATGCTACAAATATAATCCGCAGGTAAATGTATGTATATGGGACTTCAAATGATGGGACTGTCATAGACGTGTTGATAACAATAATCCCTAATTAAGAACAAGTTTTCCTATTTTAAATTGCATAATAGTCCAAAGTTAATAACAGCATGATTTCAGAATAATTAATCCCAATGCTGAACAATCGACATGCATCTTTAAACGCGCTAATCTCAGGAACTACTGGTTGGAATTGAACATTATTTTTGTGTTAGATAGTCCGTTTATCGAAGAAGGTTATTGGCTATATAACATCACGCTACGACCAATAGGAGCGGAGCATAAATGAAAAATGTTGCAAAAACGGGCAAAATTATTCCTTTTTGAGACCTTCCGTAAACGGTTTAAGTTATGCAATAATCATGTATGTAGGGTAGGTAGGGTAGATGTGTAGGTAGGTAACTAGTTGACGGGAGCGAAGCCGCGTGGGACAGCTAGTAAATATTAAAGGCAAAGGTTGTGGTAACACTCAACAAACCATCTTCATATCTTTTGATATTGTATCAATTTTAGGAACTCTTTTATAAGTATTCTTTGATATTCTTATTACCTGTAAATCATATTTTTAGTTATTTCTGATTGATTTGTATTCTTTAACTTAATTTCTATTGCTTATTTGCAAAATTATGGTATTTTTTATACTCTGACATTTTCATCTGACATGACATCTGTCTGTCTATTATATTTTCTTAAAGCCATAGACATACCATAGGTACCATGGACTACCTAGACCTTTCCTTCCGTGTTGTACATTATTGTAAAGTCATCGCAGACTGACCCGCCTTTGTAAAGCCGTTTTTATTTGTTCTGTATTTATTCTTCGTATTTTTCATAGCTTTAATTTAATTCTAACCGTTTTTATCTTAATTTTATTACGGTGCTTACGTATAGCTCACCGGAGCTAAACGTAACGCTACAAGGTACAATCTTACAAACACATACAATAATGAAAACTAAAATAGCCTTAACAACAGAACTACATACTTTATCTAAAGCAAAAAAAAATGAAGAAAACTGATTTTCCCACACCGAATTGCTTTACCCAGCATTTCGCAACGACCACAATCATGGCTACTTTCAACAAACACACAACCTCCCATCTCATCTCTCATGTTACAATCGCCATTCTAATCCAAAACAAAAGATTACCACTCCAGTGAATCGCCGAACCATGAAACCAAATCCAAAAAAAAATATTACGACGTCATCGAAGTCTCGTTAACGTGGGATAAACTTGCGCCATAATCCCCTAAGCCAGGCAGGTCAGGGGTCAAAACATAGTTGATTTATTTGTGAGCATAGACCTTAGGGATGGTCTATGAGTAAAAGAAGCTATAGTTATTGTAAGACCAGTTCTGAGTAACTATTGGTTTGAAGTGTAATAATTTATTTTTGGGTTGCATTGGGCATCGGCCATCGTGGCATTTAGCTGAGAAATATAAGAGCGGTTTGATATGGGCTTTGATTCGAGTTGGATTAAGAAATATGAAGTAAATACTACGGAGCTTATATCGGTCGATGTTCTATGCAGAACTCAAAAATCTAACGTGCTCAATCATTCTGACTAACGTAACGTTGCCAAGGCAGACTAAAGACAAATACAACCGACTTCCAAATAAAAACACTACAAAGTGAAAATAACTTCAATTTCGGAAGTCGGTGTTCCTGTTTTCATTTCTTCGTTTTTTGACACTGACTTTTTAGTTGTAGTACATTATGGACCAGTTCTATAGGCTAAGTACTGACCAAAGTAATGCCAGAATAGATTAACCCAATAACATGAAACTTAAACAAAACCGGTGAAATGAGAGTATACCAGGGTGAACTGTCCACACCCGCGTTCCCCTTTAGAGCGTACAGTGTGATGTTATGTTATGAAATGGTGTAAACAATAAACAGACATGCGATTGCAGCAATCCTCATAGACCACTATGAGTAAAAAGAAACTACTTATTGAAAGACCAGTTCTGAGCAACTATTGGTTTGGAGTGTAATAATTTATTTTTGGGTTGCATTGGGAAACGGGGATTGTGGTAATTAGCTAAAGAAATAGAAGAGCGGTTTGAAATGCGCTTTAATTCGAGTTGGATTAAGAAATATGAAGTGCTACTGAGTTTATATTGGTCGATTTTCAATTCAGAACACAAAAACTTTTTACTTTAAAACACTGCATGCCTAGCCTTTTCCCAACTACATTGGGGTTGGCTTCCAGTCTTACTGAATTCAGCTAAGTACCAGTGTATTACACGGAGCGACTGCCTATCTGACTCACAACCCAGTAACTGGGTAACACGATACCCCTTGGCAAGACTGGTGTCAGATCTCAGGCTTCTGACTACCCGTAACGACTGTTAAAGATCTTCAAATGACAGCCGGGACCAATGTTGAAATATTCACCCATCCACGGACCGACCTCGTCAAGCGTTGCTTAACCTCGATGGACCCGTGTGGCTGTTATTATTTACTACAAAACACTGCAAAGCGAAAAATAACTTGCTTTTCCGAAATCGGTGTCGAAAAACGATAGGTACCAAAGACACCGACTTCGGAAAATAAAGTTATTTTTCGCTTTGTAGTGTTTCGTTTTGGAAGTCGGTTTGTATTTTTTTTAAATGTTTTTTATATATCTCTTTTTAGTTTTGGTAGGTACCTCCAAATACCATGAAAATCATATATAGGCAAAGTAAATCGCATGTTGATCGTCGTAGGATTCATTCTTTTATTTCGGAGTTCCAGTGCCTACCTTCCGGCTTCATCATCAGATCAGTTCGATGGTACCATTTTCATCAGTACCATTTATTTATAAGTATTTGCTTCATCATAGTCGGTTAGCTATTCGATATATCTTATACCCGTGACATACTTAGCATTAAGGAGTTCCAGTGGCCATCTGTGGTCTTCTTCATCAGTTCCATTTCACCAAATGACATTTTCTGAGTGTAAATGATTTCACTATTGATAAAAATATCAAAATCGCTGTATTTATGCCTATAATATTTGAGGAGTTCCCTCAATTTCCTGGTTTCCTTATGATGGTACCACCCTTGAGATATCTCCTTTCCAACAAAAAAATAATCATCAAAATCGGTTCATAAACGACGAATTTATCCGCGAACACACACAAAAAAAATCACATATTCGGTCGAAATGACAAACCTGCTCCTTTTTGAGAAATCAGTCAAAAATCTAACGTGTCCAATTATTCTGACCAAAGAGATAGTCTGTCAAGACAGACTAAAAAGATAGGTTCGAATGGAGAGGCGAAGGTATTACTAACAGTGTTGGTATAGACTGGTGAACAAGAAAGTAACCTGTAAGTTGTATTTGGGATAACAAATGAAAATTGAAATGTTGTAGCAGCAAAAAATATTAAAAGAATGGCAACTATAATGAATAGTCTATCAATCAAAAGTTTCCAAGCTGAAGACAAATAAGAAAACACATTGTCTCATAGTACAAGAATTGTAAGAAAACTACAAACGCCGCCAGCTCTGAGTATTTTCTCCATCATTTCAGCTGTACCTAACTCGATACCAATAGCTGTAAGAGCAAGATCTGAAGCAATATATTGCCTCAGTGGTTTATATACGCCGCTCATAAAATGTTTAATAGCAAGAGAGCGTCTGGAAAACAATCTCAACGTACACCTGGGAATTCTAGAAGATGAGAATTTATATATTTTCGTCTTAGATATGGAATTTTGTTGATGTAGTGTGCACTTTTGTGGTAGCACTGATTTATAGGATATTTTAACGTTTCTGGTTGTAGACGTACATGATTGTAGAACAAAATTGGGATAACTCTTTGGCATGCTAATTTAATGGATACAATGTCAGTCTTATCGCAAACAGCGATTTCTGCTAGACAATTTTTACCGATACATCTAATAGTAGAACATATATTTTGAACAGTGCTTGAAAACTCGTTTTGTAAATAAATGTAACCTTATATCCTCAAATTCACATAGCATTAGATTAATCCAGTGACCCCTGAACTCCAAGCAAAATATTTTCTCGTCGACAATGGCGTCTGAAATCAAGTTCCTTTCGCTAATTTCCCACTTCACTACGCCATTGTAACTTCAAATTAAATGTAAGGCAACGAACATATGCGCGGACTCGGAAAGTCGGAACTCCTGTTACTAACCCTTGGTAACAAACTAGCTCCTCAAGAATCGAGCCCGTAAATTCCCATAACTACGATGCATTGTTGACGAAAATAAATCAACATTTACATGAAGTGAAAAAAAAAACTAGTTTGGCGGACTACGAAAAAAATAGAAGGGCGCAACCTATTGTCGTCTTCGCTCCGTTTTCGCACACGGAAGTTCCCGTTTGAAGAATACGCATTTTAAGATAACAATGCAACAATAGCGGACTGACAATAGGTTAGAACGAGAGCAGTTTCATTGTGCAAGGAGCAGCTGATCTTCCGTTCATACTTTAACTTAGAAATGCAAAGACGTAACGGTGATTAAATTTTTCCGAATTTCGAGCTCCAGTTTTGGTGAGTTATGCAATTGTGCACCTACCTTTAGTGCCATCTGCCTCTGTTTATTTCTTTTTAAATATTTTTCGAGGTATTTTAATGTAAATCGTATTTTGTGCATAGACAGTATAACAATAGGATTATCACGAAGTTCATTTTTCTAATAATATTATGTCTCGTTAAAAAACAACGGATCACTACGGCTCTTTGGGAGCTTTTTGCATTTTCACTTTCACATGTTCATTTACTAAAATAAGGTAAGACGGATCTTCAGGTTTCTGTGTTAGGAAATTCATCACCAATCGTTTAATAAGCGACACCAAGGAGTTCATCAAATTAGTATTCATGAAACGACCACCAAGGCACTTAGCAATGTCTCAATAGCCGTTTAGTTCAATTGTCACATAAAACCGCGAACAAAGCCAGTTACAAAAGAAGTACAGTTTTTTTCTCGACATTAATGTCATCCGTCATATTATTTTTATAACCGGCCAGTAAAACGCAAGTTAACCCGTTCAACGCGCGTGCCACTCATCTAGACGTTAAGGCTAGACCATAAATAGTAACTAGTTTACCAGTAATTGCAACCGTTGGCAGATGCAGTGTAGCACGCGCCTAACCTTTGGAAAAATGTCAAGTTTTTTTCATTTATTACTATCTAGAATTACTCTGAGGTCGATATAAAAATGTTTTAATAGTGATAAATTGTTTGAATTTCTGCGTTCAACGAATTTTATTTATTGCAACGGTTTCTATCCATAAAGGAAATATTTATACATTGCCGGTTTTGTAGTAGTTTTCCTTGTAATGGGCAGTAAAATACTGCCCCTACTTAAAATAAAATTATAGTAAACAGGGATAATTAAATAGCATGGCAACACACACTATTGAAAGAGCAACTGCTACTACTAGTAATAATGTTGTACCTACATATAAATTATTAAAACTACTAGAATAACACTTTTAATCAGAGTAGCATAGTTTGTCTGTACAATTTGGTCTGGTGAGGTGTGAAAGTTTATGACTTATTTACTCTAAATATAACATAAAAAATAGACCACATTCAATAACCTTTTTACAGTCAATAAATCTAATTCACAAGAAATAAAAGTCGCAAGACATGCCATTAGCGGCGAAGAAATTGAAAACAGAGCATAAAAGGTTTTCTACTCTAATCCTTACTAACCCAATTATCACATTACATGCATACATTACTGTTCCAAATTCAAATATTATCGCATCGATTAGAATTTTTAATAATTTCTACAACTTTTATTTTACCGAGTTCCTTTTTCGATTTGCGACTTAACCCGGCAGCGGAAGGGTTAAAGTCGTTTGAAATTTTTTCTCAAAAATGGTATGTAATGTTGACATAACATCTCTAAAAAGTATCCAGAAAGTGAACTCTACCGGAGACTATTCACAACTGTCCGGTAAGAAGCGAGATTTTAAATTTGGAATCTCCTACTGTCCAGTAAGTAAGTATGTAATTTACTTACTGGACACTTGGTCATCCTTCATCCCTTTTTTTTTTTATGGCTTCGCACGGTTTAGGTCATCCTCTTTAGATCTGCTTAGAAAAAAAAAACATAGTACCAGACACAGATTAGAGTTTAGCCATTATAACATGGTTAGAGGGAGGCTCCAAATATATATCTATCTCTTTTTGGTATGACATTTTATGAGATACATAATATATTTTGGAGCCTTAAACATCCATTTTATTGTCTGTGACACTTTTTTTTTTTTTTTTTTTATGGGTCTGTGACACATAACGCGACGCAGAAAAAGTATGCACGTTGCGTTTTGTACTTAGTAATGTTGTAGAAGTATAGTGTGGGATTTTATGTTTGTATTTAGTCATTTCAGTTTATAAATCATGTTGGATTAAAGAGTCCGTTAATCAAGATGTACAACAAACAAATATAAATGCCCCCGGTAAATCGATCACAATATCTATCAGTAATTGCCCTAATATGAATGTAACCTTCAATATTAATTAAACGAATTTGTTGTTAAACTTTCTTTCATTTTTGAGAAAAGCATTATACAAACCTCAACCAGTAAGAAAGCCATCCTGGCCTCGTATATAACCGGACCTCACCTGCGGTTCGGTCCGGTTAACTCATACTCGGCCAGGAAGGCTTACTTACTGGATTCTGCTGTAATGTACTAATTTTTAAGAAAAGATAGAGCAGTTAGTGTTGTCTATCTTTTATAACGTTTATTGGTGGGGCGTTCTCTAAGATCAGTACACAAAAGAATATGCTCCACATAGATAAAAATTATTTTATTCATTTTATTCTTGTTGTGTAAAAAATTTCGTACCATCACCCCTCTTCTAATGTGGGGTTGGTGATTATTTTTTTAAATGCTCTCTTCCGTGAATAAAAAACGTGGGTACGTCTTGGGAGATAGAAAAAAAATAATTTACTGTCGATGTGATTTTTTTCGACGTACGACTATTTCCAGTTAACGAATGATTTAGATCAGTTCGAAACTAGTGAGGTGTAAAATTTTAAGACAGTAATTTCACGTAGATATGAAGCTTTTGAGAGCCAAAATAAAGGGATGTAAGTGTCAAAAATTCAATTGTTTTTTTTTTCATCTCCGATGTGCATGTGACTAAAATTATGTCATATAAATATATAAGTGATAAATTATTTCAACTCACAAAATAGCAGTTACCTTCTCCGAAAAGCCAGAAATTAATATCTTTAATTCACGCTATCAACATGTTTTTTATAGCACTAGTGCTGTAATAAAATCATCAGCTGCACTCGATTAAAACTCCACTGCTAACTATGCGCCTGCGCAAAGGTTACTCGGGAACGTTACATACCACTGATAACCTTTGTTTTTGCGTCAGCACTTGAGGGTTATTGAATTTTTTAATGAAGGTCGAATTTATAAAGTGGAAGGAATTTATTGAAGTTGGCCATAGAGTTTAAAGGTGCAGGCAATTCGTATACACACTATGTCCGTTCATTATTTTTATAAAAAAAGAAATATGATATATTATGTCAGATACCTGTTGCATATAATATGTATGTTACATCTAACCATTATTGCATGCATTTATAAAAAATCTTCACTGATAAAGAATTGCCATGCAACGGAGTTTCAATTCTAAATATTATTCAGAATAAATTAAATCACTAACCAATATTATAAAGAGGAAATATTGTTTGTTTGTACCGAATAGGCTCCGAAACTACTGGACCGGTTTAAAAAATTCTTTCACCAATATAAATATACATTATTCCCAAGTAACATAGGCTATAAAATATTTAAAAAAAATTAGAGATCGTTATGAAAATTCCAATAAAATAAATAAAATAGCCTTTAATTAACAAACTTACATACAAATTACATTTGCTTTAAAAGTTAAATTATCTGACATCGTTACGTGAAGATCGTCTTGCTTTCCAGCATAGGCCTCCCCAAGAGCTTGCCACACTGAGCGGCTCTGTGTTTTTCTTCTCCATGTAATACCCGTTATCTTTATAATGTCGTCCTCCCATCTACGACACTGTCTTCCTTTCTTTCTTTTGTGTTGTCTTGGGCACCACTCTGTTACGTCCCTAGACCATTTGTCTTTTTTGTTCCTTATCATATGTCCTACCCACCTCCATTTCAGCTTCTTTATACAGTAGCAAATATCTGTTATTCTAGTAAGCTTTCTTATATTATATAGTTTTATTTTATTTTTTAATTTGATGTTAAGTATGCTACGTTCCATACTATGCTGGCAAGTTTCAAGCTTATGTACATTTTGGTTGGTTAGGCTCCATGTTTGGCAACCATAAGTCATAACCGGTAAGATGCAGGCATCAAATACTTTTGTCTTAGCTTTAAGTGGAACGTGAGGGTTTTTCATTACCTCCTTGAGAGACCAGTACCTCTTCCATGCTAAGTTTATAATAATAATAATAATCTTTTATTTGCAGACTTTAAAGTCCATATTGTTAGTAATTACATGACTTATTTAACTATTATTAGTAACACATACAATCAACGAGTACAACACAAATAGGGAAAAATAGTATTATACAATAGAAATAAAATAGAAATAAAATAAACTAGATGGCCCTAACAGCTACTTATCCGACCTGGGTGTGCAACCTAACCCATCGGCCAAGCATCGGGCAGTCCCACCGGTCACTCAATGCCCTCAACATGCTGTGGGAGCTGACATCTGTTCTATTGATGATGATGAGTGATGCGCATCGCTTTCGGATAATGGCATAGAAATCATCTACCCTTGCATCAGCGAACATACCCGATGCGCTACAAAATCGCGGCAGCCCCACAAGCATTCTGAATGCATTATTATATTGCACACGCAGAGCGCTGTATGCTTTCTGCGTATACTTGACCCAGAGGCTGCAGGTGTAGAATCCTGTTGTTAATTTCTTTCAGTGAAAATTCAAATAATGTAACCCAAAGTAGCTAAATTTTGCCTATGAAATTTATTATTTGGCGTGCGCTGAGAAAACTATTGATGATACATAATAATCATGTACTACATGATTAAAGTACCTACTCTTTATAAACTAAGTAGGTGGTAGGCAGGTAGAGATTGCCAGTTGACGGGAAGCCGAAGCCGCGGGGTTCAACTAGTAACATTATGTATATTTGATGAGAATTAAAAACGTCTGATTCAAAGTAAACCATTGGATATTTAATTAAACTATCAAATTAAATCGCCTACAGCTACAAAATATTATGAACTTTTAACCCTTTGTTACGACCGGGGTACAAGCGACCCGCAGTGATGACAGTTTTGTTTTCGTTTTTATTATTGCTGACATGGTCATGACAACGGCGATTCCCTAGAGTTTGACTATCCCTCTATTTATTTTATTTTCCTTTTGGTTTATGGTAACATAGGTTCATTGTACAAGAATACTTATTTCATACTAGATGTCCCACGCGGCTTCGCTTCCGTCAACTACCAACCTACCCTACCCTACCTACCCTACATACATGAATGTTGCATAACTTTAACCACTTAGACTTACGCAGCGCACGCAACGGAAACTCTCAGAAAGGAATAATTTTGCCCGTTTTTGTAACATTTTTCATTTATGCTCTGCTCCTATTGATCATAGCGTGATGTTATATAGCCTATAAACTTCCTCGATAAATGGACTATTCAACACAAAAAGAATTTTACAATTCCAACTCTTAGTTCCTGAGATAAGCGCTTTCAAACAAACAAACAAACTCTTCAGATTTATAATATTAAGTATACGTATAGATAGATATTCGAGGTCACAATAGTCTCCTTAATGTATCCTACAATGACTGTTTTTATGTATTATTATTTATCACATTTATTTTATGCGTAACAATTAAACATTTAATCATTCAATATTTAGACTTTTGTTTTCGCAGATTGATATAAACAAAGTCAAAGTCAAATATATTTATTCAATTAGGCCAATAAACGACACTTTTGAACGTCACATAAATTAAAATTAAAATTCAAAAGTAATAAAAAAGATTTAAAAAAATGATTCTACCGTGCATTCGGAAAGTAGATTGTTATGGAGAAGAACGCACAAGAAACTCCATACTTACTCTTTTTTTAAAAAAAAATAACACAATACATTGTGAGATTCTTCACAATATTGGCTGTTCAAAGATAACATAGCCGCAATAATGATCGTTTTCTTGTGAATATACTATTATTTTCTTCAGAGGTAAAGCTACGCGATCTCTTAACCAATTCATGGAACCATATTCCGCAAAAACGTTACCAATTCATACCCACCTCCACCATTAACAAAGTAACACCTTTATTCCATACAAAATCGAACAATCGAACTCATAATTAAAATATCCAATTATAAAATCTGCTATGCACGTATTCGTTCGTTCATATTCTGTCAACCCTTTGTCCGCTACCGGGGTGTGGGCGACCCGACGCCCGCTGTGCCCAGCGTGCGGTATAGCTGGACAATACGCACTAGTGGCAGACAATGACAACTGACGTGCAATGTAATGTAATGAACACGCATTCAGTTATTTTGTGTAAAATTTTTGACACGTGTATTGTGTTTGTTTTCTCGCCTGAGGCGTCAATAGAAGGGGTTTTTGGACGATAGTTTAATATACTTTCGGGGGTCATTAATGAACACCATTGCTGATTGTAATCGCTAAAACAGACTCCAAGAGTGATGATAATTTTATATTTCATAGCTACCGCACACTGGACGTGCTGACTCGTCAATATTTTCTACGCGTTGTGCTGTTTGTGTGATTTCAATGCAATGGGTGAAATTATCGGAAAATGAATTAATTATTGTTAATATTAGTAACCTTTAGATCAAAATTAAATATAACTATGATTTAATACGAGCGCTAATCCCGCCGACAAACTGTTACGCAGTTTGGTGGGTATAATTGAATGTGTAAAAATGTTTGATCCAAATAAAAGTTTTTTTTTACCCGACTGCCGAAGGAGGGTAATGTGTTTATCAGTCTATGTATGTATGTTTATATGTATGTATGTATATATGTTTGTTCCTATATGGCGTTCCAGAGACCAAACGCGTTGGCCGATTTTGATGATTCATACGTCAATCGATTTTTCTTAACCCTGCGAGTGTCATAGGCTACATTAAAATTGGACAATATAAAAATGGCGGATTTTGGGCGCCATATTGTGGGGTCCCAAATTTTTTTTTCTTCCAAACCCATCGTGTGGTGTATTAAAATATAGGGTTTTAAGAGGTGATTTCAAAAATATATAATACTTATATGTTTTAATTTATCTAATTCGCAAAAAAAAATAACTAAAAAGTTATAAATAAAAATAGTTAAATCAAAAAATCAAAAAGTTAAACTAAAAAGTCGTAAACAAGGAAAAAATCATGCTGTGCAGGCGGAGGATACACCAGATTTTGGTCAGCCAGCCCGCGAATATGTATCCTCCGACTGCACAGCATGATTTTTTCCTTGTTTACGACTTTTTAGTTCGCTTTTGAAGCAGTCGGGTTTTTTTATTTTTTTATTTAAGATTCGGTAGACTTATTACGTAAGAAAGAGCAATCAGCAATCATTGTGCGAACAAACGCTTTATGTCATAAAAGTCGGCATTACCTACAGTGTAGATATGGTAGGTCCTAAACAATTGTTTGCTAATCATTAGCTGCTCCGCGCCAAACTCTAAAACTTTAAAACTCGAAGAGCAATTATTGACGCAAAAATCGCTATCGTTTTGCTCTTGCAATACGTAATAAGCCTATCATGATGTCTGCCTGCTGGCTGAAATAATCTTGATGTTCTGCTGTCCTCATAATTTTTCGTGCCTCCACTTTTAGAAGCTCAACCACTTTGTAGATTCTTTGCCAAACCTACATCGTTACTCCGATGTTCCACTCTCTATTATTTTGCACTAAAACATCCCAACACCAGCAAACAGCAACGCCGCAGGCCCAAAAAGCGATGGCGAGAAAAGCTAGACTAACTTCTAAAGCTCAACCACTTTGTAGCATCTTAGGCAAACCTACATCATTACTCTGATAGTCCACTCTCTATTACGCCGCACTAAAACATCCCCAACACCAGCAAACAGCAACACCGCAGGCCCAGAAAGCGATGGCGTGATAAGCTAGACCCACTTTTAAAGCATTGGCGCAGAATCTCATCAGAACGCGAAAAGTGGAAATTGAGGTCTTTGCCCTGCAGTAAGACATTACAGAACTAACATAATAAAACTGAGCCTGGAAACTGGAACCAAATCCTATAAAACTTACATACCAAGTACAATAACTAAGTATTACACAGAAGTCCACACACCGTCAATCATAAGTTAATACTGTATACGGTGACGGCCATATTTATTACACTGCTAGCCAATAAATTGTGTCACACAGCCCACACATCGCTCTGTAACAGAAGCCTGAACCCGAAAAACTCAAGGGGAGAACAGAGTTACAGGTCGTAAACGGTAACTGTCAGACTCATTTTAAAGGATTGGCGCACAGTCTCATCAGACCGCAAAAAGAGCAAAAAGGGGAGGTAGGTTTAAACCGTGGAGTGGGACAATACAGACCTTTAATAATAAAACTAAGGCTGGTAACTGAAACAAAACTAATAAAAAACATACTATAAGTATTTAAGCTTACAAACAATCTATCGTAAGTTCATAAGTCATTAACATCAGCTGGTGACGACCATCTTTATTACACTGCTAGCCAATAAATTGTGTCACACAGCCCACACATCGCTCTGTAACAGAAGCCTAAACCGTAAAACTCAAGGGGAGAACGGAGTTACAGGTCGTAAACGGTAACTGTCAGGCTCATTTTAAAGGATTGGCGCACAGTCTCATCAGACCGCAAAAAGAGCAAAAAGGGGAGGTAGGTTTAAGCCGTGGAGTGGGAAAATACAGACCTTTAATAATAAAACTGAGCCTTCAAACTGAACAAAATGATATTAAAACATACTATAGGTATTCAAGCTCATACACAATCTATCTCAAGTTCATACAGTAGTCATTAACATCAGCTGGTGACGGCCATCTTTATTACACTGCTAGCCAATAAATTGTGTCACACAGCCCACACATCGCTCTGTAACAGAAGCCTGAACCCGAAAAACTCAAGGGGAGAACGGAGTTACAGGTCGTAAACGGTAGTTACTTCTAAAGGTTTGGCGCTAAAGAAGGATAGAAGGTAGCTCACGCTGCAGTAGGTGAGCAATTCTTAAACCTTGTCTGTACTTCTTGATAATTCTTCTCTGTTACTTTGCGATTGTTGCTGTTGTGGTGTGTTGTGTATGTCGAACAAATGTTGTCTATTCTATTCTATTCAATAGGCAATCAATGCGATGGAACTGCACAATTTGATTCCGCCTAACCCTTTCCATCATCGGACTACAAGACGTACGGCAATACGCCATCGGTACATGGTGGTTTTTTTTTGGGACAATCCCACCGCACTATTCCCAAACCACTGCAACTCCTGAAATCAAGAATCAACAGTGGCGACCACCAGAAAAGCGCCTAGGCAATGAAGTTAATCAGAAAAGAATAACGAAGGAGTAAGAAAAATATAAATTTCCACTTCCCTCCATATCAAGCAGGAGACAGAACAAACAAGGCCAATAGGCACAAAGGGTCGTTTACGACTGAGATAAGCCCAGTTGCCTAACACCACGGATAAAAATTTGCATTAATTATGGTGGATATCCCACCCATACGCACAAAGCGTATTGAAAATACTTTCATTGTGCGTACAGCTAAGGAGTGGAATTCCCTTCCGGAGTCTTTGTTCCCTGATAGCTACAACCTTGGGGTCCTCAAGTGAAGAGTGAATAGGTTACTTCTAGGCAAGCGTGCTTCACCTTCGACCACATCATCACTTACCATCAGGCGAGATAGTAGTCAATCGCAAGCCTAAAACCAAAAATAACTGATTCTGCTAATTTGAACAAAATGCAATAAAAACACACTTAGGTACCACACACAAGCCCACATAGACATACTATAAATCCTAACTTCAAACAGTAGTCATTAACATCAGCTGATGACGGCCATCTTTATTTCACTGCTAGCCAATAAATCGTGCCACACAGCCCACACATCGGCCTGATCAGAAGCCTGAACCCGTAAAACTCTAGGGGAGAACGGAGTTACAGGTCGTAAACGGTGGGTAAAGTACAGCGCAGATCGGCTTGATGGGTCATTATTTATGGTAAGCACTGTAAGGAGACGTAAAAGCTTCTGACCGACAGTGGTATTTGACAAATCTGCCTCGTCTTTTCTCAACTAAACAGTGTTTTTAATCCCTGTCGGAAAAAGAGGGGGTGGTATAAATTTGACGTGTGTACCTGTGTATTTGTGTATCTGTCTGTGGAATCATAGCTCCTTAACGGATGAACCGATTTTGATTTAGGTTTACTTGTTTCAAAGTTGACATTATCGGCAGCGTTCTTAGCTACGTTTGATGCAAATCGGTTCAGCCGTTCAAAAATTATGGGCGTTTTACTGTTTGAATCGGGGTATTTTCGCAAGATATCGTGTCATAATAACGTGTTCAATAGATTGTTGATCGAATCGTATTCGGCTAGTACTAGATTTATTATGTAGTTTAGAATCAACAGCTTAATTTGCTTTACGTGAAACAGAGGAGTTTAGGAACGTAATGTATAGTCTCCCAATCTCGAACTGATTTCAAAGAGCGTTGCAAAACCTTGAAGATCGACTTCTGCAGCTGTTATCAAGCCACGAACTCCTCCCTTTAAATTAGGTACATAATTAAATTCATGAGTTAGCAGAAACTAGAACTTTTAGGAGGTCGCAATTGCAGGAGTTGCAGGACTAGGGAAACTAAAAAAAGTTGTAACCAGCTAGATTAGAATAGAATAGTTCTTTATTTGCACAGAAAGTAGGTACAAGTTACAGACGTTAAGTTTAAATATGATCCTTACACTAACTACCTTAACAAAGGCATGCAAACAGTTTTAGCTATAATAAAAAAGACCCATTTAATATATATTATTAAAACATTCAATTAAATCAATACAAGTTTACCATGTCAAGATAAAAATCAGTAAATAATTTGAAACAGGAAATATAATACACAATGTCAATTTTAATAAAAATGGGATTACAAATTCGTCAAGTTCCAGTAGGAACTGGGTTAGATAGTGTGGTGATCTCCACAGAAAAAACTGGTGACAGCTGAATGATCATCATCATCATCATTTCAGCCGAAAGACGTCCACTGCTGGACATAGGCCTCCCCCAAGCGTCGCCACATTGACCGGTCCAGTGCATCTCGTAACCAGCGGATCCCCGCAACCTTCACCAGGTCATCGGTCCACCTGGTAGGAGGCCTTCCAACGCAACGTCTTCCGGTTCGCGGTCGCCATTCCAGAACCTTTCTGCCCCATCGGCCATCCGTTCTGCGAGCAATGTGCCCTGCCCACTGCCACTTAAGTTTGGCAATTCTTCGGGCTATGTACTGACATAGCCCGAAGAATTGCCAAACTTAAGTAGAGATCCGCAAGAGAACCAGGGTTACTGAACCCTGGTTCTCTTGCGGATCTCTACGTTTCTGATTCGATCACGCAAGGAAACTTCGAGCATAGCCCTCTCCATTGCCCTTTGAGTGACTGTAAGCTTTCTGATAAGGCCCATTGTAAGCGAACACGTCTCAGAAACATATGTCATCACTGGCAACACACATTGGTCATAGACTTTCGTCTTGAGACACTGCGGTAAGTTGGACGAGAAGATACCGCGCAACTTCCCAAACGCTGCCCGCTGAATGATAGTAGCCGAGAATAAAGGCTTAATGTCCAGCAGTTGGATAATAATTCAAGCATAGGATAGGATAGATGGACCCCCGTTATACAGCACTTAGAATACATTTGGTCCGTTGTGCTTGCAGGACTTCTCTCTGTGAGATGGAATGTGCCGAAAACCACGACGCGGGCCCAGTGAGGGTTGTCACATGTCTCATATCTTCGCAGTTTAGTTCTAAGATATGCTGGTTTCCTCACGATGGTTTCCTTCATCATTTTGAGAGCACTAGTGATGATATAAAAATTATAACCAGATAGAAAAGCAATATTGTTACTTTTTACCCGACTGCCGAAGGAGGGTAATGTGTTTATCAGTCTATGTATGTATGTATATATGTAAATATGTATGTATGTTTGTTCCTATATGGCGTTCCAGAGACCAAACGCTTTGGCGGATTTTGATGATCCATACGTCAATCGATTTGTCTTAACCCTGCGAGTGTTACATTAAAATTGGACAATAGAAAAATTGCGAATTTTGGGTGCCATATTGTGGGGGCCCAAATTTTTTTTTGCTACCAAACCCCCTGTGGGGTATCAAAATTAAGGGTTTTAAGAGGTGATTTCAAAAAAATCTTATTCGAAAAAAACTTAACTAAATAGTTATAAATAAAAAATCATGCTGTGCAGGCGGAGGATACACCAGATTTTGGTCAACCAGCCCGCGAATATGTATCCTCCGACTGCACAGCATAATTTTCCTTCTTTACGACTTTTTACTTCGCTTTTGAAGCAGTCGGGTTTTTTATTTCAAAATAAATATGTTCCAGCAGACCTGCGACAGATTTTATTTTTGTTTTTCAAATGTCCAGCTCTATACTTCGGGTGTCCCTTTAATCAACGGGTGAACTACAAGACGTACGGTAATGCGTCATCGGTACATGGTGGACATCCCACCCATACCATATGAAAACCTACTAGCAATTTACTCAACATATACCATACACACATACACACCACCACATACACACCATCACATAAACACCATCGCATACACTCAATCACTTATATAAACGCACCTTTAGTTACCTTTCAGTTTTTGTTTTTGTTTAGTGATTGGAACCGTTGCATTTGATATATATAATAAAACAATCATATTATTTGTCGAGAGAGACTGGATTCTGCGACACAGGGTATCCTAGTGCAGATTCCAGTGTCACATCTTAATACTGTAACACTCTTTTATTGAATCAATAAACTTTATTTGATTTTATTTTATTATACGCTCCAAACGTATTGGTAATACTTTTATTATGCGTACAGAAGAGGAGTGGAATTCCCTGCCGGAGTTTGTATTTCCTGTTAGCTACCTGGGAGTCTTTAAGTCAAGAGTGAATAGGTTTCTTCTAGGCAAGCGTGCTTCATCTTCGACCACCTCAACGCTTACCATCAGGTGAGATATTGGTCAAGGGCGAGCCTAACAATTTTTTTTTTAAATTTTGTTAATGTCCTTTTAAATATTTTATCAGATTACAATAGTTCCACAAAGTTTGAACTATCGAACAGATCAAACACAACTGTTCCGCGACATCTGTTATCCTACAGATAATCTAATTTGTACAAATCGTTCGTAAACCAATAAAAATAAAGTTTACAGTCAGACCCTCAAAGGTGCGGAAGTGATAGAAAAAAAGGTTTAAATTTAAACTGTAACAGTTGTCTATTATATAATAATATTGTTATTGTAATCGCGTCGGTTTAAATTTTGGTAGTTTTGATGATTTATACGCATTTTTATTTAGTCGTTATCGAGTTCAAGATACGGTTTTAATTTGATGCTCATCAGTAGGATACCCGTATTATGCGGTGAAAATAATGCGAACAACATAAAAAAAAAACCGGCCGAGTGCGAGTCAGACTCGCGCATAAGGGTTCCATACCATTATCGCATAAAACGGCAAAATACACATTTGTTTTATGGGAGCCCCACTTAAATATTTATTTTATTTGTTGTTGTAGCGGCAACAGAAATACATCATCTGTGAAAATTTCAACTGTCTAGCTATCACGGTTCATGAGATACAGCCTGGTGACAGACAGACAGACGGATCTGAGTCTTAGTAATACGCTCCCGTTTGTAACCTTTGGGTACGGAACCCTAAAAAGGGCATTTTAATTTCAAATATGCTAACTATAGTTTACCAATTAAATCAATTCTTTATTACTCAGACCAAGATCCTTAGTGAGTTAACGTCCCAGGCCGAGTTTCTCACCTCTAAATTATCGGAGAATTAATGTGACAAATTGTCAAGCATGCGTTATCTGATTGGCTGGTGAATTCATTTAACCAATCACAGCAGATAACGCGCGCTTGACAATTTGTCACATTAATTCTGCGATAATTTAGAGGTGAGAAACTCAGCCCCAGTGACGGCGACTGTGAAAAAATTTCACCGCCGCCGCCGTCACCGGGACGTTAACGAGAACGTGATGACGCACGATGGGCTGATATTCGGCATTCTTAGACTTGGGGAATTCAATTTGCAAGTGCCGGCTTTTTTGCCAGATATCGCTTCTATAAATTATTACTTTATACAAAAATTACACCCGAGTTAATTCAGCACAAAAACGAAGGAATTATATTTTTTTACAAAACATTTGTATGAAGCTAGTATGAAAAATCTATTTTTCTCTTAAACGGCAAGGATAACCGTAATATCCTTACAGGTGGTTGTAGTACTAATTATTTATGATTTTTTTGTCATACTCAATAGACGCGATATCCAGAAGAAAATCCGCCACTTGCAAATTGAAATCCCTAAGTCTATGAAAGCCAATTTTCAGCCCACCGACCGTGTGACGGTCCGATGTGTAGCGACCACAGACATAAATCTAACTAGATAACGCAAGTCCCTCCATCTGTATATGAAAACCAAGCGTGCCCCTTTTTCACAAACATTTTAAAAACAAATTTACTTAACAATGAGAGAAAACATTTCCAATGCCCCTGCCAACTTTTTCTATACATTCTTTACAGCTCAATATGGCATAACAAGGCATTTTTCTAGATTTCGGTGGATTTTCGGAATGAAAAGCTCAGATTACGATCATTAATCGTAACTCCGTTTTTTGGCACGCGAAGTACATACAATCGCGTCATCTAGTTAGTTTTATATCTGTGGTAGTGATACATACATTTACTACAGCCGCTTGTCCACCGCAAGGCCGCCGCCGTCAATTCAAGTAAATCGGCGTGACCGCTAGAACACGGCCCGGGATTGTGACGGGCTGATGTATACTTCAATACAAAATACCTACTTTAAACTAATCCAGCACACCGGGGCGCCGTGACGTTGCACCGTGCCGATTTTCGTTTTAAGATAGACTGCTTTGTATATCACTGAGATCGTTGCGGTGAACAAACGATCGCCGGCACGTCACCGTGATCTCGGGCAGAAATAAAACCGTTTACGTTGACGTCCCGGTGACGGCGGCAGTGGACAAACTCAGTTACTGTATTCAATGTATTATTTCGGTTATTGTTGATTTACCTTATTTGCGTCAAAAATTTATGAGGAGCGTAGCGTTCGTAGTTTCTACTGCCCTTAAAAGATTACATATTGAGCTTAAACGGTGATATTACCATATCATCGTTTCGTATTGGTTACTGCCGCAGCTGGGCGTAAATTTCTCAAAGTGAATGTTTTTTTTATATGTATGTATTGAACAACATACCCACATATATACAATAAATGAGGCTATTTAAAAAAAAAATATTCTCACTCATTGACCTAGAACTAAGTTCTGAAGCTGACCTCACAATGCACTTGAAAACTTTTCACAACATGACTTTGCCATCTTGGATAACTTAACTTCAGAGTATACCTACATTATTATATAGATCATACAAAGTTAGCAAAGTCATTCTTGCTTTCTACACTCCATACAAAATAACTCGAAGCATAAATAAAATGAGACAATATATTTTCTATAGACAACCAAGTGTAAAATTCGACACCATATTGTCGGATTCGACATGCACTTAATAAACTATTCTTATAACACAATAATCTGTCAACTGCAATACACTGGAGACTGCAATCAATACTATTTGCGAAAATCTATACAGTTTCACAATTATACAAAAATCAACCTTATCATATTGTGCATAGAGCTCAAAATGGATCAGCCACATCGAACATAGAGGTGATTTTCAAAAAGTGCCCAATCATTTAATTTGATTGAGTCTGTGGGCACTTTCGACCAACGGTGACATTTGATTGTCAAAGCGTTTTTGTAAAATATAGCAATACTATAGGTAATGGTTTACATAATATGGAAAGTCGTGAAGATACAAAGTCCAATATCCTGTAAAGTCACAATATAAAAGTACTTGGTCAGCTAGGCTTTTCAGATAAGTACTTACTTACACGCCGTATTTATTTTTAGGGTTCCGTACCCAAAGGGTAAAAATGGGACTCCTATTACTAAGACTTCACTGTCCGTCTGTCTGCCTGTCACCAGGCTGTATCTCATGAACCGTGATAGCTTGACAGTTTAAATTTTTTACAGATGATGATTACTAAACAACAGGCCAAGTGCGAGCCGGACGCGCGCACGAAGGGTTCTGTACAATAAAATTATCGCAAAAAACGGCAAGCAAGTCACGTTTTTTGTATCAGTTAAATATTTATTTTATTCTATTTTTAGTATTTGTTGTTAGAGCGGCAACAGAAATACATCATCTGTGAAAATTTCAACTGTCTAGCTATCACTTCAGGTTCATCAGATACAGCCTGGTGACAGACAGACGGTTCGTGGAGTCTTAGTAATAGGGTCCCGTTTTTACCCTTCGGGTACGTAACCGTAAAAACAGAATAAAATAAACATTTATATGGGGCTCCCATACAACAAACGTGATTTTTTAGGCCGTTTTTTGCGATAATGGTATGGAATCCTTCGTGTGCGTGTCCGACTCGCGCTTGGCCGGTACAAACCTTTCCAACTTTCAAAGCAAACAGTACGTACATACTTCGTGGCTAATGTGAGTCTCAACCATACAATTATTATAAGGATACTAACATTGATTTGTAAGTTTTCTTTTACTGTATACATGAGGTCTGAAATAAAGGAAAATTGTATGCCCTACCTTGAAAACAAAACCTGAACAAAACCTTCTGCGATCAAGCTCTACCCTCAAACGTACCTAGGTTTGAGGGTAGAGCTTGATCACGGAAGACTACCTGGAGACAGTTCCTCTGTAGTACACTATTTCATTGCATGGTATCTTTGAATCAACTACTTTGCAATCAAAACCTTAACAAACCATTCCGTAGACAAGTTCTACCCTCAAACTAAGGTGGAGACAGTAACATTTTACAAGTACACTATCAAATAACATACTCACACCCATCTAACTCTACCCACCCCCATAACACAAATAACTACACCCGCTATCAGTGACGTAAGCAATGACGTCACGGTGCGCGGGCGCAGGTGTCTCCTAATTAACGTGACAACGTGAGAAAACAACCAATTTGCTGCACTTTACCGAAATTATTGCTCTAATGTACCGGTTATGGGGTTTTGGTACATGTTCCATTAGTTGGGTAGGATGATAAAAATTCGTTTGGGACTTGGTGGGACAAGGCGTGAGGGTAGGAAAAGGGATGTTTCCGTACTAGACAGAAGAATGGAAGAGTGGAATTCCCTGCCGGATTCTGTGTTTCCCGATAGCTACAATCTAGGGGTCTTTAAGTCAAGAGTGAATAGGTTACTTCTAGGCAAGCGTACTCCACCGTCGACCACATCATCGCTTACCATCAGGCGAGATAGAGGTCAAACGCGAGCTTGAAAATAAAAAAGAAACAATTATAGTTTTTTGTATAAGTTTTGTGACTGTAACTGGACTGGTACCGTGAAATATGTAGCTCACGAGGCAGCAGTAGATCATAAAAGAAATGGCAGGTTCACTAGGATATCTTCCTCGTTAACTAGTTAGATGTAGCACAGTGAAAAGAGACGAGAAAAAAGCAAGCAGATGACACAAACACAGAAAATAGAAGCGATGCACTAATGCAGTGCAAGAGGAAGTTTTGTTATATCCTAATAAGAACTGATATCTCCAGCGGCGGTGGTATTATTTTAAGTTTTTGACAGATTTGCCATTCAAAAACTGACAAGAGTTAATCTGTCATTGGAAAATCAATTCTAAGTTTACTCAATTTAGTATCAGTATAGGTAGCCTTGCCAAAAAGCCATCTATAAGAGAATAAAGGTGACCCTAACATGTAACCTAGGCTAGCAGATAAAATAATTCACAAAAATCTATCAGTGTCTGTTATAACAGCAACGGGCGCCATATTGGCCGACAGGTGGCAGTACGTAAATCAAACGAGATAATGATCTCTTAATTTAATTTACAACGGATAGATCACGATATGGTGGGACCTGTTAAACGAGAGCGGAACTAACGTTGAAGGGTTCTGTGGTCAAATCAGGGAGGATAGAAGGATGTGCTGGAAAACCGTTAAAATAAAGAGACTATATTGCAAAATCGGGCTGAAAATTCGCAATTATCAAACATAGATTATGAAGTTCTCAAAACTCTCGAATTTTACTGCATCAATTAAGCTAGTAGAGGTAGACAAAATGGACAAAGAAAACTATTCACCAATTTCAAAGTTAAATACAATTCAAAGCGTAGACTTATACCTCGATGGGCACATTAGGACATAGATTTCAATCTCTACAACTATGTTAGTTTTTTGAGTGGTGAGAAACGCATAACAAGGTCAATAAGACACACCTCTTTTTGAAAATGCATCCCGAATTTTTCGGGAACCATTTGGTTCGTTGGCGATTGTGACAACTTTATCTAAGACCTGCGATAAATATCGGAATATATAACCTGTATCAAGATCGAGTGATTTATTACTATCAAGCCTATTGAGATGTTGAGAGATACTTGACAAATTGATAAACTGTATAGACTGGCTGGTGAAGGTCTTAGGAATCCGTTGGATGCGAGAAGCAAAGGATAAGTCAATGTGGCAATAATTTGTGGAGGCAGTGTCCAGGAGTGGATGTCTTTTGGCAGACAAGCTTTAATACTCAATCGGATCGAAGACAGAATAAAGGACTTGGTAACCGATGGAATCGAGAAGCACGGGGCCAGTCGATGTGACGGATACTATGTCCAGCTATCGTTGTCCTCTCGCTGAATGATGATGAGGACTTTGATACTTAGAAGGTCTTGACAATCCGCTGGAAGTGCGTACCATAGGAACAGTCAATGAGGCGATGCTAGGAGCAGACATTGTTCATCAGAGAATGTCTAGAGATGGATGGAATGATGATGATTTTGATACACAACTGAACCTAAAACCTGGAGAGATGCAAGAAGCATAGCTGTACGACCTTTGGCTGAATGTTGATTTTGACTTTGGGCCGTTTTTGTTTTTGATACCTTCGCTTTTTTTTTACCACTATCTCTCCTGACGTTAAGTGATGATGTGCTCGACGGTAAAGCAAGCTTGCCTAGAAGTAACCTATACACTCTTGACTTAAAGACCTGTAGGTTGTAGCTATCAAAAAGCAAAGACCGGCAGGGAATTCTACTCCTTAGCTGTCACACAATGAAAGTATTTGCAAAACGCTTTGTGCGTAAGGGTTGCTGGAATCTACTGAATATGGGAAAAGGTATGTGATAAGTAACATTTCAACAAAATGTAGAGAATTCTCAACATGATTTCGATAAACATACAAACACATTTTTTCGACAGATGAAAAAACTTAACATATTTTTAATAATTGACAACCATAAATTAACAAGGCAGCACATAATAACACTA
Organism: Orthosia gothica; assembly: GCA_949775005.1. Classification (NCBI taxonomy): domain Eukaryota; kingdom Metazoa; phylum Arthropoda; class Insecta; order Lepidoptera; family Noctuidae; genus Orthosia; species Orthosia gothica. Next base: position 3,609,445 of record OX459048.1, on the reverse strand, counting down.
GAGAATGTCGGAACCACTACAACAAATGTAGGAGACATTAAGGACCTTATACACCTGTCTGCGAGCGTATAATTAGAAGTACGTAAAATATACGGACTCGCAGTATAGATATTAGTGAATAAGTGTGAAGGTATGGCTCTCAAAGATTTTTGATTGAATTGTTAATTGGACTAAACTGATAAGAGTGAGACAGGCCAATTGTTATTATACTAAGTGACACCTAAATGATTGCCGTATTAATAGTAAAACAGGCCTAAAAGAAATAGGAAAAATTGTCTCCAGTACAATCTACATCATGTTTATTTTTTTATTTTAAGACGGTACCCTGACCAAAAAATCGGCATGCGATATGAGCGTTCCTATTGGTCTAGCGGCACTGGTGGCGCATGAATTCCAGTAGTGAATACGCCCAGATTTTAGAATAAAATCTTTATAAAATCGAATTTTGGTCTTTAGAAAAAAATAATTCTACAAAAATGTTCGTTATTAAATTGTCTATCCATTAGTGTTAGTACAAAAAATAATCAATGAACACTTTACGAGGAGATGCATAATATCAATAATTATTTCTCATTTTCATGTTTTTTTGGAAGTAGATTAGTGAAATATATACAACATTTAAAAAAAAACTAAATCTACCATTTTAGAATCAATATTAAGTAGAAATTTAATGTATTTTTATTAATTGATATTTCTTTTTAAATAACGAGTAGATAGCTCCTAAAAACAGCACAAAAACGGCTTGCGCGGCGTTTTGCTCGGGGTACCGCCTTAACAAAGGCTATAAATCTGCCCAGTTGTCCTCTGTTACTTAGGGTCGCTGCAAAACGTTTCCTCCTTCCATTCTCTCCAGTTAACCATCAAGCTGTCTCTTCATTCACTCCCTTTTCATCTTCAGTGCTATCTTCGAGTTCAGTGTTTGTTCTGTCTCATGCTTGATATGGAAAGAAGTGGAATTTCGTATTTTTTCCTACTCCCCCGTTATTCTTTTCTGATTAATTTCGTTGCGGGATCCAAGACAGATAAAATCCATTCGCCGGGACTTCATCGAGCTTCATTGCCTCGGCGCTTTTCTGGTGGTCGCCACTGTTGATTTTGGCTTTGGTTTGAGAATAGTTGTGGTGGGATTGTCTCATAACTTCGAGGCTAATATATGTAGCTATAGTTTATAAATTATCTCAAACATAGCTCTCTCTGTAGATGTTAATCGCTTTTCGCCGACTTCATTTTCAAACATTCTCATATTGAAATGAAGAGCATTTTTATATCGTGTCGTATCGTGTTTTTTTTTTAAACTCTGCTGTAATATCCCGTATTCTCCAAACCTATTTCAAAAAAACACTGTTCCATTTAAAAAGTCCAACACTTTGAGAACCTCCTATGTTATCGAACAGCAGGTGCGTAACTTGCGCACGAGTCTATCTCTTGACGTTATAAATACTTTAACGTTCTTGCACTAATTTGTTTCACTGACAAACTGTTTTATTTTACTATACTTGACAGCCATAGGGAATAATAATATACATTTTGTTTTTGTTTGGAAACTTGTTCATTCAAAGTTTTTTTTTACCCATTTTCTTTGGTACGCTGATTTGTTTGAAAGGGTTAATATTAATTGCTATGTGTTTCTGCTTGATTAATGAATCAACCTGTCATTTTACTTAGAAAAGATGAGCCTAGAACCTTGACAGTGTGAAATTCTATATTTAAGTAAGTTATTATAATTTAACATCTCAGATCAAATAAAATATCAAGATGGAACGTTGCAAACAACACGGTCACGCCCGTGGAAACTACGTCTTGCCGTATACATACACAATTACACACACACACGTACAAAGAAACTACGCCTTAGCTTGTCGGTCGAGCTCTCGGTTCAAAAGCTAGATTAACAAGCTAAGGCGTACTTTCGTTGTACTTGTGTACGTGTAATTGTGTATGTATACGGCGGCAAGGCGTAGTTTTAACCGGCGTCACCTTGTTGTTTGCAAAGTTCCATCTTGACTTTTTATTTCGTTTTTTTTTTCGATTCGATTTTTTTTAAAAACGTTGCCCCACACTAGGAATTTCTTCCTGTATCGTGGGTGCGTTTACAAACATATAAACTCACATACACAACACCCAGAGCCGGAACAACTATCTGTAGGTCATACAAATATTTGTTCCGTGCGGGAATCGAACCCGCGACACGCAGCACAGCAGTCAATCGCTCAACCACTGCGCCAACCGTGCGCCCAATTTGATCTGAGTATATCATTTGTAACTTTTATATCACAATATAAAAGTTACAAATTATATCAAAAGATTTTGCAGTATTTCCATATTCAAATAACAGCCAATGCAGCGTGGTCAAGTTTTTTTTTCACTATGGTCCCTAAGGTTCTATAGTACAGACAAAATCACATTCTGTCAGTACTAAAGACCGTCGAAAAGTCCAATATCGAAGTTACTGACACGCGCTGCCGAAATGTTAGGTAGTTTTTCGGCCACCAACCATTGTTTGACAGTTATCATTGCTGACAAATGTCACTTTGCTTAGTACCCCCACAGTTACCTTGGTGAAGAGAATGGTTCTACAAATCGAGTAAGTCCAGCCATTTGTCGAGAAATCATTCACCAACTCAAGGTACCAGCTTTCAAAGGATCGCTTTCGCTCGCTACAAAATCCTTTTGTCACCTTTACTCGATTCTTTTGTCGACATCCTACGGCCTTACAATAAATATATCAACATTCTTTATAACCTAAAAATATTAACCGTAGAAAAACAGCTAACTATTTTATTTTATTTAAAAACAGTTTTTAGTAAAAAGCTGACTTTTTTAAATCGCGTCACGGTAGGTTCATGTAAATCGTATTCGTTGCAGTTCTATTGTCATTTTCTCATAATTTATGTTGTATTTTTTTAATCATATTCTTGTTATTTTAGGATACGGCTGCCTCTTCAGTTGAAGTGTGCAAACAAGGCATGGTAAATAAATAAAAGACGGTGCTGTAGAAATAGGAATTTTGAATTTAGAAGCTTTTTTTCGCGCCTTGGTATAACCGCCATCTTAGATTTTTGACACTTTTTTTAAATCACAAAGCATGGTAAATAAATAAAAGACGGTGCTGTAGAAACAGGGATTTTGAATTTGGAAGCTTTTTCTCGCGCCTTCGTTTATACGAAGGTAAAAAGATATATATATTTTTTTTAATATCTTTTTACCTATGGTACACGTAACTTTGGAGCGAATTAAATTGTAGAGTGATTCATTAATTTTCTTCAGCCGTTCTTTGTTTTTGGGTTCCATAAACTCAGGCCAAGATGGAACCCCTTTTGTTTGGCATGAATCTTACCCCAGTTCGTAAAACTTTCTACTGTTACTTCCTTGTGTATTTCATAAAAACATAAATTACGTTTTCTCTGATACAATAAAAACGAGATGCATAAGTTTGCTCATATAACTTGTTTTATATTGTGCGTAAAAAAGTTTATTCTCGCGCCAGAGAAACTTTGAAAAGGAAAATGGGCATTTACTGACGGTGACACGTCACCGGTTATTTGATATCTTTGAGTAAATGTTACAGTTCTTTTTTTAAGGTATCTCTTAGTACAAAACACAAAATACTTTATTTGTAATACTTTGGTCTTTTATCAACAAATTTATGAAAAGTAAAAAACATTATTTTTAATATTTCCAGAGTATTATTGATTTTGGCGGACCTGCTTATTTTGAGACAACTATCCCACATATCCGTGCAAATTACGTTTAGGAGACATGCCCCGCCGACAAACATGCCGCAAAAATTATGAACGCATTTTACCTTCCCATGCAATCACACAGAGACACGGTCAACTTAGTGATAATTTGAGAAACTTTCGATAGATTAAAAAATTAGCATGCGTTCTATCCACGAAACTAGAGCAATTACAATCGGGGTAACTATGCTCCTGTGGCAACTACCCTGGTTTTACCTTATCTGCTGACCGAATACTGTCTCCAAGGTCTACATAAAAACATGACTTAGCAAAACGAAAGACCACTTAGACACAAACATTAAAGAGAAAATGTCACATAAACGCGAAATTCACGACTGCACAGCAAATCGTTTAATTGCACCGAACGGGAACAAACCCACTGACCAACATAACTACCGCTACCCGCTATGCACACAACCTAACGGAGTTGCAATGACTCGATAATTTTAGGTGACTTCCTTTGGTTTGGTTAAAATGTAATGAGTGTGTAGTTTTTAGCATACTTTCTAAGTGTTGCCCACATTTTTTCATGTTTATGCTTCAACGAGTTGAGCTAAATTACCTGTAGCTTAGCATTGTTCTGCATCTGGCTTTTGGGAGACTACTAGTATTTCTTGGATATCTTAATCTCTTTAGGGTTTGGCAACATTGGTACTCGGCCCTATCCCTCCCCACTTTATAAGGGACAACCGGCTGAAAAAAAAAATTGGCGCATAAAATTATTATTCAAAAAAAAAAATTGTAAAAAAAAAGTTAAATGTAAAAGTAAAATTAGTATTTATTATTCAGTAATTAAACATTAATTTTATTGGAATTTAATCTGCAGGTGCAGTACGCACTAACTTGAATAGTTGTTTAATTGATTTTTAGATTAATCAACCAAAATGTCTCTGTCAGTAAAAGTAAAGGCATATATTATGCACAAGAGTGTAAAAGACACCAAAATAATTAATTACTTCTGCCCAACACAGCCGAGATACCCCAATATATTTTCCTAAAACAGTTTCCAAACTACAAAACGTATTTTTCAACTGTCCAACTAAGTCTAGAACAACATTTACAATGCATGTCCTCGAAAAGAGCGGTTTTCCAAGCAGCCAAACTGTGCGGAAAGTGTCACTTTTTTTCACTAGTGCTTTTTACTTTCCTGTATTTTTTTAATTTTTGACTCCAACGTCAGCCCGACGCATAGAGTTTTTATTATTTGAGAAAAGTTTTAAAAATTAGTTATGTACAGATTATCATTCATATAAAAGGTAAAATAAAACTAATACTTTATTTTAGGCGTTTTTAATCACTCTAGATTTAGATTTTGATCAATAAATTAATTTTAAATATTCATTAAATATGTTTGGCAGAATGTATATTTTGCTCGTGCCTTATTGCGTTACGATGTGACAGCTATTCGCACATGCGCAGTAGATAGATATGCCCGAGGAACTATTAGTTAATCTGTGGATATGCTGAACGCGCTTGAATAAGCCCGCCATTTTATTAATTTCATTTTATTAATTTATTTATTTCCTCGCACAATGCATAGTAAAATGTTGTATGATACACGTACGTAAGATGATTTCCGACTTGTGTCGATTTATCCACTCACTCGCTTCGCTCGCTCGTGAATAAAAATGCCACTCATCGGAAATCACCTACCTTCCGCACTTGTAGCATAAATAACTATTATCAACGCGAACTAATGAACATTTATTTGCAGCCATTATCGGCAAAACAAGGAAGCCCATTCAAAAAGTTTGAATGGCTATTTTATCAATGGCTCTTATCAAAGACACAGTTATCAACAGACCGCCAAAGATAACGCGGGAAACAATGCACCGGTCGAAGAAAAAACTTTTGACATCTTCCCGACCGCTCCACCTTCAATAAAATATATCTCACTCACTCACACATCACCATATACTATACGAAAGAAGGAGATAGAAACGTCACACGAATGTCACACCGATCCCCAGGTAAAGTTTGAATTCCATTTATTCGAACGCGAGCTTTGCGCGCGAACGCACGGTGCGCGAGAGCTTTTCCATTTTTTTAATTTTCGGCGGTTTTATTCGAAAATGGAATCGTTTATGGAAAGTGTTATTATTTTTTAATTTTATATTTTTACGTGGAACAGAACTGTGTGTTTTAAGGAGTTTCTAGTGATTTAGTGAAATGACAGTTGGTTGTTTTTTTGTTCGCGGACCATCTTATTGTGCAATAGGGATTACTTTTTTGTATCGGAGCTGAGGATACGGTGAGTCGGGTTCCTATTCAATAAGACGTTGCAACTGTTACCTTTTATGTTGTATATTATGTAAAATATATAAATTGTGTTAGGATTATGATACCTGAAAGATTGTTATATTTTTGAGCTGGATTTAACTTTTCGCACTTTTGTCATGAATCCATTTTAACGAAGCAATTTTGTGTTTATGGTATTTTGTATGTTCAAAATATTAGAAAATATATCACTAACCTCTAATGGAACAACAGCTAATGACTAACGATATTCCCAAAAAAAACATCGCCCGCCAAAAGTCCCAAACTTGAAGAACCACCCTCACCCGCTCTACCTTGAAACAAAGCTTTTTATAGCTTAGCGTTTTGTCCTATGCGATTAAAACTAAAGCATTTGTTAGACAAGGAAATATACGTATAGGTTTAACAATATAAATTACCACAATCATAAAGAATGACACCTATAACTTATGTGTTTCTCTCCACATGTGTTTCAGATTTTCATGTTTTTTTTCACTAAGAAGTCCATCTATCTTACTTATTATTCTTCTAGTCATTATCTTTTTTATTTTCTTTTCTTCCTTCAGCAGCGTAAATGCCTTTTTCTTCCTTTACCACAAAATACATATTGGCTAAAATAATTGTTAGGGTACTTCTTTACTAATAAATCTATCTATAAAGCCTATTTTGTCCTTCTGCAAGACTAGGATTCTAGTCCTTTCTCGCAAAGTTCTGCATTTAGTAATTCTTCTCGCCCATTAACTCCTCTTTCTTAGTAATATTTTTCTTGTGCCCTGTCAGTTGGTCTATAATGGAATCATGGCTCTTAAATACTTAGTACCTGGACAACCGAGCTCTGTTCGGGTAAAAATAGAGAAAACGACGTTTTCTAAAAATGAAACCTAGCTAGATCGATTTAACGCCCCCGAAGCCCCCTGCATATTACATTTCATGAAAATCGTTTGAGCCGTTTCCGAGATTCAGATTATATACATACATACATACATAAACTCACGCCTTTTTCGCATGGGCTTAGGCAGAAACTACAGAACGCAACCAGCTACGATCCTTAAATACTTCTTTTGCTTCACACACATTCATACATCTAGTCATACACACACGCCGGTTATGGGTACTGCGCACTTGGCCTTTCTGAAGAACATCACCTATAATGTCTATGTATGTCTTTCTAGGGCTTCCCCTCCCGGCGTTTCCATTCACGTTCAGATTATATATATACAAGAATTCCTCGTTTAAAGATATTGGATATGACTTAAAGTTAATTATCTCCTTAACTGCATCTGAGCTTAACACAGACAGGAAACGGTACATCATTAACACCAAAATAACAGATTATTAACAACCATTTCTCAGCTAAAACTGACGGAAGTTTTAGCAAGGCTTGCTCATTGCGCATAGACATAAATGCATCCGGTTTCTCTTGTGACAGCAATATAGATTTTATCTGACGCTATCTTTTCATTCCTTGTCGCTGCATCTACGGTCGGTGTCCCAAATATAATAAATTATTATAATTTATGCTCTGTATCAAGATCTAGGGGGATATCTATTTCTGTTTTGCTGTAAGTTTAGGATGGGTTGCAGAAATTGTTTTCAGATGATCGTTGTAATGTAAAAGATAGCCCAGATAAAAATATAAGTAAAGGTAACATCCAAAGGGATTGTTGGTAAAGTCTAATAATTTTAAACTGTCCTACAGGTTCATCATCGCTCTAAAATATGGTCTACTCTGCGTTAAAAAAATGAAAGTTGCAAAAACCAAAATCTTTCTTGTCTTTGGCAGTACCCGTACTTTTGTTTAAAAAATCCCATGACTCGTTTGCAGCATGCACCTTAAAATAGTGCTTCAAGTATTTCAGTAAAAGCTCGAATCATTAATTGTCCTTTTAATGCAACTGTGTCTACTTGCAAGATTGTGTGTAAATTTTAAGGTATTAGGTGAAATTCTCAGTTCCTAAATTCAAACTTACAATGCCAAAGCAAAGCTAGCGAGTCAATTCTTTTCCGCGTTATGACAATACCACTTTCAGTACAGAATGCCGTGTCCTAAAAAATTTACTTTGAAGATAGTAGTTTCAGCTTTCAGCGCTTTAAGTTTACATTAGTCGATCATTCTTCCATACAAACGTAGTCTGGCGATTACTCCACTGTTTGTCGATGTACGTTCAAAATAAAAAATGATATCAATTTGTCTCATCATTATCTAGCCCTCTATGGGAAAAAAAGTAAAAAAAAGAACGTTATTAGCGTCGAAAGTTCCATATTTCAACACTAATTTTAACGCATCTTTGGGCGGCAATAAATACCATAAGAATAAGGAAAATAGCAAAATAGCCACCACACTGGGATAGATTAGTAGTTCAACAATGCAAATAATTTTATTTTGAAAATATACATTTAGTCGTTTTTTCATGATCCCAAAGGTCTGTTTAAAAAACTTTTGGCGCGCTTGTTTTCGTCATAAATCATAATCCATTTCGCTATAAACTTGCAAAAGTGCTAATTCGTACCCGAACTAGCTTCTTACTGCTCATCATAGCATCTATCTCTTTCGCACGTGTTGTCGGATTAGATGGCATGCATTTTAATTTAACCCCGCACACAAAATAGTTCATGCCGTCGACTAGCGGTTCGTCTTAAGGTAGCCCTACCTTAAGACGAACCACTCGTGTAACAGCGAATATTCTTTAACACATTTTTCAACCGCAAGAATTCTGCAAAGTAATGTTCTTAGTACCACAATAATTATTCTTTAAATACAACCCCTCTATACAGTCCCATGATCTACATGACATAAATATTGATTAACAAACATTTTTATGTTAACTTTATGTGCATAAATGAGTTGAAACATGTTATATATTCAACCGATTCGATATAGATACTGCCAACCGCATATTAGTGGTGACAATTAAACAGTAACAGTGCCTTTATCGTTGTTACAGTAAGGATGATTTTTGTACACCAAAAGTGCGGTCGAATGTACATTGAACGACATTATTATGCAGTTATTGACTGGTCACAGTTGAATCGATCGAATATTTTTTTTGTTCATTTTTGTATGGTCAGCATGAAAATTAATGGTGACAATAAATTGACGAAAAAATAAGGAAAATATACCTCAAGTCATTTAATTGTAAAACTGTAAAGTGTTGCGATGGTTTCATCGCAATACTTTTTTTTTAATAAAATCACTATTTTCCCTGAAGAAAAGTACAAGAAGATCTCAAGAAATCATACCTTGAGTAATGCAAAGTTACACAATACTTCCAATTTATAATTAACCTATTATAATAAACAATAAAAATGTGTATTTATCTCCACAAATTACATCCTTATCTTAGCTTTTTATACCTATTGACAGATATTTAGACAAAAAAAAATATAATTTGTGGGCGATCTGGAGTCTAAACTAAGCCAAGGCCTGTATTTCAGAAGTTCAGGCCCCCATTACATCGTTTATACATAGAGATTGTCAAAGTGGAACTTATGCGCATGATGTGTGTGGATGGTGCATATGTGCGTGTGTGTTTAATATATAAATAATAATGTATTATTTAGTATGTCTTATATACTTGGGAGCAAATAAATCGAGCCACTTCCTTTTTCACGCATTATGGTAATTATTTTTGGTATTAAGGAACGCATCGATTCGAAACATATATCGCCTAAAAGGGTATTTAAGGTTATTAAATACCCTTAATGAAAAAATAATTACCATAATGCGTGAAAAAGGAAGTGGCTCGATTTATTTGCTCCCAAGTGTATATATGTTAGGTGTCTTTATGTATTGTTTTATCTTGGTGTATAATATATAAACAAATGTCCCCATTCTTTTAAAAATCTTGACATAAGGTGGCTAACTTCTTGAAAGCATACAGCCAAACTGCCGGTGTACACTATGCTCTAACACATTCATTGAAAAATTGGAACACTGCATAGTCATGAAAATTCAGTACCTACGTAATTAAATAGTAGTTAGCGTTTAAAGAAAGAAAAAAATCCAGAGAATAATTAATAAAATCATTCTGCTGACCGTATCAATACCGCAAATCGCAATGCCAAGTTCAAAAAGTCAAAATACCAAACTATAAGTGCTCTTACACACACTTAACTGCACCACAATAAAACAAAAGATCATAACAAGCACTTCTCAAGCACTTAGCAGGGTCAGTAATGCCCTTAATTACAAGACAGAGACGGAATCATATCCCACACAGGTATCAAAAAGAGAGGGAACAGTAAATAGATTATAATAAAGCACCCTTGCGATCCAGCGGAGCGTTCGCGCGGATTTTTTTGCACGAGTTCAAACCTCTTTGGTTGAAGTTTTTTTTTTAATTTTGAAGGCTGTGAGAACTCGGCTTTTACAGTCTAGTGCTTTCGCTCAGTAATGGATAACCATCACGCTATCATTTTATGGTAATAGCTATTTTTATATAGTTTTTTTTTTAATTTAGAGAATTAATTGAATTCGTTGTTTCGTGCTTTGTGGCGGAAATGGCCCGATTGATTTATTTTTCATATGCTTTTAAACGGTCTTTAGATTCGCTATTAAAAGGTTATGTGAAAAAGCGACGTCACTGGCAGTTGGAAAATGTGTAGTGTTTTTTTACTATTTTTATACATACTTGTCGACTCCAAAATTCGAAATATAAATTGGATTATTGAAATTATGAAAAATTAAATGTCAATTAAAATGGCAACAAGATAACAAACAACTATTTAAGTGACATTTAGACCCAAAAATTAATCTGAATCAAAATAATCGAATTATCTTCCGTCCCCTTGCTCATGCAGCCAAATCAAAAAAGATACACAACCTCTTTACAAAATGTCACTTCAGAAAAAAAGTAAAAACAAATCATAGATCGCGAAACAAAAGACTGTCGAACGCCCGGAATCACTCGCTCCTTTATAGTGTCAACCAAACCGTAAAATGTTTTATTATCATTATAATTTATTTGTTTAGCTATAAACGTGGAGTGCGCATTTAATTATAAGATTCAAGGGGTTGGTAGATTGTAAGACATTAGAAAAAATATCATAGATTGATGTGTACCGGTTCCGATTTTTTGTAGATGTAGCTTTGAAGTTGTCAAAAACTTGATGTTCTCTTCATTGTCGTCATAAATAATAGGAGAATAGATTTTCGCGCCCATTTTCATTGAAACTACAGATAAAAACAAGGTGAACAATCAATATTTTATGGCAGTTAAGTGTTCTGAAAAGTCACAAAAGCACCAAACCATGCATCGTTAGAAATATAGAAAACTGATGCTCTCAGTCGGCGGTATAAAACCAAAAAACTAATTTATGCATATTTTATTACAGAAAAAAAAAGTTATAAATGATGGAATATTTTTTGCCATCACTCCTTTAGATCTCTTTTGTTATCTGCTTTATAAAATACCAAGAATTGACTGTGAAACTAGTTTAAAATCAAAGATACGGGTATATATTCGACTTTTTCATACTATTTCACAGGTAAAACTTACTAGTCACTAAAAGTTAACCCATTAGCGATCTTGTGTAGGATTTTTTTATGCGGACAAAAAAACTTTCACTGTTCTCACGGAACGGAAAAAGGTCGACTACCCAGGCGAAAGAAAAAAAGTAAGAACTCGAAATACAAATATAATATTTTAACAGTAAGGCGAAGGGTTGCTAGCAGTAATAAAAGTAAATTAAAAGATATGGATCACTTTTTTTCGTTAATTGAAGAGTGATTTGTTCGAGTGCCCCATTTTTTTTACAGTCTGTATTATTTTTTGAGAGATTCGATTACAGCAAATTAAATAATAATATAACAGTCGTATGCGTAGAATTTAATAATAATCGCTAATTGTAGTTTTCATTACTTTTTTAATTCGTAAAGCTGTTTTCGGGTGTACCCCGAAAATCTTTCGCAATAACGTACATCGCAGTTAAGAACTTTCGCGACAACGGACGTCGCAATGGTAAACTTTCGCAGTAACGTACATCGCAGTTAAGAACTTTCGCGACAACGTACGTCGCAATGGTAAACTTTCGCAGTAACGTACATCGCAGTTAAGAACTTTCGCGACAGCGAACGTCGCGATAGTAAACTTTCGCTGTACCTTACATCGCGGTAATGAACTTCGCAACAATGGGGTACAACCGCTATTTTCATGTGAAATTATTATTTTAAAACACTCCTATTTAGATACGATTACGGTATTGGTCAAGTAAGGCACTTAATGGACACACTTGAGAATGCAATATACATTACCAAGTACCTACCTACAGTACCTACTTTGAAATAAAAGGGGTTCGCAAATAGAGCAACCGAAGTTAATATGAACCCTTAGTAAGCCTTTTAGAAATAATCAAAAATATTACTCCAGAGGTACTCAAAAAGGCTTTGTGAATCGCCAAGATTTGTTACTGGTTACGTGTATGATTTTTACTATAGAAATAATATTTTCATTATAACAATCTTTAGTAGCAACTGATAGTCTTAAAGTGAAAATCTGTATACATCATAAAATCTTGATCTCTGCGACATATGTCAAACTGACGTATACGTTATTGTTAGTTATGGTATCGTTAGCCTAGTGTTATTCTGTAAATTTTCACCGTGCAACCTTAGCAGAAATTAACATATGTGAGCTGGTAATCCCTCCAATCACTCACACTACCTAAGTTTTCAGACTTAGATGTTTCAAGAATAGACCGGCTGGTAGTCGCTTTTGACTTTTGAAGACTGACAGTTTAGTTGTATACTAACCTTCAAATTGGACAATCGTAGCAAAAAATCATTTCTAACGACTTATAACTGGGGGTATTTAAGTCAAGAGTGAAAAGGTTACTTCCAGGCAGGCCTGCTTCACCGTCGACCACATCATCGCTTACCATCAGGTGAGATCGTAGTCAAATGCATAAAAAAACATTTCTAACTATATAAATTTTGTCTACTTCGCCTTCGCCCAAACCCCATCAATATTGTCAAGGGTAAAGACGACATGCATTAAACCTACCCTACAAGCCATAAGTAGGTGTCAAACCGTAACTGCTGGGAACTTATCCCCTAATCCTGGGTGCCCAGAGGTCAGGGGGCGAATAGGGCTGATTTATATTGATAAACCTGCCACCTGGTCTACCTGGTGAATGGTGACGTTGAAGAAACGGGCTTGTTACGTTCTTACTGTAAAAAATATATCGTGATATTCAATGGAGTTGTAGAAACTCGGTAACTGCCAAAATTTGGAACAGACATAACCACGTTTTCCGTGCGTACATTTTTTTTTCGAAAGAATGACTCGAGAAAATCAATGTCAATTTCGAAGGTGTTAAATGGTGATACTGGATGTATACATAAATATGAGAAAAGTATACTAGATAAGCTTATAATCGCATTGTGCGTGTTTTTGTTACTTCTTCACGCCAGAACGGCTTAACGGATCTGGATGTAATTTGGCACAAAGATAGATTATAGTCTGGAATAGCACATATGATACTTTTCATCCCGGGAATATATTCCACATCAATAATATTCGGGCGTAGCCGCTGACAGAAGCTATTCTCTACGTAAGCTCTAAAACGACATAATTCAAACAATATTTGAGAGTTCGAGATTGCAGATCTTGTACAGTCTGAAGCCAAGAAATCTGCCATCAGTCTTGCCTCCAAGTATTGTATTACCCAATAGGGATATCATCTGGGTAGAAAAATGATAATTCGATTTAGTCCGTCAGTGAGATTATCAAATAATATTGGACCCGTATTTTTTGCTATATCAAATAAATAAAAATTTATAAATATAAAGCGCATCAAAGTTCAGGAGTGGGGACTTGTGACGTCACTTTGTCAGTGTAAAGTGTAGCACACCGTGACGTCACACGATACTTCAATGCAATGTATCGTCGTATTTTTTTGTTTACGCGGCAAAATGAAAAAATACGTGTGCAATATTTTTAGGTTATCTAACTGACGTACTAAATAGATAGTATTAGTCAACATCACTATTACTGGGTGCGAAAAACTATTCACAGTGACATCTAGATAGATTGGAAACCGACGCCAGCATAGTTGCAAAAAGACTAGGCAGATTGAAAAGGTTTTTTTATCTGTACGTAATCCATAGACAAACAATATGCACCGGTGATACTATTATTGGAAAACGTTCAACCTTGTGCCCCATAAGTGGAAAAATAAATTCGCAATCGGGTCAATATTGGCATATTGGCTTTTCAAACTGGATTACCTCGTCGCCGTTGGCAATACTGGAGTGAAACAGTTACTGCTTGTTGTAGTGTTGTTGGCAACAATAAAAATGCGTTACCTCTCTGTTATAAGTTTTAATAGAAAACTATTCCAATAGAGTTGTGTATGGTGATAAAGATAAAACTGATTATATAGGTACTTGCTGTTAAGCAGCATCGGTACATGGTAGACATCCCACCCATACGCACTAAACGTTTTGAGAACACTTTTATTATGCGTACAGCTAAGGAGTGGAATTCCCTGCCGGAGTCTGTGTTTCCCGATAGCTACAATCTAGGGGCCTTTAAGTCAAGAGTGAATAAGTTACTTCTAGGCAAGCGTGCTCCACCGTCGACCACATCATCGCTTACCATCAGGTGAGATAGTGGTCAAGCGCGAGCCTATAATGAATAAAATAAAGAAAAATAGTTTAACAAAAATTGTGTAGTAATAAAATAAGTCTCTTTCAGTCTTTCTGGTAGGTAGTATTTTTCCCGCGACTTTCCTCCCGCGGTCCCACAGCAGCGACCCATATTTCAGAGATAGAAAAGTGGTAGTTACCCTGTGGCACCCAGGGGTAGTGTAGCTTTCTATTAACGTCTTCCGGTCCGCAGTCACCACTCCAGAACTTTTCTGCCCATCGGCCATCCGTTCTGCGAGCAATGTGCCCTGCCCAATGCCACTTAAGTTTGACAATTCTTCGGGCAATGTAACCCTGGTTCTCTTGCAGATCTCTACATGTTTGATTCGTTCACGGAAGGATACTCCGAGCATAGCCCTCTCCATTGCCCTTTGGGTGACAGTAAGCTTTCTGACGAGGCCCACTAAGAGCGACCACGTTTCAGAGCCGTAGGTCATAACTGGCAACACACACACACACTGTGGTATCGAACAACTGCCCGAACGCTGCCCAGCCGAGTCGGATGCGACGGTTCAACTCTTTCTCGAGCTTTGTTCATCTGTTCTTCATCAGTTGCAAAATCTTTTCACTACCTATCATAAGTTTCCGTGGCTTTTTGACGCATGGTGCTCGATCACACATATGTATTTAATTAAAATTATTTCCAGAGGCGTATTCAGGAGAGGTCGTAACGACAAACTATACTTTTAGTTACCTAGTTCGTCACACCTTACGCACAAGTAACAAGGTCTAGCAATAATTACCTTTTAATTTATAGCAGCATAGGCAGTGCTGATCAAACGATTAGATTTAATAAATAAGTTTTTTACTACCCATTGCTCCGAAACAGGTCAAGAGTCACAGGTCTAGTTTCCAGCTGAAGGTCGCTAGTAGGTTATGTGAAGTCAAATAAGTATGTGGAATATTTTTTGTTAAATTTGTATCAAATTCGTTCATAATAACAACTTATTTTTCGGTATAAGGTCTATGGCTGACTTTGTCCTACGCACTTTTCACACCAGTATTTTCCGGGTATTTTTTTCAATATTTAATTTTCGTCTCTAAAGAACAAAAAAAAAATACCCAAACCAAAGCAGTTGCAAGAAATGCGCTTACCAATGAACGAAAAGCAATAAATTTTTGAACAAATAGATTCTAGAAAAACTGCTTCCTATTTCGAATTTCAAAAACAAGTCTTCGATTTACTTGGCATCAAAAATGTTATAACATTTGCCCATAACCTCAAAACTCAATCAAGCATAAATATTCTTGTACCTGGCAGGAATTCAAATCGTCAATCGAACTACCGTGGAACGTCAGAAAAGTTTTTAACTTTCGAACTGCGCGAGTATTTTCAATTGTGGCCAGTGGCAGACGTGGGGTTGCTTACTTTGAGCTAAAACTTTCCTTGGGTAGTCAAGATTGGGCAAAGATTTGTCTTTTACTTTCACCAGAAATAGGTCAAAATTAGGGAAAATGTATGTCTTGCACGTATTATTTGTTTTTTAACTTTTTCATTCTATAAGTTACTCTTGTAAATAGAAGGACCTAATGCAACAAAGCAGTTTGTTCAGTCAACTTTTGGTTTTAAAGTGGTACGTATTATTTTATCATATTTTTATTGGGTCAGTTATAATTATTGGATTCTATATTTGGCATGTCCCAATTATTTAATAACTGTTTTGCAAAAGATTGCGAAAATAAATATCTTACCTCGCCTAGATTGAAAGATAGATATTGGCAACCGATTGCAAAATTGATTGTCTTACAGCTGCATTTACGGGGCATAAAAATGTCATTTCGTTGAATTAATGTTTTAGCGTATTCACGAACAATATTAACGGTTAGTATAATTTTCGCAATCAAAAAGTTTGTTGCAATCTATTTCAAATCTAAAAAGAGGTGTTCGCTTTTCCCACCTGCCTAAAGTTGAACCAAAATAAGTAAGTACATAGACCCATCAATCAACTTAACACCACTAACCGTTGCAAATCAAGCCGGTATAACCATGTGGAAACAAAACTCCATTTCGAAAAATCACACCAACAAAACGTGTTCTCATTTCAAAAAGTCGACAATAGCTCCGAGCTTTATTTTTTTTTTCGCAAACTTAGGCACAGGGGCTAAAACTTACAGGCAGGTTAACAATAAGGGGAGTATTCTTCAAAAAGCAGTCTTAAAAAAAATCGCGATCTTTTATCGTCCTACCTTATTGTTAGAAATAGGTTATAAAAATTTAACGTCTCTATTATAGAGTTGGGATTATGTTTTCGATATTAATCGGTTATATGAAGACGGTTTATGACTATTTTTATTGTGTAATGTAATAAAGTTAGTGGACTTTATATGAGGATTTAAGTAACCTTGGTAAGTGGATTGGTTTATAATTTGTTAGTGGCAAGTTACATTTCTCATTAAGGCTTGAAACGAACATTGTAAACTTTTGCAGCATACAAAATTATGTTTGTTTTGTAGAACTTTGTGCTGCTGTAATAATTATCTGGCTTTTAGTTAATTAGTTGTCCTAGTTAGCCTGTTAATTAGTTACCTTTCTCCGAAACCCTATTTCTGTTAGTCCATTACGAGTAGACAAACAGAATGAAAACAATGACATTACCTGTATCTACCGTTCCCATTTTCATTAGTTTACAATTAACCTATTCTAAATATAGCACAATAACACGAACCGTTACGTTCGGTAAAATGCATAATAAATATAGATTAAAACTTTCGCTACCTCACCTGTCTATACTGTATTTCTACAAGTCATCTGCTTCATAAATTAGTTCACAATACATAATCAAAGACTCAATACGAGCCCACCCCTTAATATCCTCGTAAATTTCCCACAACGACTGCCGTGTTCCTTGTCACAAAATAAATCATGACATTTACATGTACTCTTTGGTTATTAAAAAAAAAACTAGATCGGAACCGACTTAACAAAACGGCTCCTTAACAAATGCGTTTGTACGTACACTCAAAATTCTACCTTGCAACATTAGAAATAAGGTTTTAGTTTGTTTGTAGAGCTACGTTTCAGAACTGCGAATTTTTCGGACAGGAACGCATCTTCGAGTTTCGCACACTTCCTCAAACAATAACGCGGAGAGCAGAGCAGGGTTAACAATAGGATGAAGTTACTCCAGATTGTATAACAATAAATATTATTACTCCAATTCCTTCGGAACGTCAAAGGTGAGCGATTGTTGCGTTAACAATAGTTTCAATTTGGTAAAGGTAAGGGCTTGCTACCTTTGACGTAACGACATCTGCTATTTTTTATGTCTTCTTATTATTTTTGTGGAAGAATAATTTTAGGTGCTTTTGCGATCCTGGATATGCAGACTGAAGTTCAATTTAAATTTATAATATAGTGTATTTTTTCCGTAACCTCGTCCACGAATGTCTCTTTAAGTTACATGAACTTACTACGCGATGAAAGATACGCAAATATTTAACAAAACTATTTAAAAAAGAAATCGCTAGCGTAACAAAACATTCAATTCAAATTTTAATTTGACCACACATTTATTTCAAAATGTCGAATAATAATCACTTTTTATGAACGCAAAGCTCACATTTTTATAATAACTTCCAATTAAAATTCTACGCAATCATATTACACAAAATATGCCATAACCAAAAACAGAAACAGATACCAATCAACACAACAATCGATTTAAACGAAGTTATAGCCAAAGCCTGCCATAACGCAGCGGGTAACATCCCTATTGACACTTCATTCTCTATGGCGTCCACCGGCCATATTGTATTCCTGTATTTCTTTCCACGTTCTTTCCCATGGTCATCGAAATGTTTACCTTTTAAATTAAAAGTATCACTACTACGATTTAAACTTATAATTTTACGGACTACGATTTTGGTGGTAAATAGTTAAGGGTAACTTTAATTAGTCTTATTATTTTTATGATTCAGTGGTGGTTTTGCTTCTTATGATGTCCGGGGTATAAGTGTTGTCTACTGGTTTGTTTTTAATTTGATTGTAGGGTTGGTTTTCTCATAGAATTTCGTGTTTTTGGGGTGGAGAGCCACATATCAAGTGGAACAGCGATCGCAATTAATGAAGCTATTAGAGCGAGCTTCTCAGCATATTATTACAATAACAACTGTTTCTTCTGATTCTACAGCTTCATAATTAGCTGTAGAATCAGATTTCATTTCTTAATAGTATAAAATGAAGTCGCTGTCTGTATCTGACTAATTATCCGCTCAGATCTTCTAAAGCCCGCTACGGATTTTGATGCGGTTTTTACTAATAGAATAAGCTATAAACGTTCTTGTTTATCGCTCTTTTGTGTTAGCGAAATCCTTTCTATTAGGTTTGTGTTTCATAATTTAGTTATTTAGCTAGTTTTAGATATATCTAAATAATAAACAGCTGAAGACACTAGGTAGGAATATAGGATATCATCATCATCAGCCTTTTAATGCAGCTGGGACATAGGCCTCCTCTCTGTGAGAGGGAATGGGCCATAATCCACCACGCGGACCCAGTGCGGATTGGTGGATGTCACATGTATTCGATATTTTTTTGTCTTGATATATATAGGATATACCTAAAACAAAACCCTTTTCCCATTTCACTCAGGTGTAAATTAAACATCCAGTTTTTCAAGCGTACTTCATTTCACAGACCATATTAAATTGCGTAGGTTTCAAAACCGTATCCCTCATTTAGGGATGTAAGGACGAGAATACTCGAAACCGACTGCTAATGAAATATCAACATAAGTCATCATGTGCTATTTGTGTACGTCAATTTCCTGTCTGTAATATAAATTTTATACGTAAACAAAATTGTTGGTGCTAGCAAGTCGAAGGCTGGTTTTAACTTATTTTTTCGTGTTTTGTTTTCTATCTCAGAATTCCTTTGATGTTGATATCGTCAATTCTCTGTCTTCTTGATATTTTCCAAATTATAAATACATTTAATTCATTATTTAGGATTTTTGTAGTCTACTTTTAATTTATTATCTACTTCATATTAGACTAAACAAATTAAAAAAATACTACTACTTAAAACAACGAATTCGAAAACTATTTGAGCTCTCTTATATAACCAGAAGCTCCTTCAAAAAACTCGTTAAAATAACTTAGTAATATTTTGATTCATAGGCCTACGACCCCTTGGCTTGCGTATGCGCCACCATATGGCTATAGATTGATAGATAAAAATGTTGTAATGACCGCATGACGTTAAACATATACAGTTTTTTGACCTTACCGAACTATATTTTGTAATATGGAATAAGTAGAATGATATGTGACCTTATCGTTGACTTTCTCAAATGACAGTGTCAATTTGACACCTTAGGTGCAGCTGTAATAGTTTTCGCAATATTGAAAATATTCTAATAAGAGAAATGATGAAAATTTCGCACTAACATCTTAGAAAGTACTTTTAATAGATATCGAAAGGTGATCTGAGTGAAGATTTTAGCGCTGTATAACACCTTCATTAGTTTCTTTAATGACACTTGATCAATAATAATCTAGTTACCATATTATGTAAATTTAGATACTGTTATGAGCTTTCCAAATATTTTTCTGTCCAGTTAGAAATTGCCAAGTGTTTAGATCATACTGGTAAATATACCGATTCTTATAGGATTTATGTCAAGCTCAAGCCTTTCATCTTTGAAGTTTTGAACTGTTTCCTTTCCTTCAAATTAAGCTTGTTGCAACAAATTACTTTCTTACTTAAAAACATCCACTATTACACCCCATAGTACCTAACAATGGAAACAAAACTTAAAAACAACATCTAATTACGTAATTACGCTGTAATTGTTAGCATTTATCGAGGCGCCTGCGTTGCGCGTACGCATCGGGTCGGGCGGCGTGGGGGTGGCGACAGCTGTGCGCGCGCACTTAGCTCGGGAAATTAATATTAGACGTAAAGTCAATAGCTTTGGTGTGAGTTGTTTTAAGGGTAATGTGGGTAGATGCATTTGTTTTAGTTGTTGAATGTGAGGTTCTTTTTTAATTTAGTGGTTATTGTAAGCCTGAAAGACCCGAGGAGTAGTGTTTTAGAATAAATATGAAAATAAAAGGTATAAATAGTTAGTATCTCTGTTAGAAAAATAATTACAAACTTCAATATAAAGCGGATTAGTATAGATACAAGCTTATGAGTAAAATGCGGTCGCAGACATCAGGCTGAATTTCCTAAGTAAAAAATCATAATTCGAAGTTTGGCTCTCACCTGTTTCCTCCTCCAATATTGGACCAATTTAAAAGATATTCCATAGGCGAAAAAATAAAGATATATACTGTGCCCCTATGTTTTCCTTTTTTCATTATTTTATAGATGTCAAATTTGTACACTAGGCCTCTGTTGACAGCACAATTTTGAGCATCTTTTGAGGGTCCTAGTGCACAGTATAAATATGCAAACAGTATGGAAACTACCTACAAATGCTCGTAACGGCACACTCACACAAACATACGCACCGACGAGACCCATAAGCAGCATCCGCGGTTCCGTCAGTAGTGCGAGCCGCAAAGACGAAATAGGAACTATTTTTGCTAGTAAAATAATAGCAAATATCAATTGTATAGCAAAGCTTATAAGTTCTAATAAGAAAGAATAAGTTCTAATAATTACTATTACGGAGAATGGTATGAAAGTAGAATATTTATTGTTGATTGCTGTGACATATTATCAGACCAAAAGATATATTGTGCCCACCTAACAACAATACTTGGAAAACCTAATAGCAGCAGATTTACGATCATGAGGTAATAGATTTAGAAACGCATAGCATAATGTAGATACAGTAAGCACAGCGGATCTTTGTGTATCTGAAGTCAGATGCATCTGTTGATCTAGTTTTCTTCGTAAACATAATTACTACGGCATGTGCCTCTGACAAATGTATGGACCAGTTGAAACGATATTCATCATCATCATCATCATATCAGCCGAAAGACGTCCACTGCTGGACATAGGCCTCCCCCAAGCGTCGCCACACTGACCGGTCCCGTGCGTCCCGCATCCAGCGAATCCCCGCAACCTTCACCAGGTCATCGGTCCACCTGGTGGGAGGCCTTCCAACGCATCGTCTTCCGGTTCGCGGTCGCCACTCCAGAACTTTTCTGCCCCATCGGCCATCCGTTCTGCGAGCAATGTGCCCTGCCCACTGCCACTTAAGTTTGGCAATTCTTCGGGCTATGTCGGTAACCCTGGTTCTCTTGCGGATCTCTACATTTCTGATTCGATCACGCAAGGATACTCCAAGCATAACCCTCTCCATTGCCCTTTGCGTGACTGTAAGCTTTCTGATGAGGCCCATTGTGAGCGACCACGTCTCAGAGCCATAGGTCATCACTGGCAACACACACTGGTCATAGACCTTCGTCTTGAGACACTGTGGTAAGTTGGACGAGAAGACACCACGCAATTTCCCGAACGCTGCCCAGCCGAGTCGGATTCGACGGTTGACCTCTTTCTCGAAGTTGGCCCTACCCAACTGGAAACGATATTAACCAGAACTAATTAGATTGTTTTTAAAAACAGTACAGCTGATGACCATTATGCCATAGCTAATTGCTTTCATTAAGGTTACACTAGTCGATAATTCTTCCATACAAATGTAATCTGGCGATTATTTCACTGTTTGACGGTGTACGTTCAAAATAAAAAATGATATCAATTTGGTTCATCATTATCTAGCCATGTATGGGAAATAAAATAAAAAAAAATATATTTGAAAGTATAGTCAAAAGATCCATATTTGAACAAAAATTTTAACGCTTATTTGGGCGCAAATAAATACCATAAGAAGAAGGAAAATTTCAAAACAGTCACCAAACAGGGATATATTTGTAGTTTAACAATGCCAATAATTTTATTTTGAACAGATACACTTAGTCGTTGTTTCATGATAACCATCAAAGGTCTATTTATAAAATTTCGTCCTAAATCATCATCCATTTCGCTACAAAGTGCCAAGTGTTCGTACTCGAACTAGCTTCTTACTGCTCATCACAGAATCTATCTCTTTCGCACGTGTTGTCGGATGATAGCTCATCCAATTGATATCGCAATTAGCATGCTTTTTAACCCCGCGCACAAAATAGTTCAATATTTTTCATCATATGGTGTTCTTTTTTATTATTATTTGTCTACTAATTATTGGTTTTTCCCGCGTCTTCACCCACTTGAAAGTAAAAAATTATCCTATTTAAACGTGCGACCGGGATACAAATACTATTACATGGCCTGGTCCAGGACATGGACTACCCTTAGCCCAAATTTCATTTAAATCTGTTCGGCAGTTGTGGCGTTATTGACATTCAAAGAAAAAAACAATGTGTAACTTTTTTGGTGTACTATAAAGTAGGTATATTGTTTTCTAACATACAGACTTTACCTTGTGAGAAGACTGCCTTGTATTTCATAGTATAGACCTATTGCTCTAAATTTCTTTCGCCCATGAAAAGGCGTCATCAGCCGCTCCCATTTACTTAGTGCTAAAGTCAAAGGTCGCTGCGACATTTTTGCGATCTATTTTTACCCGACTGCCGAAGGAGGGTAATGTGTTTATCAGTCTATGTATGTATGTATGTTTGTTCCTATATGGCGTTCCAGAGACCAAAGGCGTTGGCCGATTTTGATGATTCATACGTCAATCGATGCGTCTTAACCCTGCGAGTGTCATAGGCTACATTAAAATTGGACTATAGAAAAATGGCGGATTTTGGGTGCCATATTGTGGGGGCCCATTTTTTTTTTTTTTCAAGCCCATCGTGTGGGGTATCAAAATAAAGGTTTTTAAGAGGTGATTTCAAAAATATATAACACTTATATGTTTAAATGTATCTTATTCGAAAAAAAACTAACTAAAAAGTTATAAATAAAAAAACTTAATAAAAAAACTCAAAACACCCGACTGCTTCAAAAGCGAACTAAAAAGTCGTATACAAGGAAAAAATCATGCTGTGCAGGCGGAGGATACACCAGATTTTGGTCAGCTAGCCCGCGAATATGTATCCTCCGACTGCACAGCATGATTATTTCCTTGTTTACGACTTTTTAGTTCGCTTTCGAAGCAGTCGGGTTTTTTAATTTTTTTTATTAAGTTTTTTTATAGCAATTTAATTATGGTGAATGAATAATGAAACAGGAAAACCAATATCCTGTATAATATGGAAAATTTCCAAGTGGGAATGTTCTACGTAACTCATGTCCGGTTTCTGGAAAATAAATTATCATCGCGTCACAAAAAGCAAGTCAAGTTATGCTATTGACTTTTGCTAAACACATTCAACCAATGACAACAGCTAGGCTTTCAGAAACTGGACCTTAATCACCACTTAAAACACTGCTCACCCCAAAACAGAACACGTCAACATAACAAATGACGTCACGACCGGAACCAATAATAAAATATTCTGAAATGTCCCCAAAACATGACAGCATTTGAATTCCATTATTGAACCATAAAACCCTGGGTTCTATAGAAACGGGTGCGTTCTGAATTATTCATGACAACGCCACCTGCCGGCCAACCGACAAACTAACGTTTGTTACCATAAATTATGTACTAATAAATATTTGATCGGTTTGTTTCGTAGAAGCTATTAAAGTAGGTGGGAGTGGAAAATTCGGTCGGAAAACGTTCCATATTCTTTGCTGGTTTTGTTATTAGGCTCGTTTGTTTGAATAAAGAGACAAAAATAACTATGTTTTCATAATTTTGTGTCTCCAAAATATTTTATAGTAGGTCTATAAGACCGAGTTTCTCACCTCTACTTTATCGCAGAATTAATGTGACAAATTGTCAAGCACGCGTTGCTGTGATTGGTTGAATGAATTTTCAACAGCATTTGGAGGTGAGAAACTCGGCCTAAGTTCTCTATCGGCATCATCCTGACTATAATCCAATCTATTTTCAGCGAATGAAATAGTGATAAACTCGCTTCTCAAGCGATTGAGCATTATAAGGAACCCCGTAGAGCATTTAATACTTGACTATAATGAAAGAGAAATCGTTATTACGTTATAATCTTTGGGTAAATTTTCAGAACCATTCTACAATAGATTTTATTGCACACCAAAAGAATTTACTTTGGAAAATCCTTGGCGAAAATTTTCAACTGGAAAAACAGACCTTCATGACGGTTTACCTAGCTTATACAAAATCCCTTAAATCGAACACCAGGCACACGGTAACAATTCGTAAAATTCAATTCTAGACGACAAAAACATCCGGCCCTCTTGGCGAAGTTCAAGACAAAGCTGATGGATGTCTTGCCACTTTATCTTACGATCATGCCTTCAATAGAATCCTTATCTCAAGTGGATAAAGTTTCAATTCCAATTGTTCAAGTGACCTACAATCTTATCTGCTTCTTATGTCACTGTAATGAACCATATTCGCAAGAGATAGGGATTAATATTGCGTAAATAGATTGTTCGATTAACTTTGCATCACCCAGTAACCGCTCAGCAAATTCGAAAGATTCAAAGTCAGAATCTGCTAAAACGTGTTCCTTTCTATTCAGCCAGCAGCTTTGACGTTCAGCACGCACCATACTTTCTAAAAAGTATTGAAGTCTTGAATCTAAACCTTATTCCTACGTAAATTTGTCATTTAAAAACTAAATCGGCCAGTAACATGGAGTTTGTGCATTGAGTAAGAAACTTTTTTGTTTGGCGACCCCACGTTTCGCGAGTCGAGACGTGCATTCGATATTAAAAAATGCTTCAGAAAAATCTTTAAATTCAATAGTAGTTTGGTGTTGAATAGGTAGGGAGAGGATAATGTAAGTACGCCCTGTTTTTGCGGTGTTGTATTTAGTACGCGAATTTCTCGAGTCGCATTGTGTACACACTGGTTTCTTGCCCAGCGTGAGTCTGTCACAGTACCGTGGATATGAATGGAGCGACCGAGTTTCTAATTACACAGTCAATTTGGTAAGTAAAGCGGGAAACATGAGTTATTGCCCTGGCCCGTAACCGAGCTGAAATCGGCCATATTTAATATGCGACAATAGATTGAAAATTTTTGTGAACAACTTAGCATAATAATGTGCGTATTGGATTGTATTTTTAAGCGATTAGTTGGTGATTAGCCCATAATAACAGTGCGCAGTTCAAGGGCGTGCCTTTTTTAGAAATTAACGTTTTGTTTGTTTTGCAAATTATGCCACGGGAAGCCAAATTACGTAGCACGTGTTGCTACTATAAAGACGTTCGTATTTATGTTTAAAATTTCCTTAAAAGGTAAATTTAAAATAACTAGACTATTACGCTAAAAATACTAAAGACTATCATAGATTTGGTCTCATCTTCAATAACAAAACTTTCACTATTTTTGCAACATGCCAAACTATTACACAACAATTATTATAAAAAGAATAAAAATAAAACGCGTGCAATATATCGATTTGGTGGCATAACTAATGTTGTCAGTGCCACATTCCAAATTGCATACGCTATAAAACGCGTGATGCCGCAAATGGTCGATAACGGTGTGGCTGGTATAGCTCTATACCGTATTGGAAGCAATATCGTCTCGTATGGTCATATCATATGAGTAATCATTAGTGGTTATGTTCAATTCGTGTTGCAGAACGCTCCCAAATCAGTGAGGCTGGATAATGTAGAAAATGATCTAGGAAGAATTCATTTTTATGGCCACATCATCATATTTAATTAAGCTCCTTTGTCTAAAGATCTGCGAAACTGTAGACAGGTATCTAATGATAAACATGATTCTACTAACCATAAACAAGACATTAAACCACAACTCTAGATGATCCAAAAATCTTAGACCACCAAAAGGCCAGTCATGCACCCAAAAAGACACCCCAGACTAATATTCTCTTAAACAACATTAATATCAAAGTACTGTCCAGTCTAACCCTCAAAAAGGTCCCATATCCATAAGAAAGTCGTTACGCGCATCTTTCATATGGCCGCGAAGAATCAAAAGATTTTACTTCTCGAGGGGGAAGTGTGGAATGATATTTACGATGATCGCATTCACGCAATCCTATCCGATGACCGAGACACATGCGAATCAGTATCGTACATAGATAATGACCATGTTATGAGTTTCGAATAGCCGTGATATAAATCATCCATGATGTTAACGTTATTGTAATGGGTTTGCGTTAAGGAAGCGTTTTGTCTTAACGATTTTAGGTGAGATCAGAAAATTGGCTTGTGTATGAGTCAGCGAAGCGATGATAGACCTATTATGGCACTTTCTGATGAGTAAAGATGGTATATGAATCATTCACAAGTTATGTACCACATATACTGTATATCACTATTGTAAAGACTTCTATAGTTTCTTGTAACTCTTACTTTTTATTAAATCACCATGTTTTTATCGATCTTAAAAGGGGGGATAAAGTGGGTGATGTATAAGTATTCTTTACTGAAGATACTCTTTTATTAAGTCCTTTTGTCAAAATATTGAGAGAGATTCGTTTTAAACTTTTAAGAATAAGTTTCTGCTTGCCAATATATCATTAATTCTTTATGAACATCATTTTTGTGTCTTTAACATAACTTATGATTTGATGTAACTTATGATCTTATTCTTACTCTTTCTCTTCTTAATCTTACTCTGTTACAGCAGTGGGAATTTTAATAGGCTGATGATGATGATGATGATCTTATGTATGAAGATGAATTTCTACTAATGGTAGATGTTTATGTCGGGCATTGTAATCGAAGACAATAACAGCTCCAACGAAAAGGCCACATCTTTTTGTAATACCAAGATGAACTATGCCGTCTCCAATCAGTCAATATGTGCCCCATACATTATACATGCGAATACATAATCGCTCATAGCTCATACCCATGTGAATGGAGAACATTGACATCTGTCGGAGATGACGAATGTTCTTCGTAATTGCTTTTAGTTATTAGTAGCTTTCATTAATGCATAGAAGCTTTGTTAGCATTTAGATTAATCTGAATCTATTGTTATAATATTTCATCCCTGATTAGAGACGTTGTCTGTTATTGTCAGTGTTTCCTTTGTCTTAGTAAATCGTGATTTTTACTTTGGCGCTGAAATCTTCACTTGGTTGGTTTTTTTTGCAGTATGTTTATATTTCATTTCAAATCGACCGTAAATTAACCTTTATTGTGTTACTCACTTCTAAAATTTAAATAATTTTTCTCATTCCAGATCAAAAATGTTGAAGTGGGCAGTCTACGGTAAAAAGAACCAAGAACTTCGAGTGTCCAACGACCTTGAAAATGAAGACTGCGAACAGTATACTGACGAACCGTATAACAACAACAAAATTAGGAGGTCTCTTGATGCACAGACAGTAAAAAAGAGTAAAAAACCCAGCAGATACCAGCGAAGATCATTAGGGTCCAATGCGGTCAGAAAAAATATTAAAGCTGTCGACAAAGAAAATGTAAACTATATAGGAAGTACACCAAATTATTACAGAGAAGGTTTCATCAAAAAGCCAGAAGGCTTAGCCCTGAAGGATGTTAGCAATATCACGCCAACAGGTACCCCTGTCAAAAAAATTGAGAGGAGAAAATACTTCTTAAATGGTTCGAAAGATGACATTCCGCCGGACTTACCACCAACTCCACCTACTTATAGCAGAAGAGTAAGAGAGGCGAAAAAGAGGAAACTAGAAATGGCTAGTGCAAATGAAGTATTTAGACGAGATAGTTGTGTATATAAATCTGAAAGAAGAATAAAGCCTATTGACAGAAACTCGTTAAGTCCGAAGCTAAGTCATAGTTCGTCGGAGCCCTCATTAAGTGATCTTAGTGATAGATTGAGTGCTACAACCACTAGCAGCAGAAACTCTTTTGCTTCAGGCAAACAAATTAACGTTCCAGTATGTACAACAAAAGTAGTTAACGACGGCTTAGTTGAAATAGAATATGATCAAGATCTAGTACTAAACTGTATAGAAAAGCCTCTTACTATCAACAAGAGTACTATTGAAAAAACAACTTTACCTATATTTGGACATCACATCTTTATGGAAAATCCTTTATATTTTAATAACAATGACATCGGTCTCACAAATATAAGGCCTTTGAAAAGAACAAGGAAGAAATCCAATGAATTTGAAAGTGCCTTCAAGTCTCCTTCTGTTGATAAAAAAGATGTACATACATTAGTAAGAGAAGGTTGTTCCCCTATCTCTGTAACACCTTTATCTAATAAACTAGCAGCCCTAAGATTTAGCACTATGAGTGTACATAGCAAATCACAAAGGGTTGCTTTCGCCAATGATATTACAGAATATTTTCCTAAAGTAGAGAATCCTTTTACAATCCCTCTAAGGGACGAAGAAACGTCTACAGAAATGGAAAATAAATACATCCTAGGTAAGGATTTAACAAACAATAATACAGACTCAACTGTATCGACCACGCAAATGGGTGATGTAACACTTGAGAGAATGATTGAGGATATAATAAAGAGTACTAAAATTATCAAATCCAAAAGACGGATATTGCATAAAGCTCCAGAAGTAGAGATTCAAGAAGAAATTCCTCCTCTTGAAACGGTAAAAGATTTATTTGTCAATCCTCAGGCAGAGAACAAAGCCAATTTAATAAAAGAAGCCAGATATGTGAACTTATCACGAGAAAACTCTGTATCACCTAAAACTACACCAACTAAGAAAATGCCTGTACATAGGGTTAATGACAAATTACTGAAGAATCTTCCAATAGGATGCTTCATCTTAGACGATGGGGATGGTTATAACGAAAGGGAAGTAAGAACACCAGACAATGCTATAGATGTTAAACGTAAGGCAAGTCCAAAGAAGCATACCACAACACTTAACAGATCGCAGTCTATGAATGTTTACTTTGAAAGAGGCAATCTTGAATCGATGTCGTCGGAATCAACTCCTGATTTATATTCAGCAGCAGAAGAACGTGCAAGCCTCAGACTAAAGCGACAGAAATGCATACGGAGGAAAAAGTCCACAGTAAGCAATGAAAGTCAGTGGAAAAATAAGGATCTGAAGACATCAATTCTCACCTTAGAAATTGGAATACCTAGTCCAGCTACTGAACTACCCAATACGTCGTTATGTGAACCTTTAAGCCCTCCCTTATCTAATCCAACTGTTACTGATGATTACCAGAACATTTCTTTGAAATCCACTGTATCTCACAGCAGCCTGATGCCGTACGATACTCTAAACAATTCTCACAACAAGAGATCAAGGGAACTGTTTGGTCTTACCTTAGAACATGGAATACCTAGTCCTATTACTCCTGTTCCAAACCTGAAAAGGCCTGGCAAAGTATTGAGTGAAGAAAGGGCACATAAGACAAGTAAATTGGATGAAGATTTTCTGCCAACTGATGCGTATACTCCTGTTATTGAGCACAAGTCAATACGAAGATGTTTGACATACTCTCCAGAGGAGAATAGTATAAGTAGTAGTGAAGAGAAAAGACGGAGTGTAGCAAGTAATAAACTGGATCGTTCTAGTGAACGATTCCAAGCCCTAAAAGGGACCATAGATTTAGAAATAATGACTAGGAATGACGTCATAGACGTGCACGGTGAGTGGTGACTATCGACCTTCATATTTCCCTATTGTTAAAATGGTGTCCCATTTGGGTGGAGTTTTCATAGCCCTTTTTATGTTTACAGTTATAAGATGCCGAGATCTCGTGAGGTCCACAGGGAAAGTGGATGATATCAATGCTTATGCGAAGGTTGGTAGTAAATTGTTTTATTACTTCGGGGGTTACTTGAGAAATGCGTTGTGACAAAGTTTTATTTTGTGTTTTTTCTAGGTAAATTAAATTAGGGTTCTGATTATGTCGTGGCTTTCGTTTGTGTATTTTTCATTGAGAATTGTCTTTTTACTGAATATTTTGATGTAATTAAGGTCCAGTAGCAACAGTCTTTTTCATTGTAAAGTATCCAGTGAGAATTAACGAGAAAAATGTAGTATTCTTTGGAGAGCTGTTTGACACAATCAAATCTCTGGTATTGATAACCCAGACCCTCTTTTTAATAAACGCAGAATAAAGTTATACCAAGTTTAAACCTATGAAAATGTATGGGTATTTCTTTTTGGGTGTTATTTAATACTTTAACTGTAATTCCCCTTTTTTCAATCAAAATATTCGAAATTACTACCAAAAATACTGAATTGCACACTAAATTTGCTCATCAAATAAATGAATTATACTATACTGCTAGATCTTTAAAGCTTAACTGTTTTACTGAATAACTATCTGTTAACTAAAAGTAAATCTAATAATTCTTCGAGTGCAACAAAATATTTAAGTTTTAAGGGAGGGGGGGAAACGAAACAAAGTCGACGGAGCCCCGCTGCGCAGGGCTCCTATTTCTGTCTGTAGGGTCTAAAGTAACCTAACATGAAGGAGATGACGGGAGCTGAGTTCGCTCGCTTTGCTCGCTCACTTCAGCTCCCGTCATCTCCTTCGAACCTAACCTATCCGTGTCGGGGTGCCCTAAGCTCCCGAGCTCGCTTCGCTCGCTCTTGGACTAATTCACATTTATTTTATATTTAATTGAATAATTTGTGTGCAAATCAGTATTTTTGTTTTACGGTGAGTAATATTGTTTTGCAGTAGGTTATTAGTGGAGATATTTTGTTTGCTTAAATTTCTAAATAGAGGTGCAGTTAAAAATTCCCCTTTCTTTTTTATTCCCTGTATAACTTTATTCCGTGTTTATTAATAAGACGGAGAGGTTATAACTAGAAACCATAGTCAATCCACTGACCACACACTATTGCAAGAGAACAGGAACGTTCATGTAGTATGCCACAACAATATTCGAATCAAGAACGAAACAAGTGGCGTCCTTTATTCCAATTTAAATTAGGAACTCCTTCCTCAGGTCGTAATTAGCGGTGTAACAGAAACCCAGACCCTTCCATCTCAGAGGTCGATCTTCCAAAGGACATCAGTGCTGTATGGCAAGCGGGAGCCAGAATTCCAAAGGCACCTGAAGCTTCCTCTACCTACAGCCATCTATGAGCATCAAGTTCTACATATCTCCGTGTGGCATAGAGATAAGAAATATCGGTAAGTACTTATAACCTTTTAAATCAATAGAAAAAACCCGAAATAAAATCTTTAAAATTACACCCCTCTTTTACCGGCGGAGGTTAATGAAAAGGATCACGATGAAAATTTGTAAAATCAATTGGAATAGACAGAAGTATTTTTCATATTTATTTTATACAAAAACATACCGAACCCGTTTTGTTGTCGTCTAGCATTATAAGTTTCACTCCAGGCATTATTTTTTTAATATATTTATCTTCGACCAGTCGAACTAAGATTTGAGGTGGGGTATGTTGGAACACACGTCATGTTGTTTATTCGAAGGAATAAAATAGATGCCAAATTATCAGATATCAATCTCTGTAGTGAACGCTTGGCATGCCAATTTTACAGCACTGCGTCATTTGCACATAACTTCTACAATGCTCGAAGGTTTCAATCAAAACAATTTCTAAACTAAAACGAAAATAAATCTTTATGCTTTTATTAAAAATCGAAATGTAATCAATTCCGTCGAAGCTTCCAATTCATCGGCAACAAATAATCCTTCTAAGCGAAGGCTTATGATGGCACTAAAACGGATTTATCGTTTTACCTATAATTAAATAAACGAGCCGAACCTTAATATTTTAAGTAACATTGAATCACTGCATCTTTAGGTACTCCTTAAGCTAGATTTAATGCTATAAAAGGTAATATTGGGTAAACGATACCTAGAAACATGAGTTTATTGTGATATAAGCATTTAAGGATTGAAGTTGTTTTTGATTTTTTTCCTGTAATCAGCCCTTGCCCAGCGATTTTTCTATACTACCATCCCTTAAAATGACACGAAAAATACTATTTTCTGAAGGCTATTTTCAGCTTACATAACGTAATACGCAAACACTCGCTGACGCAAGCGTGTCTATCTTCCTTTACACCTAATTAAGTGATTCACCTAATAACACACACCCACGGCATTTCGTTACCAAGCCATTTTCGTAGAGCCTACCTGAAAATATTCCATAAATATGTAACAATCTTTTTTGAAAATTACCTGCCTGTTTTCGTTTGTATATTGATCACAAGTGCTACGGCTGAGCTATGTCATGAGTTAGATCATCCGTTCTAGCAAAGTGATTGGGGTTTGCAATCTGGAATTTTCAGTGGCAGTCTGTAGTCTGGATTCGTGGCGAGTTTATGGCAATTAAGGTTTGCTCCGATTTGCGATGCACTGGCTGGTAAGCGAATGAGTCGCCTAGGGGTTGGATATCCAAAACCAGGCTCGTATCGCTCCTTGTCTCGTTGTAAAACTCATGAAAAGAGTTTTGAACGAGATTGGGGAGGAGTAAGTTATCTAGGGGAACACAATAGATCCCAATGGGTTGAAGTGTCCGAGTTATTTCTCGGTTACCCTCCACAAGGTAAGATAAGACAAGGTTTGTCCCTTTGTTACATGGAACTTCAACATAAGTCTGAGTCAGACGCTCAGAGCGAGGACCGCCCACCAAATGACCCTAGGAAAGACAGTGGCATAACAATGCTGCCGTGTACAGCGAGACTTAAAAAAGACCTTACAAACTCCCTAGGAATATACCGTAACAGATGTTGCACACTGGGTTGGCTTTAGTGAGCTAAGTATCCCACTGTCCCTGGTCTTATACCCTCCAGGGACTACAGCCACAATGTTATATACCATTCAAGTTAATCGCATTTCATTACGAAGTAACAGAGCCTTACCTGAATTTTATATCGAGCTCGTCTGTAATTCAGTGGCATGCACGAAGCAATATTTAATTCACGGAATATGAGATTAGTTATGCCGTATAGCTGTGGTATAAACTTGTATCATGATTATGTAATGAACTACGGTGTTTTCGGAGTAATACCGACAGTTTTATTTAAGTACATTTACCAATTTCGAAATTCAGAATGATTTAATCCGATATAGAACTCAATACAGCACACGGGATGTGCAGCCTGAAATAGCAAAGCTTTTTATTTGCTGTTTAATTGGAGGAGCCATGTTCTTGAGGATAGATCGTGAATTGAGAAAGGTTAGGGGAGCATCAGGCTAAGTGGAGTATCGATCTTAGCAAAGTGGCTGGTAGCAACAGGACGAGAGAAGACAGGATCGAGTTAAATATCATGCAATTTTACAGCTCTACAATATAGAGTTGAGACATTTCCAAATATTTTGTTGTAATATAGTTCATTTTGGTACCACATGAATACGATCACCGACCCACATTTCTGGCGTAGTGATTATGGTTGCATCCCGCGAGACCATTCTTTGTAAAAGCCTTTGAGACCGGCCCATATACAGCATATTATAACGTTTAAGAGCTATAGCATATTGGGGCTTTATGTACTTATATTTAAGTCTTGAAAAAGGTGTTAGTGCTTCAAAACTAAGTTCGTTATGTTACCTGTGTTTTCAGAAAACCTTCGCCTTAATCAAAGTTAAAAAGTCTAAATTTATTTAAAAACTATTAGTGTATAACAGATAACTCATTGTAACTAAGTTACTTAGTAAAAGTTAAAACTTTAAAGCCATGAAACAGGTTATTAAAACTTATTTTATTAAAGGCTGTGTTTCAAGTAAGTTGGCGCTGAAAGATAATAAAACACAACCATTCATTAAAACTAATACTGGCTAAACTTTAATTAATTGTAAAAAAAAAAATCAGTAAACATTAACGTGATTTCTTGGAAGAAAATAATTTTCCCCGTCATAGTCACGTATATTTTTCGTTTTACCCAAACTCATATAAAAGCTGGAACCGATATCAATGCGATTGTTACGAAAAAAATAGCTGAAAAGCGAACACTTTGTCAAGTTGAGGCGACGCGTGACAGGAATAAATTAATTTTGAATGTCGACATTCGAATTTCAAGTTCCACGTCTCTATGGTGAGCCGCCATTTTGTTGTTTTAAAATAAGAAGAGAGAATTATGAAAAAAATATTGCACAGCGCATGTTTGACGTAAGAGTTGCTTTATTCACTTTTTCCTCCAGTGTAGCACTTTCATACATAAGATATTGGGGAGTTGAAGTGACGCTGCCTCGACTGGACCTGCGCACAACGATCGATTGCCCACCGACGCAGACCCGGGCAGTTGTGTTGCCGACTCTAGACGGACAGCGGTCCCGTTTTTGCCGCGTCTACCCCTTTAAAAATACGCATAGATTTTTTTAAGTGCCGTGCAGTGAAGTGATAGTGGTAGTCTTATTTTTTTTTAAAGTGGATTGAATTTTTTGAAGGGTAAGGTTATATTTATTTTTTCCTTTTCCCCGGTACTTGTGACGTATCGGTTTTATTTGTCACTGAACGTACATAACCATTCTTTTATTATTTGATTCAAGTTTTGTTTTTTTTTTATTTCCATCCTCATCCTGCTTTAATTTTGATATTTTATGTAGCGAATCTTAAATTCTAGCAGCATGATACATAGCTTAAAAACGGACGATAAATTATGTAAAATTATTCTAAGCATCCGATTAAAATATGACTATACACTATTTAATCCTTATTATTACCAAAAGAACCTTCGAAAAACGAATAACGAAACGCGCAAGACATTCTTTGTTACCATTTTTCAAAATTATCAAAATCCAACATTAGAATTACGACTCATATTTACGTAATTTCGTTCGTGACATCATTAAATATTAAGGAACTCATTATTATTATAATTCTAATGATATTCATCCCCTCACTGCGGTGGCATCCCCTTTCGAGTCGTTATATAGGGATGTGGGTTACATCCTTACGTCTGCGGGCCATGGGTAGTAGGATAGCACACTAACACAATAAAATTTTGAAGCATTTCTTCCCCAATTTCAAAACGACCTAAATCCTTCCTCTTTTTCTTCGAATTACATCATTAAAAGTTCTGAAATTCATTTGGTTTTTGCGTACCTTTTCCTGCCTCGTTTACTACTAATACTATATTCAAAAAACCTAAATTAATATTTATCTAATTCTACCTCTTTTATACTCTTAATTTTAAATTCAAAAAGGTCTAATTATTTTTATTTTTCTGGGCAAACTGTCTTCGGGGGCGTATGAACCATTTTTTTTAAATTTCTTAGCCAAACAGTTAACCTAAATTCCCGTAGGTAACTATTAGACTGGTTCACATATAGTAGGAGCGGTTTTTCACAACACCTGACCTCTCAATTTCAGCTCTGGTGGTGGAATAGTTGTACTATTTAGCGGATAAAGCTAGCAGATTTTATAATACCTACCTGTAGGTATACCTGCCATAGGAGGATTGATGGTTGGCTTCATTCTAGTTTCTAAATGCCTAATAAGACCCTGGATATTTACCATCTGCAGCTAAATCTGCTCGTCAATGGCTTTAATCACACACACGTGGTGGCGAGGTGGTGCTGGTAGTCCTCACAGTTTGTTTGCAGATAGAATGATGTTGAATATATTCAATTCATACAGCAAGGAAAAAGCCTATCTTATTAGACTATATTATAGAGTTCACTGCTGTTATGTTCAGTAGTGCAGTAAGAACAGTGGTGACCCAGAGGTAACGCCCGCGACTTACAAGTTATAGGTCGTGGTTTTGAACCTAGGCAGCTTTACTTTGTGTAAATTATTTCATCTCCACTGCTCTCAAAACGGTGAAGGAAAACATCGTGAGGGAACCGGTAGCTCCAAGAACCAAAAATTCGAACACATGTGACATCCACCAAACCGCATTAGGCCCACGTGGTGGATTATGCCCCTTTTCTCTCAAACAGAGAGGAGGCTCGTGTCCCAGCAGTGGGCACATTAAAAAGCTGATGATGATAATGATGGCCAGCAGTGAAGGCTAGTAGCCTAATGTCTCTCCAATAGCGTATCTAATTCAAACCTCGGGAAAATGTGGTTTCCAAATGAAGTAACTGCAACTGAAGTATGGTACTACTCCAATCAAAAAGTTTTGAACAGATACTAATGACGCTCTGCAGTTTCTGCCTTCCATTTCATTATTTATACTGAGTTTAGCTATCTAGTTTGAAATACTTTTACAGAATTTAAATGAAGTACCTTAACTCAGTATAAAAAATGTGATTGGATGTCACATTTACTAATTGTATTAAAAATCCCATCAGCACCCGCTTTTTTATCTTTTCAGCATCACAAAATGAATCGGTAGTGAAGACAGAATATCTAAGACATTAATTCTGCTTTATTATCAACATTAATCAAGTATTTTTTTTGTACACATCCTGAATAAAGCAAATGATATCACCAACAATGTCTTCACATAAATCGAAGCTCAGCTACTAAAGCTTAACATAAACAATAAATCTTCATTAATTTCTAGAAGCAATTTTCTTTGTATATTATTCTGCCAGTATATATCCTATTTCCATCCTTCTCTTGGTCATTTTGAGAGTTGGAAGCTTCTGCTGCTAGCTATTTTAACTACGTATTTCTAGTAAGAGAATGTTCTAAGTTTACCAGTATTTGCATTTTATTTTCAGTTTTACTTCGAAATATCCTGTCAAGAAAGATCCCGAAGATATTTCCTAAGAGTTTTTATTACTAAACATGTTTAAAGGCACAATCTTTTATACCGTGGAAGGCATGAATGCATGGATATCAGTAAACTGGAAATGTTATTCATTTCAACTTTTATACAAAAGTGAACATAATGTCTGAGGTGACATAAACTCTGGAAGTATTTCAGCTGAAATATGATGATGCAAAAGTGTACTTTAGCTACCTACATTTTAAACACATAATGTAAAATCATGCCTGTATTCTCTAAAAGGATGGACAGAACTATTGAACTTCGTTTTAGATGGATATCGTTATGGTTTTGCCAAAATACCCACGGTTTGCAAACAATCTGGGGATTTTTTTTTGTTGTGTAAGGCCCACGAGTTGTAACTCAGAGTTAGTTGCTAACACGAGGCTAAATAATTAATATGTCATACCTTATTGGCCAGGTTATCTACTAACTCGAAGTAAGTAAAATAAACTAGGGTGGCGCTAAGTAGATTGGAATTCTGCCACACTTTTCCTTGATTACTTATGAAGGATGCTTGCATGGTGGACCATGGTGGACCTTCCATCCAAGTAATCAATCAGGCTTAAGTTTTTGCTCTCATTATTTATTTAAAATGGATATCCATCGTGACTTAAGTTTTTATTCTTAAAGTTCAAGATTATTTCTAAGGCAGCCTGTTTCTTATTTCGATTGCCTCACCTTCTAACACTACCATCATCATCATCATCTTCCTGCCCTTGTCCCATATTACTTGGGATCGGCACAACAGAATTTCTTCTTCTATACCTTTCAATCACGCTATCACTAACTTCATATCTTTCATATCACTTCTCACACAGAACTTTTCTCCTTCAAACTCTACCAACCCTCCAAAATAAAAGCGTGAAGTAAGACTCAAGAAAAAACTAAGAACTAACCTTTCGTGAACACTGGATCTCGTACCTCTTGACCTACTTCTACCTTATCAGCTTAAAAGCTCATTTATTGAGCTTAAGCACACAACTGTGAGCTATTACTTACAATTTATTTAAAACCATAAGTCTTTGCTACCTACCTACCTAATGGTATTAGAGAAAACTATAAAGTCACATACGATTAATGCTTATGGCGAAGTTAGGTGGGCGTTTTCACGAGGATGAAATTTCAGTACCTACAGCATGGTTTTCTGTTCTTGGTGATGGACAATGGCTCTCCCAATGAACAAGCAAACAAAAACTTATTGAAATCACCATGCTTGGCAACGACTTCGACAACGATCACCAAGCCGCTAAAAATGGTTGTAAAATAACCAACCCGCCAAAATTCTGTTATATTCTAAATAATGTAATATACGCCTTTTTTCTAAGGGGTCGGCGGAATCTTTTTTTTTTTTTTTTTTTTTTTTTTTTTTTTTTTTTTTTTTTTTTTTTTTTTGAAAAAAAACATTGCCCCACACTAGAAATTTCTTTCTGTATCGTGGGTGCGTTTACAAACATATAAACTCACATACACAAACACCCAGAGCCGGAACAACTA
The DNA here is from genome assembly GCA_949775005.1 of Orthosia gothica. NCBI lineage: Eukaryota > Metazoa > Arthropoda > Insecta > Lepidoptera > Noctuidae > Orthosia > Orthosia gothica. Next base: position 3,570,765 of record OX459048.1, on the reverse strand, counting down.
TCTGTAGGTCATACAAATATTTGTTCCGTGCGGGAATCGAACCCGCGACACGCAGCGCAGCAGTCAATCGCTCAACCACTGCGCCAACCGTGCGCCCGACGATCTTCAAAACGACATGTACCTGCTAAGCTCCATCCATTCCTACTCCTTTCGCTACATAATTATACAATATCAGTAACATGTATAACTTAATTATACACGTGACTTTTCCTGTATCCAGCCAGACATGGCCCTAATAACCGACTTTTTCCTTATCTAAGGATATAAACACGCGGAAGCTTCTGAATTATGCATACGATACGCATCATGGGTGAAGATTATTGTATTATATATAAAAAGAATCCCCAGCAAGGGATTTTGCTTACACAGAATTTATGCACCAAATCTTCCTTGAAAATTGGCTCCAGATGGCGGTAATATCAAAATTCACCTGACTTTTTCTCGTTGTTCCAAATTCAAATGGTACAACTGCCTTTTTTTTAAAGTTCGTGGCTTGTTTAGAGCGCTGTGTTATACTGGTAATGAACCAGATATCCCATCACAAATGTTATTTCTTTAAGGCAGTTTATAGAAAACTGGTGTCTTAATCGATTTCTTTAGTATGATAATCAAGTCAAATAGTCACTCCCTCGACCTTACAAGTTTTGAAAAATAATTGTGTTTGCATTTCTTATAAATTCGAGTGTTTAAATCTGTCATAGCATAAGCCAGAAAGTATCTGTTTCCAATGTTTAAAATAAGATAACTACTCTGAAAACCTATGTAGATATACTCTGTGACTCTATATATTCCTTATTTTGAAACCCATTCATGACAACGCTGTTGCCAGGACACAGAAACACCAACTTTAAAAAATTACATTCAATATTCATAAACACAGGTAACATCAGACATAGTGTAAGAAAACATACACTTTCCACGTGGGAAATCTTCTTGAGAATAAATGAGCCAACTTTAAATGACCTCTATGGCTTATTTCTTATTCAAGTTGTTTCAGTAAATAAATACTGTAAAGTATGGCTTGAACATCGATCGCTCAGCACGAAGGTGCCTTGTAGGGCGATCTAGGGCTGAAACTTAGAATTAAATTTTAAAATAGCACGTAATTTTTTACCAGAAAAGCATTATCTTTTAGACTTTTGCTTATCGGAAAGCATAATAAAAATAAATAGGTACGGCAGGTACCTATGTATTTTTATTATGCTTTCCGTTCTTTTGTCTAGATAAACAAGTATGCCATCTGGCTATTTCAATACTTTTGAAAAAGTATTTTTCAAACTTTACTGGGGACGGCTTTCAGTCTGAGCTAATGTCCAGTTTTTTTACATTGACCTATTGTCTTTATAATCTCCGGGCTATATGATTCCCCTTGATAGCTTTTTCAAATAGGGAAAAAAATCAAGTCATGGTTTTGTGAGACATAAATATCGTGATTAAAAATTTAACACACAAAATACCTCCTGAACCCCTGATATCACTTCATTATTTCGTTAACAAACAGATTTATTAATAAAGTCTGACATTTCAGGAAGGCTTCTTGTCTAAATGTCACCATTAGGTATTAATAAACCAACAAAAATTAACGGAACCGAGTCAAAGGACAAAGTTATATCGATCCGTAATCTAATATTCGTTCTCCATGTACTAAGTAAAGGCCAATTATAAATGTGATTACGGATGTCAATCTATATTGAAGACAATAGAAAGGTCTTTTAAAAGTTATAGTACTTTGTGAGAATAGTGTACTAGGTGCTTTATTACTCAACTGGATATTTTCAGTTTTAACTAGTTCATCGTTCGACTAAAAGTATAGCTTTTGCGATAGTGTACAGTCTGTGAAACATTTTTCGTAAGCGTTCCTGAAATTACCTTTTACAAATATGGATAACAAAAAAAACAATTTTGCTCCTTTATTATTTTAGCATATACAGAATCTATCTGGTAAAGTAGAGACTGGTATAAAAATAAATATTTCAGTTTTTGAAAGGGTAGACGCGTATATGTGAACACACGTGGCCATTTTTCATTTTAATGTGGCCGTGAGAAGCGTTTTTTTATTTATTTTCTTTACGTATATGTCCTTATGGTTCATGACAGTGCTTTTTTGGGGTAGACAGTTAAGCCAGATTACTTGTGAATTGTGAGATGTTCTTTTTAGCTGAAATTCCGCCGTCATAATTATAACACCGCGCGTTTTTCTCTGAATGGTTTGGCAGAAAAATTACCCTGATTCCTATGATAAGGTATCTGTACGGTTAGCAACTGCACATTGTACGTTGGCCTAGTTAAAATACAGCAAATTATGTTAATTTACAAAATGTAGTATCGTCACGTATGCAAGTACGTCAGTCTTCGGTTTTATATCGAGCTCGCGCAACATCCAACATTTTGTTACCTTTTTGTAACATTTTATATTATTTTCTTATTACATTATTTTAGTATTTTTATCAATCATGTAGTTGAAAATCCACATTTGAGGCTGCAACTGAGAATCTACCCATGACTAACCATGAAAATTCACACTCTGCTGAAAATACTCATACAGCTGCTACTAAAAATCCCTATCACACCAACGATTATAAGTCTTCTTTCCCGTCTCCATGCTATCTTTATGCTTCTTAGGAAACCATTCTTCATTTTGATTACCTACACTGTAGGTATTTCCTCTATGAGAAAACCTCAAAAGGACCACAGTCCAAGCTGGCATAAAGCCAGAATAAGATAATGATAAATCACAAGCTCCGTACTAAACTTATGCAAGTATATGAAATAGTGACGCACACGCTGAATAACTTGCTGAAAGGGAAAATGTGTTAAAAAGTGAGTTCGGAAACCATAATTAGTTTAGGTTTTGGCCATTTTTTAGCGTAGCGTTGTTAGCAGCTGCACATGGGAATCCACCTAACGGAGATATTTAATTATTTAAGCTAGGCTAATGCCAATAAAGTACTATTTAATTTAGTTTGGATAAGGATTGTTTGGCAATCTTGTCAGTAGCTTTTCTGTACTCAAAGACAATCTTAAAAGACTTTATTTTCTTTAGTAACCCACAAACAAACCAAGACTAAAATACTTATATATGTCTGGGAGTTTATTTAGAGTTTTTCTTCTTGTAATAAGAACTTATTTATTAAATAAACCCTTTCTCATTCTACGATAAAGTGTGTTAAGTTTTCAAAAATAATCCTGTTTCCTACATAACACAAAATATTAACTCTCACTTTTAAAACTTGAGCACCAACCTAATCCGCTCACCCCCAAGTGAAAGTGTAATACCAATTAGGTTACAACCGAGCTCTGCGCGATGACCTGTCACTAATGCGACCTTAAAACCACGCCGTAGGGAAGTTATACAATTATACATTCGGCTATACGGTAGTGCCAACATGTAGATAGAACTTTTTTGTTTTTGAATGTTGATATGTTGGCTTTTGAGTTTCTGTGATAAAAATACGAATGATATTGTTTAATGATGAATAGTCATTATGCAACCCCTTACCGTGTTTGGTTTTTCTTTTTTTAATACTTGTGTTTCAGTTTCTGTAGTTACAGAACTCAAAATAGTGAAGTTATACAATACACATGTGATTATACGGTACATAGTGCCAACATGTAGGTTGAATGTTGGTCTTCGTATTTCAGTGTTTGTGTTAGGCACAGGAGATAGAATTGTTGTAGTTTCATAATAAACAAACAACTACTAAAACTACACGGTAGTAGTTATACATGTGGCTTTAAGTTATACAGTAGTGTCAGCATGAGGATATAACATTTTGTATGCATAGAATGTTGGTATCCTTGCCTTTCTGATTATCCTGTTGGTACAATGGGTAGAGATATAATGGTGTTGTTTTCTTCCTCCTTACTTTCTTCCGTCGTTTACTTTTATCGGGTTTTATCTTCAGCAAAATTAGATTACTCTCTATGAGTACCTTTCTGGTATTTTTAAAGGTCTAAGCTTAATGTTAAAATTAGGAAACAGCCGATTATATTTGGTCACGAAGCCGATATGTGGATGGAATATACTCCATTGTATTAAGGAGGTATATTAAAATTGTAATACACATTACACACACATATTATAAAGGCGAAAGTTTGTGAGTGTGTTTGTTACTTCTTCACACCAGAACGGCTGTACGGGTCCAGATGAAAGGGGATTGCCCATACCCAGGCCCCCTATGAGGTATCGTGTCTGCGATTTCAATATTATCCGAAAATAGGATTTATATTTTGTGTTTTTTCACATCCGTGTCCTTTACTTTATATAAAGTAAAGGTTCCTTCACTTGGACATTTGTATGCACCTTATTGCATTGTAATAAGGGTTCATTTCAAGAACAGAACCATCGTTATATCTCGTGATCCCCACAAAATAAATGAAAAATGTTTTCTAATTATGAATATAACGTGTTTTTTCTACAAAATTCAACCAAATTCATTAAGATACAACCATTTTTTCAAAGGGGCCCAAGTGCCCTTCCAAATGGGCATTCTCCTTTGGCACAGATATAGATTATAGTCAAGAATAGAAAAAAGGATACTTTTTATGCCGGGAATATGTGCCCTCGGGTTAATTTTCGAGATTCACGCTGGCAAAAAGCAGAACCTTTTTTTTTAAATAATTGTAATAATTTGGATGGCGTTCTTATTGCTAGCGATATCTACAGACATCCTTTTATAACGATCAATAATATATTTTACTCTAGTATTATCAATAGATTTATATATAGTCATCAGCACTAACAAAGCAGGCTAAACAAGAAAACCATACTACATTTTGTACTGCATAAAATAATACGATTCAATACCAAAAAGGAAAACACGAAGCCTTAATAATACCCCACAATATTAAACTACGAGTAAATAAGGGTATGAGCGCTATTCGAACGTTTATAATTCATTCCCCCGAAGACAATACTCGATATTAAGTAATAGAAACCTTACCTTTATATTAAAACTTTAATTAATGCCGTTATTAAAGGCCAAAGTAAGAAAAAGGGTCATATTTCATGTGTAGATTAACCTATCACGAAGACTTATGAGAAATCTAAAAAAGCGCTTGGATGAATCCCATACACAGTCTGAAGATATGCACTGTTGAACACAACCCTGCACAATGTTTTCTATATTTGTACAGTTGGCAAATGAGAGGAGCATTCAGTTTGCCTTTTCAAAGAGTTTCGCTTGTGCTGAACTGCCGGCATCATTATTTTATGCATCCACTGCGGGGTTTATTTCGTTTATTTTTGAGTACGTTGCTTCTCTCTACAATATACGTTTCGTATGAGCTCTTAATTCATGAGTATACTCGAATTTTACTGTTTCGTTTTTACGTTTCTGAATGAAATCGTACTTACTTCTTGATCATGGACAGTTATAATTTTCTTAACATTTTGGTTAGTGCTGTAATCTTATTCGTGGCTAGGAGCTTACCAACCCAAATTCTTACAACTCACCAACAATTTGAATTAAATTACGCACACTACAATTATCAACAAATTATTATTTACAGAGAACCTTCATCATCATCCGCTGCCCTAATCGCAAGTCATTTGTGGTCAGCGAAGTATAGCAATGTATTCTTCTCCTTCAATTCAGTCATCTCTATTTGCTTTGGTTTCCGTATGTCATGTCCTAGGCGAACACTGAAAATCAGCGCCGTGCTGTAGGTCCCTCTGGCACAGCATTATGCTGAGTGGCAGCTATCTAGTCTAGTCTAGTCGACAGTCACGATATGCTTCTGCTTTTTTTTATACATCAATTTTATTTTTATTCTTACTTTTCTTTACTAACATAATTTAAGTTCTACTACGAGTAATACTATCGAAAAGTGTTTAATTTAAGCAAAATTTATTAATTTGTATGTCGTTTTTGTGGTAAATAAACACTTTTTCTTTCTGTTTCTTTCTGTGCTGTTCATATCAGCGGTCACCTCTTATCTAGCTACACCATCTTCAACACAAATTTTGTCTGTGGATGTATTGTGACGAATGCATACGATTATGAACCTGCCTAATTTACCATAAGTACAATTACTTTATCATATGTACAAGCAGGTACACAAACACTTTCATAGTACCTTTGTAACTATACTTTGCCACTATTTACGTATTCTAGTAGTTTCCACCGTTCTATTTTTCTCGTACTATTGATCTTTAGACCTGCCGATTGTGCACTGTTTTACAATGGAAGCCAGAACGCCTTTGTTCCACGTTTTATTGAAAAGTCCTCTGAATACTCGGCAAGTCTGAACTATTGTCGCTTTTTCTGACGCTCTCTACCCCCATTATAGTTGCGCCATATTGGAAAATTCTCGCACTGAATGCTCTGAAAGGGAAAACAAATGGAGCATGCATCCAATTGTGTATGTGGGTTTCGAATATTTTTGTACAAATGATTTTGGACAGGGCCAGTCGATGTTCATTTAAATTCTTTGTCCTTTTCGACCGCTAAAGTGGGGTTTCGGATAGTTTGGCCTTCCAAGTAATTAAACTGTGATATCTGATTCTACGATCCGTCAATGACTGTGGGTTGGGTATGTATGTGGATTTACATTAATCAAGGTTTCTGTTGATCAAGATATTTATCAGAATTTCATGAATTGAGCTACCATCTCAAAGCAAGAGGGAGGAGCTCGTGGCTAAATAATAAAAACCGCACAGGTCGATCTTCAAGGTTAAGCAACGCTTGTCGAGGTCGGTCCGTGGATGGGTGACCATTTCAACATACCGAGTTTCCCCCGTGCCTCGGAAAGCACGTTAAGCCGTTGGTCCCGGCTGCCATTTGAAGATCTTTGACAGTCGTTACGAGTAGTCAGAAGCTTGAGATCTGACGCCAGTCTAGCCAAGGGGATATCGTGTTAACCAGTTACTGGGTTGTGGAATTCAGATAGGCAGTCGCTCCATGTAAAACACTGGTACTCAGCTGAATACGGTTAGACTGGAAGCCGACCCCGACATTGTTGGGAAAAGGCTAGGCAGATTGAAGGTCCTAGAATCATGAATAAGCTAAAAATCTAATAATTTTCAAATAAGTGCGCTGTTGTATAACAAAAAAAAACCTTTTTATCGACATTATCAATCGTTTTTGGGTAGTATTATATGACCTACCCAGCCATCCATTATTTTAAGACCCAGTACCCTTTAAAACCGTAACAGAACGTTACGAAAAACCCTAAAACACATAATATTATCAATAAGTAACAAGCTGATCTCACGGGGGTGTTATACGCTGTTTGAGGCCATAAACACTTCGGGCCATCGTAAAAGACCGCTCGGTAAATCTTGGATTAGCTCCCGGGCTGTAATGTGCCGTTTATTTAGGACGCCCAGTGTAATTGCTCGGTTGGTATTTTTTTTTACACTGGAGTGGAGAAAAATTGGGTGATGGGTTAATTATTTTCGTTACACGTTGAGTCTTTACTAGAGCATAATAATTATTTTTGTTAAACTTTTTGCTGCTTCAGTAAGTTGACCTATTTCTGCTTTGCTGTGTTTGCTTGCATTTGAAGGATATAGGTCACGACCTTATTACTTTATAACTTTGTCTCTGAGTGTTGGAGACAGTTTCAAAACATGGAGGTCACTAAAATACAATTCTAGCAATGGTGTATTAAGAACAGGTTAATGTTAGATTCGTTGCTTACTTACACCCAGGTCCTGAGAACATTTAAATTGCCTTTATATTTGTGTGCTGACTGTAAACTGTAAATTAAGCTGTAGTAATTTGGAAAAATAACCTCGGTTATATGAGCTAAACTAACTAAGCTACAACTGGTTTTAGGTTAATGTCTGTTTAGTCTAACAGGCTACTGTCCTTTCTGTCAATCAATTACAACAACTGTCAAATTCACAGCTTTCTTCATAATGCATTATTGTACAATCTATTTTATTATACACGATGTTACGTTAATTAACCGACTTTCTCAAAATCCAATTTCACAGTAAAACCCGGAAAAGCAACGAATTGGATCCCCCTATGCCATTAGGAAAGTTTTTTGAGCATCCAACTTTCAACTAATGCTTAGCTGAAACCCCTTCGTGTTAGCATAACAGGGCTGGCACGGAAATAATAGTTTTATTAATACTGTGTTAGTAAATATGTCTTGGGGTGTAAAAATACTTCGGGGGCTAGACATTTTCAAATTTTAAGGGTTGAATTTTTAAAATTCGCTGAACTTTTGTTTCAATATTACACCTCTGTAGTATATTTTAAAATTTGTTAGTATAGTTGGCAAACTTATAACAAAGTAGGTAGGTATAGGTACCAACACGCACAGAGATTTTCAGAAATTAATAAAAAAATACTTTTAAACAAAGCAAACGTCTCGGTACGGTCCTACTTTTACTTAGTTGGTTTATATTGGTTTTCCTCTCGTTGAAGATCACACTGATCTTCAACGAGAGGAAAACCAATATTGAAACAAAAAGCACCGAATAATTGGTTGACTTTTCTTTATTTAACTACCGTAATTAATGTGTTTCTCTTTGTTTACTCGAATAAACGATTACGCAACGGAAAGAGAGTTTATTCATGCGAAAAATCGATACTAATTCAAAGGGCAAACGAAGAGGAAAATCCCCGAATTTATTTCATCATTAAGGACAGTTTTTAATCGTATTTTGCCACTAAACGATTATATTAACATCTTTAATATAATAGGATATAACTACGGTAAATACTAAATCCATGGGCAGCCTATCATGATCTGTCAAATTTTTGTCACAGATTTGCCCTCAAACAAAAAAACAACACACTATCTGATATTAATTTTTGGCGCCAAAATATCGCGAATCTTTTTTTTATCGACATCCCTAAACCTCATTTCGTTCATGGCAAACAGGGGCAGGGCTGACATTCCCTGGCTGTTTGCGCCCATGCCTTTGCCTCGAACAAATTATTTTTATGTTTGTTTGCCACTACGCTAATACAGCTTCTATTTGATTGGATTTTGTTCAAAGGGAATTGAATGAGGAATCATATGAGCTTAAAAAAAAATAAAAGAGGGAAGAGTTTGATTAACAATCCTACGATTGTTAATCAAACTCTTTTTTCAAAACTTTTTGGTCACTAATTGCCAGGATGTTGATGGAAGATCATGTAGGTTAAAACAAGAGAACGTGAGTTCGCTAATTCAAAGATTTTTTTTTAAATTGGTGTGCTTTTCATAGTCAGTCAGTCTTTTTGGACTGTAATTGCAAGTTGCCAGTAGCATCTGTGAGTATAGTATACAATGTATATAATGTCTTATCTGTTTTAATGTAATGTTTTGCCGTTTCGGGCATTTACAAAGCGAGGTTGCGCTGAATTTATCTAGCATAGTCTACATTTTACAAGGTTATATCAAAGACAATTCTAAAAGTTTCACAGCAAGAATGTCGAATATGCTTTCACCTGGATTTGTTTTAATGATGTAGGTTTGGTCTAACTTAAAATCTCGTCTAGCAAATTAGATTTGATGACCAAAATAATAAACTGCCTTCAAATATCATTTAGCTATTGTGTTTGGGTGATCCCAATAAACCATATATTATAAAATTGTGAAAATTAACGTCAGAACTAAAAAAAATATATTTAATTTACCAGGGTTACGAAACTTCGGACAAAATTGGTACTATTACCATTTTCTTCATATACCTTTTACTATAATGCCAACCTATTACACACACCTTTAAAACAGCCACACTATCACACATAACCTCTTAACCCATCGTATTGCCCGAAACAATCATGTCAAAATTTACTTACCATACCTACCTACAAGACCTATTTTTGCCCACTTTTCCCCTACAGCCATATATCCCTATAGAAATACTTATAGGCTGCCAGACGTAACGACATTCACAGGGCGCCGCCCCTACTAGTCGTTCTGTTTACCGTCCGTAAGCCAAAGGTTAATGGTGCTCGTCAAATACTTAATAACCACTTGCTCCTGGAAAAGGTTACCGAATATTTATTAGTTTTGGTGTTAATTTAGAATGGAATTGAAGACTCAAGTTGCCGCTGGACTCTGGTATAAAAATAATTTATGAAATAATTTGAGATAAATAAAATTGTCAATTTTTTAAACCTTTGAATTTTTCCTAAATTCTGAATGAGAGCCATCATCATACGCCATAAAATCATCAAGTAATTTGTTAGCTTCGTCATGTGGATAATAAATTCTGAATAAGGAATTATTATCATAAGTCAGTTTTTCTTAAAGATCCATGGAATTAGTAACTATGTCCTTAGTAGAAACAAAGAAAGAATTTTGTCACCTGTCTGTGCGCAGACTGACCTAAAAAAATATTTGGATAGTAGAAAGTAATCGTTGCTCTCGTGTCGCCAACTGACTATCATCTCAAGTTTAAATATTAGTTTAGTGTTTTATTATTAATTATTTATGTATTAACTAATATGTCCCAAACAAAAGTTTAAGCACAAAAAAAAAACAATTTAAAAAAACTTTACGAACTCAGTCGTCCTTAATTCAAAACCGCACCCAAACTAAAACATCTACTTCGACAAATCTGTGCTCTCTGCCCACCCCTCAACGACTAAGCTTCAACATCCCCTTAATCCAAGGTAGCTGAAGATTAAACGAGCTGGCAGGCTGCCAAACGAACAGCCCTTTAGTCGAGAACCCCTCTTGCATATAAGTAAATAAGATGATGTATGAGTCCATTGCTCCCAGCTACTACAGCTATATGAGAATTAATGTAGGTTTTACTTTTAAGGTTGATTGTTTCTGGATCATCTAGTTTTTTTTTTTTTTTGTATATATTTAAGTGTTTTAACCTACCTATATGGATGTCTACTCGTTAGTAATAAGATAAGATTCTGGCACACCTAGTCTAATAAGAAAAGGTGAACATACGAATTAATTTTCACAAGCCGTTTCTCTAACTTTTAAATCAATAATTCTTTTCCAATTTTATAACTACTGGACTTCGAGACTCTCTCGCCTCTCTCAATTTTATTCTCTGCGTTTCGAATAAAATTTTGTCACTGGAAAACTTCAGAACGCTACCTTAAATATTTTAACAACTTAATTTCAAGAAGTAGATACAACAAGCTTCACTCTCTGAGATATGCATTTGTTTTAAAATAATCCAAACATTGTGAACAGGCCCCATTAAACTGAACAGTATGCATTTGTTAGTTTTAAAAATAATGTCTTCAAAGCAACTGCGGAACTCCGTCATGTTGGTACATAGGGTACTTATTTTGCGTATGTTACGGGGCCATTAGGGAAATTTATTTCAGAGGAAAATAGACCGAATGTACGCTGTAGTAGTGGTAGTACGTTACCTTATGTTTATGAGTATTTACGGCTTTAGTACTTACGTAAGCGTATAGTATGACAGTCTGTTACAACTATTAAAAAATATGTCTCGAACAAAGATATAGTTTTTGAAGCTGATACAAGCAGAGTTAGCATTATTTTTAAGGCACCTAAGCATCTGTTGCCAACTTCTAAAAGCAAAGTTAAAATGTCTCATAACATGCCTGTAATATCATTAGCACCGAACACTGGCTGAAAATAATTGAAAATAAACCTACCACCATTTAACTACATAATTTAAAAAAAAAGGTTACAATAACCCATAAAAAAGCCCCAAATAGCTTCTAGAATCCCATATTCTCAAATTCTCTTCACGAACGAAACAAAAAACAATAGAGTAATTTGTATAAATTGCCAATTCATTAATGTTGGGGTGTTCGTAGCTCGCGTGATGACCGACGATTTGTACTTTTTCCTTTTCCAACCTTCAGTAGAGACAAAGGGCAGTCAGGCCACTTTTATAGGGAATTGAAGTAGTTATTTATTTGTGGTCGGCTCCCAATGGGACCAACCTTTCGGGGAGAACCTACAGGCTATAAGTTGTCGACTAAAACGTCATGTTGGAAAAAGGTCTGCCTTGAAACGTTGATGTAAGTGGGTGGATTTGGGTCTACAATACTTGTGAGCGATCACAAAGTTTTCAACTAGTTCTACATTGAACTACTTAGGACTCTTTTTGACCGGTTTCTGTTATTGGAAAATAATACTGTTTATGTATGTTAACTTAGTTCCATGAACACCTCGTCGTTCTTTTTTCTTCGAAAACTTTTACATTTATGACATAGGAGGCATAAGTAGAAAGCACTTATGCATACACATTTGAACGGTATAATAGTTGAAATAATACTTTAAAAAAATACTCCAAGTTGAGTAATCCTTGTATAAAACTGTAGGTAATTCTAAAAGTCTAAATCGCGTGACTATTTTTTGCTTTCTCTTTTATTTTAAAATTTCATTTCTAAGCAGCTAACGTATGTTTTAGTTCATAATTTGTAACCAACCTGTGCTTACATACAAACGACATGAAGGTATATGTATATGGCAACTCCAAGGTCTAATTGTATCAATTAGTCTTGATTAGATTAGTAAGTCTTATGTTAATTGGAACTAATTGGATGTTCTACTAATCATTAGTAACTTTAGGGCTCGTTTAATTGGCAGTATGAATATGTAAATCGACAGTACCCGACAAGTCTTCGTTGCATAAGACAGAATATAAAAACCGCCGCGCTTTACAAGAAACCGTTTATTTTAACCACGCTTTTTAAACCCTGGAACAACAAAAGTTAAAACAGTTTTCTCCCTCCCCTCTGTCCACACTATAAAACTATATATTTTACAGTCAAATCGCAAAAACAGATGTCGTTCGTTTCCCAAACGGTTGCTGGGCTGAGTCAGACCCGGGTTCGCGAGGACCCTCCACCCAGGCAGCACTGCTCCCACCAGCACGCTCATCGCCAAATGCAGCTCAGCAGAAAGAACAGCCTCCCAGAATGGGACCCACCAGAACAAAGAACCCGTAAGAACAGCCTACCAGCAGATATCTTGGACAGAATGACGGAATCTACCATCAGCACAATATCAGAAGAGTGACAGCTATCCCCGTAAGTTTGGTGTCCCCGTCACTCTATAGTACGCATGGATGCACTCCAATGTAATGCACAGGATGGGAGGAAAGGCTTTGGAACAGCCCCTTGCATGCTTAGAGGCTTATGTGATTAGGGGAAGACCCTGCACGAACCCCATAGATATATGTTGTGCGTAAATGTTGTAAGCGAAGATATGATAACGAATCAAGAATGTAAAGAAGAAATGAGTGTAGACGAGCAATAGAGAGAAGACATTGTAAATGTATTGCCACTTAATGGAGGAGCATTTGACAAAAAAAAAGAATAAGTATTTGACAATTGTAATGTACAAACAAACGTGGATTTCCTGGTCGTTTATTCAAATTACAGACCAATTGCTTTCGGAGATAGCTTCTTATTAAATATGTATGGTAAAGACGGGAAGGCAATGACACGACAAACAGCATATAATACATGCGAGTTGACATAATTTGCCTCCGGTATAAAAAATTCAACGATACCATGTCTAGACATACGAGTATATGAATTCGTATGAAAATCGATAGTGTCATGTTAATAAATAATGTTATTGAACCTATGAGAAAAGAAATAAATAATATCAAAAAAATATAAACACATTTTCACTATAAGTCCGTTAACAGAGAAATAAATACAATATCAAAATGTATCGTTCATTTTCCACAATCTATAAATTGGTTTCTGAAATCATACGGCTATCATTATTCGCGATGATACTTTGAATTTCCCATATACCTGCACAAAAACATGAAATATTCGACACCGAAAATACGCTGCAAAATTTCGAGAGCTTTTTGCACGGTCTCCAATTAATATTCGTGATCAATTTAAATTTCCAGTTACCCTGTAAGGCTGCCAGGTAACCCGGTGGTATTCAAATCTCAACTTGAAATTGGTTCAATTAATGACCAGAGTAATTAAGGTGTGATCGGTTTTATTCAGGAAATTGAAATTTGTGACGTTACTTTGATTCACGTAAAATTTTCTTTGAAAATTTTCTAGTCCTCGTAAATTTTGGCAAGTCCACTATAATTTTTTTATTATTTGTCATACTGTTGAGTAAATTAGTGTTTCGTTTGTATTTTACGAACGAAACAAAACTTTTTCAGGCGTTGTTACTTTCCTGTTCCATATTGATATCGTCGATATATCGTGATCGGTTTTATTCAGGAAATTGAAGTTTTGACGTTACTTTGATTCACGTAAAATTTTCTTTGAAAATTTTCTAGTACTCGTAAATTTTGGCAAGTCCACTATAAAAATTATATTTTTTGTCATACTGTTGAGTAAATTAGTGTTTCGTTTGTATTTTACTAACGAAACAAAACTTTTTCAGGCGTTGTTACTTTCCTGTTCCGTATTGATATGATGATGAAGATGGAGTAGAAAAGTTACAAAATATTAGGAATCATTTTTATCCATAAGTTACTTGTGCCATTTATTTTGCAAAGAGGTAGAAGAAGGCAGAGATGTTACGTTGGTCACTATCCTGTCGCCAGTACCATATATCATGGAATCTAAGATAAAATACCACAAAACTGGATACTTAGTCCATTGCCCTAATTTACTACCGGTTCGTTACTGACAAGTACGCATTTAGCCCTTATTGGACATAATGATGTGAACTGACCAGCAGTTGACGATAAAATATCACACGTATAAGGAGGCAAGTCCCGGTCAGTGATTAGACGGAAACAAAACTATATATCCGCATAGAGTAGTTTCGTAATCTTAGATTTCGAAACTGCACTAATAGCATGTGGTTAGTAGAGTTCGTTATGTGCAAGCTGATATTGCCATTTATATGAAATATGTCTTTAATATACTAAGTATTTTCTGATTTACATATAACCTTTGTTAATCAAAGACCTGCCATCGTTTTGAAAACTATACATACTTCATATTCACTTAATTTTTATCACCCAATGATAAAATATCGCAATAAAACAACAGACGGTTTTGACCTCACTTATGTTTTAACTAAAGAACGCCACTTAAAGTCAGACTAGGTAGGAACAATTTATCAGATGAACCTGCAAGGTCGAGCGAACTTTCCCCTTACGTGCATGCTAATAGAGCACGCGAAGCTATTTCTGTTAGAGTGCATGCCACTGCACAGCTGTTTATAAGCACAGATCAAACTGCGATACCTATAAAAACAACATTCGTGCTCGACTT
The DNA here is from genome assembly GCA_949775005.1 of Orthosia gothica. Classification (NCBI taxonomy): domain Eukaryota; kingdom Metazoa; phylum Arthropoda; class Insecta; order Lepidoptera; family Noctuidae; genus Orthosia; species Orthosia gothica. Next base: position 3,555,655 of record OX459048.1, on the reverse strand, counting down.
GATTACACTGCAAATAGTTGTGAAGAATGTGAAATCTTTATACGTGATCGTTATGAAATTGGAATTGATTAAAGTAATGAACAAAGTGAAAAAAACAATGAGAGTAAAGTAAAGAACAACGGGGATTATAATTATAAACTTAAAAGTGACAATCTGAATTCTGAAGTTGGTAACAAGGAAAAAGTGGACAATACTGAAACGAAATCATTCAGAAATAATGAAATTGGACAGCAATTACGTCAGAATGACTGAAAAACCAATAAAAGCCTTCCCACTCCTGAAACTATGCGTAACAGGCAAGCCATATCGATGACTCCTTACGTAATACGCATTATGTATGTAGGCCATGACTCGCGAGCCTCCCTGGCACGCTGCATTAAGGACGGCTTACTGATGACTCATGTATATTACAGGACTCACTCCCCGGCTTTAAATATTTTTATTAATAAACACTGTATTAGTTGAACCAGCGTATGTTTATCGTATTTGTAAATCCTGCTTCAAAAGCTGTATCTGATGTTTCCTTTATTTGTGAACTCTGTATTCATCCTTTTTTGATTTTAATATTGTATAGATCTACTTGTCTATTTTATTGTCAACGTAATATTCCTAAAAAGATGATATAATTTCCTCGTGCATATTTATTATTATTAGTAACCCTTTACTTATATCGCTATTTATATCGGAGGGTCTAATTTTATCCAATTGATATAAACTTTCATCATGTGTAAATCCTGTGATCCTCTTAGAAAAAATTTGCATTGTGGATCCTTTTGTCCATGTGGATCCGGCTCGGACTCGCCATTATTGTACATAGCGACATCACCCCATTGCGTACATTAACATATTATTCGCATCTCCCAGACGATCTATTGACCTTTAACGAGCGAAATGGAGCAGACGTGGAACATTCACCTTTTGTACTTGATGTTAGAGTTTAATTTTAGAAAACAATCCTTTATTTGGACCAAGGTTTAGCCGAAGTTATGTCATTTGTTAATTCTTTCTCCGTTGTTACAGGCGGAGCGAGTTTTTAGGATGTGTCTCGTTCCCACTAAAAGATGCTATTAACAGCGACATATCCGGCACGTACTTCCTGCAACAAGGCTCTGGACGCGGCCAGAACGCGGCGCAAGCACAAGCAAATGACAGATTCGTTAGAGAGGACCGCGTGACTGAAGGAGATCCTCGTAAAATGGCTACTGACAACATTGAAACTAGCACTAATGATGGCACTAAAGAAAATCATAATGATAAAGGTGAGCTTTTTGACATTTAAAAAAGGGGAATTTTTAACTGCACCTCTATTTAGAAATTTAAGCAAACAAAATATCTCCACTAATAACCTACTGCAAAACAATATTACTCACCGTAAAACAAAAATACTGATTTGCACACAAATTATTCAATTAAATATAAAATAAATGTGAATTAGTCCAAGAGCGAGCGAAGCGAGCTCGGGAGCTTAGGGCACCCCGGCACGGATAGGTTAGGTTCGAAGGAGATGACAGGAGCTGAAGTGAGCGAGCAAAGCGAGCGAACTCAGCTCCCGTCATCTCCTTCATGTTAGGTTACTTTAGACCCTGCAGACAGAAATAGGAGCCCTGCGCAGCGGGGCTCCGTCGACTTTGTTTCGTTTCCCCCCCTCCCTTAAAACTTAAATATTTTGTTGCACTCGAAGAATTATTAGATTTACTTTCAGTTAACAGATAGTTATTCAGTAAAACAGTTAAGCTTTAAAGATCTAGCAGTATAGTATAATTCATTTATTTGATGAGCAAATTTAGTGTGCAATTCAGTATTTTTGGTAGTAATTTCGAATATTTTGATTGAAAAAAGGGGAATTACAGTTAAAGTATTAAATACCACCCTTTAAAAAATACATGCAAGAAATAAAAATCATGCTGCTCCTAATTGAACTTAAAATGTTCCTTTTATTTATATACTATAATGAAATGTTAGGATGAAACTCCTAAAGTTTTCTTCTGAAATCGACTGTCCATTGGGCCTATATATCAAACTACATGATTTCATAATGTAGGTCAATAAAAAAATTGTTACTCAGTAAAGTAAATCCATCGACGTGTGTCAATATTAGCTAGTCCTGTTTCAAATTCATCAACAACATCATCCAAATCCACAGCGGTGGTGGCAACGAACGGCCCTGCATCTACAGCGAGCCAGCAGAAGGCAGTGGCTGCTGCCCTGCAGCGAGAGGCTGATGAGCACCTATTCCTCCGATACTTGGAGCTGGATCCCCCCGAAGACCCCAACGCACCCAAGAGAGCGCCCAGAACCGGACGGACACCGTTTACGACTACAAGGAAGTGAGTACGATCTATAGACTTGTATTATTTGTTTTTGAAAATACGAATACCTAATGTCGTTAAAGATGACAACTTAATAGTTGAGCTATTGAAAGACTTCGACATTGAACACAGTCTAGCGAAACAAGACTTACTGTGTTCTTATAATCTCCAATGACATTCACATAATACTTAGCACATTCTTTTTTCCATTCCTCGCACGTTTCAATATTATGAAAAAGATTAACTTAAACTGAACCATTCAAAAGATATCTAAATATAGAAGTGCTTCCAAAATATATGCTCTTCACGAGAATTTCCTCTAACAAATAAAGTGTAGGTTTCAAAGCCTTCATATCGTGAGGACATATTTTCATTCATCCTTTGATGTCACCATCGTGAATTCATCCTTGTGAATAGATCGTATCACAAGTACCGAATCATAATTTTAAGATTTTGGTACGGGACAATCGGTTTTTTTATTTGTTAAATGAATCTTAAGCAGTTGTTTCTTCTTTTTGTCAATATCAAAACAACGAAACTAAATTCTTCCTCATTTTTCCAGACTCATCCGTGGTACAGCCAGTGGTTTCGGCTTTACAGTGGTCTGGACCAGACCGCCCAGGGTCGAGAGAGTCGCGGCTGGAGGATCAGCTGAACGGGCAGGGCTCAGAGCAGGAGACTACCTCGTGTTCGTGGGCAACAAGAATGTGGTGACGTCCAATGAGGAGGAGGTCCGGGGTCTTGTTAAGTGAGTAGAGCTGACATGATTTTAAGTGTATTCGAAACGTGAGCTTGCATTTACAAAACATAATCAGCCCAAAGCATTTCCATTGTTGTCTGTGAGAAATAAGTAGAAAGAATATACTTTGTTTTAGACCTTAATACATAATTATTATTGTTAGAGCGAAAGAACCATAATCCTCGTGGTCCTGTCTGGGCTGGGTTGAGAGATATCATAGTTAGTCTCCACTTTTTGAGACCAATTAGAAGCATCACATGGTTATATTCGAACTTCTAGTGTATCTAAATAATTAAATACTTGAGCACTTTACTAAATCACCTTTCCTTTTTCCAGATCCTCAGGTCAAATGCTGAATATAGAAACGTTCAGAAGAGTCCCACCAAACGGTGTAGGTGTCCGACCAAGATTGAACCAAGTGACCATACCTACTGCAGAATCTACGCCCCCTCCACCTCCAAGGTCCCCAAGAGCCTTAGTAGCGTCAACAGCCTTAGCGTCCCCAGCTACTGTAGCACGGCCACCTACAGCCTGTTCTTCGACCAGCCAGTCCTTGGACAGACGCAAGCTCCACCTGCCCCAAGTGACTTTTTCTAAAGAGGTCGGTAACGGAATTATCGTTTGACAGCTCATTGGTATCGTTTTGGAAACTAGTCATCTTTCTGGCCAGTTCGTTTGATGTAAACATGATGTTTCAGATAAAAAATTTAACTTTTGTATAGAATCTGCGTATAATTTTGTTTAATTCACTGATAGACAACTCGTAGCCTAAACCGCAAGCTTTTTTATGTTAGAATGATGGGGATATTTTGAAGTTAGAAACGAAGTATTTGGGACTAAGACTATGGTTTCTAAAACAGAATCCATGGGGATGACCCCATACACTCTTGATTGAGGTAATTCTGCCGGGAACAGGCCTGTTACAAAATAAATGACAAAGAATGGTTGAGTTAGGTGAGCCAAAGTCAATTTGACAGATTTTTCATTAATCTCGCGTTCGAGTTTCGTTAATGATAACTCCAAGTTACCAAATTTGGATTCTAAACTCATTTAGAGTTGTGTTTCTTCACATTTCTGCAAAAAGTTTACGTCTCGTGAGCTGGCCATTAGAAACATTATTCGAATTTATTATTTTGGTATTGAGAGACAAAAATTTTACGAATTTGGTGCTAGTTTAGACCTTGTATTTTCTTGATGTGTGGCGTAACAGTAAAAATCAGTAGGATGTACAGTAGTGTGTACGGCATTTTGTTATTAATATTATTTTTCTTTTGTTTTTGTAAATACTTCATGATACATTCCATTATTTTAGTTTTTAATCGCTAGAATTTTCTAATTTAAATAAGGAACTATGTGTACTGCAGGTTTTTGATCGATAATGTTAATCACGCTTTAGGAATTACTAATGAAATTATTTATTTAGATCCTAACGTAAATATTTTTATGTCAAAATTTTATTATTATTTAATTTATTCCTTAAAAATCTGCAGTTTTCAGGGTTTTAGCTCGTAGATTGACATTTATTTCAATCCTAGTTTGTAAGTGATAATCATTGAATGGGGAATCGTTACGTTTAAGCTTACCTAACTGTTTTTGTTAATATTTATTTTGTTAATGTTTTTTCCTTCCTTATTTATTTTCTTTATCTTAATTCGTGCGTGTTGTAACTTCATAGTATCATAGGCGTGTTTTTGTATAATTTTCTCTTTTTGTAACTTTTATGATTTTGTAATCTATTTCTACTTAATTTATTTTATTCGTGTATTGGATGCAAAAATTTGGTTCCTGTTGTTTTTATTTCGTTTTTAATTTATGTTCTATAATTTTAAGTGCAAATAAATTTATTGCTTTTAATTTCTTTTTGTTTGTTTATTTTTGTTGTTTTTCCTTTTATTTCCACTTTATTTTCATGACCGTCAATATCGTATTTTTTAATAACAGATTCACAATCATTCCTAGCCATACTAGTGTAGATATTGATGTTTTATCAAATTTAATGAACCGGACGACATAACTTCGCAAATATTTTTGTGAGACGGTTTGATCGAAGCACACAGTAATTCGACAGATAAACTCAGACTTATCTTCCATAGTCATGCAAAGTCAATGCAATACGTATTACAGCCAGGAAAGTAATATAAGAACACGATAAACTCGCCGTCTTATAAGACACGGTTTAATACATAAGTATAAATGTTACCAAAACCAATAAAACAAAGAACAAAAATGGAATATTTCGTCCTAAAGACTGAACAAAAGAAATGATTGAAGGACATCATAGCCTGCATAACTTCACAAAAATACTCTCCCAGAGAGGAGTCTCTGTCAAACAGTCACAAGGCTATATATAGGCTAAATACGACATACATAACCCACAATGGGACAGACAGAAAGGAGGTAAGAACACGAGGTTAAGCTTGATTTAGACACACACTCACCTGATAGTTCCATCTCATTATATTAAAATATTTTATGATGTACAATAAAGCATATAATAAATAAATAGCTAGGTACTAAGTTCACAAAACCCTTGACCATCTCCAGACGCCAGGGCTGTCAACGGACGGTCGCAAGCGCGCACTCCTAGCAGTGGTGGCCAGAGAACAGCACTACGGCACGTGTCTGCAGTTCGGCCTAGTGAGATTCGTGTCACCCCTGAATGAGAGGGCTGATCTCATTGCTCCTAACGATCACCAGCTGTTGTTCCAAAATATTGAAGAGGTAAGTAGTTAAATAGTCAGTAAAATGCTCAAAGTAGCATATATGCTACTTGCTAGTTCGCCCCCTATCACATGGTAATTATACATATTTAACAAAGTTTTTATAAATAAATTAAAACAATTCTAATAAATTAAAATAATGGCGACCGCGAACTGGAAGACGATACGTTGGAAGGCCTCCCACTAGGTGGACCGATGACCTGGTTAAGGTTGCGGAAAGGCACTGGATGCGAGACGCACGGGATCGGTCAATGTGGCGACGCCTGGGGGAGGCCTATGTCCAGCAGTGGACGTCTTTCGGCTGAAATGATGATGATGATGAATGATGAAAATAATTAGTAAAAGTTATTACACATTTGACGAATATTTGACGGATATATTCAATAAAAAATAAAGATAACTGTTAACTCGATAAGTAAGATGACATTAATAATGAATTGATTCAAAATATAATATGGACATTTTAATTATTAATTTCATTAAATATTAATTAAGTAGGTATATCAAATATACGAATTGTAAAAAGTAATAATAATATATAATAATATGATTTATAAATCAAAAGACTTACACATTAGTAAATTAAACCAAATAGAAACAGATACTGGAATAGATAACTAAAGTGAATATATAATAATATAAATAAGTAAAATATTGAGCGCTATTCCTCTCTCCTAGACACGGTCTGTACGTATATTTAGAATGTTCCTGTGCCCGTCCATAATTGTTTCTGAAACTTATATTTTTGCCACCTGTATGTACATTATGGATGCAATAAATTTAATTTGAATTTGACATAATGACCACATCATCGCTTTCCATCAGATGGAGTGGTGGTCAAACGATCAAAAGTATTAAAAAAACTCATAAATTGTGGGCATATGTTACTTAGTTACCGAGTTGTGAAGCTGTGGTAGACTAAACTGTCACCCTATGTTAAACAGTCATCAACTTCCTGTCCTTATGCCATGTTACTTGTGGTCAGCGCAGCACTTTTTCTTCTTCCATACCGTCCCGTCACGCTATCACTGACTCCCTTTTCATTCTTAACACTCCTCACACAGTCCATCCATCTTTTCTCTGGCCTTCTTCTCCTTCATTTGGTTTTATCCCTCCTCATCACATGACCATACCAGGCAAACGGTTTCCTTTCAACTTTCTGTCACTGGTGCCACTTCCAAACTTCCTCTATATACTCATTTCTCATACTTAATCTATTCTTTATCATTCACTCCGCACATCTCAACATTCTGATCACTGCTACATGCAATTTATTTGCATCCATCTTTTTCACAGCCCAACATTCTGATCCATACATACATAATGTGACAGTTATAATCACGGACTTGTAGATTTTCTCCTTTAACTTGAGGGACATCCGTGGGTCGAAAGTTGTTTCAGTGACCTGTCGCCATTTCATCCATCCTGTAGTCAACTGAATTCAGTTAGACTGGGCTCCAACCCCAACATTGTTAGAAGACTAGGCATATTGACTTAGGACCTAACACTTCGAGGAAAAAAAGCTTTATTGTATGTGTTATATAAACACTGTAGGTCAGCCAGACAGAACAATTGACAATCTATCTATCTATTTGACAATCTTGAAAATATTCTTCAAATTGTGGTCATCAGTTAGCGTAATAAAACATATTTCACTTTATTTTAAACTAAAATAATTATGTTTTTTTTTCCAAATTACACGTAATTAATTATAACAATTTTTGAAGTTTTACGTGTGATATGAACGCCCTGTGATTGGTTGCAACTCTGGTGACATCACATGCAAGTAAACTTTACTGCTTAGTCTTATTGTAGTCGCGTTTTATGTTTTTTGGATTTTATATTCGACCTTTGAACTATTTGTTATTTACAAATCTTTATGTATGATCTTTCAAAAGTTTTGTAAATTCTTAATTTAGGTTAGGCATGTTGATAATATTAAATTTTTGGTTATGTTAATATTTGTAGTCGTATTTGACGTTTTATCCAATAAATTTGAAGAAAAATGATAAAAATCACTTCAACTGCACTGTTTTATTATGGTTATTCACTTGTTTACTTGCGTGTGACGTCACACGTGTCTTAAGGCCAGCGCCATTACATACGTGTGCTTACTACTTAACAACGAATAATTTCAAGCAATTTAAAAAAATATGTCAAATTGCCTATTATACTTGAATGAATAATAAATACAAAAAAAATACATTTATTTTAACTTACTACTAACATTGTGATAGGTCTGACCTTTACTGAAACTATACTTAATGAGTCAGCACCTTTTGCCGCCAACTAAACAATTCAACACATTGCCTAGCGGCACTAATGTAATATTAGTTTCACAATTACCTATAAATATGTAAGTACCTACTGATGAAGCCAAGCTAGCCTAAAAGATTTACATCGAGGATACCTTAACAGACGGGTATCTACAAATAAATATATGGAAATAGAACCACAGTAACTAAATACTACTTCCAGATCTTCCGACTATCAGAAGACATCCTGGATCAAGTGATGCAGGACGATGGAGAGATCCAGACTTCGACGGTGGTGGCCATCTATCTGCAGAAGACCCCTGTGTTCCTTAGCCTTTATAAGAAGTACTGCCTTGGACTTAAGAGAGCCGACTGTGTTTTGGTAACTACATTAACCATTGCCATAATGATCTTGAAACCTAGTAACGCTAACGAAACGGGAAAACCATTTTGACAATCATGATAATGAGACTGAATATAACTATGAAGAAACAAAGACTGATGTAGTGACTAAAATTGAAAAGAGTATGTTAAGGTGGTTTGGCCATGTTGAGAGGATGAATGAAAGGCGACTAACGAAAGGTATTTACAAGGCAGACGTGAATGGAAACGTTCGGAGGGGACGCCTTAGAAAGGCTTACGTAAACCTTATTGGTGATGTTCTTCAGAAAGGCCAGGTGCGCAGTACTCATAACAGGCGTGTGTGTATGACTAGATGTATGAATGTGAGTGAAGCAAAAGAAGTATGTAAGGATCGTAGCAGGTGGCGTTCTGTAGTTTCTGCCTACGCGTATGTATGTATGAAACAGAGTCTTGAGATACATACAGACTCAATGTCTAGCTCGCAAAAAAACTCAAAAGACTGAAGAGAATTATTAATGAGGATCATGGTCACTGAATCCTTTTAAGCGGTCAACCTGCTTTCATCGGTTCCAGTCCAAAGTTTCCATTACCACCTGCTGCCCGGCGAGCATGGCCTACTGTGACATCGCTTAAGTCACACTTTTAATCACAGTTTGGGCGATAAACTCATTTTGTCATAAATGCTAGCACGGCGGCCTGAGATATTTTCTTGACTTGTGGCATAACTTCTTGACGTTTATTTTTTTCTTTTTCGGAAATTTTCCAATTTTATTGCAGTTTCGGTTTTACCTTGGCCATAAAAACCATTTATGTTTTGAGAAGCATAGCCCTACGACGCATTGTTTCCGAATTATGGGCCTCCGTATCTTATTTTATTTTGCATAAAACGCTCTATATTTCCAAAATGATATTTCGAAAACGGTATGTCCTAGGCAAAAATAACCAAAATTTAGCCCCCCCCTTTGCTACCCCCATGTTAGCAGCATCCCAACATGAATCATAAGTTTTTTTTTTTTTTTTACTTTGCTTGGTTTTCGACTTGAACTACGGTCATGACAAGTTATGATAAAATATGTCATGTCTTACAATTTGTCTTAAATGCTAGCACGGGACAACCGTGTGACATAGTTTACAGGCGCGACTTGCTTTTCTTGTTGTTGACTTCATAGTGCGACATAATTTGAATAGACGACCAAATAAAATAATACGTAAAAAAGTATGCCGTTCATACAGCTAAACAACTTTTTAATTTTGTTGGGAACAAATTAATATTTGACCCACGACCATAGACTTATGCACACTTTATTTTTCTTTGTTTGTTTGATAACATATTAAGTGTTTGTTAGAAAGATATAATTATTGTGAAAATTTTAATAATTACAAAAAAATATAATAGCTTGGAACAATACCGGTTGCCCCCTATTTTTTATATTTTAAATGTTTTTGTGGGGATTTTATTTAAGAAACATTTAAAAATGTAGAAAGGAAGAAGAATATGGTATATAAGAAAATAATTATAAAAAAATAAAAAAAAATAAGAACAACAATAAAAAAAAATACAATTATGAAAAAGTAATAATATAAAATTAATTAATAATCCTGTAACATTTCAATTAATTAATAAGCATTGATCACCATACACACAAAATGAATTTATTGCCATTTGGTGCAGTAATTAGAAGGCAAATATTATTATTTTCAACTATAAAATTTTATCACCACCTCCGAACGAAAGTGATACATTTTTCTAAATCATCTGTCAAAATGTGACATTTGTGACAAAATGGGTGCGCCCGTATTAGCAATTAAGACCCGATGAGTCCCGAACAAACGTCAGGAAACTTTCTCACGCCGCCGGTGCTATTATTTAAGACAAGATTGCGTTATCGCCCAAACTGCGATGAAATGTGTGACTCAAGCCATGTCACAGTAGGCCGGGCTGGCCGGGCAGCAACAAGAAAGGCATGTTCCTCCTTTAAAATATGTCACATGTTTGACCCGTGCTAGCATTTAAGACAAATTGTAAGACATGACATAATTTATCATGTCTTGTCACAAATGTCTTGAGTACGCCCATGCTCGCTAGGCTGCAATTTGCTTGAGGACGTAGCTCATGCTTTAGATACTGAAACACTGTACCACAAAATAAATGTAGACTTCTGCCAACATACCGTTTTTCTTCGTTAAATTCTTATCTGAACATATAATTATCTTCCATATCCAGGTAAAAAAGTCAAAAGACCCCAGCGGAGCTTTCTCCCGGTTCTGCACAAGCCCTCCGATACCCCGGAGAAGACCGGACATCACGTCACTGGTCCACAAGCCCTTGGAGCAGTTCCGGGAACTGTTGCGACTGATGAGGACGGCTGCGGCAGCCCCTGGAGCTGGGCCTTATGATCAGCTGGAGAAGAAGCAGCTGCAAGTTATTGTGGAGCAGCTGCAGGTAAGCTAAATGAAAATATGCATCTATATGTGATGTCTATTGCACAAGTCCCAGAAACTGAGAGGCAAAAGTTACCAAATTAATTTATGATTTCTGTCGGTTATTGAGATTTTGTAATAAATAACTAAGAAACAAAAGCAGGGTTATCGCCAGCCAGTTTCATCGGCATATGTTGGCGAAGAGAGCCCGGATAGTGGGTAATGAATAAAATAAGGGCCTTGGAACCATAGAACAACAAACTTTCAGCTTTGGCAATACTTCTTCGCTACATCGCTACGGCCTTGCTGTCTTTTTAAACCTTGAAATGAGCTAAGCATTATGTAATGTAATGTTAATTTCCAGAGTGGTTACCAAGACGTAACGGCAGGTTCAGGGCTGATGGGTCTCGCTGGAGATGGCAAACCACTGCTCTCCGTCGCCGACTTGGAGAGTAGACTCGTGTTCACTAGGTGTAAGGTAAATATCGAAGGAAAACCAACATGTTTCTCAAATATGGTAGTGGATATCTTAGTGAGACATAAAGTTAACGCTGATTGTGGAATAGTGCTATGGGATGTTGGGAAGAATGCGGATGTTGGGTGTGCGTTATTTTCTTATATCAATTGTGCTAATTCTAGATATTGACTTGAACTAAGTACCTCATTCATAAATTTCTTGTGTAACTAGCTACTTGTTTCTTATACTTATAAGCACCTACATTAAGATGTTAAAAAATATTACTTGGAACACATATCGTTCAATATAACCCTTCGGGGATATTGTTATGTTATGTGAAACATTTATTGGCAACAGGGTACAAAACGGTCTCTATAACACCTTTTTTCTAAATAAAACACAGAAAATAAAGAAACTAAACTTTCTAATCGAAAGGATCTGACTGACCTTTGGAAACTTGAAGCAGAATTTACCGTGACAATTGTATCCAAAAATCTAGCTTCTGATCTAAACGTGCCAATTCCTTCCAGCCATTCGTGCTTAGCACGGCAGGACGTCAATGGATCTTCGGCGGCGAGCTGTCGAGGGTGGAAGGCCGCGCGATCAGGCCGTACTGGGCGCTGCTGTTCAGCGACCTGCTACTCTTCGCGACTGTCTCCAGGGACCGCGTGCTGTTCGTGACGGAGGAGCCCGTGGCGCTGGCTACCGTGTCTGAGGCACAGTTCAATGTTAGGAAGAAAGGTTGGTTGACAAATTTTCAATACCAATAAATCTGTGGAAAAGTCGTTTTCGTACATCGAAAATATTTCATAAAAAAATTGCCAGTTTGTTAAAGGATAACCCATTGCCAGCATTTTTGAATTTTTGTTTTTATGTTTAGTTTTGCACGCATCACGTAAAATGTTCGAAACCAATGTAGATAACTTTTACACATAAACAATTGTGCGAAAAGAAGTATTACTAAGTTTTTGTTTCATCACAATCGGTTTAATCAATCAAAAGTTAGATGAATTTAAAGTGTTCAAGTAAAAGTAAAAAATTACAACAATTAACTAGAATAGTTGAACTCCATATACGATAGATGGCGTTGTGCATTTGGCGTCATTTTTCAATGGCAGTGTTAAGATTCGCCGCGGAAGAATGACCGTTGAAAACAAATAGGGGAGGTCTAGGTAAGTAGGGTAGGTAGGTAGGTCTAGGTAAATAGGTTAGGTGGGTACGGTAGGCAGATAACGGGAGCGAAGCCTCGGGCAAAGTTAGTTCGTAATATGTGGGATCTTTATCGGGATTACATATGGGGATCTTCTAGGGCAATCTATCAGTGATGACGTTAAATAAAGATCAGTACCTGGGCGAACGAGCTCTGCTTGGGTGAAAATAGAGATTTCTAAAAATGAAACCTAGCTAGATCGATTTATCACCCCGAAAACCCCTAAATTTCATGAATGTCGTTGGAGCCGTTTCCGATATTCAGATTATATAAACAAGAATTGAAAGAAAGACAGAAAAATATTTATTTGTGACCCGCACAGGAGACACGAGAACTTAGCTCGTTTAAATAGATTTATTAGTGTTAGATAGATAGATATTTTATTGATTTTATATTTCTTTAGTCCCCCCCAGCGCCGTCAGCCTTTTTCAGCAACTAAAACGGATAAGCTTGTTTATATAGAAACTAACGTAGAATAAAACCTTACCGAAATAACATGACAGACCAAAGCCAAAACACAAAACCAAAAGAAACTTTAAAATGCTGCTAAATCTTTGTTTTTCTAAATGATAAAGCATTTAGAAAAACAACCATTTATGGAATTCAAAAAAATATTGAATGGTTTAAGTAAATTGAAGCGTTCTAGTTTGTTTACGTAAACATTGGTTTAACAAATTATTCTTTGTTTCCAGCGACAGAATTCCGGCTGATCCTGGGTCGCGCGGGAGGCGAGTCTCCACTAGTGTCATGTTCGCCGCGCACGCCCGCTCGGACGAGAACCGTCGTACTGCGAGCTCCCTCCATCGACCTCAAGGCAGTGTGGCAGAGCTTACTGCAGAGGCAAATGTGAGTGCAGGCAAACACATGACATGTTGCAGTCAAAAGGATATTTTGTAATATAAGATGGGACATTGGATGGTATCTGATGTTAATTGAGCATACCAGGCACTGCTAACTTAAAGCCAACTTCAACCAACTCCGGCGAGAAAAACCAACAGAATAAGCAGAACTAACTGTCAAATCTCAAAAGATGCCGATGTGGCTTAGGACAAGACTTGAAATAGTATATTATGCAACTAGTGAATAAAGGACGGATTTATAGCCATGGCCATAGATGAATCTCGAGCAAGTGAAGGATTCTAACGACTGAATCACGACCATAGGGAGTGATTCATGATGATTGAATCACGAGCATAGCGAGTGATTCAAGTGTTAGAATCATGAGCGTCGCGAGTGATTCATGGCCCTCGATATAAACCCGTTTTATTCAAGAGTTGCATACTATATTTTATACCATGACTTCGAGAAAAAGAAAGATTTAAGCGAAAAGCACAAGGAATATTACGAGTAATAAATAAATAAATGGTTTATTACCTTCAAAATTTACATAAAATGTGAAACCCTGACCCCTGAGCTAAGTAACAGCGCCTGTGTTTCAGGGGCCAGTGACCACCTCCGTTAAGTTACATAATTATAATTAATTAAACACCATTGCAATTAATATTAGAATTACAATCCAAATAAGTATTCAATAAATATCCTAGACTAAAATCAAAATCATTATTAAAATCCTAAATAACAAACTCAAAATTAAAATCGAAGAAGGAGTTTGAAAGTCGAGTGTTCTCTACACAAGAAGTTTGTATCGAGTATTTTTTGCGCAAGGAGGTTATATAGCATTGAGATGGACGTCTAATACATTGGTGTGTTCCAAATTCAAACACCAAAACACTGATTAAAAGTGCTTTTATTCACTGTTTTCAGTGAATAAAATAAGCTTTTTAGAGGGGGAATGGTATAAACAATTTTCTAAATGTCTCTTCTGTTTTTGCAGTTACCGAGCTCACACGATGTCGGGCACGCCCCTCGGCTCACCGCTGGACTCCCCGGACCCTCAGCTGACGTTCTCCCTCGCCACGCTGGACTCGCAGCAACGCCAGGTATCCGCGTCCAGCATCCAACGGCACTCCAGCCTGGCTCTTCTCCCGGCCAGCTCCTACCGGTCGCATCTCAACATGCTCGTCGAAGAACGACACGAAAAGGAAGTCCGAGTCAGTTTTGACGTCAGGACCAGCTCAGACACCCCCACCCCTCAACCAGTCAGAGGCCCCCTGAGCACAGTTTGGAGAACTGCCCCCACCCCTGAAACGCCGTCCGCTAATCTCTCTCCGGCAGACTCTCAAACGTTCTCCTCCCATTTTGTCTCGTCGTCGAGTATTGAAAAGAATGACGAGCCTCACACGACACCCAGTGCTCAACTAACGCCAGACGGTGGCGAAGATTATTCAGAAAGTTCACCCTGCAGATGGGAATCCTTCGAAGCTGATTTAGCTCTCGCAGACCTGGATGTAGACCCCTCGTTTAAGCACGATGTTGAGGAGTGCATCTTTCTGCCTGACGATCCCATTCTGCAGCGGATGGTTCTGCCAGAGCGGCCGACTCCGCCGGCCTATCTGGAACTTTGATCCGCGGAGTCCGATCCGGAGTTAGCGGACTCCTGCTTTCCCCGGAATCGTAGAAATTGGAGATAAGGTTTCTGAAGGGAACCGTCACGGTGTGTTCTAGTAGTCATATTTAGCCGGTGTCTAGGAGAGGGAGTCGAAAGCTTTCGCCGCGTAGACTGGCGAGTTTGTTGGATTGTTATAAAATCGCTTATAGTCGAGATTAAGGTTGTGGTAACAAAATTTTGAGAGACATATTTTCGAACATTAGCAGTATTAAAGAAATCTCGGTATTTTGATTATATTAGAGAAATAATTTGTAAGTCTGATGCCCCACTTATGATATGCGACCGGGTAATAATGAAAATTTACTTATCACAGAACTGAATTCACGATTGGGTATTTTACAAATCGCTTTAGTGTAATCGAAAATGTGTATGCCAATATTTACCAAATAGAAAATCAGTGTCAAATGTAACTTTAGGGTACCAATAGTGAAGATTCGTGTACAATTCATTACACTTTTTTGGATACCAGTTTGCTTAAGTCTTCCGTCCTTTTCTTAAGAAATTCAAAAGGCTTCATTATTTTTGGTACTTGTTTGAACGGCGCACTCTACTTCTTGATTCCTGCAACTGTATTGGAACAATTAGCTAATAAATGTTGATGTTGTAAATGTACAGACACTGAACATTGTAAATCTGTACATAGAGTTAATTGTACAGGTCATGTGGATATTTGGCGATCTGCTTCGCGAAATCAATCATGTAGTTGCCATCAATGCACACTTAGAGCATTTTGATTTAAACAATGCTTCTTATGTTGAAATCTTCATCGCCATTAGATATATAAATATATTTACAAAGAAAAATGGTAGTCGATGTTAAATGTGACTGATTTATTTGATGCTTTTTTATTTATTAGTGTAATAAATGAACACATAGAGTATTTTATTCATGTTACAGCAGATATTATTGTAAATGACGATTTAGAAGATCGTATATTTGTGTCGCTAGCATCGCAAAATGTTCACATAACCTAAACGTTTCCCGGGAAAAAATTTATATGTGTATAAATGTTTTTTTTTTTACAAATTTACGTAGTTAGAATCCGATAATTTTTGATGTCTTTGGCTGTGTGTAAATTTTTAATATAGTCTAATGATAGTATGAGGAAAAAATTATAATTTTGAGAAAGCATTTTACTTATAGTTCAGGTTTCTTCATGACATATAAATGGATTAAATAATATAAAATTTGGATGTTTATGTTTAGATCGGAGCAGAATATTTCTTATTATCCGTAAATAAAGTGATTTTGTCAATGGCGAAATATTTTCTTTTTATTTGAAATTGGTTAAGGGCCCAGAATTTTGCGACGCTAACGAATATTTTATAATTAACATCTACCATTTTTCTCTGTATTTTTTAATATTAAGTAACCGAAAAACAGGCAAACTTTCCAATAATATCAGCAAGAATTAAAATCTTAATATTTTGGTGGCAAGTAATAAATATTTACTGAGTACTGAATCACAAGCAGCGAAAAAACTATCAAATAGGATTTATTTTCATTAAATTTGCTAGAAGTTGGAACTTGGTTGGTTTTAAGAAATATAGAGTTTGTTTTTTTTGGATATGATGATAATAATGATTATTGACATTTACTGAGCACAGCATGCTAAGCAAAACACAAAACTGAGATATATTAACCTGTCATAATAATATATCAATGACGACAATCAACGAGCAACATATCTACTCAAATTTAGCTAATTGAGTAAAAGGCATCCATACGCACTAAACGTTTTGAGAATACTTTTATTATGCGTACAGCTAAGGAGTGGAATTCCCTGGCGGAGTCTGTGTTTCCCAATAGCTACAATCTAGGGGTCAAGAGTGAATAGATTACTTCTAGGCAAGCGTGCTCCACCGTCGACCACATCATCGCTTACCATCAGGTGAGATAGTGGTCAAGCGCGAGCCAATAATGAATAAAAAAAAAACTAATTTGCCAGAAACCTACAATTCTAAATCATATAAATCCCCGAAAAGTGAAAATGTGCATAAAATAAATGCATCAGATAAAAGTTTTCAAAGATCTCATGTTTTGGTAAGTAATGCATTTGTGATGTATAATGCTAAAACGAAGTGTGAAGATTATATTGACCATCGCCAAATATCCACTTTACCTGAAATCAATATTTATACAAAAACTCTATAAGGCTTTATAAGTCGTTAACATGTATGTATCATGTTCATAATTTATGAACATGATTAAGAGAGTGAGAGTGTTGAATTTTACGACACGAAAGTTTCAAATACATATATTAGGATACTTTCGAAATATTCTAGACGCGACGCAGCTCAGTGGAAACACAGACAGGAGGAGGAGGGGGGAGAGAATCCACAGAAGGAGCAAGAAGTACTCGCAGCAGAGGATCCACCCTTCATTTACAGCGTTGGATGACACAACTGCCTGAGGCTGAGGAACTTGATCCACCTGAACCTGACATGGAGGTTAGTTGTGGTAGCTTAAATAAATGTAAGTAATGATGAAAAAAAGATTTTCAATGTACACGTCACCGGGTTATTGCAAAACTGTTATCGTTTTTCTCATAAAGTCACGAATACATTGGAAACTATCGAGTTTGGATGGGATTTTATTGTATTTGAAACTATTGGTTCACAGTATTTTATTTTATTTTATTTATTCGGGAAAACAAACAATTACACATTAAGAATTACACAAATATAGGATACAGAAGTGATACAAATGTGAAATCAACCACGTTCTCCACAGATAACAATGAGACATTTTGGTAAATTTTAAGATTAGCGTTGTAAACAATAAATAAAAAAGAGGAATATCAATAGTAAAGTATCAACAAAACAAAACATAAAGCCATCGATAGTGCCGCATAAGTGGAACAACATTATCATAATTATTAGTAAATATTGAGGTATTATCATTTTTTACATTTACAATCCTACAATTTACAATCTTACGTATTTGAAATAATCCGGTGACATAAACATTGTACGGCCGATTTTTCAATAGTCAGATAGCTGATTGTCATATTTTTTAATATAAAAATTAGTATAAATGATGTCAATCAGAATTATTTATTCCCCAGTTAAAATATATCTGACTATTAAAAAATAGCCCTAAATATGAGATCGCTTAGTGGTATATTTATGAATTTCGATTTTAAAACTAGCAACTTACGTAGGTAACAATAATTAACATTTTAACAACCCAAAGCGAGAGGCAACGCATCTGCGGTACCCCTGGTATTAACGATGTCCATACACGGCGGTGATCACTTACCATTAGAAGGTCCGCCAGCTTCTTTTCCACAATATGGCGTAAAAAAAAACAAGAATTTGGATTCTTCTAGATGTGGAGCGTAGAAGAACTAAGGAAAAGATCTAAAGAACTCAACCTCCTAGAAGTAGCTGATCTTGTTTCAAGTCATGAAGCTAAAGGAACGTCGCCCGGCGATAAAAAGGAAAATGATCGAAGTCCATCAAAAAGCAGCAATTCAGGCAGTCAGGTATGTATCGCTGAAATCAGCGTTGAATGTCGTGATGTTACTTTATTAAAACCACATGTTACCTTTCAGATAACGGTAAGGACAAGCCCGGTGGTAGTAGACACGATACCCGTCTGCAGACAGTGCCATAAAAAGTGTTTGTCCAAACCTAATAGTCCCCTTGTGTCCCAAAAGGAACCACCAGTGATACCTGCCAAACCTAAACCCGAAGCGTCGCCCCAAACTTCTAACAAAAGTTCTACCAGCCCGTGTAGTGCACACTGTGGCAATCGAAAGCCAAGAAACTTTTCACACTTAGAACGTAAAAATGCTATCAAGTTACGACCAGAAGATGGGCCCAGAGCAGCAAAAAAAGTAATAGATTCAATAGAACAAAGCCAGAGAATGCTCAAATCAACGTCCTATGAACTAAAAACTGATTCGCCAATTTTAAGCAGAAGTGTTCACTCAGTTCACACTAAGAGCCAGTTAGAATTAAGAAAAGATAACTCAATAAGATCGCCAAGCCCGTCATCTAGTAGTCGAAACAGTCCATTATCAACTAGTCACACAACCTGTAGTTCTATGGTATTTAATTCTAGTTCTAACGATTTAAGGATGTCCAATTCGAACATCGCTAATCAGGTCCAATGCGTCATTGCTCAAGAGAAATACTTGAATGAGATTAAATGTGCCGAAAGCATAACTTTAACGAAAACTAAAACAGTCACGTCCAATTACCCATCGCCGGCGACGGCAAGAAAAGAACAAATAACTAGACAGAAAGCAGAAAACGTACTAAACAAAGTCTTAGGCATGAACATTGTAACTAAGAGAGAAACCGTTGGTCCTTGTTTGAAGACATCATCGGTATTCCTAGAAGATGATTCAATACACGATGATGAGCATGACTTCAAAATAGAAAGAGGTCTAAGGCGCTCCCCAAGAATGGGCATTTCGGCAGTCAGTAAAATGAATGGGGATATAAATAAGAAGACTGAAATAATGGAAGATGTCAATGCGAACAATGCAACAGACGCTGGTTCTGATGAAGATTTAGAATTAGGACCCCTGATGTTAATGGGTCTATCGGCCATTAATCCTGCAGCGCATTTGATGAGAGTAGAACCTTTCAAGAGAGGTTCAGCGACGAGTTTGAACAACCCTTGTTCTAGACCAGGTAGTCTTGGCTCGGTCAAGTCAGAGTCTCCTGTTCCTAACATAGCTGTTGTTCCACCAACGCCCGACTTTAATTCCACTAATAAGACTGTGAGTTCACTTTTGAGGAGTTGGTTAGTTACCCATAGATTCTGATGATTATGTCCTAACTCTTGTATTGCAGGATGACTTTGTAGATGAGTCCCCAGATTCCCCCGATGTTCCAGATGACCTGCCTTATGTGACGCTCAAAAGGTGTGTTAATAAAAATTATAAAATAGTTTTTTAAGTAATTGGTGTTGTTGTAAAGACTACTAATGTTGTTTAAGATATGGCACAATGTCAAGCCTGGAGAGATTACCGTCCGATGAGACTGACGATGGCAACATAAGACTGACAGCACAAGAGCCAGAAACCTTGAAAGCTTATAATAATCCAGGTAACGTACGACATAATATTACTTAGCTAAACCCATTTATCCTGAATGCCAATAATCAATAATAATTCTTTACAAATTTCCATAAAGTAAGTAAATTCAAAACGTGTTTGATTTAGTGAGCGGTGCCGCTGGTGGTATCATGGGCTATGCAGCAAGAGCTGGCTCCTTCGTCGTGGAAAAAATGAATATTTTCAGTTATACGGAGAGTGTACCCAGCACAGCCATAGCGCACAAACAACACCCTCGTTCTTAGAAAGGTATGATTTAGCAATGTGTTATCCATTTGACACTTATAGCACTTATGGGCGAATTTGCGAAGACGTAATCACAAGTTGACTGTTGCAGCAATTTTTGGCAGTTGATTCAAATAACTGAGTCTCAACTGCATAATCTATAGAATTGTATCTGGTTTTCTGCTTTTAACTGATACAACTCAATTGTTAAATAACTATATCTATTTAGGAATAAATTAACTATCATCCAATTTTGTATGTATAATAATATTTTTCTTAACATAGGTGGCAATCAACTCGAAGCAGAAAAGTAAAGGAACGATGAGTATGTCTGAGTGAAAACTGTAGTGCATCAATATTTTGTTTGAAAGATTGAATAAAGGATATTAAACCTAGAGCTAAATACTGAAAATAGATTTAGTGTGATAGTAATTGTATAACTGAACCTTATAAAAATACTGAAAATAGATTTAGTGTGATAGTAATTGTACTTTTGCTAACTTTGTAAGATTTGTTAATTCAGAAATATTAGATTTTTGCTAGAAAAAAATGTGTTTAACGTACACCTACAGCATTTTGGAGTTAGCATTGATACCTACAAACATACAGTTTTTTATATTCAAATTAACCGCTAGATCTGGTAAAACCAATAATATTAGGCAGAAACAATATTAGATTTTTAATAATTAGAAATTAGGTATATAAAAGTACAAGTAACTTATTTATAATACATAGTATTTATATATTATTATCGTAGAATCGTAGATATTTTGTGTCGATTTTATACCTATTATATTCGTAAGATTATCTATATTTATAGCAAGATAAAGACAAATTGTATTCAACAAAAAAAGTAGAGTTCCTTAGTTTTGCTCAAAATCATATGATTATTTGTAAATATTTTGATTCTAGAAAGTAATATTTTTGTTTGGTTTTCCTCTTCATTTACTTTTTTTTAGTTGTCCCCATCTTTACATGTGTTGATTTTACCAGATGCCTTGGAGTGAGTGACTGGAAGTCAACAATCGGTACTGAGGAAGGTACAGGAGAGACAGGAGAAGGAAGTGGGGCAAGTGGAGAAGAAGCTTGGGGCACCCCTTCATCTGGAGACCTGTCAGATAACCTGCCTGATTCTGAACACGGAACATTATCGGTAAAAGACAGTTATAATAGTATCTTAGTAGAGTTGTGATTGTGTGAGGCATCAAGACCGCCACATGTCTATAATATAAAAATGAATCGCAAAATGTGTTGGTAAGCGCATAACTCAACAACGCCAGGACAATTCTTTTTTTTAAATGTTCGTTAAAGTTCAAAGATGGTTTTACGTTTTTTTTTTTGTAGGGTAGGGTAGTGTAGGGTAGGTTAGTGTAGGGTAGGATAGTGTAGGGTAGGGTAGTAGTGTAGTGTAGGGTAGGATAGGATAGTGTAGGGTAAGGTAGTGTAGCGTAGGGTAGGGTAGGATAGGGTAGGGTAGGGTAGTGTAGGGTGGGGTAGTGTAGCGTAGGGTAGGGAAGGTAGTCTAGGGTAGGGTAGGCTAGTGTATGGTCGGGTAGGCTAGGGTAGGGTAGGGTAGGTAGTGTAAGGTAGGGTAGGTAGGGTAGATAAATGTTTGGTGTTTTTATGGCAAAACAAAGTTTGCCGGGTCAGCTAGTGTTCTATAAAATATTTGACGTCACACAAATCCTACATAGCGCAATCAAAGTTTTTCTTGCGTTCTGAACATATACAACAGCCTGACAACCATCAGGCAGTTTGCAAAACCTGTCCGGTCGGAGGAATATTTCTTTTCAATGGAGGTTGTGGAACTTGCTGTCCTGTTCCATAAACCTCTACAGTTTTATTTTAACAGATTAGTAATGCAAATCATTAATAAACACCAATTTTTACAACAATGTTTATTTTGGGTTCATTAACGACTTTGTTATGATTCAAAAATTACTTTAAAAAAATATTTTCTTTTAATGACATAATTTACCTTAGCTGTGTTACAGAACTTTCATTAGGTTTGTTATGCCTTTTGAATGGAAAATCCTTCACTATTTCAGTCCCCTACGAAGTCATCATCATCGTACGCTGGTGATGACGACACTGAGCTAATGATGGACGAGCTCCTCATGGCTCCTACTATTACTGGACCAACGACGCTTAGGCCGCTTCTTCCAAGGTGAATTTTCCACCCTTTTATAATTTATATTGCATGCACAAGTTAATAGTTAAAAATTTACCATATTTTAGTAAATATTGAATTATTGCTTCACTAATAAGTAAAACTTCATTGCTTAACCACATGTTTAAAGCAGCAAATTATGCAGAATTAGTTTTTTATTATTCCCAGATGCTTAACTAGATTTCACACTTATTGACACTCCAACACGCGTTGCCAACACTTTTGTATCAGTGGAAGAATATTTAGGTTAATAGTTTCAAGTAAAAGTGAATCGCAACCAATCAACATTATCATAATAATTAAAAAAAAAACCCCATAATTAATATCAATTTTGAATGTAGGGATGTTTTTAGAAGAAGACTAGAACCTCTTATGGAAGAAGAATGCTCTGACAGCGACAACGAAGACAACAAGCCTACCCCCACCAACTCTGATGACCAGGTGAATATTTACACTGATAACAATAGAAAATTACCAATAGTTGCACCAAAGTTCCAAAGTCCTAAGTATTTGAAAATGTAATCCTTCACGATAAACTTTAAAGAAATCACAAAATTGAAATTAAGAGCACAATAATACCCTGTAATAATATGCTACAATTTTCCAGAGTCGAAGTTTGGTGCAAACACCTTTCCTTGTAACTGACAAATATTATTAATATGTAATAATTAATACGTACTTAATGTTATATGTAATTTGTAACCCAACATAATATGTGTTTATTTCGAATGTATTATGTGTAAAACCATACCATACCTAATTAGTCTGTCAAAATTGACGTAACGTAAAATGCCTCAATGTATTTTTTGTGTCTTATGATATAGTTATATAGTCCGTTAACCAAAACTAAGTCAAATTTGGCAGATAGCGAATATTATTATAGCTGTGTAGGAGTATCGTTGTTACCCATAGCATGCCAATAACCATACAAAATAATGTTATTGGATACAGCATGCATATTGCATGAAATATTTCAGTAAGACCTAAGTATCGTAAATGTTAAATGTTGACATTACATAGATTCACTTTGAATGAATACCTTTAATATCGCGTTAAGATCAAAACAAAATTCAAAATTTTCAACTTTGTAAAGATAAATTTAAAAAAAATTCGTCCTGGACTTGGATCCGGGTTATTGGCAAATGGAAGTAAAGTCCCGTAGCTAGGTTATATCTCACATTGTGACTGGTCCGCTGGTGCGGCGCTTGGCGCAGGACAGCGAGCGTGGCCTCGATGCTGACGACTGTTGCGACGTGCCGCACCCGCAGCCCTCTGCTTCAGATCAAGGTGAGTTCGCAAGTCTATATGGACGACGTTTTAGTCTTTTCGGTAAGTCTGTAGGTTCATGTGAGCGAATGTTTTGTGAACGATGGTAGAGGTTCACTATGTGTTGCTAGGAAGAATCATTATCTACTTTTTAGCTTGCAAACTTTTATCTATCATTTTGCTGATCGAAGCAATCTTCGCTAGCATATTTATCTGGGCATTGATTATATTAATTATTTATTCATAAAATCTACCTAAAACTTTCTTTATCATTTATTTATTTTCTTGTATATAAAATGTGACTGCATAGAGATGAAGAATGCATGAGTTTAGAATGAAAACTTTGATGATACGCCGTTCGGCATATACTTCAACATTTGCACACAACACAACGTCAAGCACCCATAAACGTTACTAACAGAGAAAATACATTTTGACAGAGAAATGGACAGCTTGACATATGATGAAAGGTGAGAGATGACAACAGTCTGGTCGCAATACAACACAAACATATTAATAATGTCGACATTTTATTAATAAAGTCAGCACGGTGCATGAGTTATGGATATCGTTATTAGTACACATTTTACCAGAAATAATAACTGTTTTAATTTTTAGCTTAGCTTCTCTGTAATCTCACACTGGGGCTTAAAGTTGAATATTAATTTCTGGTAAACAGGTAAAGTTATTTATGTACCCCTATACTAGCACGGTATCAATATTTAGCTATAGCACTCCACTTATTATATTATTCATAATATTTAAATACGATATCAATTTATTCGATACATCTATTTTATACGAGCCACATACAAAATACACTGAACTGTTTTCTACTTCTCACACGATGGTGTTTTGTTTCTAGAGGGTTTAAAGGTCATGGTTTTGCAGAAGCAGAGGACGGGTGTGTGCACGTCGACCAGGATGCTGGAGAGGGGGGAGATGGTGGCGCCGGGTGCGAGCTGAGCCCCGACCGGACACCCACCAACGAGGCGCCCTCGACGCCCTTACTATCTGGTTTGTCCTTCTACTTCTAAAATTATCATACACATTGCCCCACTTATTATTATTAGCACTTAGCATAGTGACAACCAGCATAAGCTTCGGAAATGCAATTTTTTGGGGTTTATGTTTGGAGTAACTTTACTCTGGATTAGGGGGACTATAAACTAATTAGTGGAGTAGTTTCTTATGTGATTACTTACAGACAAACTCATTACTGTGTACGTTTACCCTGTACTGGTTACGTCTTGGAGGTTATAATTAGTTTATCGCTAAACTAGAGGTCCAATTACGATGTAACTACATTTGGGAGCATCTTCTTTTTTTCATTCTGTCAGTGACAGCTGTACAACTATATCATATTTATATAATCATCTGTATCTATTGCTACAGTTTCAAAAGAGTTTGCGGAGGTGCGTGCCACTGTTGGAGCTGGTCGTCCGGGCTCAGCCAGCTCGGACAGCACGCCCTCCACACTCGAACGCACCACTATACACAACCCTACGACACTCAGCCCACACGTACAAGGTAAACAGAAGACCTTATAGTATGTAGTGTGATTAATTCCTAAATAACGTTTTTAACCGATGAAGTAACGGAGCCCAGGTTGCATTTAAATTGCTTGAAATACTGCATACCTCTAGTGGATTCTGGATAAATAACTAAGACCTTACTGACTGGCTAATATTCTTGTCACGTTATGAGCTATTCTCATAATATAGTTCTTATAAATACGACATAATAGAAAGATCTAGCAATATGAATTAAAAAGGCTGAAACATTGTTACCAACCCTTAGTTATCAAGCTTGTCGAGAAGAGTTTACTGTCACATAATCTTCACAATTTCACATAATGTTCTTATTGGATGTTTACATGTCATAACCATACAGATGACAAATACCTTGTTGTTAGCTAACAAAAAAATGTTAATTAAAAAAGGTAACCAATGTTATCATCAGTCGTTTCAGCCTCGGAGCAAGCACCAGCACCGGAGGCTACCTCACAACTGGAGGAACAGAGACCACCGACGCCGGAGCGACTCAGTCCTCGAGCGGAGATGAGATTGGCGCTGGACCAGGGGAAGGATATGCTGGCCGAACAGGAGGTGCCCTGGGTAAATATTGGTTTGAGATTCCTAACAAATTATTACGCTCTATTGATACCAGAGACTACTCAGTGATAGGTTTAACAACGTTAACAACTTTAAAATTCGTGAGACTAAACTTTTAATTTTCTACGATATGGTTATGTTAAAAGCATCTTGTCCTTTTAGAACTTAAACTAGCCCAAAAATTCCTTTCAAAACCATGAACAGTGTTTCCGTTTCTAGTTTAATCTTTGTGGAAACGTTTAACATAAAACAATTGTGTTTTTTCAAAGCACTATAGCGTTCATCATTGTTGCTTTTACTAAATACCCCAACTGGGTTCTTTTGAAACATAGTAGTTTGTATCTCAATGTGCTACTTATGCTTCCAGGCTGGCGGGTCCGACCCCTGGTCGTTTCGCGCGGCGTGCCAACGCTCACTACTGCGGCGCGTTGCGAGCGCCGACGCAGTGACGCTGTGCCGCGCGCACCCGCGCCGCACCGCCCCGCATACTACTTCGCGCAGTTCTGTATATGCCTGGAAGGGTATGTTGGAAACCTTATACTTATGAGCCGTTGTAAGTATAGAGGTATTTGGGAGAATAAGACATACTGCACCAACCTCTGAATAAAAAGGGAATAGAAGGGATATAAGATATAATAATAGGGGCAGAAGGATGATGCAGATGCTGTACGGTAACCTATATATCACGCATGGATGGAATGTGTCTCATGTCTCATCTCGCCTCGGGTTGGTCCAGATTGCCTTACGAGGCCTTCGTTAACGAAACTTCTACGTTACAGTCTAGAAAATTGAAAGTGTAGATATCTTAACTGTAAATCAAGCTAATGTAAGAATGATTTCAGTTCCAGAAAGCGAGAAACCTATGGAGATGGAGCAACTGGCACGAGCGGAAGTTCAGACGATGCGTTCGCGGACGCGCTCTCTATGCCAGAACGGGAAGATGTAAGTAATACTTCAGTTACTTTAGTCGTATTCCCACGAGATAGACTAAGCATGGATATAGACATTTTGATGGTTAAGTTTTTTTGATCAAGGCCCCTGGAGTAGCGACACTGAGGGGATACCTATGTTCGGCAGTGGACGTCTTTCGGTGATGTCACAATGATGATGAATCAAGGCTTCTCTATAAGTTTATCATTGCTAAAAATTTATTATTCAAAGAATCAAATATTGACGGCGATCAAAATGCTACAAGGGTCCATTCTAGGTCCACCAAAGTTGATAATTTGGAATACATTGAAAATCATTATTGTTTTTATTTTTCCAGAATGGGTTTCCTCCGTCGTCGCGCATCGTCCGATAGCCCCCGCCGCGAGCCTTTCATCGTGGCGAGCACAACGGTGCGGCCGTTCTCTCCCCGCCGCACTTCCGTGAGCAACAACGGCTATTACAAGATATGCTTTGTCAATGGCTATGTGTGAGCACAGCGCACGCACGAGCTTATCTGTGCCAATCAGCTGGATTTAAACAATCGCAGGAAGTTTCTCCATTGATCCCTCCATCCTTACCTTCGGCTTTCGTGGTCGCCTGTGCCTCTGTATTTCTAGTTTGTGCTGGATGGTTGATGTTTGCAGTTTTGAAGTGGTTGATACTAATAAACAGGAATTTCGCGTGAGGGTGTCGATTAATATTAGTGTCATGAAGAAACTTCCTATGTAGTTTGTACACGTTTGTAAAATAAGATGTGAAAACTATAAGTAATTTATTATTACTGCGGGGCTCAGTAAGAATAAATAAATAAGTTCAGACGTGTCAATGGGACAATTAAAAAACCTGCCTTAATTTTAGATCCACAATTAATGTTTAAAAAAATTCGTCCTAGTACATTAATTAGAACAAGTAAATAAAATCATGTAAGGTAGTTTGTAATGGGAAGCGTAATGCGAAATTTTCAAAACGATTCAATAATGGTACAATCGCGTTTTATAAAATAATTTTAAAGGACATTTTAATATTTGGAAATTATAATGATTCGTGAATGTAAGCGATAAGTTAAAAGAACGATAAATATACGAAACAGTAGTGAGTGATAACGTTAATAAATTTTCAGTAAAAATTGGCCAATAAAATTGCCTTTATTTCAAAAGTCTTTAAAATTCGAAATTGTTAAATTAGTACTAAACCTTTTTTAGTGAAAATTTTCCATGTTTCAAATCTTTACCTATGTCATAAGATTAATTACCGATTGGTATATTGTTATAATTGTGATTGTCTTGGCACTAAGCTCATGTCAATTTGTTCTTTGCTTAACACTTAGAATTAAAGTTTAAATCCAGCTTTCAGATATGCTAAATTTGTTTTTGTTGTCTGTTGAACTGATCTGTCCATTTTGATTGGAACGAGTGTTCTCGAAAATATATTTTTAATAAAATATCATTAAGGTTTTCATTCTTCATCCTGCAGCTTAGCTGATCCTTCCTTTATTTTACACAATCCTTTATTTTGTTTAGCGCTAAACATAAGGCCACTTCTTCGTTTTTGCTAATATTTTTTGCATATTTATTAGTCTTACAATGTCTTTAATATTTGAATTTGTAAAGAGACATTTCACGCGGATTATATCCTCTAGTTTCCACAGTAGCAAGCTAAAGTAGAATATTATACAGGGTTATTTAAGATTTGTGTATATCACGCTAGTTTACTCAAAAGGTTATCTTTTTCATAAAATGAAACCTAATAACCCTGTATTTTTGTTTAAGTAAATGTGAATCCGTAAAGCGCTTAGAAAATACAAAAACTAGCATTCCGTAAATAATACAATATTCTTGCAGGAGAAACATTTCGAGAAAAGATTCTGGAAACAAGTGACTAGAAGACGTCAATCTCTCGGATCTATCAGTCAAATATAGACTTGATAAACAATATAAAAACGATGATATAAAGTGTTCACGTGTAGAACTTCAAAATATAGAACTAGATGATTCAGCAATAGAGACTGTAAAACTAGACGGTCGCAATTTGGACCAGAAATAATATTAAAACTACGGAGTGCTTATGAAAGTGTTAAGATTAGAGAATGAAGAAGTCAATGGATTGCCAAACGATAACAGACATATGCCAAATTCTGACGAAAGGGACCTGTCAATACTTCATATCTTAGAATCATTGTGTTTATAGTTCATAACACTGAAATAGGCCTAATTGTTGAATGTATATAAAAGAGCTGTTTATTTCTCATAGTTGTACAAATAGAATTATTTGTAACTGAGCTTGATAGAGGATGTAAAATATGTGATAGGTTACGAACTGTTTTAACTATCTTGTAAATTGTTACATCTGAAACAAACATGTAAGTAAATTGGTTTTTCGTAACTATTGTAATATATATTTTTCTCGTCTTTGTATTCTTCGTCGATTTGTCTTTTGAGATGTGTACGCTTGATTTGATATGTCGCACCAATTTAGATGAATCTTGTGTGTGTTCTACGGACTTGTCCACATTAGATGCGCACTATGTTTCAGTATTTTCGGCATAAATACTTGTACCAATTTTAATTTCTTGATCCCATACAATATTCCCATAAAATTAAATTCATCAAGAATAAAGACCTTGTCTTGTTTGATATATAGTTATACTGTTATATTATTATCAGACTTTCTAAATGGCGAATATTTGTTTAAAATGTGACAATGCCTTTTAATATATTCTTATAATTCCTCTAGTAACGTTTACTTTTGTAAAGTCCTGAATAACTTTTGCACTTATGTGCCACATTTTATAGATACGAAACATTATATTATTAAATCGAAAAATAAATTATTAGGAAATTTGTGCAAAAATCATTGCTTAAGTTCCTAAATGACGAATAATATAGGCGAATTTTAAAAATAATATTAATATGTATTAAATTATTAAATTTTTGTAGATAACAATGTCATGATCGTCGAATTTATTAATTTTAAATTCCTTGTTACAAAATGTTTAGTGTTTTGAATTTTTCATTTGTATTATTTTCATTTTATCGATGGATCAAAATAAAATTATTAATTAAATTTTTATAATGTTATTTTGTTGTGATGTTTGTAAAAATGTTGAAACCGATGTAGTACACCTATGAGACACGTGATTGGTTGATTTTGTACACTTACGCTAGCATCTCTAGTTGCTGCCGAATAAAGGCTTCTTTGTTCTTTATTTTTATATGTGAGCTCAATTTTATTCAGTACTCCAAAATACCAGAAATCATGGGCGTTGATACTTATATTGCGAAATAAGGAAAGGTAAACCTAAAATACGGTGACGACAAAAGTTCAACATTGGCTAAATGAAATTACGTTCAAATTTTAATGGAACCGACTGGTTCTACCTCGAGGATTGGAAGGTATGATGCTTATAAGAAGAAATCTATCAAAATAAAACACAAGCATAAAAATGTTAAGGTACGTATATTTAATATTAAAATACATCAATTCACAATGTAAATACAAAATTTACATGTAAAAAATTCAGTTGATTCAAAAAATATTAGATATTTTTAATGTCTTAGCACCACATGGTTTTTTCAGTATTTTATTTTTTAACTGGCAACATGACGATAAAACCTAGATATATTTGCATTTCTATTAAGTTGTATTTATTTTCTTTAGAGAATAACAAAATAAATTGCATATCAGTTGCATTTTTCTTAAAAACACAATTTTGCTGTCGGTAGACATGGTTCCGAACTATCATCAAATGGATATTAAAAAATATTTCCACAAAATAAATGTTACAACCGCTAGTTGAGCACAATTTGCACTATCCCATTGCCCTTTATAACCCACACTCACATAGCAATCAAGGCAAGAAATACTTTTTAAACAAAAGTAATGGGCTCAACATATTATAAAAAAAACTATATAGATGAAATCATAATATTCTGATAGTAGAGAAAAAGTGCTAAAAAGTATTAGAATAAGAGATTTGCTTCCGAATCCAGAAAAAATAACCCGTCTTGCCTCAATTGCTAGGTATAACTCTTCATTGACTTACACTTACCTATTTACAACTAAGATTAGTGTTGGCAGAAAAAAGTAAGAAAAAAGCGAATATCTTCAATAACCTTTACCGAGAATATTAAAATTCGAAGCAAAATGTTACTATTTAAAAAAATATTCAAATGTACATAAAACCATCGACATATAAACAATATTAATGCATTCACTGATTGTTAGAAAGCGTTATTAATTCATTTTGGCACAATGTTAGTTAAACTACATTTTATAAATTTTATTTTATTGAAACTTACGATAAACTAGTCGACATTAAAAAAAACTTGTTATTTAAAATAATGGTATAATTTGTATACAATGTACCTACGTACGGACATACTTCTTTCTACTACTATTAAGTACTAATAGATCTAATTTGAAACAAAATACAAAAGTATCATGCCAAATATTTATATTATTTAGAAAAACATACAAAATGAATTTTTACGTGAAAAATATACACTTGCAATGTATTAACCTACACTTCAATCCGGAAATATACACTTGTATACTTACTTCATATGTCATAAAATAATGCCTTGTAATATTTTTTATAAAAAATAAATTCAATTACAAATAGTATGTCACTCAAACAGGTATTAGTCACGAATGGACGGAATAGCATTACACTAAAACATCAAGGAATGTAAGAAAATATCAATAAAAAAGGCAGTGAAAATTATCACTTGAGTAACTTTGAGCATAATACAAAACCTACAATATTTTGTTACTGCTAATTGCAATCAATTCCTGAGATTTCTTTCAATTTACAAAATTGCGTAAAACGCCATCTTATACTCGCTTCATGACTTACAAACGTTCTGAATCGCGCTATCGAAGTTTTCTATTCGCGCCACTCTCGGGACGCTTGGAAGGTTCGCACTTCAGATGATGTGAAGGTCGTTAATCCTTGAGGACCTGAAAGAGATAGATTAAACAATATGTTTAGATGCGTATTAGCTTATTTCTATCCATACAGAATTTTAATTCAGTTTATAAGTCCCACATAAATTGGTCGGTGGATGCGAAACGCACAGGGTCGATCAGTGTGGCCACGCTTGGGGAAGGCCTATTTATTTATTTATATATACTTTATTGTTCACCAAGACAAAAACAATAAATACGGAAACCTTAAAATAAAAACAAACATACAACAGGCGGCCTTATCGCTTTCTGCTATCTGTTCTAGGCAACCCAGAATGGAGAGAGATAGCCTGGACACAACATGGGGTTAAACTTAGTGCAATTTTAAATCAAATAATAAATTACAAACATAGTTAGCACTAAATATAAAATACTAAAATAGATACATACAAATATATAGTCAAGAAAATAATACAGCTCCAACGAAAATAAGTTCACAATGACAGGTAACGCTCCTTTACCAGTCTTTTATAGATAGGTAGTGATTGCGCACGTTTTTATTGTCACAGGCAATGCATTCCATATACGAGCGGCCTGGACAGTATAACATTTGTCTAGGAAGATGGTGGAATGCATTGCCATTTTAAGTTTCATGTTATCCGATGACCTAAGAACTTTCGTGTGCGAGTCACATAAAATCTGAAATCGGTTTTTGAGGTAAACTGGGGTAGACGGAAATAGTATAATATACAGGAGGGAAAGAATATGAACATTCCAGTGAAGGCGAATTGGCAACCATTTCAGTTTCTCGCAGAATTCAGAAACATGGTCATATTTGCGCAAACCGAATATTAAGCTTATTTGAAATTTTGAAGTCGCACAAGTTTATCAAGTTGTACTGATGAAATTGTTACGAAGGTTTAGACTATTTTCACTAAACGGGGCTTTAAAACTACAGGCTGAAATTCCCTAATGAAAAATCCTTTGACGCTCAGGCACCTGGAAATGAAACCTAGGACTGACTGCAGATCAACGACGCAGACTAACAATCATCTTAAATCAAGTCATTTTCATAAAATATATGGTGCTAGCTAGTAGTTACCTCTAATCCTGCGTCCAGGCGTGGGCGTAACATCACCTTCGGGAGCTGTCCACTGCTCCACCACTTCACCCGCTGAGCGCGCCAGCGACGGCTGACTCACGGAGCGATGCAGAGAGTGACGGGACCATGACCTAAGATCACAACATTTATTATTTCAGTACTCTCTCACTGTATGTTTAAGATATTATCTTTTAAAGCAAAATAATGATTAATTTTCAGTAGTTGTGATGTCTGATGGTTCTTCAAGACTAAATCTTCCTATTTGCCACTTTTTACACTTGTATGCGTGTATGTCAAGGTCCAGCACTGCTGCCCTTTCATTAATTGCTGTATTGTTTATTATTAATGTTGTATTGTCGCTTCTCGGAAGAGCTACAACAGATGACTTACACATTAATAAATTAAACGAATGAGGGACAGTCGTAATTTATGAACGCACGGCAGTCGCATTAAAGGCCATGAAAACAAAACTAGCGTTGGTGTAGAAACTTCGAGAAGGACGATCAAAGAACGAGGCTAGATTAATTACTGAAGAGGGGTAGAGTCGGCAATTAAAGATCTACTCACTGGTTCTGATGGAAGGGATGTTCGGAGTCGCTATCATCATCGTAGTACCGGCCGAGCTGTGTGCCGCCCGAAACCTCCGAGTGCGTGTCTGCCTGTTCACGCGCGTAGTCCACCATCATTTCTGACATTGATCTAGAACACAAGAGAATGTCTCGATCTTATCTGGGTACAATTCATTTAACCTCAACAAAGACTGTTTAAATGGTTGTGCCATAGCCGCAGCCGTTTCAATAAATATAAACAGAAGATAGATCAGAGAAATCTATCTTGAATCCTTTGAAGGTAACGATCATGGTGGAAAACATATTGATATCGGGCCAAAACATCGATGGTATGCAGAAACTTTTTAAGGATACTTGGATCTTTGCAAAATAGGGTTCAAATAAATAAAATTATTTGAATTTGAACTTGTAGCAAATACTTTCAGAATTGTATTTATATATGCTTGCTTGACCTACATTCTACCAATAGACAAAGATAATCGTGAACAATTATTTTTCAAATGCTGGTGACTTAGAACTAAAACTCGCTGCAGCGCTATAATATTAATGTTATTTAATCAAACTATTAAAACATGCAGCGCTAGATCGCTTATAGAGTTCAGTTTACTCGCGATCAGAACGTCGTGCCACGAAATTCATGGCGCTTACGCGTTTCGTTCAACATAGTTTAAAGTAAGGTGTAAGGATTGCAGTACAGTTCAGTCAAACAGAGTGAGTGTTCGGATTGCCAAATCTAGTGCGTAGTACATACATCGATGGATTTAACCATTTTCTTTGGGATCTCAATAAGTACTACAAAAAACCCACCTCATATCAACATGATCACTGCGGTAGGAGGACCGGCGGGATCTCTGAGGGTCTCTCAGCGAGGTGGCGTCACTGTCGTACTCGTACAGGGTGGGCAGAGAACTGCGGCGGGAACGGGAGTCCCACTCTGTCTTCTTGCGGTAACGGTTCTGGAAAAATTGAATGGGCAAGATCAAGTTTACCATCCTGAATGAAACTTTTCTAAAACTCCAGGAAAAAGTTTGGAATTTATTTCAAAGTCCCATTCAATTAAGTTTATAAAGAACGATAAGACAAACTGGCGCACTCAGAAACGTAAATGGTTAATTTTTACTGAAAACATATACTAAGTCAATTTATTATGTTGCAGTTATGAAATATAGCGGTAAGTGTACACAGACAGTTTACGATGACTTAGAACTTTATTTTATAAGTGGTCACCGGCGCTTATGCCAAGCTAGAGACATCGCAGATGCTTTGCCGTGCCAAGAAAACTGAAAAAACTCATGTGCCTATAACAATATTCTTCAAATCGAACGTACTTTTTTCGAAGAGCATTTTCACAGATACATGAACAGATACTCCCTTGCCAGATCAGATCTTACCTTAGGTTTATCCGGCAGTGGCGCCAGAATGCTAGATCGTGCTAGTTCACGACGTGATGTGATCTCGTGTTAAACCCCACTTCATCATCATCGGCCTATAGTACACCACAGCTGGACATAGGCTTTTCCATTCGCACACCCATCTTGCTGAACCCTTGGTGTCGCTTATCTAGCTGCTACTATCCACCCTGCTTTTATTATCTCTTTAATTATCCTGAGGGCATCTCATCTAACACTTACCAAATTGCGTTCTACATTCTAGCTTACATAATTTCTTCTTACCTTGGGTTTATCCTGCGGCGGCGCCAGTATACGTATGATGACTTCCCACTTGGGCGGCGCATAGAGCGGCGCGAACCGATGGTCATGCGCCACTCTGCTGAACTCCTCCCTGGTGCTGGAGCGCGCCAGCTCGCGCCGCAGAGTGCTCTCGTGTGTAATGAGCTCGCGCCAGCGGAGACGCTCCTCGCGCGTCAGGCGGTACGAGCGCTCGGTTTCCGCTAGGACCTGGCAATTTGCAAGTAGTGTAAGGAAAGTCAGAAGATATACACAAATTGGAAAGTTGGCTCTTATATAGAACTAGCTTCTGAGAACGTATTCCCGGGACAGCAAGTGTCCTAAGTGCTGTTCTTGACTATAATCTATATCAGTGCCAAATTTAATCCAGATCCGTCCAGCTGTTTGAGCGTGATGAAGTAACAAACAAACACACTCACAAACTTTCGTCTTTATAATATTAGTGTGATACAAAGATGGAACTAAGATATTATTTTAAGTCATATAAACGAGGCAGAACGCTAGACTATCCTAGATAGGCATTAACGCATTAAATCAGTGATTTTGTAACTTTTTTGTTTTGTAAAGGAATAATGGTTGGAACCCTTAAGTTGCACTGTGCTTGCTAGGGCCGATCTGCATCGTATTGAAAATATATATATAATCAAATGCTGAGTTAAACAGCAGCGTCGTCCTCTGCTAAAAAAGCATTCGGATAAATCTTATGAAGATCGCTATTAAAGACACTGTAATAACAAGTTCCTACCTCATCCTGAGCTTCGGTCTTCAGCACTCTAGTCAGCACACTCCAATTCACTGGCACAGGTGGCGCCGGTATGGGCTCCGGGACATCCTCGTCATCCTCGTCCCTGAACAGAGGGTTGCGAGCTGGAGGCAGCTCCGGGAGGAGAGGCAGGTCTGATGAGGGTGACTGGTAGACTTGGCCGGTCTGCTTGATCAGCTCCGGGGAGAATAGGTCGGGGCCGCCTTTACCTGGGGAAATGAATTTGGATAAGTTTTGAGATGGTGTGGTTAGTTAACCTATGATCACGAATAAAGAATTGTGATTATGAACTTGCTTCATTCTTGTATCATTATTAGAAAACCTAGGAAACGTGAGACTGACTGTTTAATGTCCAAAGAGATTTTGAATGCTAAGCGATAGTTTATGTAAAAAGCAAAATCGTCGTCGAAACTCCATAATTTCATAACATCGTCACAGGAAAGATTTTTTCAGCAGAGCATTGTTTTAGAGTATACTGATGATGAACAATGAAAAAGTTCTTTTGAACTTAACAGTGAGAAAAAAAGCAAAGGTATCCTTATCATCTGTCATTTTTCTTCTTGATGACGGAGTAAGAAAGATTTTTGGCTCAAAATTTTGCATCTATCATAATCCACATCAATAGAGCCTACTTCACTATCGTCACAGATAATATAATACTTGCATACAGATGCCTCATCCCATACAAATAAACCGTGCCGACGTAACTAGTGTTTTTCGTCTGATTAAGATGATTATTTTTATAAATTATTCGATCGCGTTCGGTTCGGTTCCACGGCTATAGATGGTGTTAGCAGCGACTTGCAAATAAAAGGGGTTTCTCGGTTCGTCACTATTTTTTCTTTAAGTACAGTGACGATTTGTTTCATAGTATTTTTTTACACGTTTTTACAGTTTTATTGTACCAAAATGTGTTACAACACAAATTTAAAAAATCGAGTGGCATGCCTCAGAAATTTAAAACCGCGCCATCTATTGGAATTTATTTTAAATGATCCATTTAAATAATCTCTGAAATGTGAATTAAGAGCCCATTATTCCATTATTTTGTGCTTAGGACAGTTGATTAAAAAAGAACACACAATTTTCATGTTCAATTCTAGGCAATTTTACACACAATTCAATTACAAATCGATGCATATCGCGCCATTTAGTGACATTTATTTGAACTAAATTTTCTTTATTTGCGCTGGTACTCCGTGCTAGCGTACAAACAATACAAAAGCCCTTACCAATATACTTCTGCGGCGGCAACGAAAGCGGAACCCTCTCCATCTTGGGCGTGAGTGTCATCCCCGACGCCGAGCTGATGTCGGAGAAGTTCTCCCACTGCGCCTCGGGCACCGTGTGGTTGCGGATGGTGACGTCGAAGTGCGGCGGCGGGGGGGGCACCGCCTTGTACTCCGTCACCAGCCGCTTGTGGCGCTCGATGTCTTCGATGGTCTTCTTCTCCGTGATGGTGCGGAGGAACACGTCGTCTACTACGTGGGAGGTGATTTCGGGTTTTCTGAACAAAAGATTTTATAAATAAGCTTTGTGATTTAAAAACTGTAGGTATTAAAACGACGAATAATGTAGCAGTATCTAGGTTGAGAATAAAAATATTGTGCACTTGTAAGTCTAGTTATTTATCAAAATCACGAAGAAAGAGTTCTAAGAGATTTTGCATTATAGGGTGCACAATTCTTAGATTTGCCCAGAGCATGGATTTATATTTTTGTAACCCAGACTCGGTCACAGTGCATCTTTATTTATATAGACTGTATTGTAGACAATATAATAAAAAACAAAGGGGAAAAATTATTATAGCATTCAATTACAATTTTCTGCTATATTTGCAAAATCTAAAGTTTTTCGTAAGCCACATAGATATTTTTATGTATGTAATCTTCTTCATTGCTATAACTCACCTAGCTGGCATGATGGGTGTCTCCGGTATGGGTTCGAGACTCTCCATCAGCATCTCCTGTTCTTCAGTCTCCAAACGCTCTCTCATCACAGGAGGTGGCGGAGCAGGTTTCTGTATTATAGAAAATATTTTAATCTCATTCCCTAACATCCTTTAAAAAGGCGATTGGTAGTCTTTTAATCGTCTAATTAAAAGACTACCAATCGCCTTTTTAAAGGCTTTGAAATTCTAATAAGAACTAAGCAGAGCGCCCTGTTGAGAATAAAAAAGGATGAAAGTCTTTTGATGACGTTACTCTTAAAACTAATATTCCAACAAGAACCAAGAAAGTAGCTAATGCAAAAAAGGTCTAAGGTCTTGAGACATCAGCACTCCTAAAAGTATGTAAACTCAAACTATTGATGAGCCCATCGCTAATAAAGTTTCTTCAGAGCCATTTCGCAATTACACCGTCTCATCCACAGACATAAATTTAACAAGATAACGCAAGTCCCTTCATCTGTATGAAAACCAAGCGTGCCACTTTTTCACACACAAATTAAAAAAAAAAATACTGACCACGAAAACATCTCCAATGCTTCGGCCAACTTTTTCTATACAGTCTTTACAACTCAATATGGCATAAAAAGGCATGTTTCAAGATTTTAGCGGATTTCCGGTGCTGATAATGCTTAATGAAATGCTCAATGATCGTAATTTTACTTTTGTCACGCGAAGAACATACAATTGCGTCATCTAGTTAGATTTATATATGTGGTCTCATCGCTTCAGAGTCCTTTCTAACACGACTGAGATAGTTTAGATGAAAAACGCTAGCTAAGTCGGCACGGTTTCTTTGTTTGGGATGACGCATATGTATCTGTATCATATTTATCTTAATTTTTTTATTTTTTTTATTATAGTTACCTTGATATGGAACATCCTGGCGTGCGATCTGTCGGTGACTTCGGTGACAGAGTGTGTATCCGTCATCTCCGTGTTCAACGACACGATGGAGCGCGGACGTCTCGACCACTCCTGGTTAGTCACACGGGGTGATGACGATGAATTCATATTATTATTATATTATTGTTGTTGAAGTGAATATTATGTATTATGTGCGTGTGAGTATGAAGGGGTGTAGAGTGAGTTTGTGTGTGAGATTAGATTGTTTTATTTTTTGCATTCAGATTATACTGACAAATTGTATGTGTGTTTAAAACAAGGAGAACTGAAAATCTAATGATTTTTATTGTGATTTTGATTTGGGCAGTGAATTTCGTGTGATAGGTTACATTTTGAACATTACTTCATTTTTTTTAAATATTGAATTGTGAAATTATCTCAGTACCTATGAAATGTTAACTACATAAATAGCCAAATCAACGCCAATCTTCAAAGATCAGCTCTTTCAATACATCTTTCCATTTTATTAATCGTCGACCGAAACCAGAAAAATCAAAACGACACAGATAATCTAGTGACCCCCAACAATTAAATCAACTATTTTCGATCTGTACTTGTCTATTTAATAAAAACACACCGTGAGAATTTGGGAGAAATGAGCTTGACGTGAAATGTCTGTGATTTGACAACTCACTTCACCAAAAATTTTCACGGTTTCATTTTAACAGAAAGAATGCTGTTTATCCTGCATCTAACAAAACCAAAATACCCTCTTTTTAAAAAAAAACACAACCATATTTAGTGCTCTGTAAACCCCAAAACTCCATCAACCCTTGTCTCGTACCTGTTTCTCTCTCTGCACCTGCGAGTAGACTGCAGGAGGTCGGGGCGGTCTCTCAGGTGGCGGCAGCTGTGATGCGCGCGCGGGGAGGGGCAGCGCTACAGGAGATACAGTGCGCACTGATTCTTGGCGCTCGTGCTCTTCCGAGATCATCGTTTGTCTGTGGAGAGGGATCAAATGTGGGTTTAGTATGAATAAGATTGAATTACTTGGTTGACACCGAAACCTAACCTACTATTTTTATTTGCTAAGTGAATCGTTGATTTGGATTTCATAAGTATCGGACTACCTTAATTCCAGTTGAATCGTATCAGTAATGCCTCTGAGAGGCGGTACACTCAGAAAAAACTGAAATGAGTATAGGCTCATGGTAAGAGCAGTGATAATTGTCTAGTTGTAACAAGTGTTTCGGCCCTAGTTGGGCTATCTAGAGACCAGGCTATCTAGTTGGGAGCTATTACTAATGGCGCCCAACAGGGCCTCAATTTAGGATACCAAAATTATTTCGGATATGTAATGTAAAAGATTCTCATCTAAAATAATGCACAAACAGTTGACTAAAGTCCCCGTCAAGAGAAGCTATAAATTTTGTAATTAAAGAACTTCTACTAAGTTACGTAGCCACAATTCGACAATTGAATCAACAACAAATAATCCCAAATTCAATCAAATCAAAGTTACATACTTGTAATACGAATCTAACGAGCAATTTTACTTGATCGGGTTATATTTTAGCGATATAAAGCGCTGTCGTCTAATTTTGTGAGGTATAGGAATGCATCTGAATCATGGAACGTTCCGGTAAACGTTCCAGTACGGCAAGTAAATACTAATGGCGCCTAACTGGTTCTCAAGATACAATAACTACAGTACTTCCCAATCTTATTTGCAGGCCTGAAATTACTTCTCGATGCGCAAGGCACGGCGCGCTGCTGTTTTTGTATGAGACTTACTACTGCGCAGCCATTGTAGCCCAATTTAGACCGACCAAGAAGATTAGGGAGTACTGTATAGACAGCTGCAGAGAAACTTCACCCCCTAGAAGGGGTCTGTGTATAGATTCACTTCTAGGGGCTGAAGTTTCTCTGCAGCTGTCTGTACATCGGGTACAGTAAAAGAGTCAGCTGATGCTTTCTGTGTCAGTTTCCGTAAGTAACATGATAAGGTAGGTGCAGTGACAATTTAATCGTGCGGCACTTGGCTACTAATGGCGCCCAACTGGGTCTCAGGTTTAAAAATGAGTCTCATCTGGTTCTTCCTCTATCGGTCTTAGTAAGCGTAATTGTGGAGGGTGACGAAGGTGTCACCACAGGTCGCTGCACGCGCACGCGCTTATTGAAGCCTGGCGCCGATGCTAGGCGAGCGTTACGGCTAGTAGATACTAATGGCGCCCAACTGGGGCTTATGTTATAAATAAAAAACACCTGATATTTCCTTCGTCGAACGCGTGGACATTAGTAGCGATAACTGCTAATGGCGCCCAACTGGGTCTCAAGTTAGAAGACCACTAAAATTCTGGATGATACATAATGTTCTCACCTGATACTTCCTCCGTCGGTTTCAGTGAGCGTGATGGTGGAGGGTGGAGAGGGTGGCACCACGGGTCGTTGCACTCGCACCCGCACATCGAAGGCCGGTGCCGCGCCTGATACTAGGCGAGCGTTACTTGTCATCGCTTCACGAGTAGAACCATAACCTGGTAATAGAGTATTTTGGTTTAGCAATATTTCTTCTATAGTCTTAGGCAAAGGCTTTTTAATAGATAGTATACACCTAAAATAATACAGTTTTGTAATTCTTCAGAAGCCTTAGTATGGTCTTTTAAAGTACTTGATTGCTTTAGTGGAAACGTTCGCTTATGTCAATTCGAATACAAAAAGGGATTTCATCTTACGGCGCTTATCCAGTTTCAATACAAATTTACGGACAAGTAAACGAGCACGACTATGGACTCGCTCATTTGGTACGCTTTTCTCAAGTCGCGGGTCCACTTTTACAACATAGCACAATTGCTGTCTACACAAATGCTCAGTTTAGTCCTATCTGGGCGCCAATAGCAACTAATGGCGCCCAATTGGGGCTAAAGTGGGTTTTTCATTATTTTTCTTTTAATAAGTTAGTCAAAGTAAGAACTATCTAAAAAAATATCTCAACGTACCTTCGCTATGATAAGACTCGTCCATCATAAAGGCAGCATTGCTGTGCGCCTGTTCGGCTTCGCTCGGCGTCTCCGAAGGGTAGTCGGATGGAATCGTGTCAGAAGCCACACTGGCGACCTCCGCGGCAGCTGGGTACACCGGATGAGCTCGAGGGATTTTGACTTCTGTTAGGGAGAAGATAGAGTTTATATTAGATTGTGCTCTCGATTCGTACTGGTTTTGAACATTTATTCTTTAGTATGCCTTGTTTTTAACAATCTCTTTACATTATTGCCCTTGTTTTTAAAATCACCTACTAGCGATTTTAAAAATATATCTCCTAAACCACGACTTATGGCCGATTTCTGGATTGAGTAGTTGTAGTAAGAATGTTTTAAATCATACTTAAATGCCAAAAATTTGACAGTTTTTCAGGCTTAAGTAGATATTTACAAATACTCAACTTAATCAGAAATCGGGGGCTTATTTAATATTGTTATAATATATACTAAACTACAAACTGAAGTGGTATAATGACAGATTTGATAATATTTATGGACATCTTTATTACTTTTTAAGCTTAGTCCTTAGGAACAGTGGTTTCATTTTCCTTACCCTGTATACTCTCCCTGCTAACAATAGAAGCAGATGAGTCATCGATGAACCTCCTCGGTGCAGGCAAGGCGCGTCTTCTGAGACAGAGGTAGGAGACTCCGAGACCCAGGAGTAGCAGTGTGAGGAAGAGTATTGCGCAGATTATCATCAGGATGTGGGTGCCCGCGAGGGGAGCTTTCGCGGGTAAGGGACCTGCTTCGGGCCTGTAAAAAAGAAAAATATTTATTTTAATTTATTACTCGCCATTATTTTTACAGATGTTACATAGATGTTATTATAGCTCAAGTACACAAATAGACCTGTGTAGGACACAGCAACAAGTAACTATTTCACATGTCCGCTAGTAATAATGATTAATTCAATTAAGCTATAAATTACTTATAATTAGTTACATAAATAATAATACTATCAATTAACATTGAATTAAAATAAAAAAGCGAAATAAATATTTTAGCCATGTTGGTTTCAATTCGTTAAATGTAGTAAGTATTTGAGCTGGTAAAGATATCATGGCAACAAAAGACTTTCATATATATTTATATCAGTAGAAAAACAAAATAAATAAATTATATCTGGAGTTAGCTAGGTTTTCGTGACCTGTAATGATTAATGACTGACCATTGTTTTTCCGTGTTATTTTATAAAGATTAGTTCAAAAAATTGTATCTTCATCGGCACACTGATTGATTTCACCTGTATAACTTTCTCTATATAACAGAGGGGCATTTCTCTAACAATTGTCAAAAATACCTCTATTGAAAGACTTCGAGATTATGATGGTTTGATGTCTTTTAGCTTGGCCAAACAGATTTCTAGGTAGGCCAATACCTAAAAATCTGTTCAGCCAGGCCAAACCAAACCATACCAAGGTCCAAACCAGGTCAAAGATTTAGGATGCCGGGCATTCCGGCCTCGAAACTGCTAGTCCACGTCCACGATCACTTAGCAATTCAATAATTGAATAATCATTCACTTAGTTATTTCTCAGGGGGACGGCGCGAACGCAGTCCCCACTACCAAAAATTACGCATCCGAGTTATCCACATTAGGGATAATCGCAGGGGTCAACCTAACCGCAGTGCCTCGCCCTGGGGGAACCGCCTTCTTGATCACGGTGTCCCCTATGCCAGGTAAGTATGAGTTCGCTACAAAATCTCGCGAGGGTC
Source organism: Orthosia gothica (assembly GCA_949775005.1). Lineage (NCBI taxonomy): Eukaryota > Metazoa > Arthropoda > Insecta > Lepidoptera > Noctuidae > Orthosia > Orthosia gothica. The sequence continues at coordinate 3,512,315 of OX459048.1, read as the reverse complement.
GTTCAACGGCGGAGGATCTTAACACCGCGATTCAGAAACGCGACGTCACGGTACAGCGCCATCTGTTGGCGAATTTTGTAAAACTGTGAGCGGAGACGCGGAGTGCTATGTTTTGATGAGTATTTAGATTATTATTTTATAACTACTAAAAAGTGAACTTATAAGCTTTTGGATCAGGGGCCGTGTTTTTATTATGTTGCGAAGAGCGATGTTTAAATCGTATCTTAATTTTTTATTCTCTTGCAGAATGGAGCAACCTAAACATAGGTAATAAACCACGTGTTTTTATTAATTAGACTCCAAAATGTTTCTAGGATTTTTCTAATCAAAATACACAATTAATGCAAAAATAAACTACTACATCTTGTTGAATTGTGGGAACAAAAATGTACATGATAGTGAAAAAAAAATGAGGCAATATTGTAGTGACACTTACGTGAAGATGAGGGGGTTGAACACCGGTTTGGGCACAATGGGCGGCGGGTACCGGCACACGATTGTGATGACCTCGTCTCCATCCATCTCCAGACCGGGGTGGAACCGAACCACTATGTTGTTTGTGAAGACTCGCAGAGGATCCTGGTGGAAAAGCAAGAACATTTTGAGCAATCTGAGTTGTAATGCCCGTATTTTTAAGGAACTTTAGCATTTGCATCTTAGTCGCAGAAACGGCTCTAATTTCTCTACATTTTGCCAAGTTTGTAATATTGACTGACGCTGAGATGATCTATCAACTTGAATGGGAACGATTTTTAAGTACGAGTATTACCCTACTGTTTAGGTTATAAGGGTTTCGTACTCCCAATGTTTAATGGTATTAGTAAAGTGCCAAACCCGCAAATAAATAGATTACAATTTTACCAATAAATACGTAGACTAAAAGTGCCTTCTGTGGCATCCTACCTGCTTGGTGCCACATCCTTTGAGTGGTAACTCCAGCTTGTAGGACAGCGCTCCCTTGCCCACCACCTGACAGGCGGAGTGACGGTCGAAGTCCGCGTACGCTATGCCATAGAACTTCTCGTTGAATTTCAACTCGATCTGAAATACATAATGAAGACGACTTAGCAAAAATAAAGTTATATGGGTTATGTGTCGGTGTTTCTCCAAAATTTGTTTACCTGGGTAGGTTTTAATGGAAAACATAGGAAACCATCTACTATTCTATGTTTGCTTCTTAGGATGCCAGCAAGTTGCTCAACTAGTCAGGATATTTAGTAGCAGTAGTTTATATTTATATAAATATATGTTTTTTTTTTTTTTACTTAATTCTTATCCCCGCCAACAAAATTGGCGCCTTATGTGCTTAACCTCTGTCATTCCGGTCAATCTTCTATGCCTCTCGTATATTCATTCTTCATACTAAATCTTTCTTGCATTCATCATTTTGCATTCCGTGGGTAGGACTACTTCCACTTTTTTTAATCTATTCTTCGGCATAGTTTATTACTTATAAAATACAATAAAACAGAGGTGCAATTAACAATTGGAGCAAATTTATATTTATTCCATACAGGTTTTCAAAAGCAATATTGTATTTATATATTTTACCAGAGCCCAGTTTTTTCTTCATCTATAGCAACTTTATTAAAACCCTTTTTGTATCAAAAGAGTTTCGATTACTTTATTAAAATCTCACGGAAGCTACTCTCGAAAATAAACTACAAAACTTTTCCAAAAGCAATGCACTACAAACTCTAATATACCACACACAGCCCAATAAAATGTAATTTAACCGATGCTACGATAATCAGAACTCACTATATAGGGAATTTCACATATCACCGGCAGTAATCTCTTCGAATGGTTATCGATACGACCACTCGTAGACACCGGACAACAGCATCCAACCAACGTTTACCGATAGTTAAACGGACCGTTAGTGCTTGTTCTATTGACAAACGTATTAGAGGAATTGGTGTCACTCTCGATGCAAGTTAACTGCATTAGGAGTTTGTTCTTGGTAAGTTTATTTACCGTCGTTCTGCTGTTTTGGTCGATCTTCACTTACTAAAGATCAACAAGCAAGTTCAAGGACACAGCTCTTAATACAGGCCTTTTGAATTTGTATTTGGCAAATTAATTTAAGTACTATCACCCAACATTCATTTTTTATTATGCCGTTAAGTACCAATCTTAAAAAAATGGCTGAACTTGGAAGTTTGGTACTCATTCTCACTCTTCTTTCATCTGTGGTGAAACTGTCATGCTCATTGTATATCTAGAATATCTACCCAATTATAAATAGTTACACCTTGCAGCATGATGATTCCTCCCCAATGGGTATACATAGTAAATATTTTATAAGATCATCATCATCATTTCAGCCGAAAGACGTCCACTGCTGGACATAGGCCTCCCCCAAGCGTGGCCACACTGATCGGTACTGTGCATTTAACATCCACCGGACTCCCGCAGCCTTGACCAAGTCGTCGATCGACCTAGGGGAGGCCTTCAAAAGCTGCGTCTGCCGGTACGCGGTCGCCACTCTAGAACTTTTCGGCCCCAACGGCCATCCTTTCTGCCCGCTGCCACTTAAGATTTTTAATTCTTCGGGCTATGTCGGTAACCCTGGTTCTCTTGCGGATGTCTTTATATCTGATTCGATCACGCAAAGCAACTCCGAGCATAGCTCTCCATTGCCCTTTGGGTGACTGCAAGCCATCTGATGAGGTCCATGGAAAGCGAAATTTTTTGAACTATAAAATAAAATATTTAATCTTATAAGAAATAAGCATTTAGGTAATACACACCTGCATAGAACCAGCGGCACAGTTGAGGGCAGCCTTCGTTCTGTTCAAGAATATGACTGGACTCAAATCATCCAGCTTTGTGACCTGCAACAAACACAAATATTGCATCAGATAAAGGCTCACATTTCATTCAAAATAAATACATAAAAGCTGCAATAAGAAACCCAAGGAAGACAAGATAAGACGAAACAAAATCTAAACTGCTTTTGTTCCCGATAGAAATAGCCCATCTCTTCACATAAGAGTCTTAGGAACGCGATTATATATAGGAGTTATCTGGAACAAATTGACAATAGTGGGTTGTAATGACAAATTGAATAACGGAATCGTCGTATCAATAGGCAACTATTGATACTATCAAGCAGTGGCGTAGCGTGCCTTGGCGGGGCCCCGTATAAAAAATTGTTTGGGGGCCCTTATGGAGGGTAAAGATATCGCACAAAAGAAAAACAATGATTGTATTAAATTATAAGAAATATTTATTCTTAATAATTATCTATATGTCACTTTTTCCAAAATGTTTTACAAACTATTCGAATTAAATATACAATATCCTTGCCTATTTTTCGGCAAACTGATAAATTTAATTATTTATCGTTCATCGTTCCTATCATTTAATAGCATTTATAGATGACTTTGGTTTTTCTAAATTTTCTGCCTCTATGGACAATAGTGACAGAGGCCCTAGCACGAGTTTCTGCGTAATTGGATCGACTACGTTAACGTATCGCCTCCGACAATTTTTGTATGCAAAATGAATCAGCGCCATGTGTCCGTATTTGGAACTAACAAATCGGTAGCACAAGTTTTTGACAATTGCCTTCGAATCGAGTTTACGTATTTACGTTGCGTTAACGCTCCAAATGTATGGGAATCGGTAGCACAAGTTTTCATGTTGACATGTAGTATCGAGTTTTACGCAAGGTGTGACGAAAGCACGTCGAAAACTATCTCACTGACATTTTCTTGGTGAGACATTTCACGTCAAATAATTTTCCGTATTTATTTGGGTATTTTTACAATATTATGCCATTTAATCATGAAGAATAGGGGAAGGCATGCCGTCTATTGATTATCTTACGTCCTTTTTTAATAAATAGGCTAGGAGAAGATGTTAAACGAGGTAGGTAACATTTTCATTTTCTTTGTGAACAAATAGTAATAGTTTCTTATAATAAACCATTTCTATAAGTTATTGATGCTAACCACACATAGAGCGGCCTTCCTGCCGTGGTGGAGTATGATCTCTTGCGCGTTATTCGCCGCAACTCTACGTTTTTCTTGAAAAATCTTCGACTCATTTGAAGATTCATGAATTAACAGTTTGGCTGCCAGACAATAAACACAATAGAAAATGTATTGTTTGAGGGTCACCGGTGACCGATGTGGCAGTCAACCTGTTAAGAAAACGGCGATATGCTTTATAAATTAGAGATTATCCCAATACTAGTATGCACGTATGCCTTTATATTATGCAACCGTTTTATACCGATATAAAAACATAGTTTGGGAATATGTGTTAGAATATTTACATTATTACCTCAATGGTTAGAATTTACTATATATATATATTTAGACAGGTAAAATGTTCTTGACTTCCCTATTAACAACAATACAAACATAAAATGTATTAATATAACATCTTCTTCAGCAGATCTTGTGGCAATGGGTGCAGTTTGCAGTATTTTTTGTAGCAATAACCGTAATGCGTTCTACAAGTCAAGCTAGTCTGTCGATGATAAACACAGACAGATGTACAACGAAAGAGAGAACTAGGACTAAAATGAAATAGAATCCCTTCGCAGCGTGACGAACGGTCTAGTATAAAGACCTTCCATCGTAATTGCCATCTGCCAGCCAGTGTTCCAGAATCCAGAGTAATCCTTATGAGACGAGAAATCGATGCAGAGAATGGACTGTGATAGGACTCTCCTTCAAAACTATATAATCGAATCCTAAGTCATATCGTTCAGTATGCGTACATGGAAAGCCTTGTTGGCTCACTCAGGCTGTTTTTATTAAAAAATCCTACTTCTTGTTGATATTAATTATATTTCAAACATGTATTTAAGTAGCCGTGAATTGACTAGGTAACTAACTAAGCTATAAATGTGATAATAAATACCTATATAAACAGAAACTATATGTTTTTCCTAATTTTCCTAATCCAAACATACATAAACTAACGCTTTTTTCGGACAGGGGTAAGTAGGTAGAAACTACAGAATGCCATGCCATGCTACGTAATATATACGTTCATACAGCTGCACGCACGCTGGTTATTACATGCACGCGCTGGCCTTTCTGAAGAACATCACAATAAGATCTGATGCGGACGGTGTAAGTACCCGCGGTTGCCGTGGGATAGTATCCCACTGTTGTTTGACGTGCTCTCCATGCTCTGAGTCCGGCCATGTGTTTTAGGCCATTTTTTTGCGTTCGTCTTTACTTAGCTGAAATCTTTAGAGCCTTATTTAATAAACTTTTTAAACATACATTATTTAATACCTTTGAATTGATTGTTTACTTAGTAAACAATAATAATACACATTTTATAACAATTAAAAAGTTCGTAGAATAATAACATCAACAAGTAAAATTTAAAACACCCCCGACACATTTATCTTGCGTAAACACCCCGATTCAAGCAGTGAAACGACCATAACTTGTAAACGGCTGAACCGATTTTATTCAAACATTGCTAAGAACACTCTTGACAAAATCACCTATCAAACGACATAAAAAAACTTAATCCGTTCATCCGTTTAGGCGCTATGATGCCACAGACCGACACACAGATACACAGATCTACAGATTCACAGGTACACACCAACACAGCAACACCCTTCTTTTTCCGGCGGGGGTTAAAAATTCCGGTTTGGTACACTTTCATTACATTGAATAAGCGAATATTGCGTAAACGTGTGGACCGATTTACATTATTCAAACGGTTAAAATGGTTCTACGTCTAGACCTTTCATTTGACACCTAAATCGTTGAAATATCCCTATAAACAAAAATCATGTTTTCAAGTTACGTAATTATACGACACTGAACTCATCACAAAATTTCTTTAAAAACTGGCCAAGTGCGAGTCGGACTCGCACACGAAGGTTTCCACGTTACGTTACGTTTTTTCAGGTTATAGTGGTACTATAGCAAAAAATGGCAAAAAAGTCACGTTTGTTGTATGGGAGCCCTACTTAAATATTTATTTTATTTTGTTTTTAGTATGTGTTGATATAGCGGCAACAGAAATACATCATCCGTAAAAAATTCAGCTGTCTAGCTATCACGGTTCATGAGATAATGCCTGGTGACAGATAGACACGGACTGTGAAGTCTTAGTAATAGGGTCCCGTTTTTACCCTTTGGGTACGAAACTCTAACTACTATCTTTATCTCTATCTATTTCTCTCTATTTATCTTCTCAAGATGGTCAAACCATCTCAGCATACCTTTTTTTTTTTTTTTGGGTGGGCAATCATCCAATGACGTCTCCCGCTCTGGGTGAAGCAGGGCGTGTCAGACTTTTACTGACTAAAACCCACCCGTGTTCATTCAGTTGCTTGTGTCAGGGCCGCGGTAACTCTATTTCAAATTTATCCGCGACCCAGACAGGCATCGGCCCTAGCGGACCCCGTCAACTTTGCTGACATCTCTTTGAGGCGCGCGTGGAACACTACGCGCCGTCGACTCGAGCCTGGTCCTTATCGGTCGACGAGCTACCCATTACTCGCCGTCCGCAAGCCCGCGCCTACGGCCGGGAATCGGCTTGCGACTCCCGACGCCCGGGGCGTCTCCTGCGGTGGCTAGAGGCGTGAGGTCGTCTCCGTTGTGTCTCCCTCACGCGTTCCGCCTCCTCCTTCGCGAGCATTACTGCTTCACTGAAGGAGGTGACAGCTTCCCATGCCCTCTCGCTCCGTAACATGGCCTGAACCAGGGTCGGACGCGAGAGGTCGCCACCGCTGATCGCCTGTACGAGGACGCGGCGGTGCTCAGCCCAAGCGGGGCAGACCTCCACCGTATGCTCCACCGTGTCCTCCAGGCGATCCACACAATGGTGACACCCGGGCGTTTCCTCCCGCCTTATCCTGAACAGGATATATATATGTTTTAGGCCATTTTTTATGTTCGTTTTTACTTAGCTGAAATCTTCAGAGCCTTATTTAAAAAACCTTTTAAACATACATTATTTAATAACTTTTAATTGATTGTTTACTTAGTATACACAACCCTTATTGATATCGACAATAATAATTACACATTCTATAACAATTAAAAAGTTCGTAGAATAATAACATCAACAAGTAAAATTTAAAAACCTCCGATACATTCATCTTGCGTAAACACCCCGATTCAAGCAGTGAAACGACCATAACTTGTAAACGGCTAAACCGATTTTATTCAAACATAGCTAAGAACACTCTCGACAAAATCACCTTTCAAACGAAAAAATAATAATCTAAATCCGTTCATCCGTTTAGGCGCTATGATGCCACAGACAGACACACAGGTACACAGATACACACCAACACAGCAACACACGTGAAACTTATAACACCCCTCTTTTTCCGGCGGGGGTTAAAAAATCCGGTTTGGTACTCTTTCTTTACATTGAATAAGCGAATACCACGAATTATATCAGCGAATTTCAGCTGTCTAGCTATCACGGTTCATGAGATACAGCCTGGTGACAGACAGACACGAATCGTGAAGTCTTAGTAATAGGGTCCCGTTTTTACCCTTTGGGTACGTCTAAATACTATCTTTATCTCTATCTCCCTATCTCAGCATACCTACAATTTTCAGTTAATACATCTTTGTTTAAACCACAACGTTGTCTTATTACATCTTTCCCTATCTCATCATCGTTCTTCAATCTATCATTCAAAATTACATAACACATAGGTACTTCCTATTCTAAACATTTTTTTTGCTAAATTTGTACAAGGTAATCTCTGAAAGGTAACGCCTGCCGTTCCTACCGCTAGGTGTAGCAGTAAAAACTTTATGGGCTGATCATGAATCTACATAATGCATTGATTAAATAAAATACAGATTTAATTAACAAAACTTTGTATTATATAATGTTCTTGTAACTTTGTTTTCGATGAATCGGTAGAGTATGTAAGATTCCAACCATAGCTCATAGCTGCTCCAAACGCTTGAAATAGGATGAAGAGCATTTGTACCAAAACGGTTGTAAATATGTAGATACTGTTTAATGTCGTAAGTTATAAAATATGCCCCCAATTCCTTCGTTGGATATCACTATTGCACAAAGAGACGTATAGTTTGCCGTGGGCTTTGAAGACATCACGGCTGCAGTCTTGTAGACGGTGGTGCAAGCGATCGGCATGGCTTCTCTTCTCTTAGTGGCAATGCTGGTAAATATTGTTGTGGTTTCGAGAAAGGCTTTTGGCTAGTACCAGGAATATTTTACTTGTCATCTCCTGTTGGTAAAAGATGTTGATATAGAATAAAATACAAAGATTCTGAAACTAAATACAACATTGTTGGTCGTGCAGTGTTATTGGACCTTTCCATTAGGAATTTCTTAGTGGCAACCCGGAGTCTCACTCTGTGTGCTGTGCACGGCAATAGGCCCGCCTCTTACTACAGGATACCTCATGGGATTAAGCGGATGAAGCGCATTTTGCATAATTGTATAAATCTGTGCAATAAACTTACTTGTTTGCTTCTTTATGAAGTTCACCATGATGATGAACCGAGTGAAACAAGTTCTTTTGGGATTTGTTAATTCTTAAATCACAGAACCGTCGTACGTAACAGATTTTATTTAAAAGCTGGTAAATTAAAATAATTATTTTAAATGACAATAAACAACAATAGACGTTTACACCTTAGGGTCTGCTCACACCGAGAAGCAATGCGGTACTACACATAAACCGCGCGGCATTTAAAATTGAATAAAAAGTGATCAAATCCTCCAACCGATGAATACATTTTTGTAATCTATTTATTCATATATTAATTTAATTATATTATTATACATTGTGGTGAACTTCTTAGTTGCCACATTCAGACTCTTTAGGAGTCTATGCTTTCTAGTGTTTGAAGTTGACACTATATTACCTAATGTCTCGTTATTTTAAAGTTGAATAAAGCCAACATTTGGTTCTAATTCGATATTGTTATTTCATAACAATTTATTCAACTTTAATTATGCAAAACACTCTTCAATACTAACTGTAACGATGGAGAAATATCTTCGGCCAAATATTCTCGACGTTGATCCGTCATCGCCTACTGCGGCTCAAGAATGGACCCATTGGGTATCTACTTTAAAAAAATTTCTGATTGCGAATGAAGCAGAGATGAAAATTAATGATGCGGTAAAGATGCAACTTTTGATTAATCATGTATCATCCAATGTTTACAAATACATAAGTGAGTGCACATCATACGAAACTGCAGTAAGTACACTCAACACCATATTTGTTAAACCAATAAATAAAATTTTTGCGAGACATATTCTGGCCACAAGAAAACAGCAATGCCATGAAAACATTCAACAATATCTTCAGCACCTGAGAATTTTAAGCAAAGACTGTCAATTTAAAAATGTTGATGCAGAAAGTAATAAGAATGATTGCATAAGAGACGCCTTTATTTCGGGCATTATTTCGAATAAAATTCGCGAGCGCTTGCTAGAAAATTTTAACCTGACGTTGGATGAAGCTGCTAACCAGGCACAAGCAATTGAAACTGCTGAAAATAATGCGCAATCATTCAACAATCCGACTATTGGTGAATCTCTAGTCATGGCATTGCCAAAGACGGCAAAAGAAGACAAAAATAAACTACTAACACCAGAATACCATTTGAGACGATGCTTTTTTTGCGGCAATAAAGTTCACCGGCGGCAGAACTACCCAGCGTCAAATGCCAATTGCCAAAATTGTCAAAAAAGAGGACATTTTGCAAATGTTTGTAGGAATCCTAAGACAAACATTAACGCTGCTACTGCTACTGATGCGGGATCTCCGGAAAATATATTCGATGATGTTACGGCTATTGTTGCTCCGGCTAGTTTAAAGAAATCAGTTGTGACCATTGAAGTTAACGGCAAAAAAGCAAACGCCTTAATTGACTCTGGAAGCTCAAAAAGCTTTATCAATTATGATTTTTATTCGAATTCTTCTTTTATGAAATCACAATGTACTGAATCTATAACAATGGCCCAAACAACTCACACAATCAATTGTGAAGGGCTACTTCAAGCAAACATTGTTCTTAACGGCAATGTTTACGAAAAAGCTTCGCTTCTCATCGTTAAATACCTTTGCGCTGATGTTATCATAGGACATAATATACTGAAAGAACACTCGAAACTTGAAATTACTTTTGGTGGACCTAGAAAACCATTACAAATATGTAGTGTGCTGGCTTCATCTGTTCCACCAGTTCCTTTATTTTCGAATTTACATTCCAACTGCTCACCAATTGCTGTTAAGTCTAGAAAATACAGTAACGATGATCTGATATTCATAGAAAATGAAATAAGTCAGCTCTTAGCAGACGGGTTTATTGAAGAGAGCAGATCACCTTGGCGAGCTCAAGTTCTAATCACCAAAAATGAAAATCACCGCAAACGATTGGTCATAGACTATTCTCAGACCATTAACAAATATACAGATTTGGATGCCTACCCCTTACCAAATATAGAGAAAATGGTGAACGACATTTCAAAATACGACTTCTTTTCTAAAATTGATTTAAAAAGCGCTTACCATCAGGTATGTATAATGGAAGCAGAAAAACAATATACAGCTTTCGAGGCGTGCGGGAAACTATATCAATTTTGTCGTATCCCGTTTGGCGTAACAAATGGAGTCAGTGGATTTCAAAGAGTCATGGACTGGTTAATAAAAGAAGAGTATTTGACAGATACATATGCCTATTTAGATGACGTCACTGTATGCGGAAAAGACAAGGCAGAACATGACAAGAATTTAAAAAAAGTCATGGATGCATTTCAGAAGTACAGTTTAACTGTTAACAAAGAGAAATGTACGTTTTCAATAAACACAATTAACCTACTCGGATACAATATTTAGAAAAAGTCCATTAAACCTGATCCAGACCGACTCCAACCACTTATTAGCATGCCAATACCGACTGACAAAACTTCACTTAAACGAGCTCTTGGCATGTTTTCCCATTATTCAAGGTGGATACCAAAATTTTCAAAAAAAATACATTGCCTCGTGAATCCAGAATTTCCATTAAATGATGAAGCTATATCTGCTTTTGATGACTTGAAGAATTGCACTGCAAAGTCTACAATATTTGCTATCGATGAAAACAAAACGTTTACAGTCGAAACAGATGCCTCTAATAATGCTATTGCGGCTACATTGACTCAAGAAGGACGCCCAGTAGCTTTCTTTTCGCGCACACTATCCACATCAGAAAAACGACATTCAGCCATAGAAAAGGAAGCGTATGCCATTGTCGAGGCTCTCCGTAAGTGGCGACATTACTTGATTGGAAGATCTTTTCGACTTATCACAGACCAACGATCAGTTTCTTTTATGTTCAATCGCACACATACAAGCAAGATAAAGAACGAGAAGATAGAGAGATGGCGATTAGAATTATCTTGCTACAAATATGATATTGTCTATAGACCTGGAAATGAAAATGACGCTGCTGATGCACTGTCACGTATCTGCACTATTCACACGGAATCTAAATTGAAGGACTTGCATAATGAACTTTGCCATCCAGGCGTTACACGAATGTATCACTGGATACGAAGTAAGAATCTACCATTTTCGGTAGAAGATGTCAGAAAGATGACAAATGCATGTTCAGTCTGTGCAGTCGTGAAACCACGTTTTTTAAAAAATAACAGCATTTTGATCAAAGCGACTTCAGCGTTTGAAAGACTGAATATCGATTTTAAAGAGCCAGTGTTATGCGTAAAATGTGAACGATTATGTAGAAAGTCATGGTGAACAATAAGTTAGGTAGGTATATTTATATTATATCTAGCAATCTGGGCATGATTGCTGACAGGCTGTGTTGTATTGAATTCAGCTGGAATACTGAAGCAATGATGGCTGCCTGTGTGTAATTGTTAAATCTTTGTTTGTTTAAATGTGTTACTAACTGTTGTTATTGTGTTACTAACATAGGTATAAGCTGTTTTACATCGTTCTCACATATCTATGTATTTTTCCTGTAACCAAATACCTACTTATAATTGAACTTTATTGATGGCAAAGAGTGTCCGTGGAGTTTCTTGCTCGTTCTTCTCCATAGAGACTTACTGAGGCTTGCGAATGTGCAACCAGATTCATCTTTTGTTTGACTATTCAAAAATGTCTTTAAATTGTTTAGTTGAAATAAATTATTTTGATTTTGTTAAGTTTATATTGTTTGTAATACTATGAATATAATATGTATTTAGGTTAAGTTATTCTATGGGCCCTGTTGCCATTAATAATTACGTATAATTAGGTATTGAAAGTTTCGGTGTGGACGTGCAAAATACCTACTTTTACTGAGTTCGCAGGTCGCGTCGGGTGAATTTCGCATCTACACGCGTTTGCATCAGTGTGCTAACGGTTTTATATTTTTATATTTTGAAGGAAACCGTCAAACATTAAGTGACAATTGTCAAACGTCATGTACGGGACCGTTCAAAACCGAACAATTTATCATAAATAAAAACGCCAATAAACTGAAATTTTCAATGACTTATTAAAAAATAGAATTAATAAAAATGTTAAATATGTTTTAACATGTATTTATAACAAACATTTTTTCAGTTTTAGTCTCTAAATTATTTAAGACAAAGTTACCCGTTTTTGTCTTCTATTTTCAGAACGCACCATTCACTACAAACCAATCCAAACGCTATTGGATTCTCGGCCTTAATTAACCATAGTTCAATTACTACTTCCGAATTGTCGCAAGACGTTTTTTTGAACTCGTGCTGCCAAATTAACTTGTCGCAGCATCGAGTACGTTTTCGTCTGGTAAAATGTCACGATGACGATACGAAAACGTCAGAAACTTGTGCTAGGGGCTCTGCTGACAGGCGTTAATGTCCCATCGAAGTTTTTAGGTATTTTTTTATCAGTTTTAATTTTTGCTTAAGCACGGCGGTTGCCCCCGTGGCCCGGGGGCCCCGTTTACTTGATACGGCAGATACGGCGGTAGCTACGCCCCTGTATCAAAGTAACCACGTATTAGATGGACATCGCAAATGCTTGTTTAAACTGGAATTCGCTGAAGCAAAAGGAACGATGGTGTTTGTTCTGAAATGCAACGTAAAAGATTATAGAAGAATAAAATAATATATATGTACTCATGCAAAATAAAACGAAATATAGAAGAAAACATTAAAATACGAAAACAGAATATTTATGTTATAGTAGGCGAGCCAATCGCAATCAGCAATGGCAGCCAGACTCCAGGCTCCTATTGAGAAAATCCAGATGGAAAAACCCAATAACAGTTTCCCTGACCTGAGAATCACACTCAGCAGTTGCGTTAGCGACCAACGAGCAATGATGCAGAAAACAAATTAAAACCTTATTTCTCTCATTTCTACCAGACATATTGTTTTGACCACGGCATCGCAGAGCTAAAAAAGAAAATTTGTTTCAAATAAATATCACTAGTACTGTTGTAATCTAAATATTAGTTTTTATATAGAATTATTGACCTTTTTGACATTCCATTACCGCCCTATTTGACATCGAATTTTATGATTGTATCTTTGACTGCATTTTTATTTCATATTTTGTTTTTATTATTGATTTCTTTGTTAATTATTTGAATTCCACTATTTTGACATCCAACTTGAATTATAATAATTGTTATTTTTATAAATTGATTATTTATTATTGTACAATATCGATGATGTTTTTTGTTGTCTTAAATTTACTGACGCTGTTTAATTGTTATAATCTTAATATTTTGACATTCAATTTTTTAATGATCATTTGTTGTTTAAATGAATTGATTATTATTTAAAATTGCATGTATAATGTCAATGATGTTTTATTCTTTGTAATAGTGTAAACCCAATGGGTAGATTTTTGCGCACATTTTATTATAATATTATAAGACCTACTGTAAATTACCAAAAATCACACGAATAAATAATTTGAATTTGAATTAGATGGCGCGATATACATCGATTTGTTATTGAATTATGTGTAAAATTTACATTTAATAGAATTGATCATAAAATATATATTCTTGTTTAATCAACTCTCCTAAGGACAAAAATTATGGAATATTGGATCCAATAGAAGCCGCGATTTTCAATTTCGGAGGCACGCCACTAAATTTTTAAAATTTGTTTTGTAATACATTTTGGTACAATGAAACTATAAAAAATGCTATTATAACAAATCGTCACTGTATTTAAAGAAAAATAGTCACGATCCGAGAAAACCCTTTTACTGGCAAGCCGCTGCTAACACCATCGATAGCCGAGGAACGGTACCTTATAAAAATAATCAGTATAATCAGACGAAACACGCAATTTATGTTGTCACTATTTCTTTGTATGGGATGAGGCATCTGTATGCTGGTATTATATTATCTGTGATTTGGACTAACGATCTAAGCGCCAGTCCATCCTATCCTACTCCCCAAAGACAGTATATCAAAGTTAATCAAGAATATCTAACAAAATGCCAGGGTTCAGTATAGCAGCCTCCAGCCTGAATTGCAGCAACAATTAGTTAGTTGCATGCCAAACGGTGCCATAAATCTTTACTGCTAATTATTACCTTCGGGCAGTTACTATCGGTGGCGGTGTCCATTGTAGAGTGCGACACGGTTATACGAGAAATATGTTGAAGAAAAGTTATACTGTCGTAAATGGACGACCATTTTTGGGAGATATCGATGGCTTTGTTTCCTGGACATTCCTGGTTAAACCAAAAGCCTGGGCCAACAGATTTGCCGCAGTTAACAACAAAATTCAATAATAAACTCTGATTCCTCTTAGTGAAGTTTCGTTTCTGTAATAACCGCTTTGCAGTGATAAGAGATCTAATGAACACTGAGTGGATCTTCAAGCAGGCCCAAACTGTCACCGTTTTAAATTTGAACAGTGCATTTAGTGCCTTGTTTCCTTAACTTAAACTCATTAATAGTGAAATTTGTCTGAAAAACCGGCCAAGTGCGAGTCGGACTCGCGCACGAAGGGTTCCGTACCATTTTCGTAAAAAACGGCAAAAAAATCACGTTTGTTTTATGGGAGCCCCCCTTAAATATTTATTTTATTTTGTTTTTAGTATTTGTTGTTGTAGCGGCAACAGATATACATCACCTGTGAAAATTTCAACTGTCTAGCTATTACGGTTCATGAGATACAGCCTGGTGACAGACAGACAGACAGACAGACAGACGGACCGCGGAGTCTCATTAAGGGGGTCCCGTTTTTACCCTTTGGGCACGGAACCCTAAAAACAGCAATGAGCAATTTAGAACAAGTTCCTAAAATTTTAAAAACCTCCGACACATTTATTTCAGGCTACATAATTTATTTATCTAGTATTAGACAAGCTTCGATCGACAATCTATAGAACACATAGTATGACACGATATCTTGCGAAAACAGGCCGATTAAAAAAGGTAAAACGGCCTTAACTTTTGAAAGGCTAAATCAATTTGAAAAACATTGCTATGAACACTCACGATAAAGTCACCTTTCAAATAAAAACAAATGATATCAAAATCGGTTTATCCGTTTAGGAGCTATGATGCCACAGACAGATACACAAATACACAATACACCCCTCTTTTTTTCCGTCGGGGTTTAAAAACCCCACAAATCCTGATAGACACTCGAAAGCGTTCCGACATTGCCTATGTAGTTCAGGTTTCAAATTAATCAAACCGTGCCGTTTAACAATGAACACACACCAAGCATTCAGGCTATCACCTCAACAGCCAAGCGTAGCTATCTGCAAGCTATATATTTCCGTTGCGGCCCAATAACAATATCTCGTCTCTCAGACGGCTGTTAAGCTATGTTGACACTGCAGCTATTCGCTACAATGGCCGGCCGCCGGCTATCGGACTGTCTGTAATCAGCCTATAATAATATTTCGTCTTGTACTCCGTTTGCGCTTGAAATTTTGAGGTTTTATTAGAAGGCGTAAATTCTAATAACTGCATGATCGAAGTTGGATTGGGCTAAAACTTTCCTCAGTGTGAATTTTTCAATTCATCTATCAACTTCTCTGAATAAGAAATAATATGGATGTGACATTCGAACGAGAACTTCTACAATCGTTAGCACTGGTTTAGAATAACACTTTTTCTATGCCCCTGTTATTATTTTTTATTATTCAAAAAAACTGATTTTAAACAAGATTTTTAGCTTACCGTGCATTGTCATTCAAACCAAACGTGTACGCAAAATTTAATCTAAATCGGTTGAGGATAACTGCTTTAAAAATCAGTTGCTAGGTTTGACCCGAAAATACATACATACATAAGCTTTTAAAATAGATTATGGAAGGCAAAAGCAAGCAGTATATTTTTTTTAACAAGCTTTTTTCGTATTCTTCTCAGCAAAACATTTCATTTGATACCCATATGGGTACAGTGCTCAAAAAATAACTAGACCGCCATCTTGGACCGTCCACCATATTAGGTTTGTATGACGTCACTTACCTAACCATGCAGTGTTATCCAAACTAAACGTGTAAACAAAATTTCATCTTAATCGGTAGAGGATAACTGCTTTAAAATTCAGTTGCAAGATTTGACCCGAACACACTTGCATACATTGCAAGTTAAATAAAAGCTGGTAATAATTTCGTCTTGGCTTGTAGCTAGCCCAGCTTAGTGGTTCTCACTTCTTACCACATCATGCAGAAGCTTGAAAAATCTTTTACACTCGATTAGAACCGAAAAATTGCAAACCAATAAAAACCTTAGCAAAAACTCATAACAATACTCAAAAGTCGCCCACAGAGTTTGATATTGATTAAAAATTCAATTTCCGCCTCGTACGGTTTGATTTGATCGAATAATATCATAAGATATAAAAAGTCTATCAAACTCAGATAATAACTGCCACAGTTTATTTTTAAAGGTCAAAACACACACGATCGCAGTTTGAAATCGAAAGTGGGATTCTTTTTTTTATTTTTTTAGTTTCTACAAGCCTTTCCTTTTCGTACACCCCAGAGGAGGATCCGGTGACTAACAGCCGCGGCAGGTTCGCGGTGAGTGCTAACGCCTGCCCGTGTTCCCGCCATAAGCGGCACAGGAGGACATCGTGAAGTTTTAGTGGGTTGGAGTTCCACATAACTGCGCTATCCCCCCGTGTATGCATGAGCAATTATCCAGCATAAAAAAATCTCAAATGCAACTCTGTGCTACCACAGATAATATAATACTAGCATAGTGCTACTTTAAAATGTTGCCAACCAAACCATATTGATCACACAAGGCTTACTAGTAAGAACTGCATCAAGCTTTCCAGAGACAAGTATTTTTTTAACTACTCACATTTTTATCCTTCACTAAATTTCTGGAACTAAAAATCATAATTATTTGCCCCATGATCAAGTAATAGATTTTCTGCTTGGATAGAGGATTATTATTTTTGGATTTGTGTAAAATAAATTTAGGAGTTACGTATAACATTACTTGGAACAGAATACCCTATCTACCAAAATCCTAGTTAATAAACACTGAATACATTTCGAAACACAAAAAGCTGTTGACACCAGATTTCTTGAACATCTCCGGTACAAAAGAAGGGCAAGCATTGAGCGCATACAAAATAGGGTAACTGAGTCAAGGTTGCTCCGAACTCGCAAAGTTCGAACAACATCTGCTGTGAGTTGAGAAATCGTGAATTTAAAATGCAATAAATAACAAAGAACAGTTTAAAAACTGAATGAATGTAATGTCCACGAAAGTAAAACAAAAAATTATGATAGTAGGAAAAGTTGGGTGGAATTAGAAAAAACAAGACGTGATTTACACAATAGCGTTGAATAGACCATATCATATATATCTTTATGGATTTAACTGTTTAAAAAATACCGTTTCCACATATTATTGTTAACTAATAAAGGAAAGCTAATAAAACAGCTATATAAGTTAAGGTTGATCTAGTCGACGACACGAACTATTTTGTGCGCGGGGTTAAAATGCATGCTATCTCATCCGACAACACGTGCGAAAGAAATAGATGCTGTGATGAGCAGTAAGAAGCTAGTTCGCGTACGAATTAGCACTTTTGTAAATTTGTATCGAAATGGATGATGATTCAGGACGAAAACGAGCGCGCGAAATTTTATAAACAGACCTTTGGGAGTCTAGGTATCGTGACAAAAAATGTATATTTATAAAATAATATATTTTTGTTTGTTGAATTACTAATCTATCCCTGTATGGAGGCCGTTTTGCAATTTTCCTTCTTCATATGGTAGGTATTTATTGCCGCCCAAAGATGCGTTAAAATTAATTTTGCAATATGGAACTTTCGACGCTCATAACTTTCAAATATATATTTTTTTAACATTTTTGTTTCCATACAAATTGATATCATTTTTTTTATTTTGAACGTACATCAAACAGTGGAGTAATCTCTAGACTACGTTTGTATGGAAGAATTTTCGACTAGTGTAACCTTGAAGACTCGAAAAGAATACACAGTTAAAACGAAACAATTCACGAGGTTTATAACACTGCTTATGTTGGCATCTTCAGGATAAACGAAATCTATCTTATTTTCAGAACTGAATTCTCCAATAATTTTAACACTACTTTTGCAACGTCACAATGCACCGTTCCGCAGATTTCAAGGCTACAAAAACTTGAATACATCTGTCATATCAAGCCGCGATTAAATGTGAATTATCTTTAAGGTATTTTTGTAAATTACATCCAGTAAATGAAAATTAATATTTTTTTGTGCGAAACGTGATGATGCAGTTTTTTATCAACGTCACAAAGACCATAATGTCCGTTTTGTAAGTATTTGACATGGGTAGTGGTTTCATTTCATTCAATCTGACTGCAGTTTTTGTTTCGAATGTTGTTCTGTTAAAAGCTTTTGAGATACAGATGTTGGGTGGACTCTCGTTTGTCATTGATGTTTTCCTTCATATTCGACATATCTCAGAATCTCAATTTAGACTACATAATATAACAATTAATCAATTGCTCTTAATCAATATTGTTCATGCTGGATACAGGTGCCCGATTGATTTTGCTGTCGAAACATCAAACTCTCACTATGGCACTAGAAAACAGGTCTTTAAAAGTAGGTGACTATTTCAATGATCCCTCTTTTCAAGAGCCTGGACTAAATAGAGTTTCTTGCACGTTCTTCTCCATAGAGATCTACCTTTTTGAACGTACGTAAGTAAGTTGTACAACTTACTTATATACCGACCAAGAAAATTATTTAAAAGTGTCTTTAAATCGTTGAATTGAAATGGGAAAACCACTAAAATGGGAATCATTCTACACAAATTTCTTCAGTGAAACGTTCACTGAAATTGCTTTAGCTATAGGGAAGAGAAGAACCGCTACACAGCCACAAAGCCCCATTCAACCCCAACACGATTACGTAAAACACATTGTAAACAAACTAACACACACAACATTGTATCACAACAGTATTCCTGTTACATTTCACTGCGCGTGCGATGCACCTAAGGCCTAGGTTAGACGACGCAAAAGTGTTCTAGCGACCGTGCTTCACGACATGTTAATGGCGAATGTGAATTCTATTGACTAGGTAATAAATTTTAAATTCCCAAAACTGCACCGCACACTATATAGTAATTAATAGTCTTGGCAGTAGTCTTGGACAATCTCAATGGAGACTAGCGCGGCAGATAGTGCACAGGTGTGTGCACATACACAGGTGCACTCTCTGTACCCTCACACTCATTCAGACAGTACGAAGATGCGCGACGTGCATTTGTTTGTTGTGTATTGTTTCTTTGCTCTTTTAATTTAAACTTTACTGTCAAATAAATAAGCACGTTTATCCGTTGGTCCCAGCAGTGTTTTGTATCACTTTGACAGTCTTTACGAAGAGTCGGAAGCTGGAGGGACGAAGGAAATCTGACACCAGTCTTGCCAAAGGGTTATCATTTACCCAGTTACTGGGTTGTGGAGGTCAGATATTCGCTCCATGTAAAATACTGGTTCTCAGCTGGATCCGGTTAGACTGGGCGGCGAGCCCAATGTCTGACGGGGTCCGCTAGGGCCGATGCCTGTCTGGGTCGCGGATTAATTTGAAAAAGTTACCGCGGCCCTTGCTCAAGCAACTGAAGGAACGCGGGTGGATTTTAGTCAGTAAAAGTCTGACACACCCTCCTGCTTCACCCAGAGCGGGAGAAGTCATTGGATGATTCCCCAACCCAAAAATAAATTTAACAAAAATGCGACCCCAACGTGGTTTCCGGACAGGTATTCGTGTTAGGTTGGTGAGAACAAATCCGTCTCTATGAACGCGTCCCAACGTAGGAGATGAGTAACAACAGACTCGCTCTCACAGCGGTATTCTGCGGTTAGACCCACTTTGTACTCTGGTTCACAACAACCATCACGTAAGTACATTTGCTGCTATTGTTGGAGACCGCTATGTTATTATGAAAAAGTAAAATTGCTACAAAATTTGGGGAATAAAGGCTTTGATTCAAGTGTCTTGGAAATGGTGTTGAATCTAGTTTTGAAAGGCCAAACTACATTCAATGAAAGATTCTAGCTATTGAAGTGCAAAATTTGACAAAAGTATTAACTGTAAATGCAATTAATCAAAAATGTTGTCATCGGAAATAACTACTTCTACTATGCACCAGGCCACTTACCATTTACTGACGTCAGACAGGTAACTATCCAAAATGGCTGCTTATCCAGCCTATCATCATCATCAACCTTATAATGTTCTCACTGTTGGGACACGGGTATCCTCTTTGTGAGAGACGTAATAGGCCTTAATCCACCACGCGGGCCCAGTGCGGGTTGGTGGATGTCTTCGAATTTATGGTTCTAGGACATGTCGGTTTCCTCACGATTTTTACCTTTACCGTTTTAAGACCAGTGGTGATGAAATAATTCACACAAAGTAAAGCGCCTGCATACGACACGTAAGACCGTTAGCAGCCAACCTTCAGGTATATTATCAGAATCCCAACCCTGGCAGGACTCGAGAGGCGTCTGTCTAACCGTGTGCTCTTCGCGGCAGGTATCCACTTCCAGACCAATGTTTTTCAAATTCCTGCTTTAGGGAGTGGTGGCAGAGGTACAAGATATAGTAGCCTGTTGTATGGTGATTAGATACTAACCTTTCCATCCAGCACAGTTTGTTCAGGGAGTCCCTCTCCCTGGTATTCGATATTGTTCGCTTGAGAGCCATAGTTCGACTGCGCCTGCGCCGCGGCCAGCGCGCACGCCACCACACACCATAACAGCGCCATCTCTTGGCTGGAAAAGAAAGAAAATTCTTATTAGGTGTGCATTGAAAGTTGGATAATGTATTCAATGAAGTGGTGGAATAAATAGGGTGTGACCAGTAACGTTGGAGATGCTTGTCAGTTTGCATACCAATTATTCGATAAAAAGGAAACTTCTCTTTTCTCGAATTTTCGTTAACACAACTACAGTACAACTATTTTCTTCATGTCCCTCGGCAATCATCGCATTTCCGAATACAAACGAATGCGAATTTCCATTTCCATCAATTAATAGATGTATTGTGTATCATTCTTTGAATTCAGAATTAAGTACTTTATTGTTGTTTTGTTTTGATTGCCGTGTGAAATTTATAGAGCTGTAACAAGTAAAATTTCACAATTTAAAAAACCCCCGACACATTTATCTTTCGAAAACACCCCGATTCAAACAGTAAAATGCCCATAACTTTAGAACGGTTGAACCGATTTTATTCAAACATAGCTAAGAACACTCTCGACAAAATTACCTTTCAAACAAAAAAAAACTAAATCGAAATCGGTTCACCCGTTTAGGCGCTATGATGCCACAGACAGACACACAGATACACAGATACACAGCAACACACGTGAAACTTATAACACCCTTCTTTTTCCGGCGGGGGTTAATGAAACTTATAACACCCTTCTTTTTCCGGCGGGGGTTAAAAATAGTAGCTTTCCACCCATTTGAATAAATTACATTATGTTTAAGAGTAGTACCAACTCTATATACTTCCAAGTTGATTGAGAGCGTCCAGTCTGCACCAAGTGCAAGGCGTATATATAAGTTTATCTGTGGTCCAAAGAGCAACTGATAGAAACCAGACGAATGACGAAATACGAAGTTTATCGAGGGGCTTTAAGAAAATGTTTGTACTGTACACCGTTTGTACTTTTAAATGGCGCTTGTATAAGGAAGAATAAGCTGACTACCTAAATCTCAACAACAAATGCCTTACACTACGTTAGAAAGCCAGTATATATTCCATAAATAGATAACTATTATGTTCAACCGAAGAAAGTAGTTTACCATCTCACGTTACTGGCTGCATTTCACTCAGGAAGTTTTTCTACCAAGTTTTCTATATCAACTACACAACGTTCTGTTTTCACTTTGAGAAACTCGTCGGTGATTTTCTTCTTTTCTCGGTTGTGTTAATATAATTAGACTAGGTTTTTGTTGCATTTTCTATGTTATTATAACATGGCATGGAAAGTAGCTTGTGTACGTCTTGTGTTGACTGACAGAGTAAATGTGTGCAATATTTGAAGCAACTATCAACCCAGTCAGAATTTAAATAACAGAGCTTTCTATGGTGAATTTGAATTATGAATCTGCTAAAAAATGTTTTTTTTTATAAATTTTTATTAGTTTTCGAAAGAGCAATTGAATTTAATTCTTAGATTGTTCAAAATGTTTTTAGTAATTCCTCTATAGTTGAGATATTTAAGCCATCTGGCTGATTATTGAATGGTAATTTGGTGGAGATGCATCCCAATTGAGGTCTGTACCTCTAATAGGTGTCAAACCTATTGTAATTAATGACTAATTACGATTGACGCAAAAGAAAGCATGCAACGTAAGCAAAGTTTTGTTTTCATCACCTCTGCTTTCAAAATCTACCAATTTCAGGCCCACAGGTGTTCATTTCTTCAAAAAATATATAAACTAATATTATAAATAGGATAGTTGACTGAAAATTTGTTTTAGTATGTCAGGTAGATTAATAAAAAATATTGGACACGTATTTTTCTTTTGATACGTAAACACGATGACGATACAGTGCGTTGAAATATCGTGTGACGTCACGTTGTGCTATACTTATACTGACAAAGTGACGTCACAAGTCCCCACTGCTGAACTTTGATGCGCTTTATCTTTGGCAATGTTTATTTATTTGATATAGCAAAAAATACGACTCTAATATTATTTAATAATCTCTCTGACGGTCTAAATTATCATTTTACTACCCAGGAAACATCAATTTTGTATGTTTGTGATTCAATCACACTGATACGGCTAAATGGATTTGAATTAATTAAGCGCATATATAGCTCATAACCTGGATTAACACATAGGATACATCTCATCTCGGTAATATGTTTCCTTGGGCTAATAAAACAATTTTCACGCGGTCGAAGCCGCGGACAGAAACTAGTTAACTAACAAGATGAATTGTTGGCAATGTCTTCTATACCTAATTATTAATAATTGTCGCCGTACATGAAAGACACCGCTTAATATTAATAACCCTTAAAGCTCATATACACCATCCTTAATTCCACAATAAGTCACCGGCAGTAAAAACGACCGTGTTGGCATTAAGACGCCATTAACATATTTTGTGTCTGTCAATCCGGACAAGGATATATTCCGGCTGCGCGGGCGGCGGGCGCGTAACCTTTCACCGGACAAGGCCGTACAGTACAATCAGCAACAGAAGTAGCTGAACGATTCGGGGAATTATATACAAGTGACATTCAATGGATGATAATGAATGTACTAAGTTCAAAAGCGATTGCAGACATTTCCGCGGCCCGTGGAGTTTTTTGGTAATCTTTACCGCTGGTTGAATTCACTTTGTCCAAGGCCTTAGCCCCCTAGCCAAGTTACACACGTATCGTATCGAATCTCTTTCATCGTTAACGCCTTCTATTTGTATAGTTTGACCACGTGACTTAACGTTTAGACACTGGGGCCCATGTTTTGCCTCTTGGCTTGTGATTCGAAGGCCTGTATCAACATTTGGTAGCAGAGCGTGGTTCCTACTTGCGTTATCGATTGTAGATTGTCAACTTGGCTACAGGTGCAGGTATACACATTCAAAGTATCCATAATCATCTTGCAAAGATTATTATAGTTAGTTTGAATGTGTTTTGTAACTAGCATAAACCCAGACAAATATGTCAGATCAAACTGAGACACAGAACCATACCAACCATTATATTCAACTTCGGTAAATTAATTTGTGGTTGTACAATAATTTTAATACTTTTGTTATTCAGATGTTCATAATTTCATGGTTATAAAATTATTTATAGTTGTATATCTGTTGTTGGTGACTGTACCAATAATATTATCTGTGGTCGTAGGAACAACTTGTATATTTTGTCGCAGTTGACTTGGTATTGGTTTTGTATGGTTATGTCATTGTTTACATAGCTGATAAAATGTTGTTATATGCTAGATTGTAATCACATCCTCACGATTGCAGGAATTGATGTAGTGTGAATATTGATTCTTTGTTTTTACTTAAATAGGGCAAAATATGCCGCGAATGAACTAATGTAGTCTGATGTATTTAAATTCCAACTGTACCTGTAGGTGATTATTTTTTTCTAGGTATAGGTAGGTGAACTTAAAATTCCTTATGAGATTCCTGATTAAGTAGATTTTATAATATATGCAATATTGTTGCCTTTGTTTGCAATATTTGTAAGTATGTGAGAACCATGTTCCTACTTATCAAATTAATTTTCCAAATTTTCCTGTTAATGATTTTTAATACTTTATACCTGTATGTAGTAAAGTGTGTAGAGCTATTCTGGGTGCATCGTCCTCACATATATTAATTTATTAATGTATGTACTTATGTAAACATTGTAAAAAACCTATTTTAAAAAAAGAGTATCTACGGAGTTTCTTGAGCGTTCTTCTCCATAACAATCTACTTTCCGAATGCACGGTAGAATCAATTTTTATTACTTGTAAATTTTAATTTATTTGACGTTCAAAAGTGCCTTTTATTGGCCTAGTTGAATAAATATATTTGACTTTGACTTCAGTATAGGTATGTAGAGGAATCGTGGTGGCGCAGTGGCTTAGACATCGCCTCTGAGGTCGTGGGTTCAAATCCGGGAAGGTACCAATGTGGATTTTTAAATTCATATTAAATTTATCTTGGACATCACAGGCAACGTTGAAGGGAAACATCGAGGTGAAATGTGGATTTATATTTATTGTAAGTCTGAAATAGCCAAGCCAAGAGGCCTGTGGGGTTCCCAGAAGCGGCTTAATTAACTCTGACACCAGCGGTGGCCTTATAGCAAAAAGAATGAAAGAGGTATAGGTATTTCCGGTTCGGTTGAACTAACCAATTGAAAGAAAAACAAAACATTATGCGAATAATTTTGAATGACTTATTGGTATAAGGAAACCCGAGGGAGCAAGATACAAATGCTACTTTCGATTTGATTACAGATACAGAAACTCAAAAAAGCCGACTGCCACATCCAACACAAGATGAAATCATCCATATATATTTAATTCCCAAAAACTTGCGTGTTACGAAGGGACTAATATTTTCTCAGCTAATTTAATGCAATGGTGTATCGCATTGACGCCCCCTGCCTCCAAATATAGGGGTTTGAATCCAACTCCGTCATTATTGAGTGCCTTTTTTGTGGTAAAGGTGGGTGTATAGTGATGAGCGGGTTCAAGAAGCGATTTTAAAGCTGCCATTTTCGTTTTGTTGGCCCTGAACAAAATTTTCTGTGTCTATGTCATAGAGTGACAAGTAAGCAGGTGGCCCAGGCAAGTGGTCGCCTCGGGGTCCGCCTATGGACATTTGCTATTCCAGGTGTTCCACAGGGGCATTGCCTACTTCCTTTTGATGAAGACTCTCTTGATTTTTTTATTAAAACTGTCTAGTTGACGGGAAGACCTCAGGAGAGAGTCCAGTTCATATCGTGCAAACCCTGGACTGTACATGGTGGAAATAATTGTGCAACTATTATTATTATTCATATCCAATCACGCCTTGAGAATCAGCATTGCCATCCAACGTGGCAATGCTGCCAGCGTTCTGGACACTTTTCACGTTGACAGCGATGTGGACGAATTTTATGACGCCCTATGACCCCTGCCCTTTTATACGCGTTCGTAGTTTTGTTTTATTTTTATTTAAGTGTATATATAGGTAATTATTGTTAATTAAGTATTTTATACTAAGTAAATTTTAATTGAGATCACTAATTCAATTATCTATCCTATCGATCTGTTTAAAAGTTAACGGGAACCGTAAATTAGCCCCTTGCATACAAATTATAAATAATACTAAACTACATGTGAGATAAACGTTTAATTTTAGAAGTGTAGATTTCAAGCAGTGATTTAGGACGACAAGATTTGTATCTTAATTAAAACAGTTACAAAATGTAGTTGCTAAAGCTGAGAAAATACCTTTTTGGGACAAACGGAAGCCATTTATAAAATGAAGAACTAAATGAGTTCAGTTTTTTGTTTATTTTGAAGCATTATATAAACAACTGTTTTCTCTTGACTGTACTTGCCTGTCGAAAAGAGTAAGGGGATCAGACCGGAATGTCAAAGTTTGTAGTGGATCAGAAAGGAAATATTAAAAAAAAACCAGCAGGGGATCAGATCGAGGGGATCCGACCGGAACAAATCTATTTATCTTCCTATACTATGTGAAACTCTCGAGGAGGAGCTCGTGGCTAAATAATAACAGCCGCACGGGTCGATCTTCAAGGTTAAGCAACGCTTGACGAGGTCGGTCCGTGGATGGGTGACCATTTGAACATACCGAGTTTCCTCCGTGCCTCGGAAAGCACGTTAAGTCGTTGGTCCCGGCTGTCATTTGAAGATCTTTGAAAGTCGTTACGGGTAGTCAGAAGCTTGAGATCTGGCACCAGTCTTGCCAAGGAGTATGGTGTTACCCAGTTACTGGGTTGTGGAGGTCAGATAGGCAATCGTTCCATGTAAAACACTGCTACTTAGCTGAATCCGGTAAGACTGGAAGCCGACCCCAACAACAATTGAGAAAAGGCTAGGCAGATGATGCTATGTGAAAGTCTACCAATTTTCACTTTACTTTAATGCACGGGTATATTAACAACAGATCTGATATTTTAATGTATACATAATATGAAGAACAAAACAAAGAATAACATAATTATAATATCACCAATAGGAGATGCATTTATTGTCTAATGGAGATCTTCATAGATTCACCGATGTGCGATTACTTCCGAAGGAGGATCTTGTTTTACTTTCATTTGTTTATGTAAAATATAATCTTTTTTTATCTTACGACTTATTGTCGGACCTACATTGTCTACATTGTCATGGCCATATCTAAGTACTAATGCTGTAACATGGACATATTGTAAAAATAAACCATTTTTTAAAAGAGTATCCGTGGTGTTTCTTGCCGGTTCTTCTCCATAGGAATCGACTAACCCGAACCGTGCACCTTTTGTCGACGTTTTATAAGTGCCCATGTAGGCCTAAGTGAAATAAAAAAAATGATTTTGATTTTTAAATTTTGGAGGGTTATTTAAAATTAAAAACACGCGTCGGCGGTTTCTGAAAATCGCTCCGCGCTTCTCAGTTGTCACCCTTATCTTCATATCGTTCACATCACGAATCGCCTCTCCAAATAATCATTTCACAAATACATTAAGTGCCGAATTTATGAAGGAATAAAACACTGAGCGAGTCCGACTGGTTTCTGCAAAATTATACTTTAACACTTGTGTATTTTTAACGTTTTTATGAAGCACAAATCATGTGTTATGTTTTGAGAATTTAAATTAAGGTATTTCTTAAGTTGCAACATTAAACTTTAAAAGAACATATATTTATTTTGCACTGAAAAATAAGTTAAATCCAGGTATTACTGTTTTATATATGGCTTGGCCGTTATAATCTGACATCTTTATTCATAGATAAGAAATATAAGCAAGAAATAGCTGTATTATCAAGTTTATTGGCAAAGGAAACTGGTTTCAATATTATAATGTTTATTCACCATCCTCCTCATCGCATCGTGTTCCTTTACTGAGGCTCGTGATTCCCTGGTCTTCGTGGAAACAACTTCTCGTTCACCAATTTGCGCCATCTGCTTCTGTCTTTGGCATCGTGGAGAGCATCGTGCAGCCTGGTATTAAACGATGTGCGGACTTGGTCTGACCATCTGATGGGTCTTCGACCTCTCAGACGTTTCCCTTGGATCTTGCCAGTAACCATCAGATGTTCGAGGTTTGGTATTATTTACCATAGTCCACCTTTAATTATTCCAACGATGTGAACAAACAATTGAATAAGAAGCAAGGAAAAGGCCGGCTATGTCTTAATACCAATACCACCCACCTTACTCAATCTAAATAAAGATGCAAAGAACATTATTATATTCTTACAAAATTTGGACAACACACCGGAAAGTGTGGAAGACTATGAAAACCTTTGCAGAGCAGTAAGATAGACAGTAGATGAAACTTTGAATATAGAGACAATAAAATTGAGTATTTTCCATAATGTACATTCTTCACAAGCTTCAGTAACCTTAATATTTCTTCGCGCGACGTGGGCAGGTATCCAGGCAGTAGGTCGGGCAGGAAGTCGTAGAATGTCCGAGGTAGTTAGGTGAGCAGACACCTCGACGGACAAGCAGGCAATCGGGCAGGTAAGGCAGACAGCTGGACGGACTGGAACTCTTCAAACCGTCGTGGTATGCTCGAGAGAGACACGTGAGCAGGCACCACGACGGAGTAACAGGCATACGGTCAGGAAAGGCAGGCAGGTCAGCAGTGAAACGGCTAGTAGCCAGATACGTGGGTAAATCATACACGATATAACACTCACAGTATATATTTTAGAGCACTTCAGAAAATAGTAAATTTACATAAAAGTTTCACAGGTTTAAGGCTTTTAAAGAGTTTTAAGAATAGAAAATACACTTCGTAATATAGTACTCAGTATCCACCACTGTCCGCGTTCAGACCAGATTCTAGACTAAAAGAACTGAAACCCGTTTTTCATTCGATTTGCAAACCTTTCTAAATTTCAAATTCAAATCTCAGTAAGACCAAAGCGAATAAAAACGGCTTTACAAAGGCGGGTCAGTCTGCTCTGACCTTATGATAATGTACAACTAGCTTAAGGAAAGGTCTAGGTATTATAGTCCATGGTATGTCTATGGCTTTAAGAAAATAAAAAAGACAGACATGTCATGTCAGATGAAAATGTCAGAGTATAAAAAATTCCATAATTTTGCAAATAATCAATACAAATTAAGTTAAAGAAATAAAGAAACAATCAGAAATAACTAAAAATATGCTTTACAGGTATAATAATACAAAGAATATACAGGGTGTTTGGAAGGGAGCTGTACATACGCCTAGGGTAGAAACTAGGGATAGTCTGCTACCTACCCCCGCCCATTATATTGACCTTGGCCTCAAGGTTTTTTTTTAATTTATTATTATTTTTTATTTGACTTTTTTATGATTTTTTGACTAAAACTACCTGTAGCTCAAAATCTATCCATGGGACCGGTCGGCTAATGGTCTTGTTTTAATCGTTAGAGTCTTAGGGTCCTGCAAAAAATTATTTAACACCAGAAAATTGTGGAGAAGAAAAGTTATGGGGCCTGAAGTACCGTAGTAAGGTAAAGAAATAATTTTAAGGGCAACTTTCTATGGGGTTTAAAAAAAAACTAACAGGGTTGGAGTTCTTCTGATTTTTTTAAAACATCCTCAGTCCATGCCCTTTCTAACGATATGCTAAAAGTGTAATTATCACTTTTAGTTTTAAAGTTATTAATTAATTTCCGCAACTAGGGCACTTCAAGCAAAAATTTCAACTAATGAAAATTAAATGTGTTCGATCGTAAAAGGATGGCAAATGAAACAAAAAATTTGGTAATGACTAATGTCATTAAATTACAAATTTTAATTAATTACTAATTTTAATTAATTACAAATTTTGTTCAAATTGATGACCATTGACCTGTAAACATGCTCGGCACCTCTTCCTCATCTCCACGGTCACCGTTCTAAGCAGCAGTTCCTCGCGCATTGTATCGAATGCGGCGTGGATCCTGTTAATTAGAACCTCCCTTGTTGGTACTTCTTCTGCGTACACCAACTCTTTCGCCCTTCCCCAGACGTAGAAGTCGAGTGGGGTAAGGTCAGGCGACCTTGGGGGCCAGGGAATTGGCCCACCCCGACCAATCCAAGAATTAGGAAAGCAGTTGTCCAGAAGCTCCCTCACTGCTAGGCTCCAATGAGCAGGACAGCCGTCGTGCTGGAAGACTATGGGCCGATCTTCGTCAAACACTTCTTCCGCTAAATCAGGCAAATCGTTTTCGAGGAAATCTAAGTAGTTTTGCCCGTTTAGGTTGTCTGGCAAAAAGTGCGGCCCTATCAACCGATTACCGATGACGCCTGCCCATACGTTCACGGAGAACCTTCGTTGAAAACCTCTGTGCCTCTTGACTCTCGGGTTTTGATCTCTGGGTGCCCAGTGATGGAGATTGTGGTAATTTACAATTCCTTCCTTGTCAAACTTGGACTCGCTAAGATGGGTAAATCTCGACTGACTAACAAAGACCCCAACGAGTTACCTGCCCGGCCCCGTCGACCCAAGAGCGAAAGAGACATGACATGACATGTTTTGTCTCTTACATGTTGCTCTCGTGTAAGAGTGAGACAACAAATTTGCCAACTGTAGGCCAAACTGGTTTAAATTCTGGAAATTACATTTGTCTTACAAATGTCGACTCGTGGTGGTAAAAGTGCCCTAGTTGCGGAAATTAATTAATAACTTTAAAACTAATAGTGATAATTACACTTTTAGCATATCGTTAGAAAGGGCATGGACTGAGGATGTTTTAAAAAAATCAGAAGAACTCCAACCCTGTTAGTTTTTTTTTAAACCCCATAGAAAGTTGCCCTTAAAATTATTTCTTTACCTTACTACGGTACTTCAGGCCCCATAACTTTTCTTCTCCACAATTTTCTGGTGTAAAATAATTTTTTGCAGGACCCTAAGACTCTAACGATTAAAACAAGACCATTAGCCGACCGGTCCCATGGATAGATTTTGAGCTACAGGTAGTTTTAGTCAAAAAATCATAAAAAAGTCAAATAAAAAATAATAATAAATTAAAAAAAAAACCTTGAGGCCAAGGTCAATATAATGGGCGGGGGTAGGTAGCAGACTATCCCTAGTTTCTACCCTAGGCGTATGTACAGCTCCCTTCCAAACACCCTGTATATAAAAATGAGTTACACAAATTGATGCGATATCAAAAGATGTGAAGATGGATTGTGGAGTGTTATGAAACGTAAGTAGATCTTTAATAAATACCACATTTTTCCAAGACTGAAAAAAGCTGAAGCCCGTTTTTCATTCGATCTGCCATCTCTTCTCAATTTCAAATTCAAATCTCAATCAGAACAGAGCGAATAAAAACGGCTTTACAAAGGCGGGTCAGTCTGCTCTGACCTTACAATAATGTACAACTAGCTTAAGGAAAGGTCGGGGTGTCCCAAAAAGGACGCAAGATTTGAAATTGAAGAAAAGCACTTTTATTTTTTCGTTATAATATATTTGTATATAAAATCTTGAAGTACATAAAATAGGGTTATTTGTGGAATAACACGTCAGGCAAATGTCCTCCTAGGCTTTGCTGGCACATACGCACTCTTTTGTCAAAGTTTTCTATGACCATTTTGCATAGATGCGGCTGAATTTCCCCGATGCAGCGTCGAATTTCCTGTTTTAAAGCGTGAATAGTTGTAGGCTTATTGGCATAGACTTTAGACTTTAAATAACCCCATAAAAAGATATCTAAAGGCGTTAAATCGCAAGATCTAGGGGGCCAATTCTGATCACCGAATCGAGAGATCACACGACTAGGAAAAGTTTCATGCAGTAATTGCATCGTTTCTCCGGCTGTGTGGCAAGTGGCCCCGTCTTGTTGAAACCACATTGCTTCCACATCGATATCCTCTAATTCGGCTAAAAAAAACCTTGTTATCATGTTGCGATATCGAGCCCCATTAACAGTAACCGCTTGACCGGCCTCATTTTGAAAAAAATATGGTCCAATAATGCCTTCAGCCCAAAACCCGCACCAAACAGTGACACGTTGTGGATGCATTTGTTTTTGAACAATCACATGTGGGTTCTCTGAGCCCCAAATGCGGCAATTCTGACGATTAACAAAGCCATCGAGATGAAAATGTGCTTCGTCGCTAAAGATGATTTTGTTTGAAAAATCTGCATCCCTGTTTTGGCGGTCGATAATCCATTCAACGAACTCTCTTCGCTGTCCATGATCACGGGGCTTCAGTTCTTGTGTTATTTGAACTTTGTAAGCATGGAGATGCAGATCTTTAGTGAGAATACGCTGGAGAGAGCTTCTTGAAATTTGCAATTCTTGTCCACGATGCCTAATGGATGTTCCTGGATGTTCACGGACATTCTGACGCACAGATTCAATATTGCCATTTGAACGGCTTGTTTTTGGACGACCAGTGGAATGAACATCATTAATTGATCCACTCTCCCTGAATTTTGCAACCAGTCTCTTCACAGTTGATGAACTCAAGCCAATATTCCGACCATATTTTGCACGGAATTTTCGAACCGTACCCGCCAAACTTTCATTACTTTTCAAATATTGTTCAATAATAAAAACGCGTTGATCTTTCGTATAACCCGCCATTTTTACAAATCCTAAACATTCAGCTGTCAAATGTTTTTTTTTCAGGGTTGCCAGCACTAAAATACAAAACTGGCGGCAAATTGAAATCTTGCGTCCTTTTTGGGACACCCGATAGGACTGGCCATAACGAACCTTCTTAAATTCCCATGGGAATCAACTCACAGAACACACAGCTAATTCCACCCATATTGATCTTCACAACCACTATAACCAATAAAGAAATACAAGAACATTAACGTTTTATGTACCCACATATTTAGCCAAACCCCGCTAATTCCGGACCCGTCTTCTCATAATTGGCATTCTCATTCAATTGAGCGAAAGACCGGTGAATGAATGATTCAATTAGCACTCCTGCCGTAGACGAACCTGCTGTAGAGTCTATGCAAATCCTTGTTTCCAGTTGATGTTAAATGAATATCAACTTTAAGTTAGTGCACATTAGTTTGATTTCAGAATGACTGAGACTATTGAAAATGGCATAAAAATGTATAAAGCTGCAGCGTAAACTAAACTTTATACGTCGTTGTTAAAGTTGATTTTTATATGCTTTGAAACAAAATCGAAAATGCAGTATAGACCTTGTGGTCTCCCACGGAACCACTCCCGCACACCTTACGGTACAGTCGAAGGTTTTAATATGTATGACTATTGGCTACATCTGACGTCTGCGATGGTCTAAGTCCCGTTTTTCAATGTTTCCGGCGGATAGGGAAGATCGTATCTGGAGCCATATAAGGACGCTTCATAGGTTTCTAGAACTGTTTGATTCTGATCGCTTGGCACATCACAGACAGGATGGAAAAGGGAGCTATGGGACCTCTATCAAAAATAGGAACTATATTAGATATCTCGAGCAAAATCCTTCTGCAGCAGAATGATTATAGCTAATCTAAAAGCCTTTTCCACATAGAAATGGGCTGCTCTGATACCAAATAAACAATATTTGGGGTTAGAGGCGGTTTTTTCAATCATTTCTATTAGCCATCATAGGTATATCAGTAGTCAGTTATAGCCACCCCCTGTCTGTGTGTGTGTGTGGTATTCCCCTATTGTTTAAGTCATCTACCATTAGCGTTTTCAGGTGTCCCGATTTGCGCGGGACGGTCCAATTTTTAGAGGTCTTAAGACGCGGGGTCCCGAGTCCCGATAAAAATGAAAGTAAATTTATTAAAAATAAATCATTGTTATAAGAAAATAGTTAAATTCCGCAACACACCATTATGTTGAGTGCGACACGGAATAGTTAGTGTGAATTCACGTGCAGCAACTTATTTAAAAAGTGGTAACAAAATAAAAGTAAAATATTTTTGAACTTATAAATCGCGTCAAAAATAAACAACGATTTTATTGTGATATTTAGTGTTTACGCCTTTGCGTTGGTGTAAGGTTGTTAAATGAAATGAAATCCTTTAGACAATCACTTACTAATTATATTAAAAATCTGAAGGTTACAGGAATACTTTTAGGGACCCGTTACATATGTTATTTACGGCAGTTTATCGTCGACCGCTCGCTGGCGGTGCGTGGAGGCAAGTGGCCGAGCGCCAGGTTCGCATGGCGGACGCTGCGTCCGCTGCTCGGGCGCCCGCGCGCGCTCCCATTGGCTCGCGTCGGTGGCGTGATGTCTCGCGCTCGCGATTGGCTCCCGGCCGTGTTGCCAGGTGCAGGCCGGAACATTTAGTAATTTCTTCTAGTCCAGCAAGTGTGCTTATTATCATGTAGGATTCAATTCAGATTTACGAATAATATTAGTTGGGAAACGCAATAAACTAAACTATTATTTTTTTTAACTTAATTTTTGTCTGTCCCGCAGGCTTATTACGTATATTTTGCAATAGCAAAACGATAGCGATCAAACGCTTTATGTCATAAAAGTTGGAATTATCTGCAGTGTAGGTACGGTAGGTCCTACACAATCGATTGCTAATCGCTCGCTGTTTGTCAAATGCACTTATTTAAAAAAAAACCGATAACAACTCTGAAACTTTTGTATGGAAGAGCAATTATTGCGCAAAAATCGCTATCGTTTTGCTCTTGCAAAAGATGCGGCATAAGCCTGCCGATTGACAACCCAAAGTCCTTAACCTAAACACCTAACTGACGAAAATGTGCATGTAGGATACTATTATTCAAGAGATAAAAATATTGGATTCTTTTTAATCGCTTATATCAAGTAACACCTACAAAATAGAGTTCCCAAAAAGTCCTATGTTAAAACAATTTGAACTAAAGTTATGTCTTTTTATACACTCGTCATTTTCCTTTAGTGATTCTACTAAATCAATTTGGTCACAAAAACCCATACCATGAAGAATTTAAACACAACTTGACATTCATCATCGTCAGACTGGTTTCTGGGAACCTAATACAACTATATACCTTTAGAATTTGTCATGAACTCATGATGATGCCTATTAATCAGACCTGTCCAAGTTTTTCTGCGGATTAGATGATTTAATAATATTTTGCCAGATGAAAATAAAAAAATTGAGAATCTAAATAACGTTTTTTGCAGTAATTTTATTTCTACAGGTACCAATGTCCAAGATGGTGGATAGTGTTGCCAGATCCGAATTGTTTTAAACCGTGGCAGAAGGTAAAACAAATGGGGACTTTGGTATAGAAATAAATTTACAGCAAAAAACGTTAATTGAGGTAGGCTCGCATGCATGCACAAATCCAGACGCCGCTGAGAAATTCGAGATGGATAAATCTAATCAAACCCCGAAGCCGTGATCTCATACCCAGCATTAGCGACCACTACACCAAAAAGTCAGTTTACCATAGGAGATTTAATACCCTTGTCATTTTCCAAAGAGACGTTAGAATGATAATAAAAATGCCACTTGAAATATCCGGTTCATACTTCTGTGTTCTCAAGGATTTATTTAAATATCAAGCAGACATTCTGATATGTCTTTGTTTGCCTATAAAGCCACTTAATCTGCACTATGCCATTTGCATGCAGATGCTACTGTAGGCGTCTCACATTGTCTATGGAGACAACGAATCGTTTTCATAATTAATCACGTTGAATTAAACAGAACCACTGTGTAAATAAATCTTGTATTGTTGCAAAATACTTAGCTTGGTAAAGTTGTAGAGACATCTTCCAATCCGCCTACTAGACTTAGTCCAAATAGGATACAAACATATCTGATCAGCTTAATATAATATGCCCACATCTGGGACACAGACCTCAAATCTTTATTTCATCAATATCAAACAGGTGGTTAGAATTAATATAAAAGAAACAATTATGGACTCTGTAGTGACGCAGCTACAACACTATGACCACATAAAATGTAGTCATAGTGATGTTGCTGCGTCAAAAAGATTTTATGATAAAAAACAAAGAATAATTATTAGGCAAAGTGTTTTAACATAAAATCTTTATTTTGACAAAAAAAAACAAAGCAATTTATGGCCAATTTTCTAAGGGCGCGTTCCCACTATGTCGTAACGACTAATTTATCCGTTCGACGACTGTCGTCTCTACCTGTTCCCATTATAACGATTCCATTTAAACATATAAGCCACGACACTTAAAACTACACGATTATCTGTCGTCACGACACGGTGGGAACGCGCCCTAACGCTAAGTACGGTTTATGAAACAAATTAAAAAAATGGTTGGAATTATAACAAAATTCAATACGAAAATGACTGAAATCAACGTTGTATTAACGACCACAAAAGTGCTCGGATTTAAATAAAAAAACCGATGTCTACTACATTAATGGCTATGTCAAAAAATTAATTCCCATAACTAACCAAGCGATCGAAAGCAATTAAAACCAAAACAGATTATCAATTTAAATTCAAAGCTTCGAGAAATGAACTGTCCTCTCTGTGGGACTAAACTACAAATAAATCACAAGTATCTAATATTAAAAAAACCTGATTTCAATTTGTTTATTACGTATGTCATTGTATGTTATTAATTTCTATCCAACAAACGAAATTGTATTCTATTTTATAGAGATGGAAGTTTAAATTTGAATGCAGAGGAAGGCGACGATGACTTAACTTTTTTTGAAGATATAAAAACTTGTCGTAAAATGTTTTTATTGGTGTTTGCTGTGGTCTGTGTCACTGACAATATTAATATAAAGTGGATAGTGTGTTACCTTTGTAGACGTGGTTGACCATGACTGTAAAAAAGTTTTAAAAAAACTAAATTTTTATCACTTTGTTGACTCTGTCACTATGGCCATATAAGAACAGATTGTTGCTTTACTTCTATTACTTATGGCAGTCATATAACTATTATATTAATACTTTCTCGCAACCAACAGATATATAGGTACTGGGAAGATGCATGAATTTACCAACGTTAAAACACCAATTTTTCGAGCAATACTTTTCATATTAGATTTTCATATATGCGGCTATAAAATCAGCGTGAAATGAAAAGTCTTGAGAAGTGCCTGGAATAACAATCATAACCCGAACAAGCCTCTTCCTTTTTCATCTAATTGCCTGTGTCAACAACGAAGAATGGCAAAACATACTGCAACCAAATTACCCACTTTAAAACCTAGAAGCCTAAAAGGGAAAAGACTCTCCTTCTTTGAATATTTCGACCAAACCTTCCTTTATATATTCCGACAATTTAAGACCTTCAGAATTTAAAACTGGTTGACTGACGAATAAGTCCACAACAAGTGCCTTACAAAATGCCTTACTTAACATTACCGGTAAAATATCTTCCATCACCAATCGATAATGATCCCTAACTCTTGTAGTTAAGGTGGGTATTAAGATGTGGTTAATGAAAGGCCTCTGCCATTCTTTTTTGGCTGCAACAACTTTCACTTTTTGCAAGCATCGCCCTCTTTGTGTGTTTGTTTATGTGCTTATGTAATGATTGAGATTCAGATGGATGCTTGTGGCCAAATCTGTGGGTAATGATGCGTGTAGCTACTTTTTATCAACGGATTGGTCGTTTTCATGAGAACTCTGTATTTCGATAGGTTAGGTACGAGTATTAACACCTACGTTCATATGAGTTATGCAATCGCCACCCATGTGTCATCGTGCGTCGTTCAGTAGTTAATATTTTATGGGGCGTCTTCGAAGGTTTCTCATAATATATATTTTTATGATACACACGAGAAATATAACCATGAAGTACCTAAAGATTAAAATACGTGAATTAAGATAACGAAACAACCAAAAACTAAATAATATCATCTAGTCATACCCGTATGTGAGAAAACAAAGACACAGCTGTTAAAAAAACAAAGTAAAGAAAAACGAAAGTTAACAGAAGATTAAATAATAGGAACTACTGAAGCATTTATCAAACAAGAAATAAAAATTATAATGTAAGTCAGATCTACTAGAGAGCTAGACCCTATTGCATATGCAAAGTAAGCAAGTAGGACAGCGCGGCACAATATTTAGAAAATTAAAACAATAACATAAAGATTAAAATAGCTGATGTCAGGGATAACGATGCAAAAGAAAAGCAAGTGATGAGAAAAACAAAGACAAAGACAAATAATAATCCAATTCAAAAGAAAACGAAAGCCATGCGGACGAATAATTACCAGAGTCAGTATAACCCAGTAGAAATCGACACTAAAAGGCTAAAATCGCAAAGCATGATTTACTAAAAATCCACAAACTACATCAAGCTTTGTGATTTTAATGTCGATTTCTACTGGGCTAGTAATCATTATAACTGAAACATTTATCAAACAAGTAATACAAAAACACAGATCTGC
Source organism: Orthosia gothica (assembly GCA_949775005.1). Lineage (NCBI taxonomy): Eukaryota > Metazoa > Arthropoda > Insecta > Lepidoptera > Noctuidae > Orthosia > Orthosia gothica. The sequence goes on along the minus strand of OX459048.1, from coordinate 3,473,874 downwards.
CAGACACCTAGATCTTATTCCATCGCAAGCAAGCGGGACAGACAGAGCACGACAGACGGTAAACTAATACCAAGATAAACGGCCGGTATACAACTTAAACGACATTTACAATAGAAGTAGTTAGAAAATTAAAACAATAACATAAAGATTAACATAGTTGCGAGTCAGATAATGAAACTAACGAGAACAGTCTCAGTGAGGAAAACAAAGACAAAGTTAAATAATCCAATTTATAGAAAAACGAAAGTCACACACTAAACATAACTAAAGAAAAGTAAATAATTGTAACAACTTAAGCATTTATCAAATAAGAAATAAAACACTCCTTCATATAAGACAGATCTGCCAGACCTAGATCATATTATTGACTCGCACGCAAGTTACAGAGCAGGACAGATCGCTAAACTAATACCGAGATAAACGACCGGTATGCAACTTAAACAAGTCTAAGTAGCATGTCAAGGTAACTAACTACTGCAAATTTTAATGCAATGTAACTTGTGCTGGTGTTGTCAGCAGAACAAGTTGTGAATAATTTGTAATCTATACTACTAATATACATATAGAGGATTTTTTTTTTGTTTGTACCGAATAGGCTCCGAAACTTCTGGACCGATTTAAAAAAATCTTTCAACTATAGAAAGCTACATTATACCCAAGTAACATAGGCTATAAATTATTTAAAAAAAAATGAGATCTTTATGAAAATCGCAATAATGTAACCCAAAGTAGCAAAATTTTTACTATAAAACTCATTTTTTGGCGTGCCTTGAGAAAACTATTGATGATACATACAAAACATGTACTACTTGATTAAAGTACTTATTATTAACTACAAAAACGTCTGCGAGAGAATATATCTCACTATCATAAGTCTCAATAGCAGCTTTTGTGTTCTAAATTTAATTAGATCTCTGGTAGAAACAAAAGTTGTTTACATTCGTATTGTAGTATTAATTCTTAATCAAATAAATAGTTTAACAAATTGGTAGGTAGGGTAAGGTAGGTGGGTAGGTAGGTAGGGTAGATTGGTAAGTAAAATAGGTATGTGGTGATATTTTGATATATATATATATATATATATTAGCCAGTTGACGGGAGCGAAGCCGCAGGGGTCATTGTTATATAAAGTAAATGTTGTGTAGTTGAAGTGCTAGGAGGTTGGGATGAATAATTTGGTGCCTCTTGCTTTATTTTTTGGCCATTTCGTTAGATTATAAACTTTAAGATCTGTAAGTAATCTATGGCGCAGTTAAGAGGGGACTCTAGTGAGACTTTCTCCATGCAAACACATTCTGCTGTTTCCTTCGTGGATAATGCCTCTAAAGCAATGATTTTTTCCATAAAATCTAGGTCTAATTAATACGTGCCTGTATCATTTCCTTTTTTCCAAAACATAATCACAAAAAGAAATATGACAATACAAAAATCCGAAGAAAATGCCCGTTTTTACCGCCATGTTCAGAAGACTTTCAGACAAAATTTATAAGTTTTTAAGATAAAGGGAAAGGAGCATAGATATAGTTTTCCTCTAAATTTTGATATAAGAATTTTTTAGATCAGACCAGTTTTCATGAAGAAAACAGCAGAATACGAAACGTCTTTTAGTCAAAGTTTTTGTAGGTAAAATCAGCCTGAGCTGCAGTTGTCCCTTTCGCACTTTACGGGGTGAGGTTGGAGGTGACGCGACGGCAATAGTTTCTTCAAATACCTATTTTTCAAATTCCTGTTGACTAGAGTCCGCTCTTAAGAGGGCACGTTTTTTAAAGATTTCTAAAAGCATGCACTCCCAAACTGTCACGTGGTCCATCCGATATAATGTCTGTTAGAATGTCATTTGGTCTAGAACCCACTTTTCAACACAATTTAACATTTTATTTAATTGTAAACGGACGTTAAACTAAAGCACACAGATCAAGGCAATTTCCGCTAGACAATCTTCGAGTGAACAATTTCAGGGCAAATAGAACATTTTAAGATACGTTAACGTCGACTTTACTATGACCTATTTGTGTGGTGTTGCGATGGTTTAGTATCATTATCATCATCATCAGCCTTTTATTGTTCCCACTGTTGAGACAGAAGCCTCCTTTCAGTGAGGGCCTTAATCCACCACGCGGGCCCAGTGCAGTTTGGTGGATGTCACATATCTTCAAATGATTAGTTCTAAGACATGCCGGTTTTCTCAAGATGTTTTCTTTACCAGATTATGAAAATAACTTGTGTTGACAAGATAATCTGACATTAACTTCTTCCATAAACTTGGCATAGGTACTGAATGTGCTCGAAGCAATAACTTCATTGATTAAGCTAAGTACAAGCAGACCAATCAAATTGTAGGTACCTATCAAGTTTGCGTCTAGACTATAAATACATTAATTCTCTTCATCCATTTGTATAATTAAGACATTAACAATTTAACTTTATCGATTAAATTCTGTATGCTCAATGTTTAGTGTTATTCTTAGTGTGCTTGTAAATAGCTAGTGATTCCATTGGCTTGGTGCCATTGGATTCCATAAAATAGACATCCTTTACTTGACTTCTAATTTAGCCAGGAGAAATACTTTTAGGATTCATATTCTTCATCATATTATCGAATTCTTCTTTGTCCAATGGTAATTTTAATTTGATAACTTGGCTTTCCATTACAATATGGAATAATATTTAATAATCAGCAATAGATAGCAGTGGTGGCCCACTGGTATCGGCCGCGACTTACAAGTTGTAGGTCGTGGGTTTGAGCCCAGGCAGGCATGGTTACTTTGTGTAAATTATTTCTTCACCACTGCTCTCAAAACGGTGAAGGAAAACATCGTGAGGAAACCGGCATGTCCTAGAACCAAAAAATTCGAAGACATGTGACATCCACCAACCCGCACTGGGCCCGCGTGGTGGATTACGGCCGATTCCCTCTCACAGAGAGGAGGCCTGTGTCCCAGTAGTGGGAACATTAATAGGCGTGATGATGTGAATCAACAATATATCACAGCGGATCTTTGAAGTTGCCTCTGCGAACCATTGCGCAAGAAACAGTTGGTCATTGAGTATACTGCAAAGAGTAAGCGAGATAGGACGATCTGACAAACGTTAGCGAGTGAAAGAGACTGTTATACAATGCTATCTTCACCTTCAACATTGATACAGAAATAGCTACTGCACAGGGTCTTGCAACCAAGTCAGAGACACAAAGATCCGTTGTGAGCATTATAACTGACTGTGCGAGTTATGAGACACATGCCACGGTCTCGCGCGGTCTCCTAGGACTTAAAGTGTACTGTGACACCCTAGATCTTAGGAGACCGCGAGAAACTCTCAGTTACTAATAATGTATGTATGTATATGAAAAAAATATATATAAATAAATATATGCTGTATGAATATGTATAAATATGTATATGATTTAGTGTTATACCTATTTTGAAACAAAATATAACACCAAATCAGAAACTCGACAATAATGTTAGGAACGAGTACATATTTCGTAAAGCACCTGTCCACTAAAGAAAGCAAGGATAAATACAGATCCAATATTGACATAATAATAGTCCATCGAACTATTTTCTTGGCCATTTACACAGTTTGTGTACAAAGTGTGTGTAACAGACGCAATACTTAGCTGAACAGTGACAATCTTAGCCGAACATGGCCGAATTCAACCGAACATCTGCGCAAACTAGCATTTGTCCTTGCTTTAGCGCAGCGCTATATATGTCACAAACATGAATTGGCGTCCGAATGTTTTGATGCTTGTCAATCATTAATTTAATATATTTTAAATTATAATTGCTGGAATAAAATATAAGTTACAATAAGATTTTACTTACAAATAGATTGTTAATACTGTTTCAATATTGTACCTTCTTATTGCAACTGAAAGACAAACATATTTCTGAGATCTTCCAGAAATATAGATCCAACAGCGTCAGACCCTCAGAATTTAAGGGCACTTACAGAAACGCCAGAAGCTATTAATTACAAAGAATAATCTTACCATATCTTCAAACTGATGCTAAATAATAAATAGTTCTAATAAAGGCAAGGTAAAGAACCGGAAAAGAACAACCATGAACAAACTACCAAAATGATATCAACAATCAACCTTAATAAAATACCTAAAAGCCGTGAAAAAAATCGTGTCCGGAAGTTAAAGGCAACACCCTGTATCTGCTCATCTGTACTTAAGTAATTGGCCACATTAATAGCTGCATTCACAAGGACTTATGTTTCGACATCGGTCGTAATTTCAAAGATATAGATTTCTTAATACAGGCTTTAAACTGGTTGCAGACCGAGAGCTAAGCTGAGTTAATATAGCTCGCATAGCTAAGGTACTTAAAAAACATATTATTATAGTTTACATAGTTTGCAGTTAGTTCAAATTCACCAATTGGTTCTACCAGGTTTCAGACTGGCTAAAGTAACTCCTCTTTTATGGGGTACTACATGTTACAATAAAATTCCTCGCCACATTCTAGAAATGAATGAGACGAAATTTAAAACTTGTATAAATGTACACTATGCAGGCGCATATTTTAAGTTGGGGGATTATATCACTGATAAAAATGCTTGGCTCAATGCTAGTTCTGCTCCACAACCACTAGGGCGTAAAATCAATTTTTACATTATTGTTTTGAAGTATTGTTGGACCAGATGAAGACTGTATGAATATATTTGTATTGTATAAACTCAATTTCTTTTATTATTATATAACTGCACAGCACGTGTGTAAGTACTATGTTCCCAACTGTAAATCTATCATATGCTGTACCTATGTGTCGTTCGTTAACTTGTGTGGGCCCTGGCAATTGAGGTGTGTCATGCTCTCTCAAATTTCTCTCTGATGGTGGCGCGTGTGTTGGATCATTCGGTTCCCTTCATGATGGTGGAGCTAGTTGGTGCCGATTCATGCGTCATGTTCGTGAATGGGCGCCGTCAGTTGGGATTGGTCATAACTTAACTGCTTCGGATGTTAATGTTTTTCTAGTACCTATTATGCCTGCACAGTAGTGTGTAGTGCTATTCTGGGTGCTTTGTCCTCGCATATATGACTTTATTATAGTATGTACCTACTTATGTACTAACTACTTACCTACCTAAATATTGTAAAAAAACTTTTGTTTTAACAATTAGTATGGAGTTTCTTGTGCATTCTTATCCATAACAAACTACTTTTCGAATGCACCGTAGAATCAATTTTCATTCTTTGTAAATTTTAATTACGACATTCAAAAGTGCCACTTGGCTTGGCTAGTTGAAATAAATTTTCTTTGTCTTTGCCTTTGCAGTCCATATACGTAATACCATAATCAGTCTACAAAGTTCCTCCTATAAACTGCCGGGACAGCCACACAGGCCCCTCTCTGTCAGAAGGGGTTGACCGTAATCAACCACGCGGGCCCAATGCTGATTTTTGGCAGTCAAATATCGCCGACTTTTTGGTTCTAGGACATCCCGGTTTCCTCACGATGTTATCCTTCACCGTTTTGAGAGCATTGGTGATGAAAATAATCCGCACACAATATGGAAAATTACATAAGCTATCTACGCTAAACTTATTCAGCATAGCTCGTGGTCTGCTACCAGCTATATAGATGGCAGCAGATAAAGAATAACCAGCTGCCTCGAACAGTATTGAAGTTATTGCATAATTATAGACATTGATACGGATAAAACCTGTTATGTGAGAGTCGAGTTATGTCGGCGGCCAGTGTAATACATAAGTTTTTATCAGCTGGCAACCTTCACAATGACGTATGAGAGTAGCCAAAAAAACAGCCTCGTTATACCTTGTTATACTGATTGGTACAGATTATAAATGCATTTAAGTTTCAGATTATTATGAAATACCAGCAAGATTTTTATTTTTATTTTGTTTAAACATATAAGTGTTATATATTTTTGAAATCACCAATAACCCACACGAAGGGTTTGAAAGAAAAAAATTAGGTCCCAAATATGGCGCTCAAAAGCCGACATTTTTCTATTTTCCAATTTTAATGTAACTAGTCACACTTGCAAGGTTAAACCGAATCGATTGACGTATGATCATCAAAATTGGCTAACGCGTTTGGTCTCTAGAACGCCACATTGGAACAAACATACATACACAGACAGATAAACACATTACCCTCCTTCGGCAGTCGGGTAAAAAGGACAGTCTAGTAGCCAAAGATTAGAATACGTATATAAAGAAACAACACACGTACAATAGTAGTCTCAAATACAATACAATGCGAGTGACAAACAAGTATGGAATCCGGATTCAGTGTCAGGAGAAGAAAGTCCGAAGCCAATGCCATATTTAGGACAGTGTAATTAAAAAAAATCAGTCCTCTATAAAGTAAAAGACATCTCAATAAAAACCACACACAATTTACACGACAACCATATCGCCAAACACAGCCTACAGATTCTATCTGAACATGTTTTAATTACACACTAAAACACAAACTGTTTTACCCCAAAACACACGCACATAAGTCAGATCAAGATTTACTTGCATTAAAAAAAAAACAAAGTTAAAAAGCGCTCTCTCTTTGGCTCATATCTATATTTGGCTCACAAGGTGAACAGGGAGTTGTCCTGTCCCTTCGAGTTCTTCCAGTTCATTAGCGGGACCCAATTTGGAAGGCAGAGAGCAAAAACAAGGACTCCTTAAGTGTAAGTACTTGTTTTGTAGCGATTGCGTCAAAGTATTTTACTTTTACTGTCAGTCTTATAAACGGTGGGGCAAGCAATTTGCACTTGGGAGATGATGTCGTGTTTCTCAAATTACCTAAAGAAGGAATCTTAAATCGAAAGACCATTTTCATAAGAACTCTTAAAATGTATCCCATTACAGTTTATGATATGCATGCAATGCGAACGTAGACACTTATTAGGGAGATTGATGAATTTAACAATAAAATAATACAATTATAAGCGACATGGAATCATTATATAAAGGCGGCGAGAGATGAGCAGACGACATTGTTAGCACCTCGGATAAATTGCCATAAAATATTGGAACATGCAATGAGAGGCTTGGAGGACTGTTCTTAGCAGTGGGCAAAGACAGGATGTGGGTGATTATAATGAATGTGACTCATTAGCTGGATTAATAATTGTCAGATGATATAAATTACATACTAACAAAAATATTGCAATCACCAATTCATATGCCAAGAACGGCGATTAAGGTTAAAAACCCTGAAACCATTTATCACTATCAGTCACTGGAAGACCATCATCAACAGTAAAACCAAACAAGTTCTTAAATCAGTTCAAGTCATAAATCAGTTATTTTCGGCTCTTCAAGATTTGTTTGCAAAAAAATAAAAGTGATTCTCTCAACTAAAATGGCTGTTATTATAATGATGAACATCAATTTCATATCTTGTATGAATATAATTTGTATGCAACGCGTATGTCCTCCGCTTTGCTTCCACTTAGTACTTATAAGGGGGTGTTGACACTTATACGTACTCTTCAATTTCAATGTAAACTTTGAACTTGGTAAGGTATCTTATTAATTATCAATACTCATTTTAAATTTGAATGTACCTAATTATTGAAATAAAATCTTTTATCATTGCAATCCACCCATAAAATCGCTGCAGGTAGCGGTTATTATTTCCAACTTTTTCTAATAATATCTAATAAGTTACATACATATATCCAAAAAAGTTTGAAAATGTATTTTTTAGATTACAGGCAAATTCCATTTATCATACTGCAATCCTTATGTACCTTTAAATATTGTCCCTATGCAAATCTGCCGCCAACGTGCAAACCAACCTTAATCCTTTAAAAAACTTGCCCGACCTTCGCGGTCTGGACCTAAAATTATGACTTTAGTTACAAAAACGTTATTTATTGCATCGTTTTCGGCGCCGAAATCAATGAAGGTACAAGAACAAGCTCCAAGCAATCACTCATATTTGTGCTTTTGCTTTTTTGACCGGCTCGACATGACCAAAGATTTTTGAGACAGACTTTTTTTTTTAAATACGAATTTATTACAAGGCTGTAAGAACCATGCGATAAGAGAATTCAAAGTCTTTGGTACGGACACTTTTTGGTTAGTATTGATATTGTTACAGCTAGAAAAATGACATATCTTGAAAACTGAAAATTATTTTCTACTTCGTAGTACTTTTGAAGATTCCCCTGACAAAAAAGGGCCCAGTGTGCGTAGGCAAGATCAGTACCGCAGCTATTTACCCGCAGTGCACGCTATAGGTAGAAGAATAGGGCAAGATTTTCAAAAATAACCAATTGACAGAAAATGCATCACTATGATTGACCCGCATAAGTAACCAGTTTCACCTTTTTGGAATACCACCTAAAGTAACATTTCCCGGTTCCAAAATAGGCTTTAAATAATAATTATCTCACAAACTTTTCACGACTGAGTTCTACCAGGCATCCTTACAACTTACACTAATGAGCTAAACTCACCAATAAGGTGCCTTTTCTCCAATACCAACAATTCATTCGCCGATAGAAATAGACACTTTGTTTACCCAGAAAGGGCGAACCTTTTACAGGGATCCGAATGTATAGACCGGGACAATCTTACGCACATCTTCAAGGCTTGCCTATTGAGGTGTCGCAGCTAACGAGCAGATTTCAGATAACTAGCACAATGCAAGAAAGGTAGAAGACAAACACGAAACAACGTGTGAAAGGTAACACGTAGATAAATTGTTGGGAATAGTTGATAGGGAAACTGGATAATACAATTGAGAAACAAAGTGACTGATGGTCATCGAATTTATCGTTACAATAGAATTGATGGGTAATATTTTTGCCAATGCTGACGTTATCGAAATTTTGAAGACATTTATGATGTCCACAAATACGCACAAGGCTTGCGTTATAGATTATGCCCCAGTCCGTCGCACAGAGGATAGGCCCAAGTCCAAGACAAGGAAAGCATTGAAAGCTGATTTTAATACTGGTGATGGAAACCATCTAGCAGATTTTGCCAAAGCGACCGCATTCTATGGCTGTTAGAAATAGTGGTTAAGAGCGGACTCTAGTCAACAGGAATTTGAAAAATAGGCCGTCGCGTCACCTCCAACCTCAACCCGTAAAGTGCGAAAGGGACAACTGCAGGTCAGGTCAGGCTGATTTTACCTAGAAAAACTTTGACTAAAAGACGTTTCGTATTCTGCTGTTTTCTTCATGAAAATTGGTCTGATCTAAAAAATTCTTATATCAAAATTTAGAAGAAAAGTAAAAAAAATCCTTTTTGTTAAAAACTTATAAATTTTGTCTGAAAGTCTTCTGAACATGGCGGTAAAAACGGGCATTTTTTTCGGATTTTTGGATTGTCATATTTCTTTTTGTGATTATGTTTTGGATAAAAGGAAATGATACAGGCACGTATTAATTAGACCTAGATTTTATGGAAAAAATCATTGAAAATCATTATCCACGAAGAAAACAGCAGAATGTGTTTGTATGGAGAAAGTCTCACTAGAGTCCCCTCTTAAGAACACTCTCATGTGCTTGCATATGATTGGCATGTATAGTCCAACTTAAGTTCTATTATATTACTCCAAAATGAACATAGTACAGCAAAAACGACGTTTTTGATAGTGACAGAGTTCTGTAACAGGACAGTAAAGTAATTATTGTCGTATTTCATTAGCCACAAGGTGTTAAACTTCTCCGCTTATTTACAGTTTGCATCTAGTGGGAAAGCTTGTTAAAATTCTGCTAGATACACATCAGATGAATAAATCTTATTGAGTCGGGTAAATGGCGATTGACATGTAGTTAAAAGTATCTTTGCACTTGTTTTTAAAGTCATGTGTATATATGATTCAGGACTTCGTTTAAATATTTAATAGAAGGTACAGGGTACAAAGCTCCAGGCAACATATGTTGGGGTTATTTTACGTTTGAATTATCATTAAAGAAAGTAACCAAAAATAGGTCTTCCTTAAGCCGAGTACGCACGAACGTTCAAAAACATGGTGAACGCGAACATCAAACACTGTGTTCGTCAAAATTGTTCGTGGTGATCCAATTTGGTTGTTTTATGCGGACGGTCAAACGCGAGCTTATCGATAGTAAAAAAAAAAACGGTGTTCGGAGAAATTTGATGCAACATTAACAAAAAAAAACAACATTCTATTTTCACTGTCGACCACTTCCAACTGTGAATCCATGGTTACTGAGGAGTTGCGGGCGAACACAAATAGAACTCTGTTCAGAAGGTGTTCGGGTCCGCCTTGCTAATTTTCGTCCACACGTACGAACCAAATGTTCTGTGATCGATGTTCGTGTTCACCATGTTTTGTTCGTTCGTGCGTACACGGCTTTATAAATCTCATCATCTTGATCATTTCAGCCAAAAGACGTCCCCTGCTGGACATAGGCCTTCCCCAAGCGTCGCCACACTGCTCGGTCCTGAGCGTTTCGCATCCACCGGACTCCCGCAGCCTTGACCAGGTCGTCACTCCACTTATAGGGAGGCCTTCCAACGCTGCCTGTTTCGGTATGCGGGGCAATGTACAATGTGTCCTGCCCACTGCCAGACTTTGGCAATTCTTCGGGCTATATCTGTAACCTTGGTGCTTTTGCGAATGTCTTCATTTCTGATTAAATCACGCAAGGAAACACTGAGCATAGCTCTAAGCATAAATCTGCATCTGCTTTAAAACTACATCTTTTGACACTACAAACAACACCTTAGACCGAGTGTTGAGAAACAAATTTATATGACAAATTTGAAAAAGTATGCTATCTACTTTGGTCTGTGATTATTATTGAAAAGTCTAAATCTGAGAGGATTTGAGCCTTCCGCTTAATTTATGACGCGTCGTTTATTCATTTCCAGAAACCGAGTAACCATGCAACAGCTTACTTGCTCATCCCGGAAACCAACCAACAGTTCTTATGGTAGAAAATTTAAATTCATTCGCTATTTCTATTCATTATTTTCTTATAGTAGCTGACCCGAGTATAAAAGCTAGAGTCAGGGAAGACACTGCATTGTTACTTGTTCCAATGTCACAATAAATCCTAAAACGAAGGACATATATTTTAAATTGCACACGACTTTATTTTTGTTAGGTTGGTAGTACTAAGTTATGGTAAGGAAGTTATGGGAAAATATTTATGTTTTTATTTGTATGTTGGCTTTTGCTTACAGAAAAGACCTTTTCTTCGTAAAACGTAAATTATTGTGTGCACTTTAAGTACAATAATATGCACAAAAACTGCAACCAAGAATTTCTTAGAAAATAGTCCACAAAATCAACTCAAATAATCTAGAATTTAATTCCGAGAGATTAACATCAGGAATCTCCGTTTAATAGAACAAAAACGCTAAATTGCTTTTCTCTACCTCTTATTGCATTGAATACAGTCATTTCCTAAGCTGTTAAAGCTATAAAAACATAGCTGTATCCGTCCAATAAATCTAATGGCCAGCCGATTCTTGCAATTTGTAGGAGAAACTGCGAATCCTCACGTACCTAGACTACCTGACCGCATTATGTTCGTAATTAAAGGAAATGGCAACATTTGCGAGATTCTCAACGATTATATACCTTTTATAGACTTAGGAAAAATGTTTAGACTTATTTCTTTTTATTCTGGGTGCACGTTTATTGGCAGTCTCGTCTGATTGAAAGCGAAGAGATAATTGTAATGTTAGTACTTGGAAAATGAATTCTATTTGGCTGTGTTCTTTAATTTTATAGTTCCAAGTTCGAATCTTTTGAATGCCTCTAATTAAAGATAAACATCTATTAAAAAAATCTCACCTGGCAACACTTGTCTATGATAAAATCAAGATAGAGGACGATCACGTTTCGGAGGGAAATTGCCGCAACCCGTTACATTGTCGGCTTGTTACTGCAACAAGGAAATACATTATTTTTATTTATATTATGACAGTGAGTACGGAAGTTGGAAACCAGGGAAAGAATACAAACAAGAAAATCTTTTAGAAGTAAATTCATTAAAGTTATCATTTGGTAAACCTAGTATTTGAAAACTACACTATAGTGTGTAGAGGTATTCTGGGTGCAACGATGCACCCAGAATACCTCTACACACTATACAGTATTAATGTATGTACGTATGTAAATATTGTAAAACACCTATTTTTTTTTAAAAAGAGTAAGTATGGAGTTTCTTGTGCGTTCTTCTCCATAACAATCTACTTTCCGAATGCACGGTAGAATCATTTTTTTTTACTTGTATTTTTTAATTTTAATTTATGTGACGTTCAAAAGTGCCGTTTATTGGCCTAATTGAATAAATATATTTGACTTTGACTTACACCAAAAACATTCCAATAGGCAATCGCTAGCTATTTTAGTTTAATGTATATTACAACGTGATTCACTTTTGTTTTTCTCTTGAGTCGTAAAAAAACAAGACCATAAATGTTTCTACCTCTCATTCTAGTATCAATAACACAATAAAAAGCACCCACTACACAAAGAAAAATGTTCTCAAACATGTGTCAAACTTTTTTCTTAACAAAAAAAGTTGTTCAACATTCTCCAAAACACCAGTAGGCGTTTGAAAAAAGAATAATTTAATCGGTACCATTGTACCCCTGTCATCACATCTGCATACAAAGGGTTAGTTGTAACGGAGGCAATAAGACTCTACTGACGGCTCAAGCATTGTTTTGATAACGGTTGAACTTTTTGCTAACCGCTTGCTAGAAATGTGGATTAACCGATAGAGAATTACGATTGTTATTTTTTTATGTAACGGCATTAGTTACGGTTTGTCAGATGAATAAAAAACGGAGCATCACTGGCAGGTTGATAGAAAAAAAGATGGCGGCGACCGGGAATTGAATGCAACTGTCAAAATCGTGACTTTATGTTTTTTTTTATTTATTGTTGCATGTATTTCGTATCCTTTGTGATCCAAAGGTCGTCGACATCCTTATATCAATCACTTTACGGGGTAATGACCTAGGATTTAAAACAGAATAAAAAAAAACAGTCATTTCCAAAGTGATCCAGAAAAATTCACCAAAATTACCATGGACAAAAAATCTAGCCATTGTTATGAAGTAATACAAATATTTAGTAATATAAGCGGCCAAATAAAAAAACCGGCCAAGTGCGAGTCGGACTCGCGCACGAAGGGTTCCGTACCATTATCGCAAAAAACGGCAAAAATATCACGTTTGTTGTATGGGAGCCCCCCTTAAATATTAATTTTATTCTGTTTTCAGTATTTGTTGTTATAGCGGCAACAGAAATACATCATCTGTGAAAATTTCAACTGTCTAGCTATTACGGTTCATGAGATACAGCCTGGTGACAGACAGACAGACAGACAGACAGACAGACAGATAGACGGACCGCGGAGTCTTAGTAATAGGGTTCCGTTTTTACCCTTTGGGTACGGAACCCTAAAAACAGCTAATGGCAATATCGAACAAAATCTTTTACCGGGCTTTTTAATCAATTTAAAATTCGCCATAACTATCATTATTAAACATACAGAGAAAAGACAACGACGTCATGACGGGTATCGATCATATCAGCGCAAACGCAGCATTCTTTTGCGTCACTCTGACTCACACGCAGGTGATATTACTATTCCTTGTATGCGATGTAGTAAGACAATCGTTGTGGTGTCGGATTAGTCATCTACACTAATCATTATGTGATTAATTTGTATTAATAGGATTGTGTAAATTGTTGAGATTCTTTGGTTTTATTAGCTTGACTGTGTGGTGGTAATCATTATAACTCTAGAGATTTCAATCATAAAATACTTTGAAACACTGGATTTCCAAAATGCCTTTGTGAATCTTCATATCCTAATTTGTTTGCAATAGTTACTACGGCTCTAATCTTGTTTTACAAGTAAGTACAGACTTTTGATACAGAGGGACCTTGTACCTACATTCTGGAAGTTTATTTTACGCTATTTATAAGAACCGGTAAGAGAATTAAGCCTTTCTAATCCATTTGTAGCGGTATCAACACCACCACTTACGAACTAATGACATGACGTCACTTAATCCTGCATCGCGCAACCAAAGTTTTCGGCGCGATTTGAACAACACGATTTGAACGACAATAACCGTTGGGCAGTTACCCGGACCAGACACAACATCCGTCTGGTCGGAGGATCCGCCCTTTTCAACGGAGGTTTGTGGGAATTTACACCCTGTTCCGCATACCTCCAAACGTTCACCAAGTTTGTTGAATTTTCCGTCTTTCAAATTAAAACGTTCAGTTATTTACAGTTTATGTACAGTTCATTCACATACATACATTCGGTTTAAAAGACTACACTATTGTGGAGGGCATTCTCCACAATATAACCCATGCATACATACATAAACTTACGCCTTTATCCCATAGGGGTAGGCAGAAAGTGGTGGCGATACTACGATCCTTACATACTTCTTTTGCTTCATTCGCGTTCATATAACGAGTCATACACGCACGCTGATTATGAGTACTATCTGGATTTTCTGAAGAACATCACCAATAAGGTCTATGTACGTGGGACACTCAGAAAGTTTTGCGAAACTAAAAAAAATTGTTCTATACGTACATATATTTTTATTAAATCTTTTCAAAGTACTTTCCACCAGCCTCTATACAAAGATTCATGCGCCTAAACCAGTTTTCAAAACACTTTTTCCAGTCCGCCGCAGACACCTCGTTTACAGCCTGCTCGAACGCAGCCAGCGCATCTTCCGGCGACGAAAATTGTATCCCTTTGAGCTGATTTTTTATTTTTGGGAATAAAAAGAAGTCACACGGTGCTAGATCAGGGCTGTAAGGAGGGTGACCCAGGAGTTTGACTGGCGTGCTGTCCAGGAAGTCCCTCGTTTTGAGTGCGGTGTGCGCAGGTGCATTGTCGTGGTGGAGCAGTAGCCCGCGGAGCCCTGTGTTTGGTCGCTTGTTGCTTATAACAGAGAAAACTTCTGGCAAACATTTGGTAGTATACCATTCGGCATTAATGCTTCTTTGATCCCGTAAGGGAATTGATACCAAGTGGCCAGTCAAATTAAAAAAGCTAGCGATCAAAATCTTACCCCCGCTTCTAGATCGCTTCACTTTGGTAGGCGTTGGCTCATTTTGAAACACCCAAACAGTCGACTGGCGCTTGGTTTCTGGGTCGTATTGATAAATCCAGGACTCATCACCTGTAACGATGTCGTAAACACGCCGAGACGAGCCTGCTTCAAATTTGTTAAGCATATCACGGCACCATTCCACCCGGGCCTGCTTCTGAGCATCGGTGAGGTTGTGCGGCACCCAGCGTGATACTATCCTCCTCACGCGAAGATGGCTGTGTAGAATCTCGTGAACGCTTCCCGATCCAATCTTCAATATGTGTTGAATCTCCTGATATGTAATTCGCCTATTGTCTTGGATTAAATTTTTCACTGCTAGCACGTTTTCTTCGGTAACAGCCGTCAAAGGGCGACCGCTTCTTTCGTCATCCCCCAAAGTTGGTCGACCGCGCTTGAATTCGTTATACCAACGATACACGGTTGCCTTGGAAGGGCCTTCATCCATGAATGCCATTTGAAGTCTATCGTACGATTCATCCGGTTTCAGGCGACACTTGAAATCGTATAAAATCATAGCTCTAAAATGTTCCCGGCGCAGATCCATATTTCAGTGAGACACAATACTTTGAATTAACTCGCAAAAAATGTGGAGGGAAATTTTGAAATTGGAACTTACTTATTTTTACTTATGAATAATCATATTTTCGAAAAACATTATAACTGGCCAGTCTCCCATATATAAAAACTTTTTTTCGCAATACTTTCTGAGGGGCCTGGTATGTCTTTCTAGGGCATCCCCTCCCGGCGTTTCCATTCACGTCTGCCTTGTAAATACCTCTCGTTAGTCGCCTTTCATTCATCCTCTCAACATGGCCAAACCATCTTAGCATACTCTTTTCAATTTTAGTCACTACATCTTCTTTTAAACGTAACATCATTCCTATTTCACCTAAAATAATAACTAAACAAAACAAGGAACAGTAGGTCCTACAAGCGAAAAATTCCCTCCACTATCTACAATCGACATCATCATAACTGGTCCAATAAAATTACAATTCAAGTCCAACACATGTCGCCGACAACCGTTTTGTGTTCCTATCATGAGAACCAACGTAACATTACAAGTGTACAGTTAATTTCTTGGGAAATAACATAACAAACTGTTGGAAGTTTTAACAAAACGCTTTTTAACTATGACGAGATTTTGAATGGTTCAGCTTTAAACAGTCTTCGTTTGGTGGCTGATTTAGTTGTGAAATGTTAAAGCAATAAATGTGGAAATAATTATTGGTAAGTTAGTTGAGCTATCCCTAACAATCAACGTAAGAAGAGTTTCTTGTACAATCCTTTCCATAGAGATCTACAATTCGTAACGAGCAATAAGCTTTTTCATCTTTCTGCCAGGCCTGGTTTGAATTTGATTTGAGTCAAACCGTAGACATAAAAATAACAACGTTCAGGCTTATTTTTACAAACGAACAGAATGGTGATCAGTTGACTCCACTTTCCAGATTTCAAATGACCATAATCATCCAACTCTATCAGTGGCTACTGGCCAGCATCAACTTAAAATAAACCTTATCTCTAAAATCTGTTTAAAAATCTCAAAAGTCCTTCTCAATAACTGGCCCAGTTAACAAAACAAAAAAAACTTCTAGTTACAAATTCAAAACCCACTGTCGGGTCGGGTCCATCTAAATTCATGAACACGTTTACCCATAAAAACAAAGGGAAATATGATCGTAAACACTAAATACTTCGAAGAGGTCTTAAGTACAGTGGTTCATTAACATTTTAAGACCACCTATGCGGCTTGAATGTAATGGAAACTTAGACGATATAGTTTGCCCTATAGGTGAAACTTTTTACTGTTCATATGTATACATTTTTAACCTATAAAGTCCGACAAATGGGCAAATATTTGCCCCAAAGTCTGCCACTCTGCCCGGTTTGGTTTTTGTTTTCTTGAAGAAGGTAATCTCTGGAAACTATGATGAAAACACATTTTTTTTTTTATATTTTGTTGGCGCTCGCTTGAACACTATCTCACCTAATAGTTTAAGCGATGATGTGGTCGACGGTGGAGCACGCTTGCCTAGAAGTAACCTATTCACTCTTGACTTAAAGGCCCCTCAGATTTTAGCTATCGGTAAAAGCAGACTCCGGCAGGGAATTCCACTCCTTAGCTGTACGTATAATAAAAGTATTTCTAAAACGTTTGGTGCGTATGGGTGGGACGTCCACCATGTACCGACGGCGCATCGCCGTACGTCTTGTAATCCAATGATGAAACGGGCTAGGCGGAATTAGTTCATGCAATCCTACGCACACTCTCCGAAATATAACCGATAAAAAACCGACAAACTGGCAACTCGGCGTCGATGCTCAAGGCTCTAGAGTTTTGACTCTACCAGTGCCTCATTGCATCAATCTGGTACTTATATCGATGTCAAAGTAACGCCAATTTTCTTCATTCTTCGCTGATATAAAGCTAAACTGTAGCTGAATGCCCGGTTCGTATTTACTGCTTTACGCACACAAAAGTACTGAAGGCATTTTGCAGTTAACCTTTGGGTGATGCAGAAATAAATAGTGATAGTTACAATAATAAAGTTTTGTGATATAAACCACGGAATGAAGCCGAAAAATTAAGGTACTTGTTTTCATAAAGGGATTGTCTGACTTCAGAAATATTGTCTAGGCGTAGACACAGCCTTCATTTTGTTGTTTTTAAGCCATTAACACAAGAATCAAACTACGAAAAGCTTTTAATTGTACAACCTTTGTTTATAGGTTTTAATCTTTAATGTTCGATCCGACATTGAAGCTCCAAAAAAAAATTAAATCTTCTTTAGATTTTAAAGGATCAGTATTTAAAAAAAAAGAATTGGCCACTATCTACATGCTCCATTCAAAACAGCGAAAAAACGAAACAGTCTCGAAAAACAGGTAAACCTTTTAAATTAAACAAATCTACATATATGTGAGGAGCTCGTGGCTTAATAATAACAGCCGCACGGGTCGATCTTCAAGGTTAAGCAACGCTTGCCGAGGTCGGTCCGTGGATGGGTGACCAATTCAACATACCGAGTTTCCTCCGTGACTCGGAAAGCACGTTAAGCCGTTGGTCCGGCCTGTCATTTGAAGATCTTTGACAGTCGTTACGGGTAGTCAGAAGCTTGAGATCTGTCACCAGTCTTGCCAAGGGGTATCGTGTTACCCAGTTACTGGGTTGTGGAGGTCAGATAGGCAGTCGCTCCATGTAAAACACTGATACTCAGCTGAATCCGGTAAGACTGGAAGCCGACCCCAACAATAATTGGTAAAAGGCTAGGCAGATGATGATGATTGTGGTATCACAATACTAGGCATATATGTAGATTTTAGCTCCATCATCAAACACCGAGCACATCCAGCTCAAAGATCTCACATAATCGAGTAACCACAAACTATTGTGTAGACGGCCATCAGCCATGATTCCCACATCGACATACAGCCATCACAGTCGTCACATCAACCATTAGCGATACGACGTAACGCAATTTGAGGAACTGCTCGCTTGTCGACGTCGCAGTAAAGGGCCACTTACACTAGGACAAGAAAAGTTCGGCGGGTTCGGCGGAGACTCTCTCGTTAGGCGTCTTCGCCCAGTGTTAACATTTAAGGTCATTCAGGTCTTCGAATTCCTTTTGAAGGAAACATCCTCCACTGTAATCGACCCAATCACCATGGTAACGGAAAAAGGCCTCGATTAATATCAATAAATACCAAGTAGTTTTCTTGTCTTTTAGAAAATCATTTTCACTGATAAAAATATATTTTTTCTGGTACCTGTTTACGGAAGCTGGCAGGCTGATGGCAGCTGTCACCTCTATGCAAACAATTTTTCGACCTTGCAGCCTTCCAAACTCCTCTGGAGTCGGTTGTTCGACCAGTGTAAAAGAGCCTTAAGTTTCTAGGAACTGCGCCCGCGCAACCAACATGCGGGCGCGTGATGGCGCGCAGTTATGTGCAGGCTTTGTGGTACAGTTGGTAGTTTTAGGCATTATTGGTAAATGACATGTGTATGACTGTATGCGTACTGCCTTGGAATGCTGAGTGACTCCTGAGTAGCTCGTGTTTAGAATTCAGACAGGTGCATTAACAGTAGAATATTTATAATAGGGACCATTTTTAACGCCAGACGGCAAAAGAGGGATGTTATAAGTTTGACGTGAATTGCTGTGTATCTGTGTGTCTGTCTGTGGCATCATAGCTCCTAAACGGATGAACCGATTTTGACCCCGATTCAAACAGTAAAACGCCCATAACCTTTGAATGGCTGCACCGATTTTATTCAAACATAGCTAAGAACACTCTCGACAAAATTACCTTTCAAACAAAAAAAAACTAAATCAAAATCGGTTCATTCGTTTAGGCGCTATGATGCCACAGACAGACACACAGATACACAGCAACACACGTGAAACTTATAACACCCCTCTTTTTCCGGCGGGGGTTAATAAGTACCCTTCAGTACATTGAGTTAATCTTCGAAGTCATCCATTCTTTCTATCTTATAATTTAGATTGAAAACAAATTTCGCCGACTAGAATGTCAAGTTTATTATTTATATAATACATCGGTCTCAGTGCAAAAAATATACTGTTTCATTTAATCACTAGCTCCTGCCAGCGGCTTCACCCGCGGACGGAACCCTGACCAAAACATCGGCATGAGATATGAGCGTTCCTATTGGTCTAGCGGCACTGGTGGCGCATGAATTACAGTAGTGAATACGCCCAGATTTTAGAATAAATTGTTTATAAAATCGAATATTGGTCTTTTGAAAAAAATAATTCTAAAAAAATGTTCGTTATTAAATTGTCTATCCATTAGTGTTAGTACAAAAAAATATCAATGAACACTTTACGAGGAGATGCATAATATCAATAATTATTTCTCATTTTTATGTGTTTTTGGAAGTAGATTAGTGAAATCTATACAACATTAAAAAAAAAAACTACCATTTTAGAATCAATATTATGTATAAATTTAATGTATTTTTATTAATTGATATTTCTTTTTAGATAACGAGTAGATAGCTCCTAAAAACAGCACAAAAACGGCTTGCGCGGCGTTTTGCTCGGGGTACCGCCTTAAAGTCGAAAATTATCCTGACGGAACATATTCCCAGGATAAAAAGTATACTATGTGCTATTCCTGACTATACTCTATCTGTGTGCCAAATTTCATTCAGATCCGTCCAGCCGTTTGAGCGTGAATAAGTAACAAACATACATATACTCACAAAATTTCGCCTTTATAATATTAAGTGTGATATAGATATTTGCTGTGTATCTAAATACATGAACAGGTTAATTGGAGAAACACATTCCAATGCAAAATGTCAAATACTTCGTTATTTATTTTTATAAACCAACATGACACCTAATGCTGTTAATTTATAAAACATAAAAAGTGTTTGACCTTAGATATGCTAGTATTATATTATCTGTGTCTTAGGTATCTCCACCGTGAATGAGATAAAAAAACAAGCTGATATCTTAGTTTTAGTAGAAAAATATTCTCGTTAGAAGACTAGTTTAGCTTGTTTTAAAATATCAACTAAATTAAGGTAAATGTGGTGTGTGAATTAAGCACATAAAATGAATGCTAAAATTCACGGCTAAATCGCAGACGTGTTAATGAAAATGGTGTGTTGTCTCCTAAATATAACGTTATAAACATATTTCTTTTTCATTTGTTGCTTAGCTAAAGTTCTCGAAATATATGTAGGAGAACTGAATTTAACCCCTTACCTCGACCAGCCTAAACTACAAATATAAATTGGAATTGTCAAATCGTGTCGATGCTTGGATTAAGGAATTTTTATTAACTTAATAAAATATACAACTGAATATTTCTAATCTTATGACTAATAACAAAACAAAATTACATACAAAGGGGAGAAGGAAAAGGGCTCATTGCGCATCAAAAAATTCGTCTACATCGATGTCAATGGGAAACGTGCCCAAAACGCTGGCAGCATTGCCACGTTGAATGGCAATGCTGATCCTCTGGCTGAAGAAAAGGCCAGCCCTTGGTTGGATAGGCAACAATGAAACCTGCAGAATTAGGTAAAACCTTATCCTGTCAGGCACGGATACAGGGGGGTAGCAACAGGGGCAATTGCTTCCCCCTAGGCCTCGACCAAACTGGTAGTAAAGGTGAACAGAAAATCTATCTAGATCCGAAGTGGGGTGCAAAATGTTCGATGAAAAATTGATAAAATTCCTGATGTTTTTTAAGTATGGTCAAAACCTGAGCTATATCATCTATCTATGAATTCCTCTTGTCGTGTGTTGAGTGTTTTAAAACCACTGTGGTTTTCAAGCTTTAACTTCGTCATAAATTCTAATACGACCCCAAATGGTTATCGGACGGTTATTAATACGATCCCAAATGGTAAACGAGCATTTTTTTCAATGACAGCCCCTAGAGACCCGTTTGCCGCCCTCTGAGCGAATTTCTGGATCCGCGCCTGCCTGTAGTGCACCAAAAGGTGGATAATGTTTTCAAATATTGTGTTAAAAACATGAGGATATTGATCCTTCTCACGTAAAGCTGCGTCAGCATAGTATATATCCTGCTACTTGTCATGCGCCTCGGATCACCTCGGTCGCTCAGCCGAGTAAACAAGCAGTCTCAGTTTTGTGTATAGTGCATACAAAACAAGGTTTTTTTAGCGTTTGCGGCTGTTCAAACGGATGGACGAAATTGTAGTTAGAAAATCATTACAGGTAAAATACTTTGAAAAGAAATATGAATGGTTACAGAAGTAGTCACTTATTTGGCCTTTTTCGAACAAATTCTTGTTATATTCTACGACAGAAAAATTTACAAGCTTGTTATAAATCATTAGAGAAGTATTTTGTTTAGATAGTAAAGCTTCTTGAGAAAAAACTTTTCCGAGAAAATAGACGTCTCTGGGATTTTACCGATAATAGGGTAGTTAAGGGCCTACATACCCTTTAGTGGCGTATAACGGTAACTTAACGTATAACGAATAGTTTTTAAGTTATCCTTAATAATGCGTATTTTCATTTACAAGGTACCAAAACTAAAAAGGGAAACATGAAAATCTTTTTAACAAAAACCTTAAACAGAATTCCAAAACAAAACACTACAAAGCGAAAAATAACTTACTTTTCGGCAGTGGGTGACAAAAACGAAAAAAAAATGGTACCAAAGACACCGACTTCCAAAAAGAAAGTTGTTTTTCGCTTTGTAGTGTTTTGTTTTGAAAGTCGATTTAATGTTTTTGATAAAATGTTTTTTGATGATGCAATATTACATCATTCATACTAAGAAAAATATAAATGGACCTACTAATACAGGCAAGCTAAATCATGGAGACGTGATCTCAAATACAGCTACTGAAAATAATCGTAAATATTGCTGCCTGCTTTGTTTTACAAAATTCTGAGAGCAACACACGTTCATTGTTCCTCAACCAATATTTTGCCATAGTTAACTCAAACCCGTACAAGGCGAACGTAAATAAAGATGAATATTAAAATCCACAATACCAAGGTCAGACTCGAACCCACGGACCGTGCAAGCAAACACACATCCTCCGGAAACTGAGTCATTGGTGACGTCAGCAACTCAATACTATTTTAAGAAAATTGGTAGTGGGAATTTGAAGTGTAAAAAAGTTTTAATTTACATTCGGGGTATTTAATTATAGTCTATGGACAAAGATAATTAGATGAAATTATTGTTTTAAGGTGATGAAGAATATAGTTCCATTGTGTATTTTTTTTTTATTTTGTGACAGAGACACTGGAGTTCATATACAAGTATAAATTGAAGCCATGGTAACAATATTACCCAGTCAGCGCGGTACGTATGCTCCTTCTCATCAAAAAAATAATAAAAAATATCAAGGACGAAAACATTACTTAAGTACCGTCTCGCAAGCTCTACTGAGGTCCTGGATTCTTGGCTACGGCAAATTGTTATTTGGTTTTTCTACCTGGAATGCCTCAGTGACAATCCGAAGTCTGTATTTGTGCCAGGTTGGTGGCAATAGAATATACTTTATTGTACACCAAAAATAAATAAAAATCTCTTTTATCTACACTCACAACGTAATATTCTAAATATGAATTCAAAAAATATTGCATAAACACGTACTTTATATTCGTGGATAGGTAAAATAAAAAAAAAATACCATTACAGAGCAACATTTTCCTTCGATTTTCAAACAACTGCATCATAAAATAACTTTTTAATTTTTATAGCACACTTTTACTTTTTCATTTATTGGCGCTGGGCTCATTGATAATTTATGGGCTCATTGACAGTCATGGTGCAATGAGAATCTAAATTGCCCGCCATACTGCATATTTTTTTCCGTTTCCACTTTTATTTTATTTCAACTGTATGAGTGAAGATAAAATAGTGTATGCAACGGCATATAATTAGGTATTAAAACACTCGCGTGTTAATATTATCCCACCGGTGATAAACACACGCTCGTGTTTTAATAACCCTTATTATATGACCATTGCATAAACTACTATTACAAGAAAACTTATTTCTATGGTACAAAGCTGGAGCGATATCTACAAGACAACCAGGCAAATGGTCTGGCCTCCTATTATTTGGGTCTAAACTTAAATGGCAAAATTTTGGTGCACTTCGAGGACTACAGGCGTATATATTTATTTACTTGACTACTCCTATTACCTCAAAATTCAGCGAAGCACGTAAATAAAATTATAGTTTTATGTGTAAAAACTTAATACGGTTTCAGATAATTTAATTATGCTTCGAAATTGATGGAGGAACCATAATATTATAATGATTGATGTAAATTACTAATAACGTTCTTAGTTTGTACTATTATTATGTTTGAATGTTAATTCAAGACGAGATGACTCGTGTATGACATCATTGGTAACCTGATGACATAGCTGACATAGATGCAGAATAGTTCTCTTGTAGAGTTGTATACACAAGGATAATCTAGAGGCTTTTCAGTGTTACTATTTCAGATTTGGATGTTGCCACTTTACGTCATAACTGTACTTTAGATGTCATACAGAAAATAGATGTAGAGCGTTTGGTGTCCAGTGCAGTAGATTTGGTCAGCCAGCTCGCGAACATGTATCCTCCGACTGCACAGCATGTTTTTTTATCTTGTTTACGTTTTTTTAAGCAGTCAGGTTTTTTGATTTAATGAATATTTTTTCTGTTTAACGTTTTTTAGTTATTTTTTTTCGAATTAAGTTCATTTAAACATACAAGTGTTATATCTTTTTGAATCGCCTCTTAAAACCTTTTATTTTGATACCCCACACGACGGGATTGGAAGAAAAAAATAATTGGGCCCTCACTATATGGCGCCCAAAAGCCGTCATTTTTGTATTTTTCAATTTTTATGTCGCCAGTGACACTCGCAGGATTAAGACGAATCGATTGACGTACGAATCATCAAAATCGGTCAAAGCGTTTGGTCTCTGGAACGCCATAAAGGAACAAACATACATACATAGACTGATAAACACATTACCCTCCTTCGGCAGTCGGGTAAATAGATGTAGAGCATGTATTTGGTGTCCAGTGCAGTAGAATATAGGAACTATATTTGGTCGGCCACTACTCATATTTTACATGACTTTCTACAATTTGCATGCCTTGGTGCATTCTTAGACTTTAAACAGATCTAAGTTCAAGTAGGGTACTAGAGTAACTACTACTACGGTACTAGAATAACTCGAACAACGCATAAAATAATAATTAAAATGACTTGGCATAAAAACCAACTAAGTATTAATAACTTCAAAATGACTATGAACTAATCAACCAAAAATTTTTTATCATTACAAAAGACAACACACACACAAAGAACCTTTGCAATGATACAATAATGACAACGCTACAAATTAATTACAATTCAATAATGCACTTGATTACAATGTAATGTAATCAACTCGTGCGCAAGACATGTATGTACTTACTTACTTACGTGACCTTGCTGTGACCTTCTTATGTCAGTGGGTGGTTTTGTGCATGCTAGAACTGTCGCCTATTTAATCCCATTATTTTTAAAACTAATCGTGGCTAAATAATAACAGCCGCACTGGTCGATCATCAAGGTTAAGACGGTACCCTGACCAAAAAATCGGCATGAGATATCAGCATTCCTATTGGTCTAGCGGCACTGGTGGCGCATGAATTACAGTAGTGAATAGGCCCAGATTTTAGAATAAAATCTTTATAAAATCGAATTTGGGTCTTCTGAAAAAAAAAATCTACATAAATATTCGTTATTAAATTGTCTATCCATTAGTGTTAGTACAACAAATTATTAATGAACACTTTACAAGGAGATGCATAATATCAATAATTATTTCTCATTTTTATGTTATTTTGGAAGGAGATTAGTGAAATATATACAACATTTAAATAAAAACTAGATCTACCATTTTGGATAAATCTTATGTAGAAATTTAATGTACGTGGGACACTCAGAAAGTTTTGCGAAACTAAAAAAAAATGTTCTATACGTACATATATTTTTATTAAATCTTTTCAAAGTACTTTCCACCAGCCTCTATACAAAGATTCATGCGCCTAAACCAGTTTTCAAAACACTTTTTCCAGTCCGCCGCAGACACCTCGTTTACAGCCTGCTCGAACGCAGCCAGCGCATCTTCCGGCGACGAAAATTGTATCCCTTTGAGCTGATTTTTTATTTTTGGGAATAAAAAGAAGTCACACGGTGCTAGATCAGGGCTGTAAGGAGGGTGACCCAGGAGTTTGACTGGCGTGCTGTCCAGGAAGTCCCTCGTTTTGAGTGCGGTGTGCGCAGGTGCATTGTCGTGGTGGAGCAGTAGCCCGCGGAGCCCTGTGTTTGGTCGCTTGTTGCTTATAACAGAGAAAACTTCTGGCAAACATTTGGTAGTATACCATTCGGCATTAATGCTTCTTTGATCCCGTAAGGGAATTGATACCAAGTGGCCAGTCAAATTAAAAAAGCTAGCGATCAAAATCTTACCCCCGCTTCTAGATCGCTTCACTTTGGTAGGCGTTGGCTCATTTTGAAACACCCAAACAGTCGACTGGCGCTTGGTTTCTGGGTCGTATTGATAAATCCAGGACTCATCACCTGTAACGATGTCGTAAACACGCCGAGACGAGCCTGCTTCAAATTTGTTAAGCATATCACGGCACCATTCCACCCGGGCCTGCTTCTGAGCATCGGTGAGGTTGTGCGGCACCCAGCGTGATACTATCCTCCTCACGCGAAGATGGCTGTGTAGAATCTCGTGAACGCTTCCCGATCCAATCTTCAATATGTGTTGAATCTCCTGATATGTAATTCGCCTATTGTCTTGGATTAAATTTTTCACTGCTAGCACGTTTTCTTCGGTAACAGCCGTCAAAGGGCGACCGCTTCTTTCGTCATCCCCCAAAGTTGGTCGACCGCGCTTGAATTCGTTATACCAACGATACACGGTTGCCTTGGAAGGGCCTTCATCCATGAATGCCATTTGAAGTCTATCGTACGATTCATCCGGTTTCAGGCGACACTTGAAATCGTATAAAATCATAGCTCTAAAATGTTCCCGGCGCAGATCCATATTTCAGTGAGACACAATACTTTGAATTAACTCGCAAAAAATGTGGAGGGAAATTTTGAAATTGGAACTTACTTATTTTTACTTATAAATAATCATATTTTCGAAAAACATTATAACTGGCCAGTCTCCCATATATAAAAACTTTTTTTCGCAATACTTTCTGAGGGGCCTGGTATTTTTATTAATTGATATTTCTTTTTTAAAAAACGAGTAGATAGCTCCTAAAAACAGCACAAAAAACGGCTTGCGCGGCGTTTTCCTCAGGGTACCGCCTTAAGCAACGCTTGACGAGGTCGGTCCGTGGATGGGTGACCATTTCAACTTACCGAGATGCCTCCGTGCCTCGGAAAGCACGTTAAGCCGTTGTTCCCGGCTGTCATTGGAATATCTTTGACAGTCTTTACGGGTAGTCAGAAGATTGAGATCTGACACCAGTCTAGCCAAGGGGTACCGTGTTACCCAGTTACTGGGTTGTGGAGGTCAGATAAGCAGTCGCTCCATGTAAACCACTGGTTCTCAGCTGAATCCGGTTAGACTGGAAGCCGACCCCAAATATAGTTGGGAAAAGGCTAGGCAGATTGATTTTTAAAACAAAAGTAAAATTCCTTAGCTCTTATGAAAACGGCGTTGTTCTTTGGTTTTTCCCATTTCGAATCGAAACTGGACTTCCCCTATTAATCAAGTCGCTCTTAGGGAAGCCCGTCTTGCTTCTTGGACTATTTCTAACAACCTGTTTTTAATCAATGTTGGATACAGTATAGACTGTACCACAGAAACGTTTCCTTCGCCCGAGAACATCCTCAGGCCTTTAATATTTTTAACCCCCGCCGGAAAAAAAGGGGTGTTATAAGTTTCACGTGTGTTGCTGTGTATCTGTGTATCTGTGTGTCTGTCTGTGGCATCATAGCGACTAAACGGATGAACCGCTTTCAATTTAGTTTTTTTTTTTTGTTTTAAAGGTAATTTTGTCGAGAGTGTTCTTAGCTATGTTTGAATAAAATCGGTTCAGCCGTTCAAAAGTTATGGGGATTTTACTGTTAGAATCAGGGTGTTTTCCCAAGATAAAAGTGTCGGGGGTTTTTAAATTGTGAAATTTTACTTGTTAGTATTTGTCAAAAATTATTTGAATAATCGTCAGTCTCACCACAACTATAGCATTCCCAATGCATGGGTGTGATCCACGGCCTTGTTACAACAGCCTTCGAGTCAAGTGCGCAGACGCAGCGTGGGTGGCTCCAACATAATCATAGCGATTCATGGCGTATTGATCGGGCTTTGATTTCGACATGGAGTCTTTTGTTTGAGTTGGCATGTATTATTAGTATTGTTAGATTTATTTATTTATACATAATATTTTTACTTTTCGGATACCTAGATTGCTAGATGACTGGTGTAAGCTTTTTACTAAGCGTGATTTAAAAGTGGATAGGTTCTGTCCAAACTGGAAGGAGGATTGGGTTGCTCACGGAAGATGGAAAGAATGGATGGAGGATGAAGCCTAGGAGTAGGACAGAGAGGGCAATTAAAAAAGAAATTGTTACAGAAGAAAAGAAAGCAAGGAGGGATGGCGTTGCGTTGAATGGCTTCCCACCAGGTGAGCCGATGACCTGGTGAAGGTTGCGGGAATCTGCTGGATGTGGGACGCACGGGACCGATCAATGTGACGACGTTTGGTAGAGGCCTATGTCCAGCAGTGGACGTCCTTCGGCTGATATGATGATTGATGATGAAAATAATCAATTTCTGAGCAATTTTCTCTATTCTCATTGTTTATTTTACTAAACCCCGCCGGAAAAAGAAGAGTGTGTTGCTGTGTATCTGTGTATCTGTGTGTCTGCCTGTGGCAGCATAGCGCCTAAACGGATGAACCGATTTTAATATAGTTTTTTTTTGTTTGAAAGGCGATTTGACGAGA
This sequence comes from Orthosia gothica, assembly GCA_949775005.1. Lineage (NCBI taxonomy): Eukaryota > Metazoa > Arthropoda > Insecta > Lepidoptera > Noctuidae > Orthosia > Orthosia gothica. Next base: position 3,445,310 of record OX459048.1, on the reverse strand, counting down.
GTGTTCTTAGCTATGTTTGAATAAAATTGGTTCAGCAGTTCAAAAGTTAAGCGCGTTTTACTGTTTGAATCGGGGTGTTTACACAGGATAAATGTGACGGGGGTTTTTGAAATTTTACTTGTTTACGACAAATATTATCCTGGATATCCTCCAAGATATACAGGAGTCCAGGGTCGAAACAACGACTAGTCCTGTACAGTTTAACAACATAACCATCGTAGAGTCCTCATTAAACAATTACACAATATCTTCACAACATATCTCCACTTTCAATTATCTGAGGTTATCGTAATAATATCTACGTACTTGTAGGCGAAGGTAAGCCGACGTTCTAGCGTTCTAGCCACCTGGCTAATTACAGCATTATTGAATAGCGTCGTCATGAAAATTCTTGGAATATATAATATATTATGTGACTTACTTAACGTTAATGCATAACAATATAGAGATAAAATCTGAAGATAGTAATTAAAACTCACCTTTACACCTTTTTTAAACCTTATACAAATAAATTATTTGATATATTATAATTTTCAAATAGTTATGCTTACAATGAAAAACATAAAACACCGAAATATATTTCGATAGTGGAAACCGAGTCTTCGACCTTGAACTTAGAAAACTATAAAAACAAGACTAAAATAATGTATTCCTTGAAGTCACAAAAGAATCTCAATATTTACCAAAATCATTTTGTTCAAACAAATATTTCATACAAAAGACATCAACGAGCGTCTTGCGCAAGCGCACACCATTCGACATTCATCCAAACTCGCGTGTGATTCGTGTGAACATAGAAAATTACAGTTTTTTTACCGGTTTTTTTGTACTTCCGTTCATACGAAATTGTAGAGTCGACGGATCGAAGGCAAATATTGATTTTAACCGGTCGAGTAAAAAAACATACCTAAAGCGTGATCTTTTTTCCGAGTGAGAGAGTTCCTTACAAAAAAAAAAGGAGAGTATTTTTTTTAACCATAGACATTTACATTTTGAGTCACTTCATCGTCATAAACCATTGATACAGATATGAGTTAGTAAGTAGTATAAAACAGTGATTCACTGTTCACGTGTATGTACTACGGCACGTGAATCACGGTTTCTTCGGAGTAAATGTTTAAAATGCGAACAAGGTTCAAGTCTGGTGACATTTAGAGTCAAAACGTGTGTAATGGGAAATACAATACACCAAACCCTAGCTTTTCCTTTTATACAAACGGAGAAAATCCAAATTATAGCTGTAATTTAAATCTTTGACAGAACGCTTCAAGTTGCTAGAAAATGAAACTAGTACTGAAAACCCTAATATAAAAAAAAATTACAAAAAAAATACTACCGACTTCCAAATAAAACTACAAAGTCAAAAATAACTTTGGGTGTATTTCGTAGGTACCAATTTATTGCGGAATGGACACTGAGCACCGACGTCCAAAAATAAAGTTATTTTTGATAAACTGTGTTTGTATAAACAATAAACAGACATGCGATCGCAGCAATCCCGAGAGATTTGCCGTTATTTATTGAAGAGTTCTGTTGTATATCTTCGAAGTTCTTCATCAGATCTTCACCAAATTAATATGAGGCATATACTCGTACTCATTCAAACAAAAAAGAATTTTCAAAATCGGTCCACAATTCACGGAGATATCGGTGAAAATACACAAATAAAAAAACGTAATGCTGAACATAGTACCTCCTCGTTTTTGGGAAGTCGGTTCAAAATAACTTGTATATGTCTAGAAATCATCATCATCATATCAGCCGAAAGACGTCCACTGCAAGTCATAGGCCTCCCCCAAGCGATCCAGTGCGTCCCGCATCCAGCGGATCCCCGCAACCTTCACCAGGTCATCGGTCCACCTAGTGTGAGGCCGTCCAACGCAACGTCTTCCGGTTCGGGGTCGCCACTCCAGAACTTTTCTACCCCATCGGTCATCGGTTCTGCGAGCAATGTGCCCTGCCCACTGCCACTTATGTTAGTCTGTCTAGACATAAGAGAGAGTATTGTTCCTACAGAATAACGGTAAAGAATATAAATAAATCAAATGTCAGTAAGACAAAATTTAAAATTTACTCGATATTTTGCGTTGCCCATTTCACCACGGAACCCCAAAACTAGCCAATAAAAGATAATAGGTGCAACAAACTTTGGCTGCCCGCTAATTGTTTAGACTCCGCTATCCGCTAGATACGGCTTTACAACGCGGTAACAGAAAAAATATTATTGGCTACGGAGAATTCACGGCTTTTAGAATTTATTTCTGACAGAAAAAGGGTAAAAAGCTGGTTGATTAGGCTTGAAATCTGTGTATGGTTATGCAAGATATAATATTTATGATTTCTTCTATTTCCATAGGCAAAAAAAATCTTTAAAAATAATATACATCTGGTTTTGGTCAGCCAGCTCGCGCATATGTATCCTCCGACTGCACAACACGATTTTCTTCTTGTTTACGTCTTTTTAGTTGGCTTTTTAAGCAGTCGGGTTTTTGTTATTTTTAAATAAATAATTTTGTTATTTTTTTTTTGTATTAGGCACATTTGAACATATAAGTATAATATATTTTTGTAATCAATCCTCTTAAAACCCTTCATTTTGATACCCCACACGACGGGTTTGGTTGAAAAAAAAATGAGCACCCACAATATGGCGCCCAAAAGCCGCCATTTTTCTATTTAGCAATTTGAAGGTAGCCAGTGACACTCGCAGGGTTAAGACGAATCGATTGACGTAAGAATCATCAAAATCGGCCAACGCGTTTGGTCTCTAGAACGCCATAAAGGAACAAACATACATACATACACAGACTGATAAACACATTACCCACCTTCGGCAGTCGGGTAAAAAATAGGTGAAAATCTGATTGATTGGGCTTACAATGTGTATGTACTTATAACCATGCAAGATTTTTTATGATTTCTTTTTCAACAAATGCATAGATTTGCAGTATGGGTTTTTTTATAGAATTTGGTACATCGTTACCAGGAAAATCGTAATGATGTAGCGGGGAAAACATTATTCCAACGTCAAGTATATTTTTTTTATTAAAGTATTTTAGAGAAGGCAGTCCGGTCGCTGATTTTCCTACTAATCGTGTTGATTACGTAATTTATTTTCGCAGCCTTGTTGATGTAGCGATTTACGTAGAATTAGATGACCAAATAATAAATTGAATAGAGATCCGCCCAAGTTTCTGAATTGAGAATTTGAAGAATGTTTCAAGCCCAACTTCAATTGCAAAACTGGTCAGGTGTTCAGGGTAAAATAGACTTTGATAAACCCTCAACTTCCAATTCTAGAAATCATATTGCTTAACAAACAAACACTCATCGGTTTGGGTATTGTGTTCTTACATAAATTCACACCTTTTTCCCATGAGAGTATGCAGTGTTCTCGAACCTTCGTTGTCATCTCTCAAAACTAATTTTCTACCAAGACAAAACCACTTTTTACCCTCATTAAAACATTCACACAGAATCCAGTTCCAATGATAACGAGTCTAACACTAAACGTGTCCCCCGCACATACTCGTCTTGTATGGAAATGTGAATAAAAACCAGTATGCATGCTAATTCGCTGGCCATCTTGAAGCGAGCTGTGTTATGTAAATATGTTAGCGGAACTGGTGTGATGAGGCAATGGTGTGCCTTGTAACTTGTGTGGCGTTATGTCATTCATACTATCTGCTTGGCTATCGGAAGTTTAGTATTCAAAAGGTTGCTTTATGAGTAAGTGTGTACCGGTGGGCCCTCCGCCCTCTTGCCAGCTTGCTCAATTTTAGGGTACCTCACCAGACCACGTTATTAATTGGTTGTAGTGAAAGCAGACAACAGTGAAAACAGACTGGAGAATATTTATTTATCGCACAAAATTATTAGAAGAATACACACAGTACAGTATTGACACACAGCGTTTTTTAGAAGATTATAACAAGATTATAAGACGATGGTCATAGTAACAGACAGTAACTAGCCTCGGCGGGCTCTAAAGATGAAGTGACGACTGGGAGGAATGAGTGTGCATGGGAAGGAGAATGTGGCGTTCTGAATTTGAATAGAAATTCGAATGATAATGTGAAAAGTAAATGATGATGTGGCCTGCTATAAAAAAGGTTGCCAGTAATAAGTGATCGGAAGAGTATGGAAAAATATGTATGGAAAAAAATACTTTTTGCAAAAAAATACAACCGACTTCCAAATAAAAACACTACAAAGTGAAAAATAACTTCAATTTCGAAAGTCGGTGTTCTTGTTTTCGTTTCTTGGTTTTTTGACACCGACTTCCGAAATTGAAGTTATTTTTCACTTTGTAGTGTTTTTATTTGGAAGTCGGTTGTATTTTTTTGCAAAAAGTTTTTTATTTTCACTTTTTAGTTGTGGTACATAATGGACCAGTTAATGGTACCATTAATGCCCAAAGTGAAGCCAGAAATGATTAACCCAATAACATGAAACTTAAACAAAACCGATGGAATAATAGTATACCAAGGTGAACTGTTTACACCTGCGTACCCCTTTAGAGCGTACTAGTGTGATGTTATGCTATGAAATGGTGTAAACAATAAACATAAATGCGATTGCAGCTATCCCGAGTGATTTGCCGTCATTTATTAAAGAGTTCTGATGTATATCTCCGAAGTTCTTCATCAGATCTTGATGGAAATTAAATGGGACCACATGACAAGCAGCAGCTTTCAAATAAAAATCATCAAAATCGGTTCACCTAGAAACAAGTTCTGAGGTAACAAACATAAAAAAAAACAGTCGGATTGATAACCTTCTCCTTTCTGGTAAGTCGGTTAACAATAAAGCCTGTGTTCTGGCCAACTTAGGGGCCGGCTCCACGAGCGGGAGAATCGCGGCGATATTATCGATTGCCACGTATAACATCGCCGCGATTGTTTCGCTTGTGAAAACGGGCCCCAAGAAATTGTATAGAAATACGTGGCACAGACGATAATGTCGCCGCGATTCTCTCGCTCGTGGAGGCCCCTTATTGAACAAGATGCAGTGCAGTGCGAAATACTTGCCAGCATTTTTCCAGCTTTTGCATAACCCATAACATAATATTAATATATGATATCTATCTGTGTAGCCTATTTTGTCCCACAGCTGGGCAAAGACCACCCAATACATTACTATTATTAAAATGTCATTAACTTTAAATTGCAACATGCCAATCTAGTTTTGGGCTCGTAAGACAAATGATTGATGACCATGAGAAGCGAGACGGAGCTACAAAATACTTCGAAAGAAACAGCGAAACAAAGAAAATATCTGAAGAAATAAGTGGCCCATACCTACTCATAATTTCGACGAAAGACTACTAGGCCTCAATGAAACATCGCCTCATTAATCGGTCCTGTTCTTCTCACAGCCAGCAGCGGTGCGGCCCTCACCAGGTCAAAGTAACCCAAATTACCATGCTAATAAATAAACCTCTTTTTCCTCATCTCATTAAAGAAAAACATGCGCCAATCGCTGTACCAATCATATCAGTTGCGTGCCGGCCCTTAAATCACAATAATTGGCCCTAACGACACATGTCATAAGTAATGACTGACCATTCTATAATAACACAAGTAATACCTGTAAAAGAATACCGCTCACAGTTTGTATTTGACGGTGGATACTAAAAAAATATGATGTGCAACGATAATTATAGCTTGAGGCAGCCACGGAGTTGTGGTACTGATGGAAGAAAGGACAGAAGGTTTACTTGCACCAGTGAGTCCAGCAGCTTTTAAAATAAATGTCATCTGTCTCAAGGTGTCAAAAAATAAAAGGCCTGTTTGGAAAGCTTTAAAAATACTTTATAATACTTAAACTTGATGCTTGCGAATGATACTCGTTGTTATAGTTTATGGGTAAAATAGTAATTATTTAGGATTATGAATTTGATTTTTCAATTTCTTAAGTAGACAGTTATCGTGGCATGTAAAATGAGAAACGTCAACGGACTTCTTAGATCGTGACGACTTTAATGGTAAGTGATGATGTGGTCGACGGTGAAGCACGCTTGTCTAGAAATAACCTGTTCGCTCTTGACTTAAAGACCCCTAGGTTGTAGCTATCGGGAAACACAGACTCTGACTGAGAATTCCTTAGCTGTACGCACAAAGAAAGTATTCTCAAAACATTTGGTGCGTATGGAAGGGATGTCCACCATGTACCGATGGCGCATCGCTGTTCATCTTGTAGTCTGCTGATGGGACGGGGTAGGCTAGTTAGGATACTAAATAGCGTCTCTCTGCGTTTAGACATGTTTCTTGCTCCTTGGCAAATTCCAGACTTAATGTAGGTATTGTCTTACGTGTACCTTGTGCCGCAAACCAGAGCCGTTACAAATCAACCAGGATTGTGAATATGTGTGTGATCAATTTTAAGGGGTCTCGCTGAGTGTGGCAATTTGTGACTACATTTAATAACATTTGTTTTATATTCAAATTCAATTTATTGCATCCATAATGTACATACAAGTGGTAAATATAAGTTACAGAAACAATTATGGACCCTGTCGGGCACAGCATTATTCTAGATACAGGCGATGTCTAGGAGCGAGGAATAGCGCTCAATATTATCCTAATCTTTACACTCATTCATTCTGCATTTTAGTTATCTAAAAACATTAAGTACCAGTAAAAAAATTAGATGTGTCAATGAATCCATATTAATATTATAAATGCGAAAGTTACTCTATCTGTCTGATACCTTTTCATGTTTAAAACGCTAAACCGATTTGATTTAAATTGATACAGAGATAGTTTGAGACTCTGAGAAGGCAATATGATAGATTTTGTCCCGGAAATCATCCTTAAAGAGGTGAAAAGGGGGTTAAACCAATAATTTATCAAGTACCTACTAATGCTACGCAGCCGAAATCGCGGCAAACACCTAGACTTAAAACTTGTTCAGAGTTAAAGAATTAGTTCATAAATTGTTGTCAGACAGGCAAATGTGACCATCAGAACACTCAGGTTGAATGTCAAAGCTGCACCGTTGTAGGTTTTAAAGTAAGGTCAGGGTCACGTCGCTCTTTTCGTAGTCTGAGATGTTTAGACGAGATGAGCAAATACTACAATCCAAAGTTACTTCAAATCTTGTAAATCAACCAGACTAGCGTTATAACAGGTCGCCCGCCATTGACCTGGTGGTCCAATATAGAAATAGACCTCATGTTATCCCAATTGCCAGCACATACAACCCGAGACTGAAAGTTTTGGCGCCGGAAAGTGAAGAAACTCGACCCCTAATGGGGCCAATGAAGGAAGAAGATGAAGAACCAGCATAGCCATAGCAATTTTTAAAGTTAATTATTTTAGCAATATCATTCCATGATTACTTAAGTTTCCTTTTATGCTGCAGCTCTTTTTTATACCCTATATGACGTGCCAACTGCAATAAAAGACTTCTTACAATGTTTTGTTTTCATTCGAAATGGTCCTTCTGTCCATACCCATACATTGGTATAACAATAAAATGTAATTTTATAATCAACTGCGACGTGCAAGTGTGAAGTAACTGTAATTACTGTTGTACATGCGTTTTGAGTGCGTTTTGCGTGCGGTTTGTGTGCGTTTTTTTGTTTTCTTTAGTGATGGGCGACTAGAGCTGTCACGATGTACCTACTACGATCTTTATACAGACTTGTTTTAATAATGTGGGTAGTTTAAGTGGAAACATAGAAGGGTTGCATTGAGAACGATCTTTAATGTCAGGTGTACGCGGTAGAGTACTAAGTATACCAATGTAGACCGCACTGGGAGAGTCATCATCATCAGCCTATTAATGTTCCCACTGCTGCGACACAGGCCTCCTCTCTGTGAGAAGGGATGGTATGGAATCCACCACAGTGCGGGCTGGTGGATGTCACATGTCTTCGAATTTTCGGTTCTAGGACATGCCGCTTTCCTCACGAACTTCGCCTTCACCGTTTTTGAGAGCAGAGGTGATAAAATAATTTACACAATGTAAAGCGCCTGCCCAGGTTCGAACCCGCGACCTATAACTTGTAAGTCGCGGCCAATACCACTGGGCCACAACTGCTCTTGCTTATTGGGAGAGTAGAGTACTAAAACTTCAAGGGTAGAGTAACTAGCCCCGCGGGCAAGCTACTCTACCACTTGCCTTGCCCTACCACAGCGCCCACTCTACTCTACCGCACACTACCGCCTACTCGACCCTTGTATACGTATAGTAGAGTGGAACTTGTACAGACTTGCCATTGACAGACGATATCCGAGTACCTAACTAAAATACTCTAAAATAAACTACTAAAGTACTCAAATTACTCTACTAAAATATAAAAAACATGTAGACAGTTGCTCTACTGACTTTGGTAGAGTACTTAGAATTTGGGCGCGGGGTTGGCGCAGTGGTTGAGTGATTGACTGCTGCGCTGCGGTTCGATTTCCACACGGAACAAATATTTGTTTGACCTACAGATAGTTGTTCCGGCTCTGGGTGTTGTGTATGTGAGTTAATATGTTTGTAAACGCACCCACGATACAGGAAGAAATTCCTAGTGTGGGGCAGTGTATATAAACTCCACACACGCGTTGCTAGTGTAGAAGATAACGGAGGCCTTAGTGCGAGTTATTACTCACGGTCAATCGCGTTAACGTAAACGTCAATTTGTATGGAAACTGGATAAGCGCCGTCTGGGGACGGTAAGGAAAAACTGCTTTTTTGTATACATTTTGACATAAGAGATCGTTTTCATTGACGCGATTGAGTGTGAGTCAAAACTCGCACTAAGGCCTCTTCGATATTTAAATTGCTCGTTATTACGTTGGTTTAAAAGATAGGCTAACGTATCTAGTCAGTATTTTTTTCTTTAGGTCTTTATTTCATGAAGAGATTGAGAATATTTGAGTAAGGTTAAGTTTCGGGTTTTTAAGAACATTCGCAAATTGATAATTAATAAATTTATCATTAATCATTCAAATCTTGAGTTTGAACTTGCTGAATTCTAAATGGTAAGAGAATGACTGATGATGATTACTGAAGAGCGGCTTTCAAAGATGCAACAAAGTTTTTTTTTTTTTTTTACAAACATCTTTATTTTATTCTCTGCGTCTGCACAACACTTAAAAATAATAAACTTTATAATGTCAACGACCTAAAAGGCGATATGTCACCGATCCATGTTCGAATTAAGAATTGAGAAATAACGTTTCATCCAAAACTAGAAGCCCGTAGGCGGGAACAAGCATTTGCATATAAATTGGAATTAGATGTCCATTTCAGAGATGTTAATAACTGAACTTACTTTAAAATCACTGTCCAATGAGAGATTATATAAATTGAGTAGGTATCCGTCCGAGCGCTTTTTAGTTTTGATAAAAGCTCTCCCATTTTGCTGGGAAATTTGTCTTCTATCAAGAGATTGCCACTATATTTTTTTGAAGAGAATGACGATAATGAGATCATTGCCCAATGTTCTAAATTTTTGATGATAGATTCGTAAAAGTAAATCTACCAAAAGCTACCAAAATATTTTTTCTATTTTACTATTTTCTCAAAAACATGCAACCCATACCTACATTCTTGCGTTTGAAATCTTTTCCAAGCAAAACACTTTCTTCTGAGTGCTTCACTCAAATAAACCACAAACACATTACTTCAGCACACGTTCAAAATAATGAAAATAAGCATTTTTTGTCACATCACTTACATATTTTATCATTATTATAAAATACTTTAAATTTTTGCACTATTAAATCTACGGTCAACAAAAACTGACTTTTAGCGCGCGCTTGAGAACTGCATGTTATTATTATATTGTTTTTACCCGCGATCCGGCACGCTTCAACATTCGCAGAAAAAACGTTTTAAAAGGACACTAGGCTGAGGCAATTTGCGAAGTGCACGCGACGCCATTGCATATCTTCACGCGTTTGAAAAAGGAATATGGAAACTGACGATATGTACTTAGATGTTTTTAGATGGTAATACCCAATGATATTCAAATAAACAGATACGTTATACACTCACAAAACAATTGAAAAAAGTGTTCCGCGCAGCAGCGGCAGCACACATACACACTTTCATTCATCTGACATTTCACTACAAGTCGAAAGGGATGGCATGATAAAACCAACAAGAAAAAAAGAGACAGCTAATGTTTGTCACATGCGTGTGAATGTAAACAAACATTATTCTGACTACCAATGTATTTTTCTTTTTCTAACCTCCAAATATCAGAATATTAGGAAAACCAATTGAAACAATGATATTCAAATAAACAGATATGTTATAAGCGCGCGCATTGTGAAGACTCGAATAGGAGACAATTGTATACTTTAGTCTTTAGTTTATGTCACGGATGGCGAAGAGCGATACGCTTTGTTGAAACAAAATCAAAATTAAAAAAATGACATCGTGTGTATTTAGAAAGTGCACCAATTGCAATACCAAATTACATAAAACAGAAGGGATCTCATACCATATGTAAGTACGCAATACACCTCAATTTACTAATTTATTTAATTTTTTTTCCTAATATTATGATATTTGGAGGTTACAAAAAGAAAAAAACATTGGTGGTCAGAATAATGTTTGTTTACATTCACACGCAAGTGACAAACACTAGCTGTCTCTTTTTTTCTTGTTGGTTTTATCTAGCCATCCCTTTCGACTTGTAGTGAAATGTCAGATGAATGAAAAGTGTGTATGTGTGCTGCCGCTGCTGCGCGGAACACTTTTTTCAATTGTTTTGTGAGTGTATAACGTATCTGTTTATTTGAATATCATTGAATTGAAATAAATTAGTAAATTGAGGTGTATTGCGTACTTACATATGTTATGAGATCCCTTCTGTTTTATGTAATTTGGTATTATAATTGGTACACTTTCTAAATACACACGATGGCATTTTTTAATTTTGTTTTTATTTCAACAAAGCGTATTGCTCTTCGCCATGCGTGACATAAACTAAAGACTAATGACAATGCGCGCGCTTATAACATACCTATCTGTTTATTTGAATATCATTGGTAATACCTATTTCTTTTGTGTGGTTCCAAATCCAAGGACCAAATAAAGAAGAATGATTATATAGCCAAAATAAAGATAGATTAAATACAGAGTTAACAGAAGATAGGGTTGTTCTTAGCCGGCAACCACACTGCCATTGAATCTCTATCTCCAGCCGGTACATTATATTTTTGGCGTACCATAAAACAATTCTGGCGTATAAAAGTACCATTGATAATAATATCTGGCATCCCAACCATAAAAATAGCAAAAGCGACAATCGGAAAAATATAAAGATTGCGAAATTTACAGCTGCAGTCGCGCCATAAATCTCTATTCATAGACAAGTAACATGGCCGCTTATTCTATATTGTCTCTGGTCCACATGAATTCGTTTTATTCGCTTATTAACAAGGTAATCATTGCGGGTGATTTAGACTTTAATTTGATTAAAATAAAGGTTATATTGGAATGTGATTTCAGGATATAATAAATTTGTTTTGTAAAGTGCATAGCGATGACAATCTTTGCTGAGATACCCCGCGGTTTTATTGGTCGCAATAGAGAAGCAAAAATATGTTTATCAGTGAAATATTTATTTACATTACTTTAAGAATTTTATGTTTATTTTATGATTTATGCAATATTCGCTATCTTTATAAAAGTTTGAGTTACGTTTTTATGATATAATATTTTTGATTCAGATAAACTCAGGTGAGGATTGTAATAAAAATAATATAGGTGCAATCATGGACACAAACTACAAATCAATCAATCTGCCTAGACTTTTCCCAACTCCATTGGGGTCGGCTTCCATTCTAACCGGATTCAGCTAAGTACCAGTGTTTTACATGGAGCGACTGCCTATCTGACCTCCACAACCCAGTAACTGGGTAACACGGTACCTTCTTGGCTAGACTGATGTCAGATCTCAGGCTTCTGACTATCCGTAACGACTGTCAAAGATCTTCAAATGACAGCCGGGACCAACTGCTTAACGTGCTTGCCGAGGCACGGAGGAAACTCGGTATGTTGAAATGGTCACCCAACCACGGACCGACCTGGTCAAGCGTTGCTAAACCTTGATGATCGACCAGCGCGGCCGTTATTATTTAGCCACGAGATCCTCACCAGACACAAACTACAACAAAAGAAAAAATTGAAACCAACATAAAAATGTCGTACCTTTCATTTTCATTGCATAAAGTACCTACAACCACAAAGTACGTAAGCGGCGGCGCGCCGCAGACAGAGGGGCCACTACGAACAAAGCGTCATTTTGCACACACACTTTGACAATGCGGTTTTACAGGGGATTTTGGACAATATTGGACCGAGCTCAGTCGCGGCTGTCATGATTATGAGTGCTTTGTGTGGGCGTTTGTCATACTACTGTAACTAGGTTGGTTGCATTGGATGGGTTACCTTTATTATTTGTTACAGACCGAATTTACTTTTTTGTATTTGATTCTTTCTTTGAATATTTTTTTATGTTTTAAAGGTCATAAAATCTTTCAAGATAACACATTAGAAATTCATTATCTAGGATTATAATAAATTAATTAAGTCCATAGACGAAATTGGGAACTTGTCATAATAATATGGTTCAAGTCATACAGCTTACAAATATGTTTCCTCCGATTGCACAGCATAATTTTCTTCTTGTTTAAGACCTTCTTTGGATTTTTTGATTTTATTAGGTACCTCTTTTTCACCTTTATATTTTTGTAGAGCTTGGTGCATTAAACAATTTAATTTTTTAAGTGGGATCATTATTACACTATTACTACGTCTTGTTACTCTCCAATCTTCGTCGTATGTGGCGTAATATTAAATGTTTCGTGATATTAAATGGATATTTGATGCCCTGTCTACCCTCTAAGGCACGTAAGCATGATATGAGGTATGTTTAGACGAATCGATGTATTTATGTTTGTAACTTATACAACCTACTCTTTTTTTTAATTCGAAATCAATATAGTAGCAATACTAGTGAATCTGTCAAGTTTAGCTGTCAATTTTCTAAACGGCGGGAGTGGCCCTTCTGTATACTTAGGTACTATTTTGTGCTACAACAGAGGCGCTGTTTGATTTTCCAAAAGAAAATTATGACAAAAAATTCCCTTTGTTTTCTGGCAGTGCCGAAATAAAAACTAACATGTTTAAAGACTACCAACCTTCCGGCATTCGCCAATGGCCGAACGTCTTCCTAATTTAAAAAATACTATCACCAATACTTTTTCCTTGTTAATGTTTCGAAGACATTTTTTTTTTAAAAGGCACAGGTATTCCTCGCTCTAGTAAACTGGTCATGGAGTTTTTTTATATTTACCTCGTTTATTCGACGTCTCTGCAACGGACCCCGGTTGAGTGCGGCATTTAAGACGTGCGTTCGATTATCTGGAAAAATAAAAATAGACCTTTCATTTCTTACGCATTATTTTTGTTTAAATATAGAATATTTTTAGCGTCGAGCGATGGTTGATACTGATATATTTTATGACTGGAGTAACTATTAACTAGTTTGGCACACGGTTTCTGGAAATAAATGTTTCGTCGTCAAGTTATACGATTGACTGTTAAAAATTCATTCTATCAATCACAGAAGTTAACGCGTTTTTGACAATCTGTCACATTCATGTTGCGATAATTTTCATTCCACCGGCCCTAATAGTTGTAAACTGTCCGCTAGTGGACTCATAAAAAAAATCAGTACATACCAAAACCTTTTTACGTAAAATTTCTGATATCATCTTGTATTGCAACAAAATTTGTAATTTCCTTTATCCTTTCATTCATTTCAATTTATTGAATTGACCTCTCGTGGTCTACCGTTATTGAAAGCGCATTCAGATTTTTTTAAGGTTGAATATTATTTATTTTTATATAGGGTCCTCAGTTTTTGAGTTAATCGACACGAGTAGCAGTTTAAATAAAAAAACCGGACAAGTGCGAGTCGGACTCGCGTACGACGAGTTCTGTACCATTATCGCAAAAACGGCAAAAAAAACATCGTTTGTTGTATGGGAGCCCCACTTAAATATTTATTTTATTCTGTTTTTAGTATTTGTTGTTATAGCGGCAACAGAAATACATCATCTGTGAAAATTCAACTATCTAGCTATCACAGTTCATGAGATACAGCCTGGTGACAGACAGGCAGACAGACAGACAGATGGATCGCGGAGTTTTAGTAATAGGGTCCCGTTTTACTTTTTGGGTACGCAACCCTAAAAATCAGTACTGTCTACTTTGATCAATCAATTATGAAGTTTATCTTTAAGATACACTTTTCTATGACAAATCTTATTAATACTATAAATACGAAATTAATGTATGTTTGTATGGACAAATGGATGCATGTTAGTCACTCAATCACGCTAGAACGGCTGATCGGATCTGGATGAAATTTGGCACAGACATAGATAATAGTCTGGAATAGCACAAAGGCTACTTTTCATCCCTGTATGATGTTCCCTTGAGATAAAAAAAAACACTTTTCACGCGTGCGAAGCCGCTGGAAGAATTTAGTTACATTATTTCTTCTTTATTTTTGTCAGCGTCAAATTTAAAAATTTCGAATGCATAATTCTCATAGTAGTTTTTTTATTGACAAAAAGCACGCTATCACGGAAATGGCTAATTACCGATAACACTTGAATAAATAAGAAAAAAATTAACAAAATTCTGAGGCGCAGCAGTCTGCTCTCGGTTTTAAACATTTCTTTCAAGAATAGGGTCACCATAATGTTACGTGTTTGCCGGACTTAGGCAATGCCATACATTTTATTTAAAAGCCAGAATTAACCTAGTTAACATTTGTAAGATATTTAGAGCATTTGCTTGCCAATAGAGAGTTTGGGAGTATATCTATGGTAGGTCAATATTTTTTTTTTTAACTAGGCAACCGAAAGGGAATTTGAAACATTGCCTATAGCCCATCCATATAGCTTAGTAATCTATTGACTATTTATTTCTTTGATAAAGAGTAGGTAAAAGGAAAAGACATCACTTTATTATTTCAAATCTTTTGCCTATACTTCTTAAAAGATAGCTTAATCTTTGCGACCGCTGTCAGTATCAATACAGTAAAAATAGCGCTTGACAGGCTAACATTAACGTATAGTCATATGTCAGTTTGACATATGTCGCAGAAATCAAGCTATCTTTTACGAAGTATAGCTAGAGTCTGGCAAACGAAAGTAGAGACTGAAAAAGCGCGGCAAATTTAAAAAATCTCGGCATAGCAACCCCAAAACTAGTATGAAATACTTGGAATAACCTAATTTGATACTTTAGTATTCATAATAAATAATTCTTTTGATACTTTAGAATTAATAATAAATAATTCTAAAGTATCAAATAAGGTTATTCCAAGTATTTCATACTAGCTTTGGGGTTGCTATGCCGAGATTTTTTAAATTTGCCGCGCTTTTTCAGTCTCTACTTTCGTTTGCCAGTCTCTATGTATTTTACTTTTGCCCAAATACTGGGCTTTTGTAGCTGTTAATTTTTTTTTAATCCAGATATTTTTTTTTGTGTGGGATAAACTGATTCATGTCTTTCTGTCATTCTTTCTGTCAACTTAACTAAATGTAAGTACTAATTATTTTCATCTTTTCCCGTATCCTAACGATAAATAAGACTCGAAGGACCAGTAAAAACAAAGTCTATTTTTAAATAGGTTTAAATCAATAAGCACCTTACTTACAATCTGCCGTTAAAACCATGGTAACCCTACCCATTGTTAACTCAAAAACCGAAACCTTTTTTAGGACACACGCGCTTTTCCCAGACGCACCAAGGACCTGCCAATGTGACTCTTTTGACATTACCAGCCGGTTTCAAGAGCAAACAACGAGAATTGGCCCTTACCTGCCGAACCGAAAAAAGAACACTCTTCACCATCCATTGCGGTTTTTGCTGCGAGAGAGAGAAGTACAAAAGAGGTCAGACACCAATGGAATGAAAAAAGTAAGATTCAGTTTTTTAACTCCGCCGTGTCCTCGGTCCATCATAAGAAAAGGTTATGCTAATGATAAAGCTACTTTGAAATTGAAAGTCGCCGAGTGGCCTTGAGTAAGAGGCTTTGTTTTTCGTTAACAACGTTTTGGAGCAACATTGTTAAGCTTGTTTTGAAAGTATAATTTAATGCTGGCAATTTTGAGTAGACAAACATGTATTTGAGAAATCTATGGTAGTTACAACTTTTTGAAAAACGCGCTGTATCATTTTTCAAGACCCATTTTTGTCAACGTCTAGAAAAGTGTAATTAAGAAACTGACACTTCAATATAAAGGGCTCCTTTTTTGGGACATGCCCTTCACACTATTCCCATACACATACATGACCCCTAAAAACATAACACTCCCTTTTTAGGGTTCCGTACCCAAAGGGTAAAAACGGCATCCTATTACCAAGACTACACTGTCCGTCTGTCTGTCACCAGGCTGTACCTCATGAACCGTGGTAGCTAGACAGTTGAAATTTTCACAGATGATGTATTTCTGATGCCGCTATAACAACAAATACTAAAAACACAATAAAATACATATTTCTGTGGGGCTCCCGTACAACAAACGTGAACTTTTTGCTGTTTTTTTGCGACAATGGTACGGAACCCTTCGTGCGCGAGTCCGACTCGCCCTTGTTTAGTCAGTCGTGTAAAAAGATCAAGCTGTCGCTGTGTAAGGTTCACACTATAAAATGCTTTTACCTGTTTAACCGACATCCAGTGTAAGTTACAATTTACATTTCGAAATTCGAAAATAAGGACCATTTATTGGATCGCATTTCGTAAAAAAGGACCACCTCGAGACCACTTTTAGGATGACATCATTGCTATAAAGGAGGTCTCGAGGCTCTAAAGGAGATTTAGAAATGACATCATGTGTCAATGATCTTCTTTTGGATTCAAAGACAAGAATTAAAAAACAAATCGTTGCATCAAACCTTTTTGTTAAGAGAATCTCAACGTGAGCCATCTGTCTTCTTGTCGCTGAATTGGATAACCTGACGGAAAATACTCCCGTGTAAAAATTTAAATTAAATTATTGAACTTTGGAACTTGCTAGTTTTGTCTCTAATAAATAGCAAGCCCTTATTAACCCGTTGAACGTTAATTAGCAGAGACAATAGAAACACGCACACTTGATGTGCGCGCGATGTTTCAGCGGTGAAAAAAATTGAGTTTACTTGCGCCAGGAAAAAAAAACTTATAATAATAGACAAATATCCGCTCAAAATGTCATTTCTCAGTAAATTGATGGGACGTGTGGAGTTTTTGGCGGGATTTTTTCGAGTGAAGTTCAGCGGCTGTTATTATATTTGCAAATTGATTCCTAGTGGATATTGTTATATAAAATTGGTGTAGTTTTGTGTCTCAACTGTCTACGCAACTGGACAATATGTGAAATCATTGACAGAAGCGATCTCAGGATAGTGGAGCGGAGAATTTTATTGTAGTATTGACTACCTCCGCAAAGCTTACTGGGAAGGCTGACTCGATACAATTTGCTGCCAAATACTCCAAAAACCATTAGAATCTGTTACACCCGTATTCTAATGCATACTAAAGAATGTTAAAATTGCACTGAAGACGAGACGGTATGGACCAAGACCTTAGCCT
The DNA here is from genome assembly GCA_949775005.1 of Orthosia gothica. Classification (NCBI taxonomy): domain Eukaryota; kingdom Metazoa; phylum Arthropoda; class Insecta; order Lepidoptera; family Noctuidae; genus Orthosia; species Orthosia gothica. The sequence continues at coordinate 3,427,705 of OX459048.1, read as the reverse complement.
GCCCTATAAGGGCGAACAAAAAAAAATATGATGGGACGTGTGCTAGAAATAACCACAGTTTAAGTTTCCAACACATGTCTTCTTACAACAGTTGACATAAGAACTGGCAAGACTATTACTATAAAGTATACAGTTATCAACAAATACACCACACCCACAGGCAACCAAATACGGTCCCAGATCCCATACAAACCTCTCCAAGCGCTCAATTTACTTTTTTCCATCGAAAATTAAGTTGACTTCTACGGCCAGTAAAAACGTTGTACCTACCAGCCAACGATTCCGCGTTCTTAACGTCGCCTACACATCCCTGACTAATACAGATTGCTCTCAACTTGGAAGGACAAGTGCTGTATTAGGTAAAACGTTATTATGTCAAAGCCGTTTTAGTCATATTGGTAGAAATGCCAGGATTGCCTCATGATGAGAAACTGGCTATTGAGAATGATAAATATGGATGTAGAGTGGTTCTAATGTGTCTCGATCTAACGATGATTAAGCTCTGTACATAATTTAAGTTTTTGTTTGCTAGGAGTACGAGTACTACGAAGATCCTTTGATACAGGCCGATTTGATATTTATGCATTAATGTTGATTTTTAGGGTTCCGTACCCGAAGGGTCGAAATGGAACCCTATTGCTGTCTATCACTCACGTGTCCGTCTGTCCGTCGTCACTCGTCAGTCACACGCGTTTTACAGCCAAACGGTTGGAGCTACATTGCAGTATTCAAATGTTTACAGTATAAGCATCTTGTTGACCCAAAGCAATGATATTCAAATAAACAGATATGTTATAAGCGCGCGCATTGTGAAGACTCGAATAGTAGACAATTGTATGATTTTAGTCTTTAGTTTATGTCACGCATGGCGAAGAGCGATACGCTTTGTTGAAAAAAAAACAAAATTAAAAAAATGCCATCGTGTGTATTTATAAAATGTACCAATTATAATACCAAATTACATAAAACAGAAGGGATCTCATACCATATGTAAATACGCAATACACCTCAATTTACTAATTTATTCAATTTTTTTTCCTAATTTTCTGATATTTGGAGGTTACAAAAAGAAAAAACATTGGTTGTCAGAATAATGTTTGTTTACATTTACACGCAAGTGACAAACACTAGCTGTCTCTTTTTTTCTTGTTTGTTTTATCAAGCCATCCCTTTCGACATTGTAGTGAAATGTCAGATGAATGAAAAGTGTGTATGTGTGCTGCCGCTGCTGCGCGGAACACTTTTTTCAATTGTTTTGTGAGTGTATAACGTATCTGTTTATTTGAATATCATTGACCCAAAGTCATACAAACTGTCAAAGATTTTTTTTTTGTTTTAAGTGTGCTCGGGGAAAAATATGACCTACCGCATCGACTGGGGTAGTGGTGGTTAATATAACGAAAAGCAACTTAAAGCAGCGTGCTTATTATACATAACATAAAGCTAACGCTATCGTGGCACTCACTTGGCGCTATAAGCTTTTTTCTCAATTCGTTATAACGAAGTATCGCGCGCTACGCAAAAACGTAAATAAAGCACAAAGCGGGCGCCGGGCGTGCGCGACATCGCGGCGCGGCGGCGGCCGCGCGCCAGTCGTTGCATGCTAGTGATTGTTATCGGTCGCACGCGTAATTTGCGATCCCGCGCGGCTCACGTAATATACCTATGCTATTTTGCTTTGTGCTTTTTAGTTTAAGCAGTGATAGGACACATAACGTAATATTGACTAAGTAAAATTGTGAAGGACGATTGATTGAGAGATTGTGTTGTTGTTTAATGTTTTGTTTTTGTGTGTTAGACGAAAATGTCTAAAAGAATTAACGGTGATGTACCAATATGGAACATGAACTTATAAATACGCCTATAATTGCTTAACATACTAACATACTTTATTTCATAATAACACTTAATCTATAATTATAGACAGTCCTAAGCCTGGAAAGTATGAAAAAAAGTTCATTGTTTATTTCTTACTGCTACATTTTATCGTAATATATTCATAAACGCGATGTAATATTTTTCAGCATGCTGTCTGTCCAACGAGTCCAACGCTAGGGTAGGAGCTGCGAGTTAAAAGTCACCGCGCTTGATTTATTCGTGCCCGCCCCGCGCTTGAACGTTATAAAAAAGCTCGTTATAATAAAGCTTATAAAATAACAAGCTTAAAATATAAAGCTTATAGCACTAAGCAAGTTATTGTTATATAGCAAAACTACTGAAAAAACTACTAGACTGGGGTGTCGTTGTTTAGAGCTCGTTGAGTAGATAAATACTGTGTTTTTTGTTTTAAAAAATATTTGAAAACAAAGTAATGACAAGCCAATTTTGTTCCGAAGAATTTTCTAACTTTCCACCGACCTACGAACTCGAAATTTGTTCAAGAAATTCCCGAATTTTTCGTATTACAACCAACTTAATTTTGTGGTTTGTTACGGAACCCTAAGTGTGCGAAGTTCGACACGCACTTGTCCGTTTTTTATCATACTTCAGGGTTGGTCCTAAAGTACAAATCATGCATGTTTTCGAGTACTTCAGTCGATCATAGATTTCTTCCGTATTTAATAAATCACTCTTTGGTACGCGCGCTCTGTCGTTTGTCTATGGTTTCGACAAATGATCATTGAGTATTGCGGATGTCGGTTTCTAGGTCTACCTATATTTAATATGTTTCATTTATATATTTGTATTATACTTGCATACGTTGGCCCACCATAAGTGTTTTTTTTTCTATTTTGTTTGTTATTTATATATTCTTCTATTTTATTTTTTATTATAAGTCCCGTTTCCGTAAGTGTGTCCGTGGCATCAACAGTGGGCCCTATCAGAATATCAGCGCAGCGTTATTACCTTTTTTGGACATCACTGCACATGCTGAGATACTTTTTGGTCTCGCACGGGGTTTTTAATTTTATTATTGTTTAATTGTATGCTTATTTCTCGTGTTTTTGGTCTCGCACGGGGTTTTTAATTTTATTATTGTTTAATTGTATGCTTATTTCTCGTGTCTCCTGTGCGGGTCACAAATAAATAGGTATTGTTCTTTCATTCTTTTTACTTTACTCGTGATATAGGTACCTGATAATATCATACGTATTTATCTCATGTATTTTTGGACACTTTTGAAACTGCAGTTACTATCTTACTTTACTTTAGATATACTATCTTACAAAAAAAACACAAAACAATATACGTCGGCGCCGTCAATTGTTGCAAAATTTTAAACAAAAACCTTCTTCGTTTCTCACTCTTTATATTGGTGAAAATCACATGAAAATCCGTTCAGTAATTTTTGAGTTTATCGCGTATGGACGCGGCGGGGGACTCTATTTTATATAATACTAGCTGACCCGGCAAACTTTGTTTTGCCAAACACCAAACATTTATCTACCCTACCTACCCTACCTTACACTATCTACCCTACCCTACCCGACCCTATCCTACACTACCCTACCCTACACTACACTACCCTACGCTACACTACCCTACCCTACCCTACCCTACAATACCCTACCCTACACTATCCTACCCTATCCTAAACTACCCTACCCTACACTACCCTACCCTACACTACCCTACCCTACACTACCCTACCCTACGAAAAAAAAAATATACGTAAAAACCATCTTTGAACTTCAACGAACATTTAAAAAAAAGAATTGGCCAAATTGGTCCAGGCGTTGTTGAGTTATGCGCTTACCAACACATTTTGCGATTCATTTTTATATTATAGATGTACATAGTTATAAAACCTATTTAAAACTGACAATATTTAGTTACTCGTAGCAGTTGCCAGCTTAACACCAGTCTGAGACCATGAAAATGAAAAAAAGAATACAGAAATAAAAACCATTTGAGAGGTTTTCTATACTCTCCTATCATCCACTGCACACGTCAAAATAAGCTTGAAGCTCCCATACTATATTATTTTACTCTTTGGCTTGAAGTGTTCAAAAGCAAACCTGTCATCGCTTCAACGAAGCTGACATATTGTGTGTGTGAATACCAAAGACCTTATACTTCTTAAAAAAGTATAAGGTCTTTGGTGAATACTTATTAAATAGATACTTATGTGTTTAAAGGTCCTCCATGCATCTATTCTTGAGATAATCGGTTTCTGTCTGTCAAAATTTTAGCCCTATCTAAGTTTGACCGGGTTCCAGTCCCTAAGGGGACACGGCAGGGACGGAGAAAAATCGGATACACACGATCTGTAAGAACTTGTTTACACATCTCCGTATCACATCCGGAAATGTGTGGACATCGCTTAAGTGTTGGTACGGTTCCAAATGGAGAAGAACTAGGGAAAACTTCATGGTTACTTTTTATGCCGGTTGTACACTATCGCGCGAGATTCTGGAGTTTTTGAACTCTGTACTGAGAGTAATGTACATCATAGATACTCAAGGGCTCATTAGATTGTACAGCCGGCATCAAATGCATTATCTTACAGTAGTCACAGCGGATCTTTGTGTCTCTGAAGTTGGCTCTGCGAACCATTGCGCAAGAAACAGTTTGTCATCGAGTATACTGCATAGAGTAAGCGAGATAGGATGATGCGGCAAACGTAAGCCAGTGAAAGAGGCAGTTATTCAATGCTGTTGTCATTGTTCAACATTGACACAAAAATAGCAACTGCGCAGGATCTTGCAGCCAACTGCCGAGATACAAAGATCCGCTGTGACTACTAGAAGATAATGAATTAAACAAACTGAACTTGACAAAATATATCAGACACACTTTCGAAAATCATCCCATTAAGGTTGAACTAGTCGACGGCACGAACTATTTTGTGCGCGGGGTTAAAATGCATGCTATCTTATCCGACAACACGTGCGAAAGAAATAGATGCTGTGATGAGCAGTAAGAAGCTAGTTCGTGTACGAATTAGCACTTTTGCAAGTTTGAAGAGAAATGGATGATGATTTAGGACGAAAACGAGCGCGCGAATTTTTATAAACAGACCTTTGGGAGTCTAGATATCATGAAAAATCTACTAAATGTATATTTTCAAAATAAAATTATTGGCATTGTTGAATTACTAATCTATCCCTGTATGGAGGCCGTTTTGCAATTTTCCTTCTTCTTCAGGTGTTTATTTCCGCCCAAAAATGCGTTAAAATTAGTGTTGAAATAAGGAACTTTCGACGCTCATAACTTTCAAATACATTATTTTTTACATTTTTGTTTCCATACAGGACTAGATAATGATGTGAAAAATTGATATTATATTTTATTTTGAACGTACATCGTCAAACAGTCGAGTAATCCCTAGACTTCGTTTTTATGGAAGAATTTTCGACTAGTGTAACCTTAAGCCCTACCGACCACAAATCGTACTCGTGACGTGAACTCAAAACGATGATATAACTGTACCCACGTCAACGGTACAGCACATTTGTGCCTGCCCTGCTATCACAAACGCCGTAATAATATATAATTGAATGGTGCCTTAGTTAGGGCTTGGACGCGAAGCCCTTGAGAATTCTCTACGTGACGGAATTTTGACGTGTGGGAAACTTCGTAGTTAATATGAAGAGTATTGGTAATAGTGAAATTAAGTTGATGTAAAATAATTATGGAGTTGAAACTCCAAGGACCAGTTCAGACTTTGAAATGAAATAGTACGGTAACATGGTTCGTCTGTATCTCCTCCTTTCAGGGAGGAGGTACAAACGAACATTTAACAGCCTGTCTATTCTATAAACATTTTACAGAATATCACTAGAAAGAAAAAAAAAGACTGTTTGCGCCGAGCATGACGCAATTACAAAATAAAATGTAGGTAATACATATTGGGAAAACAAGATGCTTCATGTCCGCACAATTAATCCAACCATAACCAACTAATGCTAAGATTCATGATCGAGATAGTCACTGCGCAGGTTTTCAGCGACGCGAAAGTTAGTTCACGAATGCGAATGCTACCGCCAAGTGCCACCATTGGGCTACTTTTTATCTCAGATGCATTTTCCGGTTCCTGTCATCACGAGAGCGAAATCGCAGCCAATATTCATTAGGGATCATGACTAAAAAAATATTTTTAGTCCGTCAGTTAGATTTCCAAAAAATATTAGGCACGTATTTTTCTTTTGTCACGTTAACAAAAAATATGACGATACAGTGCGTAACGGACGTACAAAAATATCGCAGCACGTCATGCCTTGGTACATTTTGAGGCCCCACACCCGAACTTTGATGCGCTTTATCTTAATGAATTTTTATTGATTTGAATAAGCAAACACTACGTGTCCAATCTTTTTTGATAATTTAACCGGCGGACTAAATAGAATTTGCTGCTTTGTACCCCGTCATATTCCTTAGTCAGTAACTAACTACTTAGTATCTCTAACTAGTCTGTGGTAACTAAAATTAGTGTCAAACTGTCAAACAGACACAAATAAATAGATCTTAATTTTTTTTTTTACTTCGCCCTGGTCGGGCAAACTATGGTCTTGGAACATACCGCCTCGTCTTCAGTGCATAATATCCTTCTTGACATCTTTAGTATGCATTAGAGTGCCGATGTAACAGATTCTAAAGTATTTTTTTTCGAGATACGAAGCGATCTCGGGCGCTATCACGAGATCGCTTCAGTCAATGATTTCACATAAGGTCCAGTTGCGTAGACAATTGAGACACAAAACTACGAATCTTTTTTATCACATTAACCACTAGGAATCAATTTGGAAATAATATTGCAGCCGCTGAACTACAACTCAAATTCATCTTTAACTCATCAGTAGTTATGATTTAATTTCCATTCACCAGACAACAAATAAAAGTAACAAAACACAACAAAACTGTCGTACTTGCAGAGCAGCAGCGTTACGAAACGTTTCCCATGCGACATAACTCACACAAATTTACAATAGACATTACATTCATTACTTTCTACCAGCATTGTCTTCATAAATAAGCTTTTTATTATAATTATTACGTCTGGAAGTGCCGCCTTTCTCCAGTTTCCATCGACAACATTATTATATGTTTTTGCAAGATGTCTTCGTTTCGTGATCTATGCAAACTTTTATCTGCGATACTTTCCTTTGATTGAGTTTATAGTGAAATCGCTTTATCTTAAAATTATATTAGAACTAAAAATAGACGTATAATCAAAATATACATGGTAAATATGCCGAAACAAATATTAATTCTAATGATTGTCACCATGTCAGTTTAAAAACATATAAAAAAAAATAGACGGTCCAATGCTATTTTTACGAAAATCTTCTTAGGGTAGATACGGTCAGAAGATTGTGGTTGCTTGTCAGAGTCACAGTTTAGGAGAGGAATTCACCTTTTCTTTAAATTGTTTATTTTTATAAAATTTTGTCTCGCTTCAGTTTCAGGGGGTATCACCGGTAGTCTGTGTCGGTTAGAACTGTTCCACCTGATTAGTAACATATAAAAAGTAACTTTCTGTTTCAATATGACCGTAGTCCGTACAGTCATTATAAAACATTAAAATAAACAAACACCGGAATGAATTAGCTAAATAATACGAACTAAGAAAATAAAAATTTATAAAAAAAAAACCTCTCAAACCATATGATTGAGATTCTTGATTCAAATATTTCTATGTAGAGTTTGAATTTAGAATCTGATAATCAGTGTTTAACTGTAAATAAGGCTTTATAAATGTAAGCAAAACATGGAAACTCATGCCACAACTCATGCTTACAAGGACTAAGGAAGGCAGGTTAACCAAATGACCAAGGGCCGATTTTACAAAAGTCTGTTATCTTTTATCTGTGGAATAAAAATGGCCATTTGACATATTTGCTCGTAGACAGACTTACGTATTTGCTATAAAAAAAACTGTCAAACCGCCATTTTTAACAGACTATTGAAAAATCGGCCCTGTAATAACAATGAAACTTCAAATAAAATTACACCACAGAGACCAATCGTTTCACGTCGCTAATTAAGAAAGTGCAGTCTACACACGATTACCTCAGAGATCGATAGAATTACTTATATAGGTATCTACTTACAGTCTAGTCTACCTATTCTGTAGGTACAAACTTACATCACTTGCGCCGTTTTGCTCCGAATCACAACGCAGACTAGTGATTACGATAGGAATGGTGATGATGGCATAATAACCACGCTTGGCAAACGAGGTATTTATGCCGTTGAAGAAGTTTATTTATAAATTAGGTGAGGACGGTGCACCCAGAATAGCACTACACACTATCCTACGTACAGGTATACAGTATTAAAAGCATTAACAAAAAAAAACATTAATTTGATAAATAGGAACATGGTTCTCACATACTTACAAATATGTATTGCTCTAAGTAAAATACCTAATTCAACAACAACGGAACAGTTTATTAGGAATAGTGTATTGAATATTAGTTTTTTGTCCGTCAGGTAGAATAATAAAAAATATTGGACACGTATTTTTTCTTTTGAAATATCGTAAAACGTCAGGCCGCGCCGTTTGTACACTTTATACTGACTTAGTGACGTCACAAGATCCTCCTGAACTTTGATGCGCTTTATCTTTGAAAATAATTTATTGATTCGGTAAAGTAAAAAATTCGTGTACAATATTATTTGTTAATCTCACTGACGGACTAAATATAATTATCATTTTTCTACCTAGGAAACATCCCTATGTGTCAGTGTCCAATAACTACCATAAAATGGTAAATCATGAAAAACGTGGCCATTTATGCCTGCAACACTTCAATAGGTACTCCCTACCTATCTACTTCTAAAGAAACTTTCTCAAAGATCAACATTGTGAAGGGTCCTTTCCAATACCTAGGTATAAATGGCAGCTAGTGACCACCAATCTCCTAGAGGGTCCAGATTGTTTAGCATAAAGAATCCTAAGTAAAACGAAAACATCAAAAGCCAAGACAATACACCAATCCGTTCAACGAATCTAACCCCGAACTAATATGCATTAGTTTCCTCTCCTAGAAATAAACAAAGCAAACCTTGCTAAGTGTCCACTTAGCCGGCGATGTTCACGGAAGCAAAACTAGTATATCTAGTTCTAGTTGCTGCACAAACATGTTTAAGAATGTACTAAGCGTTGCTAGTTTACGCGTATCTTGGAAATAGAACACTTTGAGGCAACCCGCGAGTATATGCAAAGCGTTAGGATTTGAGTTTTAGAGGGTAATTTCGGTTGAAAAGGCTGTCGAGATTAGATGGTTGGTAATTCGTGTTGTTTTGGATTGAATGTAGGTAAGCTTGATTGTGGTTCCGATGAGCATAAAACTAATGTAACTATGTAGTTGCATTTAAGTTGTAGATATTATTTATCAAAATAACAGACGTAAAAGATGTAGGTAATGACTCTACCTCCCAATATCTAGGTACATTCTACAGTGATTGAACCTCAATTCTGACATTTGGAGACTTCAATTTGTAGGTAAATCCTGTTCCAGATTTTCCGCAGCCTTCCTGTTGTTGTCTATCGTAATCTTCTTAAGCCCAGTTTTTGATACATAGTTATCATAACCAATCGTTAAAAATGCTTACCAATGTTACAATACAGATACCGGTAAAACACAACATTTTTCAGTTGTTAGCCTCACAAATGAACAAATAAGTTGGAGAGTTCAATAATTTACAGTTTGTTAGACTAACAATTGACGAATAAACTGGGTTTTAGACTGCTTTCCGTAGGTACATAGGTACCTACTCTATAGATAGGGGTATGTATAGAATCGTAGCCTAAGCTCTAATCGCCCTCTTCACAGGAAAAACTTAGTTTCTAAAAGCGTAACTCCCTATTCAAATGTCAAATCTACCCACAAAAGCTTGCCCTGTCAAAATCGATAAAATGTCAAATCACTAATCAATTAAAAAGTAAGAGCTTAGAACCTTTGCGTTATTAGTTGGCACTTCAGCTGTAATACATTGTCGTATCGGTTCCACTTTCGTCGTAACACTCGACTAATAGCTGGTACTTAGTTTACATAACCGATGTGGGTAGTGATTGACGGCTTGTGGTTATTAAGTTATGAGTGCCAAGCGGTTAAGGAAAGCTTTTTCTTTGCCTTTTAGGAAGTTTTGTAGCCATTTTCGTCTCGAATCCATAAAAAACAACCTTTAACATACTTGGATTTTCATAGTAGAGTTGAAAAAGTAGTAGGAACCTAGAGCACCTACCATTGGGCAGTAAAGTAGGTACTTAAGATATAAGATCAATTTAACAGGTAATAGCATGTACATTGTACAAATCGGGACAGGCCCGACCAAGGAATCGATGCCAGACTTCGAGGATCAAAAGCTTTTAAGACAAATGCCCCACCTAACCTATTCTCTAAAGTAAGAAATAACCTAAGCAGGTTTCTGAACCCGCTGAAATCTTATGACTCAACAACGCCTACAAAACTTGTCGCGTCGACTGTTCGAACATAAAAATCGTGTCACGGTCACAACATAATCGTGTATTGACAGCCGTGACTGTATGTAAATGTCTTCAGCGTGACACTTACGCCCAAACCGAAAAACATTACGTATTGTTGTCTATGACGCGCTAAAAATGAGTTTATTAACTTTAAAATAAGAATGAGGTTTTTGAACGATAACGGGAGGAAACTTCATCAAAATCTTCCTGACGTACTCATGTTACTTGGAATCGGCGCAACACGTTTATTTCTCCCATACCGCCCTGTCAACCGTCATGCTATCACTGAAAATTACGAACACGTAATTTTCCAAGTAACATGGGACAAGGACAGTAAGATGTTGATAATTATTTTTTTAATCTTAATGAGCCTGTAAGTATACCTTTCCACTGCTGGTTACAAGCCTCCTCTCTGTGAGAGGGTATGGGTCATTACCCAGCTCGCCGCTTTTTCTCTATGATAGAGTGACTAAGGTGAATGACAGAAGTCTTAATACGTGCCGATTTCCTTCAATAAAACTCCTCGGGAAAAACTACGTTTGGGGGAAAGTTTGTTTTTCCGTAACTTAGGACCAAGAATGTATGGCAGTCATTATAACAGAGATTCGCTCTAAAATCCGTAGGTAATAAGGTAGTAAACAGTAGGAGCTAGGAGCATTAACCTCGCGACCGCTATGTACCTCTTTGTCTAGGTATTTATTTGGGTATTAATTAGCGTATTAAGAGATTCCCCAATTACCAACCAATATACTGTTCTAACGGTCTTTAATTACCTTCTTTATGACCGCAAGTGCGATTGCTGTAGAAAATATAAAAAACAATTTAGAAAACTTAAATGTTCGGTAGCTTATCATCATTTTGCGGCGACCCCAAATTAAAGTTCCGTTACATAATGAGGGCGACCTCATCCCAGTCTAATTTCGGGTCGGCGCAAAAATATCTCATCGTAGGTAGCTAAGACGAAATGCAGTACCTACCTACAAGAAAACAGCAACATAGACAATGTAAAGTCATTTATTTAACGGAGATAATTATTATGACTGTATCTACGTTCATTCAATACTGTCTAATCTATTTACGCTATGGCTAAAGGCTCGTGTTCACATGCACTATCCGATGACCGAAGATTTTCGATCGACATAGTCTAATAATGCAGGCTGTACACCTGTACATTGAGTTTTTAATCAATATGCTTCATGATTGAACTCAGTACTGAGAGCAATGTAACATCATCCTCGCGAGTTCTCGCACGAGTGTGTCCCTACAGCCGACATATGAGCCCGCCACTTATATCTGCAACTATAAGTTTTTTGATAAAACTTATTTTGATGAATGATATTTGATAGTAGAAGAGCTTTTACCAAAACCAATACTTCATATTCAGAACATTGCAAACACGAGTCTTTCGACGGTATTCTTTGTAGCGTGTCGGTGGCAAATACAGGTTTTAAATATTATTATTATTAGATCACGGTATTGAAAATGTTTCAATAAATGCAGTATTACATAAAATAAAAACTTAACTGAACAATATAACCGATGAAGTAGGTAGGTATGTACTTACAAACAATAGTAGTGACTTATTTAATAAAATTATTATGAGCAATCATTTCAATACACTGTGAATTGTAAAAATATAAAATATATTGAGATTTAAATTAAATTTTAGGTAAAAAAGTCATGATTTGGTTGATTGAAAACAATGATCATGTCATCAGGAAATTGCATAAACTGTTAGTATAGAATAAATCTCGTAAGATTATTCTTTCGTCCCATTTAGTCTCGGACACATCAAAGAAAGTATCGATTTGTTCACAATATTTGTACAGAGACTTCATAATATTATATGATTTATTACAATCAAAACAGAGTTTGCAATAATCCAGTAACAATCATAACAATAGGAGTTGGTTAAAGAAACGTGAAATTTAATTACTTTTAGCAAACATTGACAATCAATTAGAAAACATATTATAAATAATATCACTTTAAAAATTGCAAATCTCTGAAAAAATCACATAAAAGTAACTTATAATAAGAAGTCTGTGACTCAGTAAAATTAATAGAATTACTAAACCAATCACACAAAAATTAATAGAACAACAAAATTTTCTCTTTAATATGAAATCTACAACCTTTTTCATTCATCGTCGCACTTATTAAAGAATTGTAAATAATTAATTTCAAGATTACTTATTCCACTAGAGTACTGGTAGAAATAGCAAAGGACCACAAATTCCTGCCAGACCCGACCATAAGGACCAGATAATTTTTGTTAGAATATTTTTATAATTATTAGGTAATTGTATCTTTATTTTTTCTTGTCACATATTACTAACAATGCACTATATTATCTGAATTATTAAATAAATTATTATTTTATTATAATTGTGCTAAGCTAAGTCTAAGTTTGGAATATCTGGGACAGGTCGTAATTCTTCAGGTCAACAAGACCCATATGCCCATTAATCATACAGTAGTACTCTGCCCCCAGTATATAGGTTAGCACCATGCCTCCTACGATGGTGCCCAGATACGCTGATCTGGGCAGAAGTATCCCAGTGGCAACCAGCAGACCCATGTATGTCAAGTACCTTGAAGGAGAAAATTATTTTGTAAGTTAATCGATTTTCATAAGTTTAAAGTGCCCCAAAAATGATAATATGTTAGTAAATGAAATATTTAAGAATCCATTTTTTTTAGAAATATTTATTAATGCGCCAATGAGAAAAGTAAAATATATAAAACTGATTATTACTGAATTATTATTAGTTACCAGAGCAAATTCTATGGCATTAATGCAAAAAAAAAAATTTGCTAATATAATCTAGTGACTGATTCTTTATATAAAAATAATAATTAAAACAATGTAATACATAACTTTATATTCAACACCCAAGTCCCAACCAAATCTATTAATAAAAAAGCAAATTCTTTTACATCCTTTGCGTCTGATGTTTCTAACAAATAAATAAATAAAAATGCCAGATGTGTGACCTTATTGAACCCGTCACCAATAAATCAAAATGTACATTTACCTACACAAAACTATGACCACTTTACAGGAAGCCCTATAACTCCTCGTTTCTGTAAGAAAGTTTATTAAATTATAACAAAACAAAATACATAACAAAACAATAAGTTTTTATGGATTAAAAATAAAGCTGTGGACGCGAATCACTAAGACCCTCGGTCAATATGGATTAAGTTATATTTGTAGACTAAGAAACATCTTTTTATATATAATAAAATCATGCAGTATGTTAAATTTAGAACAAACATACAAGTTAAATTCTTATTTAGTTCTGTACTCAACACATAAAAGTCCTGCAAACGAAAACAAAAAAAACGTAAAATTCATTATTTTACTTTGGTCCATACGGGTCGTGCAAATATAAAAAAAGCAAAATTTAAAAATACCTTGTAGTAGTCAGCTTTTCAGACTGGTCCTCATCCTCTCTCTCAGCAATACAAAACTCTCCCTTCTTAAGATATCCTTTGGCACATTTCCGGCACATATCTGGCCCGTCTCCATGACATGTGTCACAGGACTTATCACAATTCATACAGGTAAAAGACCCAATAGAGTTCATACAAAACTGATTCTTAGTGCATTTATTTACATCGTCACATTCATTGACGTCAAGACATCCTTCATCCGAATCAAAGGCAAAGCCGGCCTTGCAAGCCACGCAGTCTTTCTGAGAACCCGCTCTACATCCCCCCATGCAGGATCGGTGGCATGCAGAACACAACATCTTCGTATCATCCTTGTATGACAAGTAATATCCAGTAATGCATTGATCACAGTTCTCTCCGGTATATCCGGGGTCACACAGACATGTACCGTTCCCTTTTCTAGTACCGTCTCCCCTACATTTACCATTTCCATTGCAAAGCTTTTCATGATTGCCAGGGCATGGTGAGCAGTCTTTACCGTAGTGGTATTGTGGGCAACACACTTTCAAATTATCTATACAAATGTACTGCAGTAAGTCAGTATTTTCATCTGGATCTTGAGCCCACCATGTTTCAATGAATTCTTCAGCCTTTTCAGCCATATGGTGGCACTGCAGGGAGTGCTTGCCCTCCTTGCATATTCCTTCTTGTATATCAATTAGTCGCATCTCACTTCGTTTGTAGGATAGTTTTAACTTCTCTTCCTCCCACGCTGCATCACCGCCCTCGTATTTACCTCTCGTAGTTCGCTCTAATCCTTTTTTAAAAGATTCCACGAATAACTTACAAGCCTGACATTCGCCGAGGCTTTTAGACTGAGTGAGAATGCCAGGGTCGACTATTGGAGGCTGCACATTAGCGATTGCAAGCGGCAATATTACGAACGTGATTATTATGTTGAGCATATTTTTCCTACTGCTTGCCATGTTGAGACAGCCCTGGAAAAGTGTTGATCAGACGATAGAATCGTTAAACTTACACATTTAATTCAGCAGTTGCCTAATAATAGGATAATTGGGCACCCTCAACTTATTGTTGTTGCATTGACCAGTACCTTTATCGATCCGGGAGCTTTCTCGAAACACAACACTACGGTGAATTAGAATCGCACTAAAGTCTCAACTTATCAATATTAAGTTTGAATAAGTATTAATTCTGCTATAACACGTTTAATATAAACGTAAAATACTGACGTGTTCTAATAAGACTCGCCGACGGCTTTGCGATTTTTTGACGTTTAGCTAGCATAAACTGGCTTTGACGTAACGTAATGCCATCTTGTTACGTTTCGTTTCACGCGAAGTTCACGCGCAGTAAAAACCACGCTCAGGAAAACTTCTTTTTTTTTTAAATTGCAATAAGTAATAACTAAATAAAGTCCTTTCCATAAATTATTTAAAGATTCACCTACACATAACACCCACACGTTTTTGTTACGTTTATCGGCCGTGGGAGGAAATCCGTTGACCTTACTGATATTTCGCAAACTGGTGATGTGTATTCTTTTCGAAACTTGAGTAAATAAACCTTACGTATATAGGTATGTTACGCTATACATATAGCAATATGCTACGCAAAAATGTTAACAAATAAAAGATCGGACCTAGCTCACAATTCATCATAAATGGCTATGGTACACAAAGCCATCAATTTCTTTTACTTTTTCCCTTGCATGAATAGCCCGAGAAGTTCTTACAACTCAATCTTTAGACCACAGCTTTTTACTTGCTCATCATAAATTTGCTCATATATAAAAGAAAATTCGATAAAACATGTGGGGAGGCGTGATCAAGATGTAAAATGATCGATAGCAAACGCAATATGAAAGGTATTATGCGATTAATGAATAATAGTACTTGAAAGAGACCTCCATTTATTTTCCAACGCATTCGCATTCGATCATCGTAAGTGTAGTCTTAACAAGGACCTAATTACGTGTTCCATAACTATGAATAGCGTATATAAACTAGGTATTATGTTCTTTTTGCACATCGCAGTAAAAGAGGCTTCTTTATGATAATATGAAAGCTTATTTTATTTGTAAAAGTCCCTTGGGCAATGATAATGTACCTAGCTGATTTATTTATAGCTTAGATAAAGTACCTATAGATTTAGCCATAAAATGAGCTTGATTGATAGAGCGAGATTGCTAATTGGCAGTCCCATTTAAATAATAAGGACAAAAGATTAGTTTTTGTCTTTGTCACCATGGCCGGCTTTTGTTGTTTGTCAAACGCTAATACGCAGGTTTGACAAACTAACTCGGCCGTGTTTGATTTTTTTGTGATTTCGCGGGATTAAGTGTTTATTGAGACAAGGAATTGGGTTATTTATAGATAATAAGTGTCAGTGCGGTGGTGAGTTGAAGTGTTCTAGGCTGTAAAAGCCAAAGTGTTATTGTTATTGTTGTTTCATG
Organism: Orthosia gothica; assembly: GCA_949775005.1. NCBI lineage: Eukaryota > Metazoa > Arthropoda > Insecta > Lepidoptera > Noctuidae > Orthosia > Orthosia gothica. Next base: position 3,411,455 of record OX459048.1, on the reverse strand, counting down.
TGCGGCCACGCCATGACTCCATCTATAGGTACTTTATCTAAGATTTATAAGTTGAATTCAATTATTGTGCTTTTTATTTGTTAACTAGCTAAACTTATCTAGAGTGTCTTATTATCTAAGTTATGTAACTTTGGAGTAACAAGAAACGCTAGCTTTCGTAAAAGATTTTGGGTAGGTACAGTAAGCAGTGCTATTGTGCTATTTAGATTAAGTACGCCCAAAAAAGAAAGGGTCGTTAAAAACTGAAAGTATTCTGAAATATTAGGAGCTTGCTATCAATAAAAATCGTCCCCAGTATGAGATACAAAGTCTAATGTTTAACAACACGTAATTACCTACACCGGCAATGATACTTGCATAATAACTTCCTGCTTTCACCGTAACAAAGACTATTTCTCTTGCACGACTGTGAACTACAAATTTACACTTGACAGGTGGCAAAACGTAGGAACTAAAAAATGTATGCCAGAAGACTTGGTTCGTGAAGACACTAGCGCCATCCGCTCGGAATGGGTATTGGCTTGTCGCCAGCATAATTGCGTTGAACAATAAGGTGTTCTTGTTGTAGTTCTAGCGCTTTTGCCGCTTGAAATAACGGATTTAAGGAGTACGCAGGTCTTAGCAGGAAAGGGAACGTTAGAGGCAGAATGCAAACTCCTTTGTCTTGCTTGTATTTGTGATTTGTTTTTGTAGCTCCAGCAAAAAGGGCAATGGGTGACTTTGACCAAACCACTTTTGACTTCTCATATTCACAGGTTACAACATTTAAAAGCCCGCTCACTCGGTATTTTAAACACACGGTCACAGTACTTACCTACGACTACTTAGGTACAGACACCTACGGATATAGGTATCTGGGTACCATAATATTCGATTTGATACAAAACCAGTGGTTCACAGCACAACAATACCGTTATTTCAACAGCTTGACATCACAGAAAACGGTTAAAGGTACCACAGCATCTCACTAAACATGTAAGCAGGTAATTAATACGAACAACATAAAATTATTGGTAAATTATTAGTTAGTTGGTAGTAGATATATAACCAATTTCAGTATTTATTACACAACACTGATACAATGTTTCTGCTAGCAGCTAGGTAATTCAGGTGGTAACGATTTTGACCCTGGCATACAACGAAGTATTGTATTTACCTACTCACTCAGCGGAGATGACCAACTATTTGATAAACGACTCACGTGATGATTGGCTATTAAAGTATTTTTTATTAGTCTATACTTCCCACTGCTGGGAGAAGGCATCTCCCAAGTCCCTTCTAGAATTATTACAACACGTCACAAATAAAATTAAAATATGTATTAAATTAAAGAGCACCTTTTTAGGGTTCCGTACCCAAAGGGTAAAAACGGGACCCTATTACTAAGACTCTGCGGTCCGTCTGTCTGTCTGTCTGTCAGTCACCAGGCTGTATCTCATGAACCGTGATAGCTAGACAGTTGAAATTTTCACAGATGATGTATTTCTGTTGCCGCTAAAACACCAAATACAAAATAAAATAAAAACAGAATAAAATAAATATTTAAGTGGGGCTCCCATACAATAAACGTGATTTTTTTGCCGTAATTTGCGATAATGGTACAGAACCCTTCGTGCGCGAGTCCGACTCGCACTTGGCCGGTTTTTTTTATCTATGTAGTTAGGTATCTTATATACTGCCAAAATCACAGATTACATCTGCACTACTTCTTTCTTGAACCTTAGACCTACGTAGGTAGTTAATTCGTAGGGGTGTCACTCACAAAGGCAACATGAACGCTCGTTTACCCCCACAGCTCTACAGTTGGGCCATTTCTCTTCAGACTTTAGATCAGAAAGGCACTTTGTACATAATTAAGAAAAAGTTCCCTAGTCCAACAACTTCTTGAAAAGTGACTAATGAAGAGTATCGATCTAATTAGGCCTGCTACAATTTTTTTGTGATTGTAGTCTTTACAGTTACATATGTACTTACCTACATTTTGTGAATAAGAAAACTCTAATAGAGACTAGGTATTATGTATCTACTTAGGCCTACTCACTGAAAATAAAACGTTGAAACCTATGTAAAAATAAAATTTCCAGATTTCACGTACCAATAACAAGGAACAGAAAAAGCCGCGATGCAACATGTAAATTATGTAGGTACTTTTCGGCGAATAGCCGAAAAACCAAAGTGCCGCTAAATACTGAATAGCCGAATACATAACCATGTACCTTACGTTCTAAATTTAAAAAAATATTCAGAAAAATATTCAAAAGGTATATTCAAAATATTCAATTCGTTGTTCGAATACCTACATTGGCGCGCGTTCAGATACTCGCATCAACTTTATTTTCTTTTTCAGTAATGGTTTATCGTATTAATACAATAGTACCTGCTCGACCGGCAAAGGAAACTATTTGTTCGTTTTTGCATTGTCACACAGCTGTTTTAAAAGCGAATACTTTATTTTTAAGATTGGTATCTTGTGACTAGAGTGGCATGGCCGGTATGTTATCTCACGCAATCCATACATACCTTTGCAAGACTATTTTTAGTAATTTCTGTCACTCTGGTTTACAAAAATAATTTATAGTGAGGTTTTCTTTTAAGAGTTTTTTAACGTTTAAATGAAAAAAATGACGTCCGACTTATCGCGTTTTTGTACAGGAAACTGTCAGAAATTCAATAAGTTGCATGACGAAATTGAAACTCACTTTTTATTTCTCAATAAGAAAGTCGCCAATTACAGTTTACTTTAATAAAAAATAATAATTGGCTGGTAATTTATCTTAATACCAATGTTGTCGACATATAAAGTATAACAATTAATTCAAGTCTAATCTAAATTAATGACCGTCAAATATGTAGGTGTTCAACGGTGTATTTAAAAAATACTATACACGGCATAAAACATCACCCACGAGAGGCCATTAACGACCAACAACATATGTGTATAAAGACGTAAAAATAGAGACATAAATAAAATATATTTTTTCACACAAGATATGCGTGCAAAATGCACTTAACAATTGTCTCATAAATTATAGACATCCGATACTGGTTGTAAACGAGAACATACCAGTGCGCTATTTTTAGGACGAATTAAAAAGTTAAACACGACCCATGATTACATGAATGAAGATGCGTTTTACTAGATGCTGATGCAAACTAACATTTTAAATTACGAACAAGTTAGCTGAAATTCGAAATATAAACGTCAGTCTTCAATTTTGTACATAGTTTTTGGGTCTAAGTATTTTTATTTTTATTTTGGTGAGAAATATTCCGCATAGCAATTTTTTATAATTAAAGTTGGAACACAGTCAACATTTTCAGCCAATAAATATACTTAGAAAGCACAAACATCCTTGGAAAATAAACGGGCTATTCTAAAACAATTATTTTATCAGCGATCGATTTTTAATTGCCGTTCGAATCTGATAATAGATTCTCCAATAGCTATGACTATGCACGTTCTTACAAACCCTCAGAGCTATTCGTTCGATCTCATTGTACGATATTCGATAATCTTTGGTAGCACAATCAAAGATGACCTACGACAAAGTGTACTTTGTTTTTTTAGGAGTAATTTTGAATTAGAAGATAGTTAATCAGTAAACAAATACCTAGCCTTTTCTTTGTCATTGTTACGGAAATTATTAGTTGATTGAAGTAGGATCTGAACATAAAAAAAGACATTTGCTAAATTGAGTTTTCGAAGTTGGTTTAGGTCAATGATATTCAAATAAACAGATATGTTATAAGCGCGCGCATTGTGAAGACTCGAATAGTAGACAATTGTATGATTTAGTCTTTAGTTTATGTCACGCATGGCGAAGAGCGATACGCTTTGTTGAAAAAAAAACAAAATTAAAAAAATGCCATCGTGTGTATTTAGAAAGTGTACCAATTATAATACCAAATTTTTTTTTTTTTTTTTTACATTTTATAACTTTATTTGACTCGCTACATGCCTGCGTTTGGGCGCTCCTTGTGGGGCTCCACATCGCTGTCAATGCGGTGAAGCAGTCGACTGCCTCGGACACCATGGCCTATCTTGTAGTAAGAGTGCAGGTCGGATTGCGCGGCACGCTAGCATTAATGATCTCATCCGTCGTGCTCTTGCCACCGCCGGGGTGCCAGCTGTCTTAGAACCCAATGGCCTGGCACGCGTCGATGGGAAGAGACCAGATGGTATGACCATAATGCCTTGGAAGTTGGGTAGGTCTTTGGTGTGGGATGCAACTTGCGTCGACACCCTTGCACCATCCCATCTTCCTAGCACGGTGGGCTGCGCTGGGGCGGCTGCTGCAGGTGCTGAAAACCTCAAACGGCGCAAATACAACAATTTAATTGGTAATTATGTGTTTGAGCCGTTTGGGGTTGAAACACTAGGGCCATGGGGTCCGAGTGCTCACATATTATTTCGGGATATCGCCAAACGGTTGGTCGACTCTTCTCGAGACCAGAGGGCTGGCCTTTTTTTTGGCCAAAGAATCAGCATTGCCATCCAACGTGGCAATGCTGCCAGCCTTCTGGGCACTTTTCCTGTTGACAGCGATGTGGACGAATTTTTTGACGCCCCGTAAATGTACATATCTTTATTCTTACTTTATTTCTAATATTAGTTTATAAATAATACTGTACTTATGTATTATATTATGTAAATACCAAATTACATAAAACAGAAGGGATCTCATACCATATGTAAATACGCAATACACCTCAATTTACTAATTTATTTCAATTTTTTTTCCTAATTTTCTGATATTTAGAGGTTACAAAAAGAAAAAACATTGGTTGTCAGAATAATGTTTGTTTACATTCACACGCAAGTGACAAACACTAGCTGTCTCTGTTTTTCTTGTTTGTTTTATCAAGCCATCCCTTTCGACATTGTAGTGAAATGTCAGATGAATGAAAAGTGTGTATGTGTGCTGCCGCTGCTGCGCGGAACACTTTTTTCAATTGTTTTGTGAGTGTATAACGTATCTGTTTATTTGAATATCATTGGTTTAGGTAATTAGAGTGTGATTCACTTCGATTTTGGATTTTGGCATTTTGCTCTCGCGTAGATTCTCTTAATTTCCACCCATTAACATCGTAGTTATTTTTACATCAACAATAAGAAGAATCTCAACAGTTTTACAGGCGTAATAATCTTGTAAATCAAGAATGAAAACCTGCCAAGTACTTGTCGGACTTCGCGCATTTAGGGTTACGTAACAAACCGCAAAGAAAATCTGACTGTAATAGGAAAAATGAAGGAATTTCAATGAAAAACTGAGTTATCAACATATTGGTATTTGTTAGTAAAATAGGTAGAGTCTGGCAAACGAAAGTAGACACTCGAATTATTTGCAAACTTTTTATATGGCAATGCTATACTAATGTCAACCTAAGTTTTCCAAAACAAGATGGCGTGTTGTTTTGGTTTTTGTGGTCTTGTTATTAGCATTTATTCAGTGAAAAATGAATAAAACAATTAAAAGTGGATTACGGGAGATGTTGTTTCGCATGATGTCTGAATTTAAAGAAAAACAACAAGAGAAAGACGCCGAATTCAAACAAAAACAAGGTTGTTTACGTGTGGTGTTAGATTTCTTAAGATAGTATGACGCTAATAAATGGTAGATTGTACAAGGATCACCCATGTTTTAACTGTCACATCTTATTTACTGTACCTACAATCTATGCAAATAAACGTTTACTTTACTTTACTTTAATAATTTGATACTTTGTTTTAATTCGTAATTACTATTGATGAAAAAAACTATTTCACTATTTAAGTTAAACACCTTCATAATAATGCATTGCGGTTTATGATCATACCATAATAAAATTTGCATTGTTTAATTACTTATTTATTTTTTTCTTTTACCGAAGATCTGGCGTATGTAGCAGGGGTTAATGAGATAGCGTAAACTTACGGATTTAGAGCAGAAAGATAGGATAAGAACCCACAGCCAGTACTTCGGTGAAATAGCTAGCAGAGGAGTGGCAGAAAATGACTGATAATGTCACACAATGTTGAAAATAAATAAAGTGAAAGGGATAGAATTATAGAAAATAGTTTATAAAGTTCCATGATTAATGTACGAAACAGTGATTCCAGTGATTCTAATAAATCTGTAAACATGGAAGTCTGAGATTCAGATTTTGATTATGGTAGTGAATATACCAAAATTATTATAGAATACTGTTGTTTTTTTTATTTGGATTGATATATCACATATACCACATAATATCTTAATTATTGCCTGCCTTAAGTAGGTACCTATAGTATATCTTCGGAACAAACATTGTAAAATAAGCTGACTTTGGTGGCTTCTCATTCGTTTTTTTTCCCAATAACAATTCTAACAAAAAAAAATACAGTATTTATCTACTCAACGAGCTCTAAACAACGATACTCCAATCGATGGAGAAGATAATTATTTTTTCTCGGCCGCCCCCATCATCTCTATGTACCCCCCTTAAAAAAATAAGTGAAAAGTGAAAATTTGAAGACTGTAAGCTCCAACCTTTTGGCCGTAAAACCTGTATGACAGACGACGGACCCTTCGGGTACGGAACCCAAAAACGCTCTCAACATACAAACTCATTCCTCGCCAAGTACTAAACACTAAAATAATCATGTAAGCGTCGTAATTAAAATAAACAGTTTTATGGCTATTAAGCAAAAAGTGGAAGAAAGCTTTTATATTTTAACGCCGGCTTGCTGTTAATTAACTTCGCGAGCTTTGCTTAACTCATACCGCATACCGGTAACTAGGGAGAAAGGTGCGAACAATCCATGATGTGCATCACTTGTTTCATGAGATTAATCATAGACATCATAGAGGAGTGGCAGTTTTTTTTCCTGCCACCAGATGTTGGCGCCACGGCACTTGTAATTAATATTGACATTTCTGATCTGACAGTAGACATGGGCAAAGTCGTTATATTTCAATCACTGTGACTGTTGTTCCCGTTACAAAAAAATCACAGTGAAAAATCACCGTGACTTTGTCACGTCGATCACGTCGGATAGCTGCTTGGAACGTTTTGTAATGTGACTAAACACGATTTGATAATTAAGTCGCTTATTCGCAAAATAATAAGTGGACTTGACAAATTACAATGAGTAAACTCAGTCAAAGTTCGAGGTTACGCACGCAGCTAATATTGCTAATAAGGCTTAGCACGCTCTGCGATTTTTATTCGCGCGTTTTTTTTTTCGCCCATTCTGCGATCTATTGAATTGTATGAAGCTGTACGTACGCATTACGATAAAAAAATCGCGCGGAAATATTACCCGCAAGAAATCCGTGTTTGTTGTGAATTAAAATGGCGTGAATATTTTGAGCTCTATGAACAGGTAGAAAGAGAAAAAATCGCCCCGCAAAAAATCCGTGTTTGTTGTGAATTAAATTGGCGTGAATATTTTGAGCTCTATGAACAGGTAGAAAGTGAAAAAATTCGCTCGGAATTTTATCCGCAGTGCTTATAAAATATTGAGTATTTAGTACGAGGATAAAAATATTAATAAAATCCGCGCGGCTAAAAACCGCAATGCGTGCTTAGCCTAACGCTGCCTCTCCACTTGCGCGATCACGATTTCATAAAAAAATAAGACTGTCCGAAGTACTCCAAACGCAGGCCCCAGGATACGTAGTATCTCTAAGTAGTCTGTGGCCCCAGGCGCGGCTGGACGTTCCGATATATTCTCGTTCCATATTTAACCTGAGTCCTGAACCATCGCAGTGACTGGAGTGAGACTAAGTGAATGAGATGGAAAGGATCAACGTTATTTTGGAACGACGTTATTTTCTATAAAGTCACTGTGATATTCTCAGGTGGCAGATCACGATGATTTTTTCACTGTGACGTTATTTATCACCCATGTCTATCTGACAGACGTTCTTGCGCGGCAATGTTTAGCCAAATTTATTTTTCAGATGGAGTGTCTTTAAAATCTATAGAATAAAAGGTAAATAAGAATTAAGAGAAAAAACAATCCCCCGAATGATCCAATTGGTAGCAAAGACTATAAAAGACTTCACCGCAAAATACAGTTGCAATAAAAATAAAATCAAACTGAAATACACCAGCCTTTCTTTTTGAACCGTAAATAACAAGTGAGCTAGCGCAGTGCTAACAAGGGCCAAAGTTTTGTGTAAAACAAATACAATTTATGGCTATCGAAGGCTTTACATTAAAATACTTTGTACGCAACGGAGCAGGCAATTTCTTGAGTCACCGAAGACTGACGTCATTGTTGCAAATGGCAACCGGCTTGGCAAGGCCTCGCGACAACTTTACCATGTGTACGCACCTACCGGTGCGCGCTAACAGATAAATAGCAAAGTTGTGTCTACTGAAAAGTAATATTATAATCTGCAAAGTTGCTTAAATGAAGTAGTTACTAAAATCATTAAAATAGTTATTTATGCTACAAGTGCGGAAGGTAGGTGATTTCCGATGAGTGGCATTTTTATTCACGAGCGAGCGAAGCGAGTGAGTGGATAAATCGACACGAGTCGGAAATCATCTTACGTACGTGTATCATACAACATTTTACTATGCATTGTGCGAGGAAATAAATAAAATTATAAAATGAAATTAATACAATAGCGGGCTTATTCAAGCGCGTTCAGCATATCCACAGATTAACTAATAGTTCCTCGGGCATATCTACTGCGCATGTGCGAATAGCTGTCACATCTCAACGCAATAAGGCACGAGCAAAATATACGTTCTGCCAAACATAAATAATGAATATTTAAAATTGATTTATTGATCAAAATCTAAATCTAGAATAATTAGAAACGCCTAAAATAAAGTATTAGTTTTATTTTACCTTTTATATGAATAATAATCTGTACATAACTAATTTTTTAAACTTTTCTCAAATAATAAAAACTCTATGCGTCGGGCTGACGTTGAAGTGAAAAATTAAAAAAGTACAGGAAAGTAAAAAGCACTAGTGAAAAAAAGTGACACTTTCCGCACAGTTTGGCTGCTTGGAAAACCGCTCTTTTCGAGGACATGCATTGTAAAAATATTAACAATGCATGTCCTCGAAAAGAGCAGTTTTCTAAGCAGTCAAACTGTGCGGAAAGTGTCACTTTTTTCACTAGTGCTTTTTACTTTCCTGTATTTTTTTAATTTTTAACTCCAACGTCAGCCCGACACATAGAGTTTTTATTATTTGAGAAAAGTTTTAAAAAATATTTATGTACAGATTATCATTCATATAAAAGGTAAAATAAAACGGCGTTTTTAATTACTCTAGATTTAGATTTTGATCAATAAATTAATTTTAAATATTCATTAAATATGTTTGGCAGAACGTATATTTTGCTCGTACCTTATTGCGTTACGATGTGACAGCTATTCGCACATGCGCAGTAGATATGCCCGAGGAACTATTGGTTAATCTGTGGATATGCTGAACGCGCTTGAATAAGCCCGCCATTTTATTAATTTTATTTTATTTATTTATTTATTTCCTCGCACAATGCATAGTAAAATGTTGTATGATACACGTACGTAAGATGATTTCCGACTCGTGTCGATTTATCCACTCATCGGGAATCACCTACCTTCCGCACTTGTAGCATAAATAACTATTTCCAAAAAAATATTTTTATTTAGTTACAGAGTGGCGCAAAAGTAGGTAATCACCCTATCGGAACTTTTACCAAAGGCGGCAAATGGCAATTCGTTTTGGAAGTAAACAGATACAAAATACACGTAAGTATAATTAATTTCGACCACCACGGAGACAACTTTTCACCGAAAATCATTGTGAGCGTCTATGTGTGATTTGTTTTAGAAATTATTTATGTATTTTATTAGTAAATAGTTTAATAACCAATTTTAATTATTGTTCTTTTTTTTTGGTCTCCTACCACTGTTGTGTTCTTTTTAACCCAAAGGTTGACTGGTAGAGTATGCCTTGCTGCATTAAGTCCGCCTATGTACCACCATTGTACATGAAGTTTAAATATATAAATTAAGCCAAATTATCGCTTCTGGAGCACCGAAAATCTGCATATAACCCACGAAAAAGCATTAGATACATCCGCTCAAAGTTACTGCATGGTGGGCTGTTTATGCTTTTTTACTGTTGGTGATTTGCGTAGGCTGGCAAGATCGCCTGATTTAACCGTTCTGGAATTATTTTTGCGGAGTTTTTTGAAGCCTCATACTCTTGAAGCCCTCAACGAAAATCTATCGCCGGATTTTCTGGCAAGTATAATAGAATATGCCATTTATATCGGACTCGACTATTAATCTATTCTGATGGCGATCACCTTTGCCGATATCATTTTCTCGACATCTAGAAAACAAATAAACCTAATCCAAAAGCAGAACCAAAGGTTTTCATTCATTAAAATAATTATGGCCAAAGAACATCGGGTGACAACTTTTGCACCACCTTGTACTTATTCGTTAAAACTGGTACTTATGTGATTTCAGAAAGGTATCTATTTGTTATTTTTTATTGCTATTAAATAAAAAGCCGGCCAAGTGCGAGCCGGACTCGCGCACCGAGGGTTCCGTATAAACAGCTACATTCACCAAAATAATTGGGTACCTAACATTACCGACGTTTAAAAATAATGAAAGGTTTTTTATGAAGTTTAAAATTTACAGTTTTCAGATTGTTTCCTTAGCTTGTGCTGTATATCATAGCTTCTTGCTTTAAATTTCATGATTCTAGGTCAACGGGAAGTACCCGTCAGGTTTTGATTACCTTACGATGCCTCAAATATGCGATTATTTCGCATATTTGAGGTTATATCTTTTGATCGCGTTGATTTAGAAGTTTGATTTTTTCACAGCTACAAGTGATTGCAGATTTGAGTAATTTCAACATGATACTTCCAGGCTATCCAGAGAAAAGGGTCTTGACACACGGACAGACAGTCAGACAACAAAGTGATCCTTTAAGGGTTCCTTATATTCCTTTTGAGGAAAGGAACCCTAAAAAATAACCTTGCTTTTACAATCACCAAACAAACAGCGTGCGTGTGGAATTTGGTTCCATTTTCAACGGTACCCCGAGAAAAACGCCGCGCAAGCCGTTTTTTGTGCTGTTTTTAGGAGCTATCTACTCCTTATTTAAAAAGAAATATCAATTAATAAAAATACATTAAAATTCTACATAATATTTATTCTAAAATGATAGATTTAGTTTTTTTTAAATGTTGTAATATTTCACTAATCTCCTTCCAAAAAAACATAAAAATGAGAAATAATTATTGACATTATGCATCTCCTCGTAAAGTGTTCATTAATTATTTTTTGTACTAACACTAATTGATAGATAATTTAATAACGAACATTTTTGTAGTTTTTTTTTTCAAAAGACCAAAATTCGATTTTATAAAGATTTTATTCTAAAATCTGGGCGTGTTCACTGCTGTAATTCATGCGCCACCAGTGCCGCTAGACCAATAGGAATGCTCATATCTCATGCCGATTTTTTGGTCAGTGTACCGTCTTAAAATGTTATTGTTTCCTTTTATACGGTATGTTGTAAGAGTAGCATCGTAAAGTTGTTATGTAGTTTACACATAATCTACATTACACAACTAAAAAGCTGTTTTTAAATCATTTAGTTATTATTATCATAGACTAGTATTATATTATCTGTGTCATAGAGGAAAGAATGCTCGTAATTTAATAAAAACACTAAGTTCGAACACGATGTTTATTGTTTCATTTTGTAAAATGTAAACCACTTGAATTTTATGACCACAGACGACATCTCCATTCTGTTGAAGCAAAACACAATAAAACTTCAAAGTTACGGCTTACACGGACCGTAAAACGAAACGGGACAGTCATTCCCGCCAATTTTCACCCGCCATGTTAGGGCAAGTCTTCTTGTCTAGCTTTTAAGTAAATAAGATATCGCGCTTGTCCTGTCATTACTTTCCTTGTTTATTTTAATTTCATATTAGATAGTCAATAACTTATTTTATCCGCATAGCCCGTAGAGCAGTTCCAATATTACTAATAATTGTGAAGACAAAAAGTCTACAAACTGCTAATAACTTGAATGTCAACGTCAAGATTTTGACATTTTCGCATGCTGGCAGACCAAATCCAGATGTATCCTCCGACTGAACAGCATAATTTTCTTCTTGTTTACGTCTTTTTAGTTGGCTTTTTAAGCAGTCGGGTTTTTTGAATTTTTTAATTAACTTTTTTTATTTATAACTTTTAGTTATTTTTTTTAGAATAAGGTACATTTAAACATAAATGTTATATAATTTGAAATCACCTCCGTAAACGCTTTATTTTGATACCCCACAAGATGGGTTTGGCAGAGGAAACAATTTGGTTCTCCACAATATGGCGACCAAAACGCCATTTTTTTATTTTCCAAATTTCATGTAGCCAGTGTCACTCGCAGGGTTATGACGAAATGATTTACATGAATCATAAAAATCGGCCAACGCGTTTGGTCTCTAGAACGCCACAGGAACAAACATATACACATACATACATAGACTGATAAACACATACCCTCCTTCGCCAGACGGTTAAAAATAAATGCTTTTTATCCCGTTCGGTACAGCTTGTCCATACACACAATGAATTAATCTCAATAGTAAAGATTGCAACGGTGGATAAATAGTGACAAGACTGACAAGTCGTCACAGACACCATAGCAACTAGTTAACTCGGTCTTTCACAATTTTTTTGCGGTTACTGAACAACCGGTACCTACCATTCTTTTATTTTTCCATAATATTTACTGTGTGTAGCATTGCATAAATCTTCAAATTATATATAGAAATTGTGCACCTTGTCAGTTGCCTCCATTACACTCGTAAGGAATCGCCGGTTAGGAATTCCATTACATCAATTGCTGCCATTATTCAAATTCCGAATAATATATTATATTTTGCAGCTGGCAACTGCGAGTGGGTGCGCCCACCGCCGAACCTTGTCCATACATCTAGTTGCGTAAGGTTTATTGCAACTCGAATAATCCTGTTCTAGATTTTGAATTGCTAATAAATGAGGTCGTGTAGCCGATGCAAATAGTCTAGTGAAGGGCTAGGCGTTAGTTGGGCTGCATAACTCGTTTTAGAACAGTTAGCGAGGCTGGTGGGTGGAAGAAAAGCGGTGACTGTAGCCGATGCAGTATTATACTCATGACAACCATACCATAGCTACAAATTCCAATAATTTATCTTCTACATATAGGGGAATCTTCTATTTCCTGGTGACATAAGAAGAATAAAGGGGAATGGTGGCAATTAAATTCTTGATTTATTTTGATTACAATTATAGTGGATTAGTAGGGCGCCCGCCTATAGTTCGAGGGTGCAATTGGTGCTTACACCCGAGCTAACTTTTCTGCTTTACATCTCGATTGTGAGGTAGGTAGAATAAACCGGCATTACAAGAATAAAACATTTAAAAAAAAATTTTTTTTTTTCGAGAACGAAATTCAGCTTCGCCGTTCGATATTTAAAATTGATGACTATTATATATATACGAAGACAAGGCTGAATAGCAAAGCGACCTCTTTGGTCATTGGGCTGAATGCATGATGTCTATTGCCAGTATGATGGTTAGATGTACTATCAGCCAACTATACATTTGATCACCGTTAAGACTATTTTTGCTTGCAGGGCTCGCCCGCTATAGGGAGGATATACCCGAGGGCGAGAATGTAGTGAAGTACATCTAACCATCATACGCGTACACGAACTTTTTGTAAGAAAGAAATGTTTTTTTTTAATTACTTACCGCCCTAGGGCTTTTCTAGCTACATTATTACCCTAGAGCGCTAATTAGTCACCTACAAGCCCCATTTGGAGGTAATAAGAACTTATTTACCGAACATGAGATATGTAAAATTCTTTTCAGCATTAGTTATGTTAGAAATAATTACTCCTTATATACATATACTTCAACAGCATAAAACGATTAATATACGGACTCTTAATAAACTGTGCCTACTGCACTTAATCAGAAACCATTATCTTGCACAAAACATTCAGCAAAAAATGTCGCTCATTCTTAATAGGTTTTTCTTACAATAACAGCGATGTGGTTACGTTACTTTTTGTCGCCTCATATCAAATCGCGAGGGTACAACCTAATAAATAAGTCACGTACAAATATCCTGCGCCATGCGTCGTTGTCCATAAAAAATGCGCCACAGCTAATCGCCGGTCATCGCTCTCTCTAGCTCTTTCGTAAAATATTATATTTTATTATAGCAACCCAGACGCTTACGGGAAAGACAAGTTCCATGTCAGTCGTGTCTCGTTGTGTACACAAGTGTGCGCTGTGTAATTGTGATATTGCCTAATTTGGCTCGAACAAAGGACTGGTCTACATTTACAAAAAGTCTAGAACAAAACGTAGCTCGATCTACACAAATCACTGAACGCACTCCACATCCATTACCTTGCATCGTGTTATTTGCCTAAGTGGTTCGATGCAGGATAATAAGTTAGAAAGAATAGCCGTAGGTTACGGCCACCTTTGTCTGGACTCCGCTTCGGTCATGACACCTCGGGGCTAGACAAAACGTGGTCTAATCTTCCACAGGCAAATTGCCATGTAATGGGACCGTGGGCTCCGCGATTGTTTCTATACAAGGCCGCATGTTCTTTAAATGTAACGTTATTGAAGATTATTATTTAAAAAGTAAAACAGGGTGTGCATCGGACCATGTAGCCGAATTCGTTAATTTAAAAAAAAAAACGACCGTCACAACTTCCCGCGTTAACTGATGTCAGCGTATCTAAAAAAAAAGTGTTGCCACGTAAATTGGCAGCGGCAAGTAAAAAGGTAAACAAAAAGTATTGATCGGTCCCAGCAGGGCGCCTCGATAACTCTCGGCTCGGGCCTAATGATGCATCAACTATCATATTCGCAAGGATAATAAAGATGTTTTTGTGAGCCCTTATTATCTCGCTTTGTTCCATTTTTGATTACACCTCGAGAGCATGCGAGTGAGAATCATTTCTTGAAAGCGCGCATCAAAAAGGATTTATTTTGACGTTTGTGTTTTTGCTAGCGCCTGTCTGTAATACTGCTTTAATGATAAAGTTTACCTAATAATAGGCAGGTACTATGTAACAAAAACTTCACCGTGTTTTTTACTCGCGCTGTCCAAACAACGCCATCATGGTTCTGATGTAACATTCTTATTCATATTAATTAATTAACATTCATTGTGAAAACTTCAAGTTGGATGCGTTGTTGGAGATATTTTTCACATAAATGATCAGCTTAATTTTAAATAGTTGCCATAATTAGGATTTTTTAAATGTACAGTCGAAGTGAAGCATAGAAATCCACATTAAAAAGATTCCGATGTCCGATGAATGAATCCATCAACAAAAAAACAAGCACCGATCAAAGATTTCGTTGTTTCCCGCTACAATAGTCACAACGAATTTATAAAGTTATCTGTGCACGAATTAAAAAACTCCACCATCTCATGAGAGCATTATAAAAAGCTTCAGCTACTGATGTACACTTCATTTATTTTTAATGCGACGGACGAAAATCTCATTACCATCGGCTTTTAACGGTTTACTCTTAGAATTAGTTTCGTTAATAATGACGGAATAGTAAAGGTTTTATGGTTTCTAAAGTGTGTCGCGAGTGTGGAACTTCTGGCGAGAAAAAATATTTTATTTGGGATAAAGCAGTGGTTAGTAATACACGGATCTATTTTATTCTGCCATATTTGGCAAATATTCACAACAATATAAAAGTAAATAAACTCACGCTAATAGCCTATGACATTTGACATCTTAAAAACCTCACTCTACACCAGCGCCCCAAGCGGCAAATTTATACACGATAGCCCTCATCAAATCACGTTAAATAATGACGTCAAAAGAAAAAGAACAAAAATAACTTGGCAATCACAAATTTAGGAGGATAGGCGGCAAGGTCAAATAGGCAAATCGGCTATCCACCATTAGCAATATCTATATATGTATATTTCTTCACAATCTCCTTGACTGCACGCAAAGTGTTAAAAAAAATTAAGTTTGTCCTTTGTAAAGGACAAAAGGTGAATTCTTGACTTCTATTGTTTAAATTACGTTCACACACTCGCGGAATTTTAAAACCTAAGACAAAAAGGTGTCCTCCTATTCAGTTTTAATTTATCTACTACCTAGGTTAGGTTTTTGGTCTCTTGATTTGTTTTGTATCCTGAAGTTTCTTGCTTGAACACGCTTAACGACATTTAAATCACAATCGAAGCGGCAGACGCCATTTTCCCATAACTTGGTCTGTTCTCCAGATTCCCGCCATTCTAAAGTCGTCGACGCAAGCGCATCCGAGAGGCGGAACTCAAGTAATAGGCGCATTCCGCCGACCAGCCTGTGAATACCGACGTACTTACGATCTTTGAATGGCTTAGGAAGCCATTAACGGCCTCTCCGCTTAAAGCTTGAACATAATACCTTCCCATTGTTTATCGATTATAAAGAATAAATTGAAGTTTCCTTATTAATTAAAAGGGTTTTGTCCTTTAAAAATCACAAGTCATTTTGGTAGTGTGTGTCTTTAATGGATATGAATTGATAAACGTATTTTTTGTTCTTTTTTAGGGTTCCGTACCTAAAGGGTAAAAACGGGACCCTATTATTAGGGTTCCGTAGCCAAAGAGTAAAAACGGGACCCTAGTATTATGATTTCGTACCCAAAAGGTAAAAATGGGTTCCGTAGCCTAAGAGTAAAAAAGGGACCCTAATATTAGGGTTCCGTAGCCAAAGAGTAAAACGGGACCCTATTACTAAGACTCCACGATCCGTCTGTCCGTCTGCCACCAGGCTGTATCTCATGAACCCTGATAGTTAGACAGTTGAAATTTTCACAGATGATGTATGTCTGTTTCCGCTATAACAATAAATACTAAAAACAGAATTAAAAAACAATTATAGTGGGGCTCCCATACAACAAACGTGATATCTTTGTTTTTTTTTTGCGATAATGGTACGAAACCCTTCGTGCGCGGTTTTTTGTTTTAGCGGCATTGATTCCATAGCCATTGACAGATTGAGACATTGCAAAATTAGCAACTGAGTGGCTATCACGTCGAGATGTTAAAAAATTATAAAACTCAAAGACAATACGGCTAGTGTACTATTATTTATTCTGTGCGGCTAGGTACCACAAAACCGGCGGTTTTTGTTATGAATAACTGTACTACCATATTTCTTAAGTTCTTAGACACTTTTAAATAAAGAGGCGAGGTGTTCGTATTCCGAAAAATTGCACGATTATTGCGCCATAGAAAAGAAGAGCGAAGTTGCGGGATAAAGCAAGTACCATAACAATATTATAATGTTGATTACATACCACAGACAAAGTTATTTTTTTTTACTTTTATAGACGAGACCATTATTCTAGAAAATATTATAACAATGGAATTTAGTTAGTTTCTACCTATCTTAACATGTATGTAGCAGTCACAATCACATCATGAACAGGCAATTTTCATCAAGGTAACACAGATTAAATGCAAAAATAGCAGCTAATGACGTGTCAACATAGCATAACTAGGCACTATTTTATTACTTAGAACTAGCTAGATGTTTTATTACAGAATACTTGAAGTGGGGGGCAATGGAGAGGGCTATGTTCGGAGTATCCTTGCGGCATCGAATCAGAAATGTAGAGATCCGCAAAAGAACCAGGGTTACCGACATAGCCCGAAGAATAGTGACAGTGGGCAGGGCACATTGCTCGCAAAACGGATGGCCGATGGGGCAGAAATGTTCTGGAGTGGCGACAGCGAACCGGAAGACGTTGCGTTGGAACACCAGTTGGACGCTGTGTGAATGTGTTGACGCCGTTGGGGTTTATGTCCAGCAGTGGACGTCTTTCGGCTGCTAAGATGACTTGAAGTGTTGGTTATTTTCTACGTGTTACAAAATCTATTACGTAAAAAGTTATTAGCACTTAAGGTACGTCTCCGTTTCTTTTACTTTTTTTTTTTTTTTTAAGAGGCAATTATGTTGAAACTGTGTGAAAGTATTCAAATAAAATGTTTGGAAGATACTGTTGCATTGTCTAGCATATTGACTTATTGGTTTGAAAAAAAGTTAATTCAAAAAATCAAAAGAACCCGGCTACTTAAAAAGCGAACTAAAAAGACGTTAACAAGAAGAAAAACATTATGTGCAGTCGGAGGATACATATTCGCGAGTTGGCTGACCAAAAACAGAGGAAAAAATTTTTTTTCCCACAAAATGGCGCCCAAAATCCGCCATTTTTTTCTTTCCAATTTTAATGTAGCCAGTGACACTCGCAGGGTTAAGACGAATCGATTGTCGTAAGAATCATCAAAATCGGCCCACGCGTTTGGTCTCTAGAAGGCCACATAGGAACCAACATACATAGGATTTTGCATATCTGTCCTTCTGCTGCAGAGGGTGATAAACACATTACCCTCTTTCGGCAGTCGGGTAAAAACAACTGGGCAAAGAATGAGAATCGAAGAAAGTATATACAGAAATAAAGGATTACCTACAGTAATTGGAATCTAATATCAGAAAGTACAAATAAAATAATACCCTCTACCTTACGAAAGAAGAAGGCTCTATGAGCCAATCGGCTTAGCCGCCAATTTGATCTTACTTTATGGCGGGAACGGGAAGCATAGTAAATGGAAACGGCCACAGATTACAATAATGATGAATTGATTTTTTATTTACAACTTTTTTATTTGCTTAATACGTTGTGATTATTATTTATGTATCTACTTATAGAGATAAATATTTTATTTGTTATTGAGTTCGAAGTACTATACCCACAGCAGCGATGAATCCAGGGGCGAAAGACTTGAAGTACGTAGGTTTCATAAAATAACTAGGTATAGATAATATTAGGTAACTAGTATGTTGTTTAAAAAGAACTTAAAGTACGTACCTACCAATACCTACTTGGCTTGATTAGTTCTAACCTTTGTAGGTAACCAATAGGTACATAAATAAGTGCATAAAGCCGAAGCTCCTGTCAAATGTTTAGCTGTAAATTAATTTTCTGTTACTTAAATAACTTTTTTGAATGGAATAATCGACGATTATAGGCAGTTGTACCTACAAATTACAATACTATGAAATATTGTAACAACATCTTTAATCCATTGATCTGTACCTTTATCTACCTACCCACTGACCGTAGGCGCAATGGCAGGATGTTCAGTTTTTGAGCTCAAGGGTAGCGACTTCCTTTGTCCTTCAAAAATTACAACCAAAAAAATGTAGTTCGACTCGAAACATTTTATTTACTCAATTTACGTAAAATGTATGAATATCACGAATTGTTTGTTTTTCTTATTTCGTACGAACGTAACCTTTACACTTGAACATCTACCTAATTTGTTCACCTTCAGAACTAATTTGTAAGTCAAAACAATTAAATTATTGTTAATAATAGCTGCGTCTTCGTTATAAAACAGGCAAAACTACTTAAAATGACATCAGAGATATTTCAATCACGTTACTTCTACATTGCTTGTTAAGGCGGAGATACCCCTCAGTAGTTGGTTTTAAAATGAGATTCACGTCTAAGCGGCTAGTCGTAATTTTTTGGAAGAAATATAAGCTACATGACAATTTTCTTAATAATTCGACATTTTGTCACGAAAATTTTGAATTTTATTCGTTTAACAAAGTGTAATTAATTTGTAAACTTATGTATAACATGGACAAAAAAACGACAATCGCAAAGAAACCGTCGGGCGTATTTTCAATGATAAACTGAGGCTTTTTTTTTAACTCTTAGAATAATAAGGAAAGTACAAAAACTACCTACTGAATTTTGACTCGTGCGGGTATGAAACGAGCACGAGTTTTGTTCCCTCAAGGTCGTTGGCGACTTAACTGTCGCCGTCTTAAGTTAATAAATTACACTGCATGATAGAGATTCCACAAATTTCTGAGAGTTTTTCGGGACAAATAAGTGACAAGATAGGTTTTTATAAACCTATTTATACACATTATGTTTTAAAAATAATTATTCACGAACACTCAAGTTAGCAAGTCAAAGCCGTATTGATTTTAATACTAAGGCAATATGGCAGTAGTACCGAGCATACTGCTGCTAAACCCAACCCTAGCTTGTCAGTAGAGAAAAGTTATAATTCAATATCAATTTTCGATATTCAATGTCGAAACCTTATAGTCTATATTCCTGGCTAAGTGAAATAAATTCATGTAAATATCTTTTAGTACCTAAAAATCTCTCTTAGTATCACAAACAATAACAACAATGTTTTGTACACGCAAAAGCATTATCCAATAAAGCCTATCTCAAAAACCGCTGCGGGCACAAATAGTCCACTCGTGCGCAATCAGAGACACGCACCAAGCAATCCTACGTCAATGTTTTAATTTTGAAGCTATCCGAGGTCGGGTTAAGTAATCCTTGCAACGGACCGTAACAACTCATTCATAGCCTTACAAACGATGCAAATGAACCTGCGAATGGGTACTGACTTACCGAGTACCAACCATTTATCGACTACTATCGACTAGACCACAATACTAGACAGAGAGGGCATTCGATTTTTAAATTATAGAAAAGTAAACAAACCTCTTTGCAGAGTCGTTGAAGCGGGGTATCCTTAAAAAAAAAAACAATCACTGAACGGTTATGAAACACTATTGTAACGGGCACGATTGACAGTTTACGACACAATACGGGTCCCGCGATCGTATACCGGCTGTGTGATGCCGCGACGTGCGTATGCGCCGCTCGTTACGCGCTGACTGCCTGCCTCGCGAGACGTGCCCAGTGAACGTAGCATGACCTTCCTGCCCACAGAGCCTAGCAATAGAACCTCTTTTCCTTTTAAGACGTGTCCCCAAAATTATTGACCTTCGAGGAAAAATATTTTTAAAAAAGGAACAGTCCTTTTACAGTTCCAAAATCTGGACACCCGAAACCTACAAAAGGGAACCACTTTACTTGCTGAAGTTTGACCTGTTACAGATAGACTGATACCTGTAATAATAAATGGAGTCATTCCAATTAATATTTATGTGTGATTTCCAGTTTTCCACATCTGAACTTGAAACACACACGTCAAAATTCGTGTTTAAAAATTAATGCAATCGCTAAATAGCATTACTACAAAACCATTCAATTTACCTAAGAATTTCTGAGAATGATACTAGTTCTGACTCCTGAATGAAAGCAAAATTTGGACATAAATCTAACTAAATAACGCGATTGTATGCACTTCGCGTGCCAAAAAACGGACTAAAGTTACGACAAATTATCGTAATCTGAGCTTTTCATTTAGGATTAGTGGCACCAGAAATCCACCGAAATCTAGAAAAATGCCTTTGTATGCCATACTGAGCTGTAAAGAATGTATTGAAAAAGTTGGCCGAAGCATTGAAAATGTTTTCTTCCTTTGGTTAGTAAAATTATTTTTCAAATATTGTTTGTGAAAAAGTGGCTTAGGTCTGACGTGTTCGGTCTACTCTAACTACCCGCCCGAAAATAAAATCCATCGAGAAATTCTCATCACGCAAGCAGCTCCGACACGGTTTTTTTTTTTTTAGATCATTGAAGTCTTTCTTTGAGTTTCACAATTAACTGCAATCTGCAAAAATTTGCAAACTTCATAGAAATATAATAATTTCAACCAGGACATCACATCACCATACTTGTCTGTAGGAATAGCAAACGGTAGGTAAGTATCTACCCAATCTTCCTTAGGCAATATGCATCATATTTGTTAAACCTATCGTAACTGCGCGGCGTAATTGCGGTAATGTCAACGGTAAAGAAAGTGTTAACAGGTGATTTCAGTTCAGAACATAAAGTATAAGCATTATTAAATAATGCTTATACCGTGCGAATTTAGTTATGCGTACAACGGAACTCAGAAATGTTGCCATATCGATTTTATTTCATTGTAGCAAAAATAGTAAATATGACAGTTAAGGTGAGACCAAACGAACGTAATTTTGCGAGCTGTGAGTCGAGTAAAATTTTCGGTTCTATAAAGTCTTGTTTGTGCCACATGGCGACGCAAAATCAAAATGAGGTGTATGCTATGCTGACTCACGCACACTCTTTCAACGGAATTACACTCGAGGTGAGGGATGGGAGCCAAGCAAGCGTCCGTCTGGCAGCCTAATACCAATTTAATGGCAGCCGAATTTTAGTTGAACGTAAATGCCGCGACTCACATACCTACGTTTGTTTGGCCTCACCCTAAGGCGCGATTACGAGAGAGACAAAACAAACTGGTAGGAAGAAAATATTTAAAAAAAAGAAGATTTCCTAATCACTATACTTTGGATGTTTGCCTGCGGTCCTTATGATGAAAAGTCTTTATTCGAACCGAACTGACGTACCGATGATAGTGCCGGTGGACAGACGTCCTTACTGCTTACGCAATCAAAATAATGTGCGTATAAATAATCTTCACAATGGTAGAATAATCTCTTTAAATACTGCAACATTATCAGTCAAAGTCGTAATTCTGCCTGCTGCCTGTCACTTGTCAGTCAGTTCAGATTTCAGAAAATCAGAACTAAATGTCACTAGTGTCACCAAATGTCACTGACTGACTGCACTGTCATCCGATTCCGATCCGATGTCAAATTCGTCTGTTTTGCCGTGGTTCTGTAATAAATTTTGCTATGACATAGATTAATAAAACAAACGCATTAATTGGATTAAAAAAAGCCCCAGTTATTAAATAGATAAATCAAAATGCATCACTTGAGAAAACTCGTTACAAATTCTGGTAAGTGTTTTTTTTGGAAAACATAGGTTATGTTTTGAATAGTTTATATTTCACTAAAATACTTTCTGTTCTGTTAATCTTCGACAATGATACTTGTTTATCATAAAGATACATTTGAGGACGAAATTACATCTGCATATCTATTCATAGTACTCGAACTGTTAGAGCAAAGCAAATAAATAAATATCCGTAGTAACTATAGAACAAATTGTTACTCATAAAGTAAACATCATGTGAATGACTTATTAGCACAGGTAAGGATTTTGAATCCAAACCTAAACAAGTATAAGTATAAGTCTCTAAAGCCAGAAACAAGATAACAAAGGGTATGTAACACCCAAAATAAAATTAAAAGCTAACATTTTGAGAGAATTTAAAGTTAAATTAAGAACAATATTTTTTGCACTTTTTTTTCAGCGAGCAAACAGCACAAGAAACTTATTAGACTGCCTCTATTGAAAGATTCATTAAGATGTACAAGTACTATAGAAATCCCTCCTCAAGAAATAGGAAGAGAGGCCAGGAAATCATTCAGTCCTATCCCTAAAGGTATCCTTGGACAGCCCACATGTCATACACATCCTCATTTGATAACATCAGAGGAACATTTGACATGTGGAATTACACAGGCTGAGTACAAAGAGAGGCGGGCACGATTTGTGGGCAAGTTGGCGGAGGAAGTTAATAATTTTGCTACCCATATTGTAAGTTTTTATTTTTATTTATTTATATAAAAACTTAGTCTTGCAAGCTTACCGGAAATTGCAATTAAATTTATGTATATTTTCGTTTACGAAGATCTTTTTTTTGTTGGTAATGTTATGGCTCACCAGCAACTTAAATGTTTTTAAATAGATAATTACATTTTCAATAGTATTGTAGTTGCTGTTACAAACATTTAAACTCACATACACAAACACCAAAATCCAGAATAACTACTGTTGACAATCTCTCCTCAAATCATCAAAAGACACCTCCATTTTTTTGTTTCTAATGCATGTACAATAGATTTGTTTGCTATTATACATAATATTATCATAAATCTTATAGATATACAGGCTGTGTGCCCAATGTGGTCATAACGAAAGTTTTTTTTAAATTTTAGACTTTAATTAAGTAGATATTTTTCTCTTAATTTCAGATAGTAATACCTGCAGCTCGTAAACAGCACATGTCAGACAAAATACCATATGTGTTCAGACAGAGTTCAGATTTCTTCTACCTCACGGGTTGCTTAGAACCCTCTGCAGCACTAGTACTGCTGAAGCCACCAAATACAGACGAATTTAAGGTAAGAAAAGTTTTTTTTTTGCGATTAGGTTGCCTGTTGTATGTTTTTTAGTTGTAAGTTTCTTTTGTTCTTGTATATTCTGGTGTACAATAAAGTTAATAATATAAATAAAAAAAAAAACATTAAATTTTGCAAATCTCTGACATGCAGAAAGAAATTGCAGTGGTGCGCCCCCAACGACAAAAGATGCCATCAGTTGCAAAGCTTTTGCAAAAAACTTCAGCGCACTGAATTTGTCTCCGGATTCACTAATCCCTTTGTTTGGCATTTCCTCACATTTTTTTAACTCTAACAAAAGTAGAAAAACGTGTGTTTAGGCACTTAATATTAATTTTATAAACTTTGTTTGTATTACTTAAGTTTTACAGTCTATTATATTTCTTTATACTTCTACACACTGCGTCCACGTTTCTAATCCTACTCTCTTGTCCCAGGTTTGCTGGAAAAATAATTCTAGAAATAAGCAGCACCTTTGTGCTCTTCTATCTTTATATGTAACAGTACACCCTACCCCCTGTTTTTATCTTAAGTTCTAAAGTCCATCCAAAGGTTGTCTGGTAGATATCGCTGTCAGCGATAAGACCGCCTTTGTACCCATAGTATTAAGTTGCTGTATAATATGTGTTATTTCTTTTTTTGGTGTACAATAAAGTATATTCTATTCTATTCTCTTTTAAGTGTTTTGTGTCGCGTTTAAAATGCAAAAAAATATTAATACCTGCACCTATCTCTATCCCCACAGAGCATCCTATTCGTGCACGACAAGGATGCACACGCCGAACTCTGGGAGGGGCCACGAACTGGCTGCTCTGTCGCCCCCAAACTCTTCGCCGTGGACGAGGCCAGGCCGGTCGAGTTCTTCGGCACTTTTCTCAACAAGTGAGTATTGTATAAACTTAGTTTACACAATACTATTCTACTGCTTTATTACTTACATTTTTTTTAAATTGCTTCGCTATTTCAAATCATTTAATAAATAATACATAATTACACAAATTCATACAGGATGTCTGGTTAAAGGCCAATATAATTTCTTCAGGGATTGGAGGTGGCTTCCATAGCATGTGTTGGTTTCTGCAATTTTATTTCTGACCTCGGCTAATATTACCTTCCATTAAACATTCAATATACCCGCCTAGCCATTGCGCCACTATACTGTGATTTTTAATTTCGCAGACCAAACTGACATTTGGGAGGTTGTCACTTTATGGTTACATAAAAATAGTGTTTCATCCAGACTATCCTGAATTGTCGAAGTAGAACAAAAATGAAACTATTTCACGACAAAAAAAAAAAAAAAATATTGATACTGGCCTTCATTTTATCGATCGCATTTATTTTATTGTTGATTTAATATTTAACACTTTTACTTTGTGTATGAATACTGTTTTATTTAAATATATTTATTGACATCAATTAGTAAAATTATATTGAGGAGTCATGTCACATTGATTCCATGAATCACTTATGATTGAACCGTACCTACAACACTCTGCTCCGCGCTTGCAACATTTAAAAATAAATAAGGTCATTGGCAGCTGTCAGTTGGGGTCGGCTTCCAACTTCAAATCTAGAAGCCGAGGAGAAGATTTCGAAAATCGACCTCTGCGGCTGTTAATTCAGTCATAACAACTTTTAAGGGACCTTACAAATGCGGTCGTTATAAACGATATTCTTCATAAACATACATGCTCTTAAACTGCATTCGAAATAACATTAGAAAATTTTACAACCTCTTTTTACAGTCCGTGCAACCGATTTTGAGTTCTATCCAAGGATGGCATAAAAAGCATAAACATGTTACCAAAACTAACTGTTTAATACAGCTGCCATTTGTCATATCATCAACGCAATAGATGTCAAAATCGGTTGAACGGGCTGTAATTTTTTTTTTTATTTGCTCGCGCTTGACCACTATCTCACCTGATGGTAAGCGATGATGTGGTCGACGGTGAAGCACGCTTGCCTAGAAGTAACCTATTCACTCTTGACTTAAAGACCCCTAGATTGTAGCTGTCGGGAAACACAGACTCCGGGAGGGAATTGCACTCCTTAGCTGTACGCATAATAAAAGTGTTCTCAAAATGTTTAGTGAATGGGTGAGAATATATTTCTCTGTCTAATGTAAAAGGACTTTTACATTCCGTCGTTATACCCAGTATCGACCACTAAACAGTATACTTTACTCAAAATAAAACTATACACGAAAACCTAGATAGATTTCTAGCCACAAACATAACCCGACATAAAGATTTAAATACCTAGTGCTTGCTACAGGATGACCCTAACAACCAACCCAGCGGTGCTCTGGTACAACAGAGAGTCAATAGCAGACCCGGAGATCCACAAGGCAGTGATGGGCACACAGAGAGGGGACAACCATAACTTGACCCTAGCGGACCCCCAGCGAGCCCTACACTTTATGAGGGTGGTCAAGTCACCGGCTGAGATTGAGCTGATGAAGGAAACTTGCTATATTGGGTCACAGGCTATTAATATGGCTATGGCTTGTACTAAACCTGGTGAGTGGCTCAATAGACTTTTTGGTATGATTTATGGTGTCATCTATAAGGGCATTTAAAATTCGATTTTATTGTGTAGGAAATAAAGTTCTATATTGTATTGCTGTATTAAAAAGTGCGCTGAACGTCGAGTCGCATCTTAGTGTGAAATGCCCCTTAGTTGTTAAGTTATTAAGATTTCATGTGGAAATAATCCTGAAGCAAACTGAGGCATTTTTTAAAAGGCGTCTTGTTGCAGACTTTTGTCTGTGTGAATTAGCTACTGAGTCCCTATGTTGCAATTTCCAATTTATCTAACAAATTGTTAATTTTCTAATGGAGCTAGTTCGAAAAAGTGGTAATTTTTTAAAATCTATCTCGTAAAATATTTAACAACCAAAAGATTTTTTTCGCAAAATCCTCTCTCCATATCCTCAATACCGAAATGCAAAAACCATTGATATAGCGGCAGATAACCAGTTATTGGCACCTTAAACGAGTGCCTCCCCTTGCTTCGGAATCTAATGCCCATGAAATCATATAGGAATTCATAATCACTAGCATACAAAAAATATAATGATATCGAAGGCAATATTCTTATATTTATTCTAAGAGTTGTTTCATCATTGAAACATTAATTATACATTTATGTTTTCACTAAATTATAAAAAAGCTATCAAAAATCCTATGACTGGCACAGAAATTTCAACATTGCGTAATCTTCTTATTTTTAGCCGATAAACTCTGAAAGTCAAATGTGTTTTTATTTCAAGTAGGCCATTATGCGGCACTTTTGAACGTTCAAATTTACAAGTAATAAAAATTGATTCTACCGTGCATTCGGAAATGTAGCTTGTTATGGAGAAGAACGCACAAGAAATTCCATACTTACGCTTTAAAAAAAAAAGTTTTATACAATATGAAGTACCAATAACAGGAGGGGTGTCAGTGCAAGGGTCGTTTTACCCTATATAACATGTTATTCGATCATGAAAAAGAAAAAACCCCAATCATTTCCGTCAGGTGTATCCGAACACATGGTGAACGCAGTCCTAGAGTACACTAGCAAGCAAGGCGGGGCGGAGCACCTGGCGTTCCCTCCGGTGGTGGCCGGCGGAGCCCGAGCTACGCACATACACTATGTTGCTAACAATCAGCTCTTGGGGAAGGATGAGATGCTGCTTGTTGATTCAGGTAGAAGAATATGCCTTTTATGAACATGTGTCCTAGTTATTAAATAATTTCGTCTATGTACTTTTCTATACATATTCATTATGATATTGTTTTTAGAAATTATTTTCCACAACAGAATTCAAGTAAAAAAAAAACTATTCAAAGTCAAATATATTTATTCAACTAGGCCAATAAGCGGCACTTTTGAACGTCAAACAAAAATAAAATTTACAAGTAATAAGTCTAGATTCTACCGTGCATTCGGCAAAATAGCTTGTTATGGAGAAGAATGCACAAGAAACTCCATACTGACGCTTTTAAAAAAAAAATTGTGTTTTACAATATTTACATAAGTATATACGTTAATAAATTCATATATGTGAGGACCATGCACCCAGTATAGCACTACACACTATACTACGTACAGGTATAAAGTATTAAAAGCATTAACAGGTAAATTCATTATTTGATAAATAGGAACATGGTTCTCACATACTTACAAATATTGCAAACATAGGTAAAATAACTAATTCAACAACAACGGAACAGTGTGTGAGTCAATTTAAAAAAAAATATCAATACCGTAGTACCTAAATACAAGCGCGGATAAGTAAGTAATTGCGTATCAAAAAATTCGTCCACATCGTTGTCAACGTGAAAAGTGTCCAGAACGCATTTTAATTCTAAAAGCTTGTCAGTCAATTTCGCATCGCAGCTTTCAAAGTAAACGCTCAGTTTATTTTGAAATAGTCTCGGTGCTGGACCTCCCAAACTGAAGCTGAATACTTCATACCTTACAGGCAGTCAGCGATGGATGTACAACTCGGACATCTCCCGGACGTGGCCCGTGTCCGGCAAGTTCTCCAAGTACCAGAAGATACTCTACGAACTAGTCCTCAATGTGCAGGTAATTTGTCATGATCCGATAAGAACCACCGAATGTGTTCCATTAAGACGACGACTAACGCCAACGACCTTGAGGGAACAAAACGCGCCCTCGTTTCACACCCGCGCGACCCGAAAATTAGTAGTTTCTTGTACTTTTCTTATTATTCTATGACTTAAAAAAAAAAGCTTCAGATCAAAATGTAGACAATTAAATTGTCTTTGATATGGTGTCGATTTCATTAAAATACGCCCAGCGGTTTTGTTGTGATTGTCGTGTTTTTGTCCGTTTTAGACATAACTTTACAAATTAATTACACTGTGTTATACGAATAAAACTCAAAATTTGCTCAGATGAAATTATTAAGAAAATGGTCTAATATAACATATATTTTGCCAATAAATTACGACTAGCCGTTTAGACGTGATTCTCATTTTAAAATCAGCTACTCAAGGGAATCGGCGCCTTAAAACTTCAGATGACATCGCGGCAGACAAAGGTGAAGATGGCAGGACGAGCTCTACCACACTCCTACAAAAAAGTTAATTAAAAAAGTCGTAAACAAGAAGAAAATCATGCTATGCAGTCGGATATTACAGATTCGGGAGCTGGTTGACAAAAACCTTTGAATTAACTTTTTTTATTTATAACTTTTTAGTTATTGTTTTGTTTTCGAATTCGGTTCATTTAAACCATTTATTTTGATACCCCACTCGATGGGTTTGCAAGCAAAAAAATATTGGACTATCACAATATGGCGCCCAAAAGCCGCCATTTTTCTATGTTCTAATTTTAATATCTGGCTATATTCACACTCGAAAAGTTAAGACGAATCGATTGACGTAAGAATCATCAAAGTCGGCCAACCCGTTTGGTCTCTAGAACGCCACATAGGAACAAACAGACATACATAGATAGAGTGAAAAACACATTACCCTCCATCGGTAGTGGGGTAAAAAGGATTCAAAAAGGGAAAAGCAAAGGACAACGTTTTTCATTTGAAAAAAACGAGTTCTTCGCCTTGGAGTGGGACAATAGAGGCTTGTCAAAGGATAATGTGCAAAAATGTGTGGAACTTTATCCAATAGCCTCCA
Source organism: Orthosia gothica (assembly GCA_949775005.1). Taxonomy (NCBI): domain Eukaryota; kingdom Metazoa; phylum Arthropoda; class Insecta; order Lepidoptera; family Noctuidae; genus Orthosia; species Orthosia gothica. Next base: position 3,381,763 of record OX459048.1, on the reverse strand, counting down.
CTGATGATACTTGTGCGAAACGAAAGTACAGTACAACTATCTTCTTAATGACCCTCGGCTATCATCGCATTTCCGAAGACAAACGAATGCTAATTTCCATTTTATTCCAATTTTTAACGTGTATAATAATTTGAATTCAGAACTAAGTAACTTTATTATTGTTTTGTTTTGATGACCGTGCGAAATATATAGAGCTGCAAAAATAGCAGCTTTCCTCCCATTTTTATATAAATTACATTATGTTAAAAGAGTATTAACAACTCTATTTACTTCCAAGTTGATTGAGAGCGTCCGGTCTGCACCAAGTGCAAAGGGCAACTGATTTAAATCCGATGACTGTTGAAAAACGAAGTTTGCCGAGGGGCATTAAGAAAATGTTTGGACAGTACATACTTTTTATATGGTCATGTTAACATGACTACAAGATATATGAAGCTTCGCATAAGAGTCCACGGCGGTGCCTGTAATGACAGTACACTGCGCTCCGCAAAAATGTCTGCCCTGCAAAAGCACTAAAATATAATTTAACGTTGATAAGTCTAAAGAATCCTCGGACGGGAAATACAATTGGGAAAAGGCTAGGCAGATGATGATACATACATACATAAAGTTACGCCTTTTTCCCATGGGGGTAGGCAGAAACTACAGAACGCCACCTGCTACGATCCTTTCATACTTTTGACTAAAATTGAAAAGTGTATGTTAAGATGGTTTGGCCATGTTGAGAGAATGAATGAAAGGCGACTAAGGAAAGGTATTTACAAGGCAGACGTGAATGGAAACGCCGGGAGGGGACGCCCTAGAAAGACATACATAGACCTTATTGGTGATGTTCTGCAGAAAGGCCAAGTGCGCAGTACTCATAACCGGCGTGTATGTATGACTAGATGTATGAATGTGAGTGAAGAAAAAGAAGTATTTAAGTTTCATCATCATCTGCCTAGCCTTTTCCCAATTGTTTGTTGGGGTCGGCTTCCAGTCTTACCGGATTCAGCTGAGTACCAGTGTTTTACATTGAGCGACTGCCTATCTGACCTCCACAACCCAGTAACTAGGTAACACTATACCCCTTGGCAAGACTGGTGTCAGATCTCAAGCTTAATCCATACTAATATTATAAATGTGAAAGTAACTCTGTCTGTCTGTCTGTCTGTTACCTTTTCACGCTTAAACCGCTGCACCGATTTAGATGCAAGTTGGTATGAAGATAGTTTGAGACCTGGGAAAGGACATAGGCTATATAGGTAGGGTAGGGTAGGGTATGGTAGTGTAGGGTAGTGTAGGGTCGGGTAGGTTAGGGTAGGGTAGGGTAGGGTAGTGTAGGGTAGGGTAGGTTAGGGTAGGGTAGATAAATGTTTGGTCTTTTTATGGCAAAACAAATTTTGCCTGGTCAGCTAGTTAATATATAATTTAAGTTTAATGGCTTATATTTACTCGAATATTTCTTAACGTTTTACAGGTCCGTTTGATCGAGATCTTAGGGGAACAGCGTCCTCCTCTGGACCAGCTGTTCGACAGCATGTGTCGCCTACTGGGCAAACATCTGCAGCAAGAGGGCATCATCTCCAAGAACATTGATGGACAGGAACTGCTTGGGGTGAGAACTTATTTTGTACAGTCTAGTCGTTTATACCTTCATCATCATCTGCCTAGCCTTTACCCAATTATGTTGGGGTCGGCTTCCAGTCTTACCGGATTCATCTGAGTATCAGTGTTTTCCATGGAGCGACCATGGCAAGACTGGTGTCAGATCTCAAGCTTCTGACTACCCGTAACGACTGTCAAAGATCTTCAAATGACAGCCGGGACCAACGGCTTAACGTGCTTTCCGAGGCACGGAGGAAACTCGGTATGTTGAAAATGGTCACCCATCCACGGACCGACCTCGTCAAGCGTTGCTTAACCTTTAAGATCGACCCGTGCGGCATACCTTCAGCAGTTTTAAATTCTTTCTACTATCAAGTAAGGCCACAAAAAACCCTTTGAAGATGCGGTTTTGAGCAGACTGCTGAATAGAAAACTGTATTTAATTACCTTAAAGTAAGGTCTAAATATTTTTTTATGCTATTTAGACAATCTTGAGTCGTTAATGTGAATGTTTAAGAAGTAAATCGGATACTATCATGCTTGGAGTAAATAAAATAAAGCTCTGAAGGTTAAACTGTAGATTGAAGAACAAATTGTAAAAAAAAATTGGTTCATTTGTGCTGGTCCTTATTGCAATTTATTTCGGCGCAGCATGTATTCATTCATTTTTTTTTATTATTTAACAAGGCGCACCAACGACTGATTTACTAATTAATATCAGATAGTAAAATTCAGAAAAGATCCTGTGTAAGCAAGTCACTTACAGGCATGCACAACATTGTCATATACAAGTCGCATAAAACAAAATAAGAATTTAAACAAACAAAGTGAAATCGAAGAAAATTAAATTAAAATAAAATAATGTCAAAATAAAATAAAAAAAATAAAATAAAATTTAAATATACATGTTGTGGTTTAAAATAGTATTCAATAAAATTTACTTTAAAAACAAAATCATATTATTAACAGAAATTATAATAAAATGTCAAGTAACATTATTCACATTGTAACATAACTATAGTAACATTACCATTACAAATTTCACAGAACGATTTAAATATTGCTAATAACTTAAATTATTTAAATCATAGACAAGACAAAAATACAATAAATAAAATTAAGTTATCAAGTGGGGTAAATATGTACATACTTAAACACTAAACAAAAAAAAAAACTAAACCAAACTACTTACACTTATATCAAATTATATTACATTATCAAAAATAAAATAAAAAACATTGAAAATTTAAAAAAATGGGAAAAAATATTAAAAAGTATAACATCATAGATTAGCAGCAGGAGTAGGCAGCTGATTGCAGATCAATGTCCGCGATTTTAGATTTAAACTTTGGCAGAGTATCAAAGAAGATATCGATGCTGTTTTCGACAGAACAGACTCTGTTGTATAAAGTCAACATTCTGTTTAGTGGAGCATGGCGGCCCAGATTTGTGCGACTTGTCTCAGCAACAAATACTCTAGTGGTGTGCTTGGACCTGACATGAGAGTAACGAGGAAGCTTATAGCTTATAGCGATTATGAATAGAAGATTCATAATCGCTATAAGCCGTAATCTCAATAATTTTACTTTTTTATATGTATATTTCCAGAAAGCGTACCGCCTATGTCCCCATCACGTGTCCCACTACCTGGGTATAGACGTCCACGACGCGCCGCTCGTGCGACGCAACGTGCCCGTCAGCAGCAACATGATCGTCACTGTAGAACCAGGTGAGTTGTGTCTCATTTACTGTACCATTAGTGTGTCGCCTGTGTCCCACTAGCTGGGTATAGACGTCCACGACGCGCCGCTCGTGCGACGCAACGTGCCCGTCAGCAGCAACATGATCGTCACTGTAGAACCAGGTGAGTTGTGTCTCATTTACTGTACCATTAGTGTGTCGCCTGTGTCCCACTAGCTGGGTATAGACGTCCACGACGCGCCGCTCGTGCGACGCAACGTGCCCGTCAGCAGCAACATGATCGTCACTGTAGAACCAGGTGAGTTGTGTCTCATTTACTGTACCATTAGTGTGTCGCCTGTGTCCCACTAGCTGGGTATAGACGTCCACGACGCGCCGCTCGTGCGACGCAACGTGCCCGTCAGCAGCAACATGATCGTCACTGTAGAACCAGGTGAGTTGTGTCTCATTTACTGTACCATTAGTGTGTCGCCTGTGTCCCACTACCTGGGTATAGACGTCCACGACGCGCCCGTCAGCAGCAACATGATCGTCACTGTAGAAACAGGTGAGTTGTGTCTCATTTACTGTACCATTAGTGTGTCGCCTGTGTCCCACTACTTGGGTATAGACGTCCACGACGCGCCGCTCGTGCGACGCAACGTGCCCGTCAGCAGCAACATGATCGTCACTGTAGAACCAGGTGAGTTGTGTCTCATTTACTGTACCATTAGTGTGTCGCCTGTGTCCCACTACCTGGGTATACACGTCCACGACGCGCCGCTCGTGCGACGCAACGTGCCCGTCAGCAGCAACATGATCGTCACTGTAGAACCAGGTGAGTTGTGTCTCATTTACTGTACCATTAGCGTGTCGCCTGTGTCCCACTACCTGGGTATACACGTCCACGACGCGCCGCTCGTGAGACGAAACGTGCCCGTCAGCAGCAACATGGTCGTCAATGTAGAACCAGGTGATTTGTGTCTCATTTACTGTACCATTAGTGTGTCGCCTGTGTCCCACTAGCTGGGTACAGACAACCATGACGCGCCGCTCGTGCGACGCAACGTGCCCGTCAGCAGCAACATGATCGTCACTGTAGAACCAGGTGAGTTGTGTCTCATTTACTGTACCATTAGTGTATCGCCTGTGTCCCACTACCTGGGTATAGACGTCCACGACGCGCCGCTCGTGCGACGCAACGTGCCCGTCAGCAGCAACATGATCGTCACTGTAGAACCAGGTGAGTTGTGTCTCATTTACTGTACCATTAGTGTGTCGCCTGTGTCCCACTACCTGGGTATAGACGTCCACGACGCGCCGCTCGTGCGACGCAACGTGCCCGTCAGCAGCAACATGATCGTCACTGTAGAACCAGCAGGCTTATTACGTATGAAACAGCAATTAACAATATTTGCGCAGAGATTGTACAATCATCGCGCGAATATCGCTTTACGTCAAAAAATTGGAAGGCTTATTTTTGCGAAATAATTGCTCTTCAATCGCGAATCCGCATTATATATGAGCTATAGCCACACCCTAATAATTTTACGACAGCACTGCTAACAATAAAAATCTGTTAATTAACTGAAATGTGCATTTATCGCAAGGTGATCGCGATAATTTCGTATTACGTATGGTTTTTGACAGCAGAGCGACAGCGATCGGCGAGCAAATGTGGCTGTCAAATTGCGATTACTTTTTCCCTTGTTGTTGGTCGATTGCCAATCGCTCGCTGATGGCTGAGTAGGTACAGAAGTTTTTGAGTTTTTGGCAGCTTTTTTAAGTGTTATTTTGTGGCTACTTATTAAAGTAAGTATCTGCAAATTAGAATAATAATATAAATATTGAAATAACACATTCCCAGTGAATATTGTAAATTTAAATGACAAATTGGTGTTGTTTTGAGTCTCTAATGTCTACGCAACTGGACTATTTGTTGTATCATTGAAACAGAAGTGATCACGGTAAAGTGGAGGATTTTTTATACTGTAGTATTGGCTACCTCAGCGAAGCTTATTTGTTTACTACTAAATACTTACAAACACATGACATTTTTTTTTATATATGGCAATCACCGATGTCGACTATTCTGCCAATGTCTAAATTAAATTTAAAAAATCTTTTTTACGTTTCATAGCTCAAATAAGAGATAATGTAGTCTATTAAGTGATGTTCTAATGCGTTATCGATTCGATTTCTTAAAACAATCGACAATTCGAAGAAATTTTAATTGATTTTACACATTGACATTTATGTAAATAAAATGCAACTATCAAATTTTCACTGCCATATTTACTTTACATCTGCGAATATTAATTTATCGGAATATTGGAGCTAAATAGTAATTAAATTGACTATTGTAAAAAAACAGCCTCCACGAAGTGTTGCTCGTTCATAAGCTGGTTAATTCATCAAACGATACATTTTATAAATCATCGGACAGTTAAAATAGCTTCTGTTAAAAGTGACTGTAAAAAAAAAGACTTGACTTAAAAGCCTCAGTAGCCAAGTCACTAAATTGATCGCGCAATAATTGTACAATTATTGCTACTTGCTGTTCCTTACGTAATAAGCCCGCAGGTGAGTTGTGTCTCATTTACTGTACCATTAGTGTGTCGCCTGTGTCCCACTACCTGGGTATACACGTCCACGACGCGCCGCTCGTGCGACGCAACGAGCCCGTCAGCAGCAACATGATCGTCACTGTAGAACCAGGTGAGTTGTGTCTCATTTACTGTACCATTAGCGTGTCGCCTGTGTCCCACTACCTGGGTATACACGTCCACGACGCGCCGCTCGTGCGACGAAACGTGCCCGTCAGCAGCAACATGGTCGTCAATGTAGAACCAGGTGAGTTGTGTCTCATTTACTGTACCATTAGTGTGTCGCCTGTGTCCCACTAGCTGGGTACAGACAACCATGACGCGCCGCTCGTGCGACGCAACGTGCCCGTCAGCAGCAACATGATCGTCACTGTAGAACCAGGTGAGTTGTGTCTCATTTACTGTACCATTAGTGTGTCGCCTGTGTCCCACTAGCTGGGTACAGACAACCATGACGCGCCGCTCGTGCGACGCAACGTGCCCGTCAGCAGCAACATGATCGTCACTGTAGAACCAGGTGAGTTGTGTCTCATTTACTGTACCATTAGTGTATCGCCTGTGTCCCACTACCTGGGTATAGACGTCCACGACGCGCCGCTCGTGCGACGCAACGTGCCCGTCAGCAGCAACATGATCGTCACTGTAGAACCAGGTGAGTTGTGTCTTATTTACTGTACCATTAGTGTATCGCCTGTGTCCCACTACCTGGGTATAGACGTCCACGACGCGCCGCTCGTGCGACGCAACGTGCCCGTCAGCAGCAACATGATCGTCACCGTAGAACCAGGTGAGTTGTGTCTTATTTACTGTACCATTAGTGTATCGCCTGTGTCCCACTAGCTGGGTATACACGTCCACGACGCGCTGCTCGTGCGACGCAACGTGCCCGTCAGCAGCAACATGATTGTCACTGTAGAACCAGGTGAGTTGTGTCTCATTTACTGTACCATTAGTGTGTCGCCTGTGTCCCACTAGCTGGGTATAGACGTCCACAACGCAAAATAGGGAATTGACTCTAAATACACTTAGCAACTATTTGTTGACACTGCGCGTTTTGAATTCAGGTCGCATTCTTCAAATATTCTGGCAGATTATTTTGTGAGTTACTTTTAGTCGTCTCAAACATTTCCTCCTTCCAATCTGACCCGTTAAGTGTCACGCTATCGCTTGACCCTTTCATGTATTACAATTACAATACAAAAATATAATTCTTTAATCATAAATTATTACAAAATACTTGTCCCCAGGACTCTACATTCGACCCGACGACACGACAATCCCCGAAGAGTTCCGCGGCATCGGCATCAGAATTGAAGACGATGTTCTGGTCACAGATGGCGACCCTGTCGTGTTAACGGACACATGCATCAAGGAAGTCGCTGATATAGAGGCTGTGGTCGGCAAACATGGCCTATGAAAGTAACCGCAACACTCAACGGCTATTACTTGTACACCCTTATTATAAAAATCTCCACGTGTTTAGCGACTCAAAATCAAAACCATAAATGTTTTTATGTCAACTAAACCAATAAGGTACTGTTGAATAATGATTTGAACAAAAAAAACAATATAAATGAAGCTAGTTACACATTCGCAAGCGTCAGTAGGTCTCTATGGAGAAGAACGTGCAAGAAACTCCACGGAACTCTTTTCCCTCTGACTCTGTGTGATTAATGTTTGAAAATTATTTGCTAAGCCTACTTAATTATTGAAGGAAACCTAAATGTGTGTTACTTTGTTGATATTCGTGACAGTGAAATGTTATGCAAATACAAATAAAGTTTCGGAAATCCTATCGGTAAACTTACGTTAAAAAAATGATTTAAACAAACCTCTTTAGTACAAAATTTTGTTTTCTTCAGCTCAATTTCAATATTTAAAAAAAATATTGTACCCAGCAGTTTAGGCTATGCCCTGCCTGTCAGTATTTAAGATTTTTTTATAAGAATTTAAGGCAGATTTCTATGTGTTTTTTTTGGCAAATTTGCATAATATTTCAATTAAAATGCCATGACTTGGCTATTTCCATGTAAAAGGACCATTAGAGATTAGTTGCCAGATGTGAAAATGAAGTGTTACCCTGTTTTTGAAAATATACAATTTGATAATAGCCTTAATAGGAATAGTAAATGCAACGATTTTGTTTTCTTTGTTTTTGACCAAGAATTTTGCGTACTGCGTTTAATGACGGAAACACTGTTGTCGTGGCGTGGCTTTGTGGTGCGGAATCCACTATTCAAACGACTCTGTTCCATCCTAGGGAGTTTTGTAGCCAATCAACTGCGTCAAAACACGCCACGACACGTAAGTGTGTTTCCGTCTTAAGCCACTATGGTGATGATAAATATTGTAACATAATTTATGATGATTAAAAACTTACCTCAACGAGGTACTTATTGTACATATTTTGACCACTATACACCAAAATAAAGTTATTGAATGAAAGCCGCCATTTTCCACGCAACAGTTTATTACTAAAAAAGCGCAAATACAAACTTATTATAAAATAGTGATACTTTTAAAGTATTTATTTCGTAGCCTTTATGCGCGAATTTTTTTTAGTTTGTGCTGTTCAAAAGTTGTACAGAACACTAAATTGTTATGTTCCGTTGTAAATAGAAATTGTAAATAAGATAAAATAAATAATATTGAATTGCATAATTGAGTTGTATTTTTTACCAAGCAACATCTTTTGACTTGTGGAAGTCAGACGTGATTATGTATATATATATACCTATAAACAGAGATCACAAAATTAAAATGAAAAAAGCATTAGGAATCTACTCAAAACAAGTATATTTCTGCAGCTGTGGAGCCAGCATAAACACTTCGCTATTCTGTGGACGATGGTGTAAAAGGTTTGAACACGCGTATTCTAATATCTGTGGTGCAAATGACACCACGGTATACCTATGGGCGGGCAGTGGCAGTATCCCACCTACGATCTCACAATCTGAGAGGTTCGGACCTCCACTGTGTCTAAAGTTAACCAAAGATAGGTCTTCAATCTCATGAAAATTTTGGTAAACGCCATCAAACGAAAATCTAGCCTATAAAGGCCTAGGTTCTTGACCTAAAGGAGAAAGGTGCACATTGAGACGAAAGACTCGAAACCAAGGAACGTAGGTATATTGTTTATCTTGCGAATTGTGCATTACGCGAGGTTGGTGTAAATATCATGCTATTTGCATTTTTGGACCGATCCGTTGCTGCGTTGCGACTCTGTCTTAGTGTGCTTGACCCTTAGTCAACTGGTATAAACAATCACAATAAGATTTTAAACTATTAGAGGCGGATTACCTGCTTACAAGGTCGCTTTTCTCATAGTCGACTAGTATAAACTAACACAAGAAAATTGTAACCTATCAGAGGCGGGTTAGGTAACCCGCCTCTGATAGGTCCTCGTAAGCAGGTGCTTACGAGGTCGCATCACGCATAGTCTACTAGTATAACATATCACAATTAAATTGTAACCTATCAGAGGCGGGTTACCTGCTTACGAGGTCGCTTCTCTCAAAGTTGTCTGGTATAAACTATCACAAATAAATTGTAACCTATCAGAGGCGGGTTACCTGCTTACGAGGTCGCTTCTCTCAAAGTTGTCTGGTATAAACTATCACAAATAAATTGTAACCTATCAGAGGCGGGTTACCTGCTTACGAGGTCGCATCACGCATAGTCTACTAGTATAACATATCACAATTAAATTGTGACCTATCAGAGGCGGGTTACCTGCTTACGAGGTCGCTTCTCTCAAAGTTGTCTGGTATAAACTATCACAAATAAATTGTAACCTATCAGAGGCGGGTTACCTGCTTACGAGGTCGCTTCTCTCAAAGTTGTCTGGTATAAACTATCACAAATAAATTGTAACCTATCAGAGGCGGGTTACCTGCTTACGAGGTCGCTTCTCTCAAAGTTGTCTGGTATAAACTATCATAATTAAATTGTAACCTATCAGAGGCGGGTTACCTGCTTACGAGGTCGCTTCTCTCAAAGTTGTCTGGTATAAACTATCACAAATAAATTGTAACCTATCAGAGGCGGGTTACCTGCTTACGAGGTCGCTTCTCTCAAAGTTGTCTGGTATAAACTATCATAATTAAATTGTAACCTATCAGAGGCGGGTTACCTGCTTACGAGGTCGCTTCTCTCAAAGTTGTCTGGTATAAACTATCACAAATAAATTGTAACCTATCAGAGGCGGGTTTCCTGCTTACGAGGTCGCTTCTCTTAAAGTTGTCTGGTATAAACTATCATAATTAAATTGTAACCTATCAGAGGCGGGTTACCTGCTTACGAGGTCGCTTCTCTCATAGTCGACTAGTATAACATATCACAATTAAATTGTAACCTATCAGAGGCGGGTTACCTGCTTACGAGGTCGCTTCTCTCAAAGTTGTCTGGTATAAACTATCACAATAAAATTGTAACCTATCAGAGGCGGGTTACCTGCTTACGAGGTCGCTTCTCTCATAGTCGACTGGTATAATTTATTACAGGAAAATTGTAACCTATCAGAGGCGGGTTACCTGCTTACGAGGTCGCTTCTCTCATAGTCGACTAGTATAACATATCACAATTAAATTGTAACCTATCAGAGGCGGGTTACCTGCTTACGAGGTCGCTTCTCTCATAGTCGACTAGTATAACATATCACAATTAAATTGTAACCTATCAGAGGCGGGTTACCTGCTTACGAGGTCGCTTCTCTCAAAGTTGTCTGGTATAAACTATCACAAATAAATTGTAACCTATCAGAGGCGGGTTACCTGCTTACGAGGTCGCTTCTCTCAAAGTTGTCTGGTATAAACTATCACAAATAAATTGTAACCTATCAGAGGCGGGTTACCTGCTTACGAGGTCGCTTCTCTCATAGTCGACTAGTATAACATATCACAATTAAATTGTAACCTATCAGAGGCGGGTTACCTGCTTACGAGGTCGCTTCTCTCAAAGTTGTCTGGTATAAACTATCACAATAAAATTGTAACCTATCAGAGGCGGGTTACCTGCTTACGAGGTCGCTTCTCTCATAGTCGACTAGTATAACATATCACAATAAAATTGGGTTTATTCTCATCGGCCACCCCCAATTTGCCACCCCGGTGGCCGATGGGAATGATTTAGTGAAATTTCCTACCTTCCTTTATTCCCATCTGCCACCGGGGTAGTGGATGGCACTAACTAGTGGCGTTTGCCGATTTGTTCCCATCTGCCACCTTCATAAGTTTAGTCGGGTGGTTGATTCTCATGACCGTAAAACTAAAAAAACTAAAAAATAGAAAAATATCAAGAAAGTTTTCAAGGTATTTGACTATTTTTCCGTGATAAGCCGTGTTGCGCCATCATGGCGCACTGGGTACATGTACACGTGCATGTGCCCGGTGCGTCCGGTGAGCGCAACAGATACATGAATTGATTGTTTTGTTACTAACATAGTTTGTAAGTATTGTGTACTAACAGTATAAATAAAATGACGTGTCTAAGTGTACTACTAACATATTTTTTAAGTAATTTGTAATACTAACAAAACTATGGACCTTTGAGTCTGCAATAAAATATTTTTTTTTTTTTTTTTAATCGTCAACACCAAACAGAATTCTATAATATGGGGACAACACCTAGAGTCAGACTTCCAAAAACCAAAATTGAAATAGGTAGGGCAATGCAAGGCGCGCATTTAGTTAGAAATTTAGATGATATTATTAAGTTAACAGGGCCAGCACCAGTTGGATCCAAGCAACAAAGTAAACCGGTCACAGTATCAACATTCACTTTTATGTGACAAATGTCATGAGAATCGCCCACCACCCCGGTGGCAGATGGGAATAAAGGAAGGTGGCAGATTTCACTAAATAAGTCCCATCGACCACCGGGGTGGCAAACACCACTAGTTAGTGCCATCCGCCACCCCGGTGGCAGATGGGAATAAAGGAAGGTAGGAAATTTCACTAAATCATTCCCATCGGCCACCGGGGTGGCAACTGGGGGGTGGCCGATGGGAATAAACCTAAAATTGTAACCTATCAGACACGGCTTACCTGCTTACGAGGTTGCTTCTCGCATAGTCAACTGGTATAAACTATCACAAATAAATTGTATCCTATCAGAGATGGGTTACAGGCTTACGAGGTCGCTTCTCTCGCTCTTGCGTATTTTGAATTTGTTTATTTAGATGGTATGTAGGTGTAAATAGGCGAATGTGATTCCCGTGTGATTAGCTTTTGGTAAACAATGTATAAGAAATGAAACAACAACAAGTATAGAAAAAAAAACATTTATGTAAAGTACGCTTACATTTTGAGGCATTTCGATTAGAACATTACAAAGATTTTGACCAACAGTATAAGGGCATTTTTTTTTAAAGTTAACAATAAGGTCTAAATTAGGATGACTTTAAATTTTTTTCATTCCTTAGGCTTTTGGAATAGAACGTCATTGGTTTTATTTGAAGACATAACACAACTTATTATTATGATTACAACACTAACCTGCCTTATAAAAAATATAATAACCGAATTGAGAACCTCTTCCTTTTTTGAAGTCGGTTAAAAACTGACGCATTTTTTTGCCAGAAAAGTTTTAACATTTGGTCCCAAAATTTACAATATGAGTTAAACTTATAACTAAAGGACAAATATCCTAAAAATATTAATGTTTTGTGAACTTTTTAAAATAAAATCGTATGAAAATTATCATGAAAACTGATAGATTCATATCTACAAAGTTATAATTTTGTATAGCTCTACAATTATGAAGACATAATATTTTGCATATACATACAATAAACCCCAATCTTTTTGACCGGCTTGAACATAGACTTTCGATGCTCGTGGCATGGCTCACTACTGCTTTAGTATGAGATCTTCAGACTGGTCAAAAATGTTAGGGATTATTGTACTAAGCAATTTCTTGAAAACATAAAATTCTATATACCCAATTGATAATGAAATATAAAACTATATCTCTAAATGTATGCTGCAAATCCTTTTTGCATTTTGCGTTGCATTTCAATCATAATATAACAAAAATATAATATCTAAAAATTATGTGTTGATAGGAATGTTTAAGACAAAAAAATCTGCTTAAGTCTATATTAAAAATAGTGTAGACCTAACTTTATAAAATATATCGTCGTAACCAGCACGACTTTTCAAAAAAATATTAAAATCTTTTATTCGAGATACGATTCGATTCAAATGCATATTTATTTGAGAATGTTTTAACATTTTACTAGTGAACATCGCTATATTGATATAACACATATTTTCAATAAGCTTTCGATAAAACTTGAAAATTAACACCCGCAGCCTAATTGTGTAAGTGAATTCGCCCAAAAACGACTTTTCGCAATACAAAAAGTAGTTTTTGGGAAAGAAACAGATTGTTTCCTTTGCCGAATTTACTAACACAATCAGGCTGCCGGTTTCTGGCGCGAAAATCAGTTGAGTGCATTGACAACACCCAATCGGAACCTTTGATTTTCACATCAATATTTTTCGTCCCAGGAAACAGGTGTAACTGACTTCCTCTATATCCTTGTGTATCACAATATATTCACCTAATTATTGTATCTATAATATTTGCTTAGGTAGCCATAAAAATTAAGGCACTAAGGCTACCTCCACAAGTCGACACTTACAACTTCATAAATTATATTTTAATATTCGATAACTGCTAAAAATAGGTAGGGAAGAAAACATTTTGTAAATAAAGTACCTATTTTAGACATAATTTTACACTATTTTATTTAGTTACATTTTCCATTCATACAGAACATAGCTTGTTTTAAGTATTTCCTATTTGTCTTGATTTCTTTACAATAATGTACCTACGTTATTTTTCTTGCGTGGGTTTAAACGATTTGGAACTGATGTGATACCGAACGTAACTAACTACTCTACGGCCCAGGTTTTTAGTTAGTTAAATATGATAACCAGTGGCTTAAAATTTCGGTTAAACGCGTTTATTTATCAATTATTGGCATCACAAATGGTCAAAAAGTTAAAGTTTAAATTATTTGAACATTTGTTAGACTATCAATTCATGAATAAACGCGCGGCAAAGAGTATGAAAAATCAACCAATCCACATCGCGTCTTTCATCTCGCGTGTGATTGCTCGATTTTTCAAAACTCTTTGGCCTTTGCCTTGTTGAATTCATTACGCAATAAGGCTGCAGGAGTACTGCATTTCTCTGTTCTCTTTAAAAACGTTTAGGCACCCACACAGAACACCACCAGACACACACTTCATCCATCACCTATTTACTCATCAGCTCACACTTATCACCATCACCGGCTCTTCACCAGTCATCATCAGGCACTCCTCCAGGATACTCTCCCGTAAGACAGGCGGTACAATGACCTCCGACACCATCGCTGGGCGTGGACTTCATGTTGTAGTGAATGGCTGATACTAGGCCTTCTACGCTTAGGTATTCTAGACTGTCGGCGCCTGGAAATAAGGGTGATTTTTCGTTAGAAAGGGTTTTTGAAATAATTTAATTTCATATGTAAGTAAATTAAAACTTCAGATATAAAAACGGCCAAGTGCGAGTCAGACTCGCGCACGTATGATTCCGTACCGCAAAAAACAGCAAAAAAATCACGTTTGTTGTATGGCAGCCCCACTTAAATATTTATTTTATTCTGTATTTAGTATTTGTTGTTATAGCGGCAACAGAAATACATCATCCGTGAAAATTTTAACTGTATAGCTATCAGGGTTCATAAGATACAGCGTGGTAACAGACGGACCGCAGAGTCTTAGTAATAGGGTCCCGTTTTTACCCTTTGGGTACAGAACCTTAAAAAGACGGTTTGAGAATTGATTGACGTTTGGGCAAGATTCATTGTGAAATGATTCTTCTTTCAATAGATATGACGATAAATGCCCAAGTAAACTCGAAACACTTATTGATTTGACAATAGTACATTTCGTGTCGAGCATAAAAAGTCGAGATTTTAACACGAGCGATGTAGCCAATTTCGAAAGCTACATGCGAGTGTCAAAATAAAGCCTTTTTATATGCGAGTCACGAACGATTCCTTTTTCACTTTATGTAAATAAGTTCAAACAACAATTTGTTAGAAACGTTCAGACTAAAAACCACAGACTATATACACACAATCAACGCGCGCTTTTTCGAGAGGTAACAGGTTCAGTATCATTCTGCCAGATGGGGCGGTGGAAAAAGCGTAGGCGTAGCGGCCGAATGCGTCAACCAACAGTAGCCTATTTAGTTAAGAAAAATAATTACGTTTTATTTACATAATGATATCAAAACTTCATACAAAAGTCATTTCGTAACTGTTATTATGTAATTATTTTATAATCTTGTGTCTGTTCATATTTCGAAACGAATTTCTTAGGCAATGTGTAAAATATTAGACAAGGTAGTGGAAAAGTTATATCTTTATCATGTGTATTTCCTAATATTTTGGGGTATAGCAATCTAAATAGATTCAGCTAAATACAAGATGTCGAATACATACAGTACTATTTTTATAACATGGTTGAGCTGAGTGGTGCCAATCCATGCGTCATGTTCGTGGACGGGCGCCATCAGTTGGGATGGGTCATAATTTAATTGCCTCGGCTAATTTTAATTATTTATTAAAAGTACCTTAATGGTTTGATTGAAATAATCTAAGTATTCGTACTTAGATTTTAGTTACAGGTATCATGTAAAATAAATTATTGTTTGTTACTCACCAACATGTTCGGCTAGTTTGTAAGCGTCCAGCTTGTTGGCGATGAGCTCCTCTCGCGTAGGAATGTTGATGCCCATGTAACACGGGTACTTTAGCGGCGGTGACGCTATCCTTATGTGTACCTGCGGACAACAATATGCGAGATTAGATATTTATAGTGATAGTAGTAGATAGTGGATGTCTCTAACTATTCTCAATCTCATTAATTCCTTTTGTTTTCCTTCTTTTAATTAGTCTTTTTACAATGGTTTCAATTATCTTTATAGTCCTTTGCTAAGAATAGTTACAGCACTGATAATAAAATTTGTGCCACATGTTAAATTTATACTTTTTTTATTTTTTAAGTTTTACCTTTGTATAGATTCTTTTACCGATTGTTTTGTAAATGTGTGAACATTGTAGGCCTTCTAGATGCTTGTTACCGTTTTTTAAATCTGTTTTTGTTTTTCTTACGACTTATTGTTGGGCCTACGTTGTCCCCCATATCTAAGTACTAATGCTGTAACATGGCAACATTGTAAAACCAAACCATTTTTTAAAAGAGTAACCGTGGACTTTCTTGCCGGTTCTTCTCCATAGGAAACGACCAACCCGAACCGTGCACCTTTTGTCGACGTTTTATAAGTGCCCATGTAGGCCTATGTGAAGAAAAAAATTGATTTTGATTTTAATAATGCTTGTCAAGATTGCATTTTATGATGCTGGCTATAAAGTGTTAAATTCAATACCAGCTGATAAACTATTCCCTATTGTTTACCTTAGCCTTTTTCATTGGGCTGACAAGGGGTTATACACGTTCATACGCGTGTTCTGCTGGACAAAATAGTCTAAACCTTCTGAGAAAACAGCAACATAATTGAAAGAATGAAAGAAAACCGGCCAAGTGCGAGTCGGACTCGTGCACGAAGGGCTCCGTACCATTATCGCAAAAAAAAAAACGGCAATAAAGTCACGTTTGCTGTATGGGATCTCTACTTAAATATTTATATTATTCTGTTTGTTGTTATAGCGTCAACAGAAATACATCATCTGTGAAAATTTCAACTGTCTAGCTATGACGGTTCATGAGATACAAAAACCATACAGACAGTCGGACCGCGTCTTAGTAATAGGGTCCCGTTTTTACCCTTTGGCTACGGAACCCTAAAAAGAAATATAAATCGGTTATTGCTTACCTCAGCAGCGCCAGCATCTCTCAGCAGCTTGATGATGGGTCCGATGGTGTTGCCCCTGACGATGGAGTCGTCGATGAGCACAATCCTCTTGCCGCGCACATTCTCCGACAGCGCGCCGAACTTCTTGGCGACGCCGAGCTGACGCAGGCGCGTGGACGGCTGGATGAACGTGCGGCCCACGTAGCGGTTCTTGCACAGCACTTCCATGAACGGGATGCCCGACTGGAATGGAACATGGTAAGCTTATTTTATTGCAATGGAATGTCTAAAGAAATCATAATGAGGAAATCATTTCCATCATCATCAGTCTACTGCTGGAAGTGCTGGATAATTCATTGTTTTTTTTTTTAGAAATTGACTCACACACTTCCGTTTTTGTTGACTAATTCAACAAAAACGGAAGTGTGTGAGTCAATTTGAGTGTGAGTATTTTACCTGTTTGTAATATTTGTAAGTATGTGAGAACCATGTTCCTACTTATCAAATTAATTAATTTTCCTGTTAATGCTTTTTAATACTGGGTGCATCGTCCTCACATATATTAATGTATGTACGTATGTAAATATTGTAAAACACCTATTTTTTTTTAAAAAGAGTAAGTATGGAGTTTCTTGTGCGTCTCTCCATAACAATCTACTTTCCGAATACACGGTAGAATCTTTTTTTTTTTTTTCTTGTAAATTTTAATTGGATAATATTTTTGTGTTCACCAAAAATCTATAGGTACATCTAAAATACTGATCGTGCACCAAATATTAGTTGATCTACGAATAAATTATGGTCAAAGAATCAGTCCAAGAGCGAGCGAAGCGAGCTCGGGAATTTAGGGCACCCCGACACGGACAGGTTAGGTTCGAACGAGATGACGGGAGCTAAAGTGAGCGAGCAAAGCGAGCGAACTCAGCTCCCGTCATCTCGTTCGTGTTAGGTTACTTTTGACCCTGCAGACAGAAATAGGAGCCCCGCGCAGCGGGGCTACGTCGACTTATATGAACATATTTTGGTGCACATTCAGTATATTTGGTGGAACACAGGCAAAATTAGGTAAATGAAATGGGAATAAATTGAAGTACTTTTAAATACCATCCATTTTAATTTATGTGACGTTCAAAAGTGCCGTTTATTGGCCTAATTGAATAAATATATTTGACTTTGACTTTAATAATTCATAATTACATTACTAGAAATAGGGACCAATTAGTTCAACCAGGTTTCAGACTGGCAAAAGTGGCCTCATCTTTCATGGGGTACTGTACAAAATGTTACAATAAAATTCCTCCCCATATTCTAGAACTGAATGAGACGAAATTTAAAAATTGTATAAAACGCACACTATGCAGGCAGGCATATTATAAGTTGGGGGATTATATCACTGATAAAAATGCTTGGCTCAATGCTAGTCCTGCTCCACAACCACTAGGGCGCAAAAACAAATGATATGTAAACATATGTTTGTGTTGTATAGACTCGATTTCTTTTAGTATTGTATAGCTGCACAGCACGTGTGTGGGTACTATGTACCCAACTGTAAATCTACCATTTGCTATACCTATGTGTCGTTCGTTGACTTGTGTGTGCCCTGGCAGTTGAGTGTGTCATGCTCTCTCAAATGTCTCTCTGATGGTGGCGCGTGTGTTGGATCATTCGGTTCCCTTCATGATGGTTGAGCTGGGTGGTGCCGATTCATGCGTCATGTTCGTGAACGGGCGCCGTCAGTTGGGATTGGTCATAACTCAACTGCTTCGGATGTTGATGTTTTTCTAGTACCTATTGTATAACTGCACAGTACATGTGTGAGTACTTTTAATACTTTATACCTTTACATAGTATAGTGTGTAGTGCTATTCTGGGTGCATTGTCCTCACATATGTGAATTTATTAATGTATGTACTCATGTACCTAAATATTGTAAAAATCTTTTTTTTTTTTTTTAAATAGTAAGTATGGAGTTTCTTGTGCATTCTTCTCCATAACAAGCTACTTTCCGAATGCACGGTAGAATCATTTTTTTTTTTTTAAAGAGTAAGTATGGAGTTTCTTGTGCATTCTTCTCCATAACAAGCTACTTTCCGAATGCACGGTAGAATTAACTTTTATTCCATGTAAATTTAAAAAGTATGGAGTTTCTTGTGCATTCTTCTCCATAACTAGCTACTTTCCGAATGCACGGTAGAATCAACTTGTATTCCATTTAAATTTAAATTGTGACATTCAAAAGTGCCGCTTGGTGGCCCAGTTGAAATTAAATTAAATTAACAACCATAGAGGCGGCGGCGGAAAACCGGATCAGGTTTTCCGAGTTTTTTGATCCATAGTTACTATGGATCAAAAAACTCGGAAAACCTAATCAGAAAAAGCTTTGAATTAAATTAACAACCATAGAGGCGGCGGCGGGTACACTTACAGTAGTGTTTTGCTTTGTAAGTCGATTTACTTTTGTGAGATTGTTTTATGGGCGTACAATTTTATTCTTGGCTATGATTCCTTTATAACAGAATACTTATTACAGTGCCCGGCACGTAAGTTGGCAAGGTTTAGGCGTAGTGGGAGTAAGTTCACGCATATGCCGCGAACTGACCAATCACCATATAGAGCGAACGGAACGTGTACGCGACACCATTGGTCAGTCGATCCTTGTGTCAACTGACCAACCAATCGCATGCTCGGAACGGTGCTAAACGTTCCCCGCGCCCCGCTTCACTACCAAAGAAACTCTTGCCAACTTACGTTACTGGGACCATACTTAACAGTATTTAAGATTACAAAAAAACCCGACTGCTTCAAAAGCGAACTAAAAAGTCGTAAACAAGGAAAAAATCATGCTGTGCAGTCGGAGGATACATATTCGCCAGCTGGCTGACCAAAATCTGGTGTATCCTCCGCCTGCACAGCATGATTTTTTCCTTGTTTACGAATTTTTAGTTCGCTTTTGAAGCAGTCGCGTTTTTTGATTTTTTTAATTAAGTTTTTTTATTTATAACTTTTTAGTTAGTTTTTTCGAATTAGATACATTTAAACATATAAGTGTTATATATTTTTGAAATCACCTCTTAAAACCCTTTATTTTGATACCCCACACGATGGGTTTGGAAGAAAATAAAAATTTGGGCCCCCACAATATGGCACCCAAAATCCGCCATTTTTCTATTATCCAATTTTAATGTAGCCTATGACACTCGCAGAGTTAAGACGCATCGATTGACGTACGAATCATCAAAATCGGCCAACGCGTTTGGTCTCTGGAACGCCACATAGGAACAAACATACATACATACATAGACTGATAAACACATTACCCTCCTTCGGCAGTCGGGTAAAAACAATGCAAATAGTGACTAAACTGCTAAAGGAAAGCAGGAACAAAGCACTAGATTAACACATAGAATACTTTATATGCAGATAGAAGGTTCCTTTGGGATAATTTATAACTTAAATGTGAGCGGAACCGCGGTTAGCAACGAGTGTATCTATACTAATATTATAAAGCTGAAGAGTTTGTTTGTTTGAACGCGCTAATCTCGGGAACTACTGGTTGAAATTGATAAATTCTTTTTGTGTTGGATAGCCCATTTATCGAGGAAGGTTATAGTCTATATAACATCTATATATATATATATATATAGATGGTTATATTATATTGTACACTGATAGCCTTCAATTCTTCACCTATTGTTCAGTCCATCCAAAGGTTGTCTGTAAGAGATTGCCCTGTGCGATAAGACCGCCCATTGTACACCTTGTTTGAAAATATTTGTTCTGTATGTATTTTTTTTATGGTGTACAATAAAGAATATAATAAATAAATGAATAAACATCACGCTACGAACAATAGGAGCGGAGCATAAATGAAAAATGTTGCAAAAACGAGGCAAAATTATTGCTTTTTGAGAGCTTCTGTTGCGTGCGCTGCGTAAGTGGTTAAAGTTACGCAATATTCAGGGTAGGGTAGGGTAGGGTAGGGTAGGTAGGTAGCCAGTTTATGTAAGATAGTAGTAAGATATAAGTACCTGTCGTGCATATCCATGAGCGGCCGCAGTACCGGACTCCGGCACCGAGGACACAATATCCGCATCTACAGCGGATTCACGCGCCAGCATGCGACCGCACTGCATACGCGCTGAGTATACCATTTGTCCTAAAAGGAGAAAATGTTATGCAATTATGTTAGAAAAAGTTACGTTTTTAACCCCCGCCGGAAAAACAGGGGTGTTATAAGTTTCACGTGTGTTGCTGTGTATCTGTATGTCTGTCTGTGGCATCATAGCGCCTAAACGGATGAACCGATTTTGATTTAGTTTTTTTTTTTTTGTTTGCAAGGTGATTTTGTCGAGAGTGTTCTTAGCTATGTTTGAATAAAATCGGTTCAGCCTTTCGAAAGTTTTCGCAAGATAAATGTGTCGTGGATTTTTAAATTTTGAAATTGTACTTGTCTGGGTAGAGGCCATCATGAAGTTTGCTGTTATCAATCTTTATGTAAAAAATCTCAGCAGATTTTTGTTAACAAGTACAAAATATCGCATAGGAAATCAACAGCTTGCCATGCCGTACGCATCGGCAAGCATAGTTGATAATAAAGGTTCATCAAAGCTCCAGCCGGGCGAGCACGGCCTCTGTGACAGGCTTGAGTCACGCATTTATCACGGTTTTTGTTCCCAAACTGTGATAAAATGTGTGACTCAAGCCTGTCACAGTAGGCCGTGCTCGCCCGGCTGAGCCTTGAACATCGACGCCGATTTGCCAGCTTGTCGGTTTTTTATCGGTTACATTTCGGGGAGTGTGCGATGGAATTGCATGATGTAATTCCTTCTAGCTCGTTTTATCATCGGACTACCAGACGTACGGCGATGCGTCATCGGTACATGGTGCCTTATGTTATAAATAAACGATATTATTATATTATATTATTATTATATTATGGTGGACATCCCACCCAAAGTTTTGAAAATACTTTCATTATGTATACAGGTAGGAGTGGAATTTCCTTCCGGAGTCTGTGTTTAACGATAGCTAAAATCAAGGAGTCTTCAAGTCAATCTATTTAAGGTTATTTCTAGGCAAGCATGCTTCACCGTCGACCACATCATCGCTTACCATCAGCTGCGATAGTGGTCAAACGCGAGCATTTCCATAATAAAAAAGAAACCAACTCCATCTTAAGGAATTGTGGGATGCCCAATTGCAGCATCAGGCTCTAGGTCCAAGCTGGTCTTCATAAAGCCTTTCAACATTAAGAGCAGTGGCCAAAAGAGCCTGTTTCAACATCAAACACTTAGTCCAACTCAAGTTCTTTCGAGAGCTACTTCGAGTCTACAATCTCTTGGCCCTAAATAACTATCGGAAGGCACTAAAACCACATCTAATTAATGTTCCCACTGCTGGGACACAGGCCTCCTCTCTGTGAGAGGGAGTGTGCCGTAATCCACCACGCGGGCCCAGTGCGGGTTGGTGGATGTCACATGTCTTCAATTTTTTGGTTCTAAGGCATGCCGATTTCCTCACGATGTTTTCCTTCACCGTTTTTAGAGCAATGGTGAAGATATAATTTACACAAAGAGACGGAATAATGCTTATAATTAAACATAAATTTAACCCTTACCTTCAAAGATACTGTCAGCTCTGGCGAAGTAGACGTACTCAAATATACAGAAGGCTTGCTGTTTGTCGGCGGGTCGCTCCACAACGTCCACAGTTCGGATCCCGTGTCGCGACATCTCCACTATCTCACCGGGAAGTACCTCGCGGACGTAGCGAGCACCTAGAAGACAAATAAATATTTAAAACGTATTTCGTGACTATTTTCGAGAAGATAGACGCAGCCTTATTGCGTAAATAAATTCAGATAGACGGAAATCGACATGTCTTTGATCTCGCATGTAATTGGTAAATTGATGGCGGTCATACTCTTTGCCTTGCTGAATTCACTTACGCAATTAGGGGATTATTTGCAGGACATTTAGTATACCCAACATATCATTTATTGGGGTAAATAGTAGATTTTGAAAATACAAAAAAAAAAAAATTGTTTATTTCTTAACCAAGTGAAAACAACAAGTTATGATTGCAGCCTCTTTTTAGGCAAAAAATGCCTGTATTAAGGTTACACTAGTCGAAAATTCTTCCATACAAACGTAGTCTAGAGATTAATCCACTGTTTGACGATGTACGTTTAAAATAAAAAATGATATCAATTTGTCTCATCATTATCTAGTCTTGTATGGAAACAAAAATGTTAAAAAATAATATATTTGAAACTTATGAGCGTCGAAAGTTCCATAATTCAACACTAATTTTAACGCATCTTTGGGCGGCAATAAATACCATGAGAAGAAGGAAAATTGCAAAACGGCCTCCATACAGGGATAGATTAGTAATTCAACAATGCAAATAATGTTATTTTATAAATATACATTTAGTTGTTTTATCATGATATCTAGACTCCCAAAGGTCTGTTTATAAAATTTGGCGCTCTCGTTTTCGTCCTAAATCATCATCCATTTCGATAAAAATTTGCAAAAGTGCTAATTCGTACGCGAACTAGCTTCTTACTGCTCATCACAGCATCTATTTCTTTCGCCCGTGTTGTCGGATAAGATAGCATGCATTTTAACCCCGCGCACAAAAAAGTTCGTGCCGTCGACTAGTTCAACCTTAAGAGACTCCGCTCTTCGATTTGATTTTATTATTAAAGTCAAAACTCAGATTAGGGCTTTGATTTTTTTTAACCAGGTTCGATCCTCTGATCCGATGGAAACCCACGTTCAGCAGAAACAGTTGGTGCACCAAGGGAGTCAAAAAGCCCGACGATGCCGCCAAACATCTGATCCTTAATGCCCTTAACTTTCCCCTATGTATAAACCACGAGGGGATATTTATTCAACTAAGTCTCTACATCAACTAGTAAATATAACATAGTGTACTAACCGATAGAGAGGAATCCGCACGACTCTGAAGACACAACCCATCCTTCAGCTCTGTCTTCTACGCCGTTCTTTGCACAGCCGTTCAATAAAACTGAAATAAATTATATAAAGTAAGCATCACAGTTATTCTTCAATGTATTGAAGGAAGAAGGTGAATGGAGAAGACAAGAAAGCAGTAAGACTTGGATAGTGAAAAATTTAGTAGTTTACCTATGTTTGCAATAGTTGTAAGTATGTGAAAACCATGTTCCTATTTATCAAATGAATGAATTTACCTGTTAGTGCTTGTAATATTTATTGTAATGTTGGAAGAAGATGAATGGAGAAGACAAGAAAGCAGCAAGACTTTGGATAGTGATTTTTTTTGTAATTTACCTATGCTTGCAATATTTGTAAGTATGTGAGAACCATGTTCCTATTTATCAAATGAATGAATTTACCTGTTAGTGCTTGTTATATTTATTGTAATGTTTATACGTATATGTAGTATAATAGTGTAATTCTGGGAGCATCGGCCTCACGTATATGAATTATGTATTTTCTTAGATATTATTTTTTAAAAAATTAAAGAGTAATAGTGGTGTTTCTTGTCCGTTCTTCTCAATAGCGAGCTTATTCTTCGAATGGACGGTAGAATCAATTATTATTCCATATTTGTGGCGTCCAAAAGTGTCGCTTGATGGCCTTATTGAAATAAAGTATCTGACTATGACTTTGTTGTCGCCAATTATGTTTAAGTCCAATTTTATGGGGCCTATTGCAAATAAATTGTTATAATATCATGCTCTTACACTTCAGTTAATGAATCTTTTTACAAACATGAGTCAACATGGTAATTAAAAGTCATGCATATTTATATTGGAATAACAAACCATTGTGTTAACACTTTTGTAACCCACTTATTGCGTAATCCTTAATGCGATTCCATGGAAATTCAAGGCGAGGAAAATGAAATGCAGAATAATATAGGGCGTAGCAAGGAGTTTCTATATTTTATTTATGATGGGTTTGCTCTTGACTCTAGTCTAGGTCAGAGGTGACAGAGACAAAGTCGACGATGGAGTGAGCTTACCCAGAAGAAGCCTGTTCACTCTAACTTTGAAGAGTTGAAAAAAATATAGGTATTTAAACAACTTATCTCACCTAATGGTAAGCGATGATATGGTCGATGGTAAAGCACGCTTGTCTAGAAGCAACAGGAAAACTGGATATAGACCTTTCCCAAGTTCCACTATTGTATCCAGCAGTTATCACTTCTCGCCGAAGTTAGGCTGGAATTGAACCATCTTAACTACACACATCTTGCTACGCCCATGATGAAAGAAGTTATTAAATGAAATGTGTTCATGCATTACCCTCAGCATGCCGCGCCGACGACTGATGGTAGACATCTGTAAACGTTTACTTATTTACAACTTGTACATATTTATTACAAACTATATATCAACTGGTCAATATAAATAAAGGTTTTATAGGTATAATGTGGGATGATAGTGGTTCGACTTGTTTACCGTTTGACGCATAAGTTAGTGTTCATGGAATTTCCATCTCATCTGCCTAGCCTTTTCCCAATTATGTTGGGGACGGCTTCCAGTCTAACCGTATTCAGCTGAGTACCAGTCTTTTACATGGAGCGACTGCCTATCTGACCTCCACAACCCAGTAACTGGGTAACACGATACCCCTTGGCTAGACTGGTGTCAGATCTCAGGCTTCTGACTACCCGTAACGACTGTCAAAGATCTTTAAATGACAGCCGGGACCAACGGCTTAACGTGCTTTCCGAGGCACGGAGGAAACTCGGTATGTTAAAAATGGTCACCCATCCACGGACCGACCTCGTCAAGCATTGCTTAACCTTGAAGATCGACCCGTGCGGCTGTTATTATTTAGCCACGAGCTCCTCAATTGTTCATGGAATTTCCATTTTTTTTTAATTACTTAATTATTATTGTTAACCAGTCACTTAAAGTTGTTTTATAAACACACGTGGTAAGTCATAAATAATAGGCTTTTCCTTAATGTGGTATGTTATGATGAGTTCATTGGATATTGGTAAATTGTTAGCGACTGTGGTAAACCACTCATTTACAAAACTAATTTGTAAAAACCCAAGATAGCTGAGTTCCACAGACATAAATCTACCTAGATAAAGCAAGTCCCTCCAGTATGAAAACCAAGCGTGACACTTTTTCATACACAATTAAAAAACAAATGAAAGAAAACATTTCCAATGCCTCTGCCAACCTTTTCTATATAGCCTTTACAGCTTAATATGCCATAAAAAGGCATTTTTCTAGATTTCGGTGGATTTCAGGTGCCGATAATGCTAAATGAAAAGCTCAAAAAACGATAATTGATCGAAATTTTACTCCGTTTTTTGACACGCAATGTACATACAATCGCGTCATCTAGTTACATTTATATCTGTGCTGAGTTCGCATAGTTCAGATAACTGCATGTCCTTTTTGCCAAAAATCACAAAAACAATATCAAAGAAGAGTAAATATCGTTCCTATTGTAAAGAGTACTTACAGCGTCCAAGATTAGCAGCATGTGACAAAAATACATCATTTACTTTTATTTACATGCAAAGTAAAAAAAAAACAGTAGAGGCATTCCAACTGATATACCATCATTCTAAAACTGATATATATAAGGATATTCGAATTGCTTTCTATGCCCGAGTAACTAAATCAATAGTTATGCTTTCGGACATTCATTATCGAGTCGAATTCGATTCCAGACATTTACTGGATCCCGTGCGTCTCGCATCCAGCGGATCCCTGCAACCTTCACCAGGTCATCGGTCCACCTGGTGGGAGGCCTTCCAACGCAACGTCTTCCGGTTCGCAGTCGCCACTCCAGAACTTTTCTGCCCCATCGGCCATCAGTTCTGCGAGCAATGTGCCCTGCCCACTGCCACTTAAGTTTGACAATTCTTCGGGCTATGTCGGTAACCCTGGTTCTCTTGCGTATTTCTACATTTCTGATTCGATCACGCAAGGAAACGCCGAGAATAGCCCTCTCCATTGCACTATGAGTGACTGTAAGCTTTCTGATGAGGCCCATTGTAAGCGACCACGTCTCAGAGCCGTATGTCATCTCTGGCAACACACACTGGTCATAGACTTTCGTCTTGAGACACTGTGGTAAGTTGGACAAGAAGATACCGCGCAACATGTACTATCCTTATATTATTAGGGCCTCCAAGATACAGGCTGGCCTAGTTTGGGTCCCATTCCCACTTAAATTTTGTAACAAGTTTCTCATATCTCGTTGTGCAAAATGTTTCTTTGTGTGTGTCAATAAATAAATAAAAAAAAGATGGATACCCATTTTACATGCTATAAGAACATTGGTGGCACATGGTGATAATTTGTAATGATGCATTTTCTCATAATTCTAACACTTACATGAGGATCCTAGTGGTAAGATCTTGCCGAGACACAGCGGTCGGTTGCCGTAGGGGTCGCGAACTGCGTAGATCTTGTCTTTCAGCATTATTACCAGGGAGTAACTTAGAGGAGCCAGTCTGTGGATCGAAGAAGAAGTTTATTTTTTTGTTCATATAAAAGGACTGCTTTTTGCCCCCTTCCCTTTTAATAGGGATGTTTCCTTGGTAGAAAAATGATAATTCTATTTAGTCCGTCAGTGAGATTATCAAATAATATTGGACACGTATTTTTTGCTTTATCAAATCAATAAAATTGACAAAGTTAAAGCGCATCAAAGTTCGGGAGTGGGGTCTTGTGACGTCACTAAGGCAGTATAAAGTGTACTAGCGGCGTGACGTCACACGATATTTCAACGCATTATTTCGTCGTCCCTTTATGTTTACGTATCAAAAGAAAAATTACGTGTCCAATATTTTTATTAATTTACCTGACGGATACAAAAATAATGTTCAGTAAACTACCCTATTTATAGGAAGAATTAATCACAGAACAAGCAGTATTCGTTCTAATGAAAATTAGTTTCATGATCTTCTAATGCGCTTCAGTTATAACAGTAAATAATAGTTTTTATCAGTCAACACAATTTTGTCCAAATTATGGCATCAGCACTGAGCGTTAGCACTTTTCGTTTTAAGTTAAAGTGGGCCTAAAACATTTGTCCAAATGATTCTACTTTATACATTGCTAATTGATTTAAGGACTAAATATAATTATTCATTAAAAAAACTTTTTTTTAAACAAGCTTTTTCGTATTTTCTCATCAAACCCTTTCCTTTGATACCCATAACATGGCAGTGCACAAAAAATAACTAGTCCACGACGCCATCTTGGTCGTCCGCCATATTGGATTTAGAATGACGTCACTTAGCTATCCATGTTTTGTCATCCAAACTAAACGTGTATGCAAAATTTCATCTTAATCTTAATCGGTGGAGGATAACTGCTTTAAAATTCAGTTGCAAGATTTAACCCAAAATCATACATACATACATTGCAAATTAAATAAAAGCTTGTAAAATGTTTATTTACCTCATGAGGTGGTTAATACGCGCTGGCCAGTCAGGTCCATTGGTCTCTCCCTCGGGGGGGTTGAGGCAGAGTGCTTGTGTGATCAGCTCCGAGTCGGAGTGCGTTGACAGACCTACTCCACGACCTAACACCTGGAATGTTAAAAAATTATATCAACATATATATATATGAAGACTTCCATTTGGTCCGTTGTGAGTGCAGGCCTGTTCTCTGTGAGATGGAATGTGCCGTAATCCACCGCGCGGGCTCTGTGCGGTCTGGTGGATATCACATGTCTTCGAATTTTTGGTTCTAAGATGTTTTCCTGCCCCGTTTTAAGAACAGTGTAAAATAATTTATACAAAGTAAAGCCTGCCTGGCCAGATATAGCTAGGGATAGAGAAAAATGGAAGGACGGAAGGGAGGCCTTTGCCCTGCAGTGGGACATAACAGGCTCATAATAATAATAATAATAATAAAGCCTGCCTGGGTTAGAACCACCGACCTACAACTTGTAAGTCGCAGCCGTTACCACTGCTCTCCTACTTCTGGGGATGTATAGTACTTTTTTAAAACCTTGTCTAGTTACTTATTTTAGTCGTTTGGTCACGTAGTAATACTTCATGGGAATAATTGATCAAGATAACATTGAGAACGGACCAAAATTATCTTTTGGTAACATTTGAAATCATTCTTTTGAATTCTGCTCGGAGATTAGATATCTGCTGTCAAAATATCATGAAATTTACATGTCATACAGCTGACCGCCATTCTTTGCACCCCTACAAAGAAAGGCTTGATGTCATATAAATTGGGTGCTAATTAAGGCCAAAGACCTTATACTTCTTACTACATAAGGTCTTTGATTAAGGCAGCTTCTTTAAAATGTCATTCTCGTCTGCAAATATATTTAGTTGTCTAATTAATTAATAGGTCAGCGACAAACTTTTAGCGTCTAATAAATGGTTTATAAGCGACCATATATTGTAAAACAAGCTACTGTTAATATGACGCAACATGGTGATAATTCTTAAGCAACTAAATTTGTGATATGTCTACTCATTGCTAGCTTCTAATAAGTGTATCAACTTCATCTATAAAATAATATCAACGTACTCTAATTTCATAGAGTCACCTTTATTTTTATACTTTAGCATAAGTAATTGATGAGTGAATCTACTATATTTGAACATAAAATTTCCTTATTATTGTCATCAAATAATGGTCAATAAAAGCTATAATTTCATGTATTCGCCTATCTATTTATAATGTTACCATAAGTAATTGACTATTATACCTACCCAAATGAACATACAAAAAATAGGGTGGTATTTAATACTTTAACTGTAATTCCCCTTTTTTCAATCAAAATATTCGAAATTACTACCAAAAATACTGAATTGCACACTAAATTTGCTCATCAAATAAATGAATTATACTATACTGCTAGATCTTTAAAGCTTAACTGTTTTACTGAATAACTATCTGTTAACTAAAAGTAAATCTAATAATTCTTCGAGTGCAACAAAATATTTAAGTTTTAAGGGAGGGGGGGAAACGAAACAAAGTCGACGGAGCCCCGCTGCGCAGGGCTCCTATTTCTGTCTGCAGGGTCTAAAGTAACCTAACATGAAGGAGATGACGGGAGCTGAGTTCGCTCGCTTTGCTCGCTCACTTCAGCTCCCGTCATCTCCTTCGAACCTAACCTATCCGTGTCGGGGTGCCCTAAGCTCCCGAGCTCGCTTCGCTCGCTCTTGGACTAATTCACATTTATTTTATATTTAATTGAATAATTTGTGTGTTGCAAACTTTCACGAAAAAAGAATATGATTTATTAATTTAGTTGTTGAATGAAAAACTTTGATTGCTAATTTTGAGGCTGGAATTTGATTTTATTAGCAGACAGATGTTGAATCTCTAAAATATATAAAGTAGCTCACTTACAACATTAGTCGCTGAGTTATCAAATCAGAAGTAAATATATTTATCGGTAGCTCGGAGTCATATTAATTTACGCTCGTAAATTGACGCTGGTTTTTTGATATTCTGTTGGAGTAGTAAAGATGATGAATTAATATAATTGAAGCTGTTCTATTAACTCGTCGCCCACATATAAAAAAAGACGCTAGGTTGCAGGTGCTAAAGAAAACTTTTGTTGCCGCACATATAATTTCCCATATAAATTTAGTTAAAGCACGGGATCCCGACGCTAAGTAAGAAAATTTGGTTCATATGAATTTAACTAGATGGCGCGACTTGCATCGATCTGTAATTGATTTTGTGTAAAATAAAGATATTCTAGAATCGATCATAAAAAATGTATGTTCTTTCCTTTTTCTTGTAACTAATTAATTTTCCTTAGCATACAATTTTGGAATATTGGCCTCGTAATTCACATTTCAGATTAGTTGAAACAGATCATTTAAAATTGATACCAATAGTATCGAATTATAAAATTGGATTGTAACACATTTTAGTACAATGAAACTGTAAAAGCGTGCAAAAAAAATTGTATCTTTTGCACGTTTTACAAACAAGACAAATGATCACTGTATATATAAAAAAAATCACGAACGAGTGAACCCTTTTACTTGCAAGTCACTGCTAACACGATCTATCGATTGGGAAAGAACCGACCGCGTTCATGCACTTTAAATAAAATAATCCGTTCAGTCCACCGAAAAACGCTGGTTTCGTCGGCACGGTTTCTGTTTTTGGGATGAGGCATCTGTATGCTAGTATTATTTTATCTGTAGTTAGAGGTATTTGGTATATAAAGTTTCACCAATCTTATATAATAGGGCCAATCAATGAAATACATTACAACATCGTTTATCAATTGGAAACATAAGCATTAAATTGAGTATGTAGGTAACCAAGGTTATTTTTCAAGGTTGTATTTGTGTGTGGCCAATAAGGAAAATTTTTCAAAATACTTCTCTATTTAGAAGTGATTCAAAATCAAAATAAGGAAAGTTTAATAAAAACCCAGAAAGTGTTTGTGCATTTTAAGAATGTCGTTCTGTTAGTTATGTAAAAACATATACTATTATATTGTGATTAAATATTTGATTAGCTAAGTAAGTTTTTCTGTTTGATTGTTACGTTTTCAGGCCCTGACCGCTGAACCAATTTTGATAAGAAATTTTTTATCCAATGATTATGTTGCCTTGATATAATTAAGTAAATAATAAATGCTACTAGATAATCCCTACTAATATTATAAAGAGCTAAAGTTTGTGAGTTTGTGACGTTGCAGGGGGTATCTCTGGAACTACTGAACCGATTTTGAAAATTCGTTCCTGAGCGTCATAGGCTATAATATATTAAAAAAAAAATGAGATCCTTATGAAAATTGCAATAATGTAACCCAAAGTAGCAAAATGTTGCCTGTAAAATTCATACTTTGACGTGCGCTGAGAAAACTATTGATGATACATATTTTTTTTTTGTTTTTTTTAATGAACGTTGCCCCACACTAGGAATTTCTTCCTGTATCGTGGGTGCGTTTACAAACATATAAACTCACATACACAACACCCAGAGCCGGGGTGTTGTGTATGTGAACAACTATCTGTAGGTCATACAAATAATTGTTCCGTGCGGGAATCGAACCCGCGACACGCAGCGCAGCAGTCAATCGCTCAACCACTGCGCCACCCGTGCGCCCAAATTATTAGGTATGTAGGTAGGGTAGGCAGAGGCCGGGTAGGCTGGGTAGGCAGGGTAGGCACGGATGCCAGTTGACGGGAGCAAAGCCCCGGGGGTCAGCTACTTAAGTATAATTACCATCTTTCTCAAACTGCTGCAGTTGACCAGTTCTCCGTTGTGTGCGACCGCTAATGCGCCGTGTGCTGTGTGTACCACAAAAGGTTGACAATTCACCTCCTCGGATGCTGCTGATGTCGAATACCTGTTCAAGATATGCACATTTAGATAATTGAGCAATCAAACATACTAATCCTAAGCGACTTATTCGACAACAGTAGAAATTCTACTTTAGATTCTTTGGTTTCAAAATCAAAATCAATTTTTTTATTTCATATAGGCCTACATGGGCACTTATAAAACGTCGACAATGTGCACGGTTCGGGTTGGTCGTTTCCTATGGAGAAGAACCGGCAAGAAACTCCATGGTTACTCTTTTAAAAAAATGGTTTCGTTTTACAATATTTCCTTGTTACAGCATTAGTACTTAGTTAAGTGGGGACAACGTAGGCCCGACAATAAGTCGTAAGAAAACAAAACAAAAAAAAAAAAGATTACATATTATTTAAACAAAAGAAAATAAAACGAGTTAAAAAGTTAACAAGCATCTAGAAGGCCTACAATGTTCACACATTTACAAAATAATCGGTAAAGGAATCTATACAAAAGTAAAATAAAAAAAAAAAAGACTAAATCTAACATGTGGCACAAATATTGTTATCAGTGCTGTAACTATTCTTAGCAAAGGGCTATGAAGATGATTGAAAACCAATGTAAAAAGAATAATCAAAAGAAGGAAAAAAAACAAAGAATTAATGAGATTGAGAATAGTTAGAGACAACCACATATTTGTGCCGTTTATGAGTTACCAGGGAAGCCGCATGCGCAGAAGGAGCTAAAGCCAAAAATTTAATCTTCAACGTAGTCCTTGATTTTATAATATGCTTTTTTAACAAGGACACGTTTGATGTAGTTTTTGAACTTTCCATCGGTCAGTTCTATAACTGACTTTGGCAACTTGTTATAAAAGCGTATACTGTTTATATAAAAAGACTTGCTAGTTTTTGTTAATCTGAATTTGGGTATTACAATTTCGTGCTTACTGCGTGTATTTAAATTATGTAAGTCGCTTCTAGTTTTGAAAAGCCCTCGATTTTTGCGGACATACAAAATACATTCCAAAATATAGAGTGAAGGTAGAGTCAGTATATCGATTTCTTTAAATTTTTCTCTAAGGGACTCGCGAGGACCCATTTTATAGATCGCGCGGATTGCCCTCTTTTGTAAGATGAAAATTGAGTCAACATCTGCTGCTGATCCCCACAGCAGAATGCCATAAGACATAATACTGTGGAAATAAGCATAATATACTAACCTAGCTGTGGCTACATCGGTTAACTGCCTTATTTTCCTTACTGCATATGCAGCTGAACTTAACCTACCCGAAAGAGTTCTAATGTGCGCGCCCCACTGCAGTTTTGAATCGATAGTAATCCCTAAGAATACAGTTTCAGCTATAACTTCAAGACTTTTGCCGTCAAGATTCAAATTTAGGTCTCGTTGTGGTACATTTGGTAAAGAGAACTTAAGACATTTAACGTTTATATTGGTATAATGTGATAAAACCATGGCTTTTCATCAATTTTACTTTGCTGGCAGTGTTTTAAAGAAACTTTAATGGTTTTTTTTCTTTTTTCCCCCTGTCAATAGTGATAGTGTCATCTTTTTTTAAATCTTTTCCTTCCACTAAGAATTACTTCCTGTATCGTGGGTGCGTTCACAAACATTTCCTTGTTATGTTCATTGGAAGAGCACTGATTGCAAAGATACAGGTTTTTACCTAGTTTGGCAATCAGGAGTTCATTTCGGTAAGAAGCCTCTTATATGTTATGTTTTTAGTATTGAAACTGTAGTAGGTTAAGTTCTGATTTTGTCCAATAAACGTTATTATTATTATTATTTAAACTCACATAGGCACAAGACACTCAGATCCAACACAACTATCTTTAGATCATACAAATATTTATTCTGTGCGGGAATCGAACCTGCGATACGCAGCGGAGCAGCAGATCACTCAACCAGAACGCCAGTCGTGTCGTCGAAATGTTACTCGGGGTCGGCGCAAGCGCAACACGATGCCTATCACTATCAGATGTTGACAAAAGTTAACCACACAGGTTGCTGTATATATTACCTACTGTATCAAAGCATCCCGCACATACAGTACTATACACCAATAAAGAAGAACGGCAGGTTTGTATGGGAATTTCGTACCGCTAGTAAATTTTCTTGTTTTGGGATATTTTTTGTCTTAATTGGTACTTTATATGATAGATAATCCATTTTAAATTCATAGATTTTTAGAACTTGGGACGTAAAAGTTATAACCAGTTTTAAGTTTTAAGGTTATGTACTAGTGTACCAATGTTTCATTTTGTTACATAATGTGTAAAGTAAATGTTTTAAATAGTTTTTTGCTATATTTGTAGTGTTTTACTTACCATTAAGTAGGTAGATTGAGATGAGGATTGTACCTACTCAGGGCATTATAAGATACCTATGTCCAGCAGCGGATGGCAACATTTTGATAATGATGAGTTTGATTATATTTAGTGTTATTTGTATTTCTAAATAATTAATTATCATTTCAATATTTGTGTTATTTTAAACAAGGCAACTTCTAAAACATAACTGCTTTTAATGTACGATTTTATTACGTTTATTTATTAATATCTTTTTACTGATATTATTAATTAACACATATAATGCCGTAAGAACGAGACACAATAGAAAATGTATTGTTTGTCGGGCATCTGGCAGTTAAGGTGTTAATCCGAAGTTCTAAAAATAATTAACTTACATAAAAATAAATGGCTTAGTTGCCTTAATAACTGGTACAAATTCAATAACCGAACAACAAAAAAGTATGCGGTACGAAATCTGCCGTTCACCTTTGGTCGTTTAACCCCGAGTTTCACAGCTCTAAATTATCACAGAATTAATGTGACAAATTGTCAAGCACGCGTTATCTGCTGTGATTGGTTGAATGAATTTTCAACAGCCAATCACAGCATATAACGCGTGCTTGACAATTTGTCACATTAATTCTGCTATAATTTAGAGCTGAGAAACTCGGGCTAAATCCAGTTGATGGTCGATTTGGTACATGAAACAGTACCGATTTGTCTACCAATGCCATGTCGGGGTGGAATAAATGGGTCATTCGATCCACACCAGCTCCTCAAGGAAGGCCAGCAGCTTTCTGGTGTACCTGGGCTGCTGAAGTATTCAAACAGACAATTATACTAACCTAGTGTGTCCAATGCCGAGGTTCCCTTTGAGTTTCTTCATGGCTTCGTCGTTGAATATGTTGTTGATGAGACCCATGCCTTTGTGCGTGTTGAATGTACGCGCGCTTTTGCCTTCCGACGTCACTATACCGGCTGACTCTTGTCCTCTGAGGAATTAAATGATGACATTAGAGAAGTTAATTTTTAAATCAAACACTGTGCACATTCCTAAAGCGCTGTTCTAAGGTAACACACCGAAAATTGGCAAGTTTTCTTCACAGAGATCTCCATAGTTTCTATAAATTTTGAAGATAGAAAAGAGCAGCGTAGTTTCAAAGAAAAACTTATATAGACAGCTTCCTGCCAAACAATCAATTTGCCTAGCTTTTTCCCAGCTATATCGGGGTCGGCTTCCAGTCTTACCGGATTCAGCTGAGTACCAGTGTTTTACATGGAGCGACTGCCTATCTGACCTCCACAACCCAGTAAATGGGTAACGCGGTACCCCTTGGCTAGACTGGTGTCAGATCTCAAGCATCTGACTACTCGTAACGACTGTCAAAGATTTTTAAATGACACACAGATTCCTGCCAAACGAAATATAAAAAAACCGGCCAAGTGCGAGTCGGACTCGCGCACGAAGGGTTCCGTACTTGGTAAATTGCGGTTTACGATTTATGACGTATTAAAAACTAACAATATCTAGATCTCGTTCAAACCAATTTTCGGTTGAAGTTTACATGGTAATGTACATCATATATTTTTTTTAGTTTTATCATTCTCATTTAGAAGTTACAGGGGACACACACATTTTACCACTTTGGAAGTGTCTCTCGCGCAAACTATTCAGTTTAGAAAAAAAATATATTCAAAACCTTAATATCATTTTTGAAGACCTATCCATAGATACCCCACACGTATGAGTTAGACGGAAAAAAAAATTTTTAGTTTCAGTTTCAAGTATGGGGACCCCCAAAATTTATTGTTTTTTTTTTTCTATTTTTGAGTGAAAATCTTAATGCGGTTCACAGAATACATCTACTTCCCAAGTTTCAACAGCATAGTTCTTATAGTTTCGGAAAAAAGTGGCTGTGACATACAGACGGAAAGACAGACAGACAGACATGACGAATCTATAAGGGTTTCGTTTTTTTTTCCATTTGGCTACGGAACCCTAAAAATCAACAGCGTGTTTTATTTAGGTACTCATTAAGGTGTAGATTAGTATATCTATATTTTTAAGCATTCGGTCAGTATCAGACAATTAAGGCGCCTCTCCGAGCAAAAATCTGCGCTAGCCGTTTTTGTGCAGTTTTTGGAGCTATCTACTCGTTATTTAAAAAGAAATATCAACTAATAAAAATACATTAAAGTTCTACATAATATTGATTCCAAAATGGTAAAAACTTTTTTTTTTTTTAAGTGGTATATGTTTCACTAGTCTCCTTGCAACAAAACCGTAAAAATGAGTAATAATGATTGATAGCTCGCATCTCCTCGTAAAGTGTTCATTAATTAATGTTTGTACTAACACTAATGGATAGACAATTTAATAACGAATATTAAGAAACATTTTTTTAAACCGACTTCCAAAACAACACTATAAAGCGAAAAATCACTTTCTTTTCGACAGTCGGTGTCAAAAACGAAATAAAAGGTAACAAAGACTTCGAACTCCGAAAAGAAAGTGTAGTGTAGTGTTTTGTTTTGGAAGATTGTTTAATGTTTTTATTTTTATCTTTTTAGTTTTGGTGCCCTAAATTACCATGAAACTACGCATTACTAAGGATAACTCAAAAACTGCTCGTCAGATCTTGATCAAATTAATAAATGGGACCACATGAGAAGCACCAGCTTTCAATTATTAAAAGAATCATCAAAATCGGACAGACGGTTCACCTACTAAAAATACAAAGCTTCAAAACACATAAAATACAGTAGAATTGGGCACCTCCTCCTTTTTGAAGTCGGTTAAAAAGACTATTTCAAAAACGTTAACAAATTGGTTGAGCTAACACCGTAACAACCTTATTGCAATCTCGAT
Source organism: Orthosia gothica (assembly GCA_949775005.1). NCBI lineage: Eukaryota > Metazoa > Arthropoda > Insecta > Lepidoptera > Noctuidae > Orthosia > Orthosia gothica. The sequence continues at coordinate 3,344,569 of OX459048.1, read as the reverse complement.
AAGGTTCATAATATCATCTAGTGCTAAGTAATCTAACTAGATGACGCAATTGTATGTACTTCGCGTGCCAAAAACGGACTAAAGTTGCGATCAATGATCGTAATCTGAGCTTTTCATTTAGGATTATCGGCACCGGAAATCCACCGAAATCTAGCAAAATGCCTTTTTATGCCATATTGAGCTGTAAAGAATGTATAGAAAAAGTTGGCCGAAGCATTGGAAATGTTTTCTTTCATTGGCAAGTAAATTTGTTTTTAAATTGTGTGTGAAAAAGTGGTACGCTTGGTTTTCATACAGGTGGAGGGACTTGCGTTATCTAGTTAGATTTATGTCTGTGGGTACACACTATGTTTTAAAAAAACGGTTCTGCCCCTAATTCTCAAAACAAATAAGGAAGAAGGATGTGTGGAACAATGAAATATTGTTTGCTATGTAATTCATCCGAGTGTTCCTAGTAATCTAGCTAGATATATATAAAAGGCCTACCTATTATTTGGTTTATCGGTCAACGTATAGTTCATTTTATTATCTTATCCGGTTATAGTAAGCCTGTCTGAGTTTCCAAAAATGACGGTAGGTAGGGTACCTGCTATTGCTTTTATCGTAATTTTTTAATATTTTATAAATATATTAATATAAAAGAAATGCAAAGCGTCTATATGACGAACAATCATGTCAGTAAGGTTGACGGTTTAAGAAATATTTTTTTCGTATTGTTTACCGCGTGTCTTTTACACTATGTAGTACAACTTGCATGTCGTGTCGTCTAAACCAGTACAACTTGCATCTCGTGACGTATAAACCGTACGTGAAGTACAACTCACATGTCGCTTCGTATAAATAAACTCGTAAACCACACATTAATTTCGTAGCAACAAGTAGGTACAACTGGAATGTTATGATGATAAATGTTAACCAAAATATTTTGAATATCGTGTAAACTAGTACACCTCGTTGGTTATATAAACTACTCCATCTCGCACGTCGTGAAAACTCGTACATCTCGCATATCGCGAAAATCTCTACATCTCGCATATCGTGAAAACTCGTACATCTCGCGTATCGTGAAAACTCGTACATCTCGCATATCGTGAAAATCTGTACATCTCGCATATCGTGAAAACTCGTACAACTCGCATATCGTAAAAACTAGTAAATCTCGTATGTCGTGTTAACTAAAATTTCTTATGAGTCGAGAAGTGTAAACTATTGTAACTTACCTGTGCTGTAGTGCGACTAGTCCCAGACATATGACTTGCGGTATGTCGACCTGTGTGGGCCATTCTCCGGTGCTGATGGCGCCGAATACTCCGCATTCGTGGGTTAAACCTACAACAATTATTTTTAGTGAATAGGTTAATAAATAACATATTATCACGACTGTATTTCGTGAACTGGTACATGGTGGATATCCCACCCATACGTAACGTGACCAAACGTCCCGTTTCGGGCGGGACAGTCCCGCTATCAGGCCGTGGGTCCCGCTGTCCCTAGCGAGGGCAAAAATGTCCCGGTATCACGAACAGACTTTTTTTATTTATTTTTTAAATATAACGTTGCCCCACACTAGGAATTTCTTCCTGTATCGTGGGTGCGTTTACAAACATATAAACTCACATACACAACACCCAGAGCCGGAACAACTATTTGTAGGTCATACAAATATTTGTTCCGTGCGGGAATCGAACCCGCGACACGCAGCACAGCAGTCAATCACTCAACCACTGAAAAAACACGAAAACTTAAACAAAACGATTGCTTAGTTATCTTAGAAGTCCTGTGATTAAGGCTAGTAACCTAACTAATATGTATTAAGGCCCATTTTTCATGAACAACATGACTAAGAGTTAGTTGCTAATACGCGGTTAAATTGACAGGTTGTCAACTGTCATACAATATTGTCAATTAGACCTTGTGGAGTTAAGTTTTTTGAGGTAGTGTGCCTAAAACTTACTTAGTGTTCCACATCTATATCTATAAAAGCGAAAGGTGACTGACTGACTGACTGATCAATCAACGCACAGCCAAAACTGCTAAGCCTAGAAGCATGAAATTTAGCAGAAAGGTTCCTAAGTGACGTAAGTGTGCACTAAGAAAGGATTTTTGGAAATTTCACCCCTAAGGGGGTAAAAAGGGGGTTGAAAGTTTGTATGAAAAATCTAATTCCTTCGACCAAAATTCTTGAAACTTAGCACAAATAGTATTCTAAGTAAATGATAAAGATTGAAAGTGACTCTGTCTGTCTCTATGTCCACCTTTTCACGCTTAAACCGTTGAACCGATTTAGATGCAATTTGGTTCGGAGATATTTTGAGACGCTGGGCAGGACATAGCATAGTTTTTATCCCGGAAATCTTACTTAAGGGGGTGGAAAGAGATGTAGAAGTTTGTATGGAAAACCCACAATATTATGCTGCGATATAAAAAATAAGCTATTCGAATTACTAATGCTTCGCAGACGAAGTCGCGGGCAACAGCTAGTTGTCTAATAAACGCTATAAAATACCAAAACAATATTTTTTTATTCTGCAGGTGTCCCGCTCTGATACAAAAAATAAATGGTCACGTTACCCATACGCCCAACGTTTTGAGAATAATATTATTATACGTACTCGTACAGCTAAGGAGTGGAATTAGGGCATTCCACTCAGTAGCTGTACGTATATCTAATAAAAGTACACACAGACTCGGGCAGGTTTATTAAACGGGAAGGGCCTGAGCAGGGCTGGCCCAGGCAAGGGCCCGAGTCTGTGTTTCCCGATCGCTACAATCTAGGGGTCTTTAAGTCAAGAGAGAATAGGTTACTTCTAGGCAAGCGTGCTTCACCGTCGACCACATCATCGCTTACCATCAGGCGAGATAGTGGTCAAGACTTCAAGATTGAGCCAAGTCAATCTCTAAGCTCTATTCATATTACACACATCATTAAAATCACCCTCAAGTCCGCGATCATTCATCGATTGTACTCTTATATAAATAACTAACCACGAGTTTCTGGAAGAAAAATTATCGCAAAATTAATGTGACAAATTGTCAAGCACGCGTTATCTGCTGTGATTGGTTGAATATTTTCAACAGCCGTTTTGCTTCCAGAAGCGATGTAAGAGGGACCTATGCATAAATTCAATTCAATTCAATTTATTTCGGACCATTTCCGAAGCATTTTTTATTTATTTTCACAACGCTGGGAATTTCTCCTTTATCGTGGGTTAGAATCATATAAACTCACATACACAAACAACCAGACACGGTACGACTATCTGTACTGTAGGCCATACAAAAAAAAAATTTCCGTGCCGAAATCAAACCCGCGGCACGCAGCACAGCAGTCAATATCGTGCTTCTGATCTAATTTGTGTTTTGTTTGTAACATGTTACAGTTGGCAATAAATATTTTCTATCACTCAGCCTTTTCGCCAACCGTGCCGTCAGCATAGATTCGCATTTGGAACACAAAACACGCCTACCATGAAACACGCGATCTTTGTTATCTGTCCTCCATTCCTCCTATAAGTTCACCGCGAGACCCCGCTAATCTACAACCAACAAGTTCCTACCAAATAACCTTCAAGTAATAATGACCCAGTTTTTGCGTTCCTCATTACCGGTAATGGTTATAAGAGACAATGCCTTCATTCAGTTAATAATTTTGTCATTGATTGCAGAATCACTTATCGTAGTATTAAAAATTAATTAAAATATATTTTGCGGGTTATCAAATTCGGTAAATTTTGCTAAATTTTTGTGTGGCCTATAACTAAGCAATACTGGTTTTCTGCAGAGACTAATGTAATGTAGTCTTGTTGATAAATTAATATTGTGAAATAAATGCACAATAATATAACTATGAAGTATTCACTAAAGGAGCTAGTTTGAAAACTTCTGTTTGTCTTGGAATTCTAAATTCAAATGCAGTATTGAAGTGTTGCTTGTCTTGGAATTCTAAATTCAAATTAAGTGTATGATAATATTTATGGTATGTTACACCTTTTTCGAAATCTGATATTCATTTGTTTTGAGTTTAGTTTTTCTATACCAATATTATAAAGAGGAAAGATTTTTTGTTTGTTTGTTTGTACCGAATAGGCTCCGAAACTACTGGACCGATTTGAAAAATTCTTTCACCAATAGAAAGCTTCATTATTCCTTAGTGACATAGGCTATTTTTTATCCCGAAAACGGGTCTTGTGGGGTGGTCCACGGGAGCGAAGACGCGGGGAACAGCTAGTCCAGTAATAAAGGCATATTTGAGTTTTGGCGGGAACGTGATGGCGTCTAAGATGCTTCTCTGTTTTATTTGCCTAAAATTGTATTTCATTGAATTAAAAATGGTGGTGTTTTGTTCTAATAATATTAGTGAACGTGAACGAGTGTGGGAAAGTGAAACACAGTGGTAGAACATGAGTTTGTTCATGTTGTCGACCAAACTCTGTGGAGGCTTCCAGTAAAGTTACCGCCATTTTACTGGGGCCAAACTAGGACATTGGACTGAAAACTTCACACACACGCACAAAAAGTGCGAAGAAAAAACAAAAAAAAAACGGCATATTTTAAATTGTCTACACATAGGAAAAGCCCTAATATAATATTCACAACGGATCTTTGTGTCCCTGAATTGGCTGCAAGACCCTTGGCAGTAGCTATTTTTGTGTCAATATTGAAAGTGAAAATAGAATTCTCTAACTGTCTCTTTCAATCGCTTACGTTTGTCGCATCATCCTATCTCGCTTACTCTATGCAGTATATTCGATGACAAACTGTTTCTTGCGCAATGGTTGACAGAGCCAACTTCAGAGACACAAAGATCCGCTGTAAATATTATAAAAGCGCTTACATGGTTACTCGTATTACTGATGGGAGTGGAACTCTCATCCTAGCCTTTTGTCAACTATACAGAGTCTGCTTCCAGTCTACTAATGCAGCTAAATTAAATACCAATCGGATCGAATCGTTCCAGTCGAATGCAGCGGAATAGCGGTATTTTACAGCTATTTGACCTTTACAAAGAAGTATCTGGATAACATTGATAACGCATTGCAAGACTGGTGTCAGGACAGAGTGAAGATGCAGTCATATAAACACATGCTGAACTAAAATGCAAGTCCCATATTGTCCAAATTTTGGGTAAGATCAAAATCAACCCTTCCCTAAATCAACCTAAAGACCCAAACCAAGTGGCGATATACCTAAGATAAAGTACCTATAGATGGAGCCATGGCGTGGCCGCAAATGAAACAACAATAACAATAACACTTTATTGGCTTTTACAGCCTAGAACACTTCAACCCACCATCGCACTGACACTTATTATCTATAAATAACCCAATTCCTTGTCTCAATAAACACTAAATCCCGCGAAATAACAAAAAAATCAAACACGACCGAGTTAGTTTGTCAAACCTGCCATGATATTAGCGTTTGACAAACAACAAAAGCCCGCCATGGTGACAAAGACAAAAAATAATCTTTTGTCCTTATTATTTACATGGGGCTGCCAATTAGCGATCTAGCGATCAATCAAGCTCATTTTAATGCTAAATCTATAGGTACTTTATCTAAGCGATATACCGACCAAAGTTCCTTCAATAATAATCATCAACAATCTTGCAGCATGTCACACGTGACCCTTATCGAGACAAAGCAGATCGGATTTGACCTCTGAAGTTTCATCAACATTGATAATAAGACCGTCTGCGTCAGTCCGATATCAGTCGGAAACTATTAGTTCCGAATTTTATCTAAAGGCGTATATATGTTTTAATAGAGCATGGAATAATACTATGGAATAATAGTTAAGTACGTTACATAAGACTGCGGGAAAGTGTGGACCGAAGGACCAACCAATTGCCAGTCTACTGGTGTGAGTGGTGCCGATCCATGCGTCATGTTCGTGAACGGGCGCCATCTGTTGGGATTGGTCATAACTTTGCTGCCTCGGCCTGTTATTGTTACTCTAGAAGCTTTTACGAGCACGTCTTTTTACATTGTTCTCACATACCTTTATGTATTTTTCCAACTAAAATGATGTAACCAAAAATTTTTATTTGTAGTTAACTAGTTACTGACGGAAAAGTGTCCGTGGCGTTTCTTGCAAATTCTTCTTCCATTGAGACCCACTGACACTTGCGAATTTGCAACTAGAGTCATCTTTTTTTTTGTTTGACAATTCAAAAGTACCTCTAAGGTTTATTTGAAATAAACTACTTGATTTTGACTACGCTCCTAAATTTTGAAAGTAGATGTGTCTCAAAAGGCTGTCCAACTTACAGGACTGTACATGTCTGTCGCAAGCCAGACAAACTCTGGGCCAAAGTAACACAGAGCTGGTGACCTGAGACAGAGAGACAAGGTCGGGGCAGACCACAACGGTGATGGCGGGACTAACCCACTTTCCGGTTGCGGCAAAGTGGCTTGCGAAAGTTAGAAGAAGTGGTTGAGGTCCATGCCTAGGACAGAATAAACTAGCAAAAAAGAAATCTTATTCCTACTGATTATTTGACTGCGTCAGTGATTATCCACTGCAGACCTAAGCTTGCGAATGTGCAAATAGCTTCATCTTTGGATTGACAATTGAAAAGTACCTACCTTTAATTGAAACTAGCTGACCCCCGCGGCTTCGCTCTCGTCAAAATTATAGCCTATGTTACTCGGGAATAATGTAGCTTTCCATAGGTGAAAGAATTTTTAAAATCGGTCCAGTAGTTTCGGAGCCTATTCGGTACAAACAAACAAACAAAAAAATCTTTCCTCTTTATAATATTGGTATAGATAAATAATTTGAGAACGAAATAAATGCGTGAAAAATATCGCAATATTATAAAATAAACTAATTATAATGGCATTTAATTGCGGAGGATCGTTATAACTCAATTATTACTTTGTTGATATCAACTGTGAAATCAACAATAGTAATAGGCGAAACGCGGTTTTGTATGCGATGTCAATTGCAGAAAATATTTATATTATAAAGATTTTTCAATCGATCAAGCTTACACAAGGTATGGAAAATATATAAGGCATTTGAAATTAAATCAAAGAAACACTGTCTTAGGCAGGGAATTGACAACTCTAGGAGTGGTATTCCCTGCCAGGGTCAGTGTTTCCTGATAGCTAAAACCTGGGGGCCAAGTCAAGAATGCAAGGTATACTTCTAAGCAAGCGTGCTTCTAGAAGGAACCCGTGCATCGCTTACCATCAGATGAGATAATGGACAAACGCAAGCCTATAAATAATATAAAGATTTAGCAAAATGATGACGGAACTCAAGAAGTCTATTTTTAGGGATCCGTAGCCGAAAGATGCAATGAATGGACCCTATAGCTGTCATCCACGAGCTGACAGTTTTTATAGCCAAACGGTATCGTTAGTCAGTTTTTTTTTACAAAATTCTGTTCCAAAGAATATTTTAACTTCGCATTGACCTATGAACTTGCAATTTGGTGATAATGTTTATTATTACGTCTATTTTACAAAAAAATACCAATATATCGATAAATCGGATTTTTCTTTGAAGTTCCTTAATTTTTTCAATTACAACCAACTTGATTTAGCGGTTTGGTACGGAACCCTAAATATGCCAACACTTCAATAACAATAGGTAATACCTCCCAAGATTCATAACAACAAAATTTATACTGTCCACGCCAATTTTCAGATGAAGACATAATACATAGTTTTAATAGATATTATAAAACAACGTGGCTTTCCATGAAGGAAACTATTTCTATATTGTAAATGCGAAAATAACTGTCCGTCTGTTTGTTAAGCTTTCACATCTAAACCGCATAAACCAATACTGAGAAATTTTGCTATAGAGTGGATTAGACCTTGGAGAAGGAGTTTGTGAGTGTGTTTGTTACTTCTACACGCTCTCAGCTGGACGGATCTGGATGAAATTTGGCATAGAGATAGATTATAGTCAGCACATAAGATACTTTTTTATACCGGGAATATGTTCCCTCGTGATAACTTTTGATTTTCATGCGGGCGAATCCGCTTGCAGAAGCTAGTTGCTTGTAAACGATGGACTACTCCTCATCTTCTTGTTATTATTTGCAGAAACATAATTCCAAAACCAAACAATAGTAGTTTCTACCGCTTTTGGTATGCTTATCTCAAGGCAAGTTTATCGATACAGGGTCTACTCGAAGGCAACACGATAGGATCGCTGATGACATTGACCGAGACGTGATTGCTTTAAATTGACCGTAAGTACCTATTGTCAACTAATTAAAAAGCAGAAATCTTCAGAGATGATGTTGACCTTATCTATTTTATTTTAGCATCATATTGCCAAGAAGTATCTATGGCAAGATAAAGCATACCCGTCCCTGTCACTGTCAACACACCGTGTTGACAGAACCGACGAACATTTGAATGATGCGAATTGAGGTAAATAGTGAAGCTCAAGACCGTTCGCGATGGAGGACTTATTGTGGACGTCCTCTCTCCCTCTGTACATACCTACCCCAATATAGAGGGGCAGAAGGCGTCCATAGTATCATCATCATCATCATATCAGCCGAAATACGTCCACCGCTGGACATAGGCCTCCCCCAAGCGTCGCCACATTGACCGGTCCATCTGGTGGGAGGCCTTCCAACGCAACGTCTTCCGGTTCGCGGTCGCCACTCCAGAACTTTTCTGCCCCATCGGCCATCAGTTCTGCGAGGAATGTGTCCTGCCCACTGCCACTTAAGTTTGGCAATTCTTCGGGCTATGTCGGTAACCCTGGTTCTCTTGTGGAACTCTACATTTCTGATTCGATCACGCAAGGACTCCGAGCATAGCCCTCTCCATTGCCCTTTGGGTGACTGTGAGCTTTCTAATGAGTCCATTGTGAGCTACCACGTCTCAGAGCCATAGGTCATCACTGGCAACACACACTGGCCATAACTTTCGTCTTGAGACACTTTGGTAAGTTGGACAAGAAGATACCACGTAACTTCCCGATCGCTGCCCAGTCGAGTCGGATTCGACGGTTGACCTCTTTCCCGAAGTACATAGTCAAAGTACCATGACTCAACAGTCTTAAAATACTTAGCTTGTTCCAGTTAGTAAAGCCCTTATCTTGAAATACGGACCCAAACTTTCCAATACCGACGATTACCAGTGATAAAGATTTGACACAGAATAAATGTACAGACTGAGTGGGAAAATGGAGAAATAGACTAGGACAATAACAGAGTGGTACCCCATGGATGGCAAAACAAGTAAAGGTCGACAAATGAAACGTTGGTAAGATGACCTCAAAAGAGTTGCCGGTCCAGAATGGATCAGAATTGCGAGAGACAGAAACAGGTGGAAGACTTTGGAGGAGTCCTTTGTCGAAGGACCAACTGTTGTTGGAAAAAACAATGGTCAGGAATAAATATAATATTATAAATTATGATAAACAGTTATAAAGGCTTGTTTTATTTATGTTTATATCAGACTGTCTGATATTACTTTCAATGGATATTTCAATCAAATTACACTTCTCAAACGATGTGCGGAGACATCGTAAAAAGAAAACGTTCTTAACACGACACTCAAACCACGACGACTTATGGCCCAACACGTTTGTTTTAAAATACACTTTTCTACTTGAGGAAAACACGTGCAAAATACTAAAAGTTATAGATGAAGTTACCTATGTATTACCTAAAGGAAAAGTCGAGCTGGACGATACTACATTCGTGCAGTGTGACGCGTTTTACGAAGTACAAGTTAAGACCTGAACCACTGAGGTTGCTGAGATCTGGAGATGAATGTGGGTTCGTTTTTATTATGTATTGTAAATCGCACATGAACATACTGTTCTGATATTAGGATATTGGCCTAAAAAGGCAACGCACAGACGAAATGGGGCGGTCCTATACCCAGAAATGGCAATATAGGTGTAGGTTGAAAAGAAAAATTTGTAAGCTACGCTGGAGCTTATTGACTAAAAGGAGTAAAGGTTTTGGTTGACATTAGAGAAAGCAAGCAGGTACCTCACTACGATATCCGAGGGAGTAAACTAAGGCTGTGTTCTATTGTATAAAGTGGAAACTAACATGTCTTAGTATAGTAACGTATTGAACCTTTAAGAACATAAAACTAAAAGGGAAAAGCACGTACCTGTTTGCACTGCCCCTCTTCCGAATCTCTTACTGTTCACTTTAACTTCACCAGGGGTAGCCCTGGCATCACAACCAGAGTTTTCTTCCATTCCTAAGCGCTCCATAGCTGCTTGTGTGTTGCTCAGATCCTCACAACCTCCTTGGCAGCATCGGGATGGTCCTTCGGGACCGTTCATGTTGTTTCTGGAAGGACCAAGTTTAAATATTGAGTGTTTAATTGTTGAAAAGTTATTAAATATTGGTCCTTTTCTTCGCAAAGGACAGGAGGTGGTTGAGTAAAATTATCTTCAACGAAAAAATAAATTAAAAACATCTACAGAAGTTGAAGAATACCTTATTTTATTAGCAAGACGTTGAAACCGAAGCTATAATTTAAATACTTTTCCTTGTTTATCCTACTTTAAAATATTTTTTTTTATTTTAATTAATCAGTTTACTTAAAAGGCAACTGTCACCGAACAATAATAAAGTGAATCTAAAATGAAAGTTTTATTAATCAAAACAAAACACAGAGGTCACTAATTGCTCTGACCGCACCAAATGACACTGCGACGTGTAGAGCCAAACTAACCAGTACTCCCTTTAAACTTTAGATTATAAACGACCCGAACCTATACAAACAAGTTTTTAATGCCAATAACATTTAAATTGCTCGATAGCAAAACAAAAACATGAACTAAATTATTAACAATCGATTCGACTAAATGACAAATAGTATTACTTCACAACACTACGAAGACGTTCCAATTTTAAAATGTGACGTCAAGGGTTTGTTTAAATAATATATTGGACGTCATACCATATTGGGATAGCGATAATTGTCCGAGATAATGTTGCCATGCGCGATATTGCCAATGATAGTAAAGATTTATTTGCGCAGTTTCGTCGTTTATAGGTCAAAGTAGGCAGGGGTGAGGTAGTAACACAATTTTGAACATACTGTAAATTACATATGTCACGTTGTTTCTTGGGACATCACCTAAGCTCTAGTTTAGACAAATGAAATTCTATAAAAAAAAGCGTGGCGATTTGAATTTGGAATGCCAAATACTATAGAATTGCGGATTTTCGAACACCGCCATCGCATAGAACGAAACTTGTCTAGTCTCTGGTTGTCCCAAGGCCTAAGACAACTAATAATAGTGAGTGCTGTCTGTACATCGTATCACTTACCAAGGAAACAACCTAGGCAATATGTGTAGTTTGTAAATGATTAGCCAACTATTATAGCTAATCGACACAAAGAACAAAATTAAATTACAGTCATTCTAAACCTGCCTGACAAGTCAGACTACCACTACACACAGTGTCAACAAGAACTAATAACGGTATTGACTATAAAGCAAGGGAAAAGCACAACAGTACTGACAGTGCTCTTTGATAACCTAAGAATATGAACGATGGCCGAGGTAGATCTCTGCTACCGCCCCTCCAATCGTCGGTTCAACCACTTAACATTCTGTTCGTCCCACACGTAAACAAGACGTCAATCAAAGTGGACAATAATTGTGTAGTTGACACCATATTAGGTTTGTTCAATGCGCAAAAAAGTAGGCCATATCTGCATTACAGGGAGGCCAAGAGGTCTCTCAAAGATTTTTAGACCTGTATTTTCAGGTGCCCGTATTTAGCAAAAAGTTAGGACGGAAAACGTCGTGAAACTCAATTCGGACTTAATAAATCCATGCTCAAAATTGAAATAAATAGACCTATTGAAGTAGGCGAATTGATATCCTGTTACACAGTTATGGCCCAGAACTCTATCAGTTATCAACGTGTAATTCCCAGTCATACAAGATTTACTACTGATCATATATCTTGATGGATTGATCAGGATTTACAAGCCAGGGTTGTATGTAGGGCACAGTTTTGTCAACAAACAAGTTTCAGCAAAACTATCGCAAACAAATAGAGCCATTACCGACATTACAATAATCACAATCTTTCTGTGTCAACAGATTCCTAAAAAAGGCGATTTCGACAACAAAAAAACAGCAAGCTGGCTACAACTTGCGCATGAAGCGTTATCGAATGGATAAAATGATGAAACACTCTAGAATAATAACAAAAACATCTATTTTAGCTTCGCATTCTACAAATATCAACATTAGCAATACGGCAGCGATGTGTCGTCATTACAGAAGACGCTTGACTCGTAGGGGGTCAGTTATCTTGTGACTTTAAGTACATTTCCACGAGGGGGAGCAATAAACAAGCGGCGATAAGATTATTGTAAATTAACACAACATTAACAATTGTGATGATGACAGTGACCACTATATTTATTAGTCTGGCTGGCGCAATAAGAAACATCGTTTAGTCGTCCTGTGCATATTTTTGTCACATGCTTCTGATCGAGATTACGTTGACCTATGCAATTATTAATCAGGCCTTGTTTTCTCGATTTGTATACTTTTAGACTAAAAATAGAAGTAATGCGATTAAGATATATTGATAAATATGGTCTTGAATCGGTAAATAGGTACAGATGACATTGAGTTATTATGTCATGCAATGGACAGTCGCGATTTCTTTAATGATTGTCATGTTGAAGTCGCGCATAAAAATATTGATGCTTTTATACCTACTTTTGTATAGTCTTTTGGGAGTTTTGGGGAAACGTTGAACAACTAAGTCTCGTAGGAGCAAATAGCAGGAGCATACAGATTTTAAAGAAAATATAAAAAAAATACGATGAGCTATCTTTTGGTAGCTTAATTTGTGTCCTCTTTCTCCTAACAAACCTCTCCGTCCTGCGCGATGTCTCGATGATCATAATAATTTGTATAAATTTATATTACAATTTTAGCTTTCAACGTGGTTGTAGTTTATGAAAGTTCTTACACGACTGCCCAAAAGGGTGTGTTATTTTAGAATTTACTTTTAATATGCTCGATATCATTGTGATACATATCCAACTGAGAGCAGTGGTAGCCCACGAGAGCAGTGGTGGCAAAATGATAAAGACTTAAAAGTTGTATATAGGTCTTGGATTCGAACCCAGGCAGGCGCTTTACTTTGTGTAAATTATTACATCACCACTGCTCTCAAAACGGTGGCAGAAAACATCGTGAGGAAACCGGCATGTCCTAGAACCAAAACTTCAGAGAAGATATGTGAAATCCAGCATTCCCTCTCACAGAGAGGAGGCCTGTGTCCCAGCAGTGGGAACATTAAAACGCTGATTTTGATGACATATCCAATAACGATATCAATAAAACCAATTCTTTCTCTACCACAGCTAACCAGCCAACAGGTTATGTCCGGAAAGATCCGGTATTTTCTTAGAGCAAGTAGAGCAAGAAGTCAGCACTGTCACTTCGTTACAACAGAAAGACACCTTCCCGATTGTGTTTCTAATACCTACCTATGTATATGTAACAAATTACATAATTGCTATTGATTGTGATGTAATGCGGTTGGTAGATAATTAAGTAATTTGTTATTCAATAAGAATATTTGCAAAGGTAGGTCTAGGTACCGTTACACAATTTATTTTAACGCGAATTTTATTTTCAGCGAAACACTGCCAGTTGGAGACATTTTTGCACAGATGAGTAAACTAAAACTACACAAGTTTTTTTTTATTTGCAATGTATGTATGTGTGTTCGGGTCAAATCCTGCAACTGAATTTTAAAGCAGTTATCCTCCACCGATTGAGATGGAATTTTGCATACACGTTTAGTTTGGATGACAATGCATGTTTAGCTAAGTGACGTCATTCCAAATCCAATATGGCGGATGGCCCAAGATGGCGGACTAGTTATTTTTTGTGCTATGCCATGATATAGGTATCAAATGAAAGGGTTTGCTGAGAAGAATACGAAAAAAGGTTTGTTTTAAAAAAGATTTTTAGTGAATAAATTTATTTAAAACTAGAATTCCGATCTAAAGAACTATTGTGAAAACGAAAGCATCTTTTAACAAAATAATTATTTTAAAAGATGAAAATAAGAAGCCAATTATTTCAGTATTCAAAAAGTTTGTGATATTATTTATCGTAAATTGTTATCGGTCGAATAATTTGTTATTTTCCATAGAAACAGTAGGTGCGCGGTTAATTTGACCGTTAAGTACTGATTTATTGTTAGTAATATTTCACAATCTGGTAGTATTTGAAATTAATACAGACGCAATTACAGCACCAAGAGACATAAGAATGAATTTTGAAGGTTCCTTAAATGATAAAGGACAAGTTCACCAGAAGAAATAACAGTCCTTTTTTGGGCAGTCGTGTAAAATGTCTATGGACACATTGTATGGAACCACAAACATAAATCTAACTAGATGACGCGATTGATACGTACTTCGCGTGCCAAAAAACGGACTAAAGTTACGAAACACCGGAAATGCACCGAAATCTGGAAAATTGCCTAATTATGCCATGTTGAGCTGCAAAAACTGTACAGAAAAAAGTTGGCCAAGGCAATGAAAATATTTTCTTTCATTGTTAAAGTAAATTTGTTCATAAATGTTGTGTTAAAATGTGCCACGCTTGGTTTTCATACAGATGGAGGGACTTGCGTTATCTAGTTAGATTTATGTCTGTGAAAAAAACGAATAAGGAGTTCTCGCGTATTGGTTAACCAATGCCGTGTCCGCAAGCGCACTTTTTATTACCAGTCAGGACTTTATCGAAGCGAATTGCGTTCAAACTTTTTAATTAAATAATATTCCAAACTCAAGTCATTTCGTCACTGTTATTATGTGCGCCGGAATGAACCATTTTGCTCGCACTTATCGAGGAACCCTTCGCCTCTTTTCGAATACTTAGATGGGATGAAAAAGTCTATGGATACATTGTATAGAACCTTGAACAGAGCTACATATTTTTTAGGGCTTATGTAACCGAATAGTTCCGAACTCGATTAGAGACAAGCTAAAGCAAGAGCTCTTCTAAAAATTGCATTGCACGTCCACACTAAACGACCAACGCGTGACGTCGATGTTAGCACCCTAATTTAATCCATTCCAAACTTAACTCAAGAGTTAGTTGCTATTGCTAACACGAGGTTAAATTCAAATACATTATAGGCCCGTATTATCTACTAACTCTGAGTTAGTAAAATAAAGCGGGCCACACAGGTATGCAACAACAAAAATAAGTTAAACTAACAAAATTATCCAAGCCCGACAAATGCCGACGAAACAAAACCGGCCAAGTGCGAGTCGGACTCGCGCACGAAGGGTTCCGTACCACTATCGCAAAAATCGGCACAAAAATCACGTTTGTTGTATGGGAGCCCCACGTAAATGTTTATTTTATTCTGTTTTTAGTATTTGTTGTTATGGCGGCAACAGAAATACATCATCTGTGAAAATTTCAACTGTCTAGCTATCACGGTTCATGAGATACAACCTGGTGACAGACAGACAGACAGACAGACGGACCGCGGAGTCTCAGTAATAGGGTCGGGACCCTATTACTGAGACTCCGCGGTCCGTCTTTACCGCGGTACGTTTTTACCCTTTGGGTACGGAACCCTAAAAACTAAACTAAAAACACTACCGCGTACAAAGATCATTTAAATATTTTTTTATGTTAATAAGCAATAAAAAAGCTAATAAGTAAATAATATATTGGCAAACATGGCACTCGCGTGCGAATTTATTATGACGTAAGTTTCCAGCGTAGATGAAGTGCGTATCGCGGACCGCGGTATTTCTTTATTCAAATGCTCGAGGCAAGGCTTTACTTCCTCAAAGGGTAATATGTATGATAAGAATTACTTACTTGTAACAGTTATAACATTATACAATAAAATGTATTTCTATAAATAACTCGCTTTTTAACCGACTGCCCAAAAACAAGGTTTCTCAATTCGCCCGTATATATAATATATTTTTTTATGTGTGTTCGCGGATAACTTCGTCGTTAAGAGGGGATTCTAGTGAAACTTTCTCCATACAAAAACATTCTGCTGTTTTCTTCGTGGATAATGCCTCTAGAGCAATGATTTTTCCCCATAAAATCTGGGTCTAATTAATACGTGCCCCTATCATTTCCTTTTTTCCAAAACATAATCACAAAAAGAAATATGACAATCCAAAAATCCGAAAAAAAATGCCCGTTTTTACCGCCATGTTCAGAAGACTTTCAGACAAAATTTATAAGTTTTTAACAAAAAAGGAAATGATAGGAGCATAGATATACTTTTCCTCTAAATTTTGATATAAGAATTTTTTAGATCAGACCAGTTTTCATGAAGAAAACAGCAGAATACGAAACGTCGTTTAGTCAAAGTTTTTGTAGGTAAAATCAGCCTGAGCTGCAGTTTTCCCTTTCGCACTTTACGGGGTGAGGTTGGAGGTGACGCGACGGCAATAGACTATATTACTATGCTATATTACCGACTAGAGTCCGCTCTTAATGAACCGATTTTGATGATTCTTTTTTTGCTGGAAAGGAGATATCCCAAAGGTTGTAACATGATAAGAAAACCAGGATCTGATGATGGGTTTCTAGAGGAATCGAGGGAACTCCTCAAATATTATAGGCATACATATAGCGATTTTGGTATTTTGATCAATAATGCAATCATTTGCACTCCGAAAGTATCATTTGGTGAAGTGGAACCGATGAAAAAGACCACAATGGCCACTGGAACTCCAAATAAAACAATGTATCCTAGTCGTTCCGTATGGTCGGATTTAAAGAATCTCACTATCCCATATCTTAAACTCTCTGATACTACCGTATGAGGCGACTACACACACAGGCGGATACACGTAGATAACATAAGGTTATTTTTCGATAGCTAAAAAAAAAAAAAAGCTTTTGAGAGCAGTGGGGACCAGTGATAACGGCCGCGTCTTAATTATGAACGGTAGAATCAATTATTATTAACTTTTAATTTATATTTTTGACGTTCAAAAGTGCCTCTTAATGGCCTAGTTGAAATAAAGAATTGTTGTCTTTGTCTTAAAAGTTGTAGGTTCGAACTTCGAACCCAGGCAGGCGGTTTACTTTGTGTAAATTATTTCATCGCCATTCATGAGTCTTATTTCGGAAACGGGAGTCCAAATATCCTATCCTAACTCGCTTTTCCCGCAGTTTCAGTCTCTTGGAATACCTACACACGCATTCTTTCGGAAGAAATTATCAAAAAGTAAAAATAGTTTCAGAATAGTGTACACCTAGTCTATGTCGAATCAAGAAGAAATAAGCGCACATACAGATAGACAAAAATTGTAGTGATTATATATAAAATATATAGTTTTTATAAAATAACTACAATTTATTTATTGAAATTGAAATAGAACAGCCGGAGCCAATTACACTATTGCAACACTTTACAAACACAATATGTATAAATAATAATTCATGCAAAATAACATACAATTAACAAACAATCAAAAATAAATAGCGTAAGCAAAACAAGAAACAAAATAAAATAAAAATCAATACAAAAAAAAAACAAAAATACCAAAAAAAAAAAAAAAAAAATTAACTAAAAAAAATGATTGTAAACAACCCGCGACAGAACGTCTTGGCGTCGTGAAATAAGAAGACCCCACCTAAAGTGGGCAAAGGCTAGGAAGAAGAAGAACTACAGTGATTGGAAAAGCTTTACTCAACATTTTACAAATCAGTCTGAAAGGAGCAATTTATGATCTTGCAATTTTTGCTGGCTATCCAGGCTTGAAAATCAGGTTGGGAAATGTAATTGAGTATTTCAGTCAGATACATTTCGACACTAATTTTGAGCAATAGTGTGATACCACTATTCAATTTATGGTTGGTACAAATAATACTTTTCTATTTCTACCTCCCCATTTGGGCACTACTGACAGGTGACGTTTTGTGTCAATGTCAAATGAGTTCATAGCCCTCATTAAGGCAGCGAAGGCAATCTTTTAACAGTCTATATGCAAATAGGTCTAAGGCCATAACTTATTTGCATTGTTAATAACAAGATTGACTTCAATAATATTATTTTCTTTAATGTCTAACATGAACCTATTGATAGACAGGGCAAGCAATAAGTGGGCCAATAACACCAGTGATTAGTGTTATTGTTAGTTATTGCTGATAATGCTCCTTTTAACTGGCAAATAAAAATACATGTTTGCATAAAAACTTTTTCTTTTCTTACACTTGTTTTATTTTTAAACCGGTAAGGTGATTTATATGAATATTTTATTACTAGCTGACCCGGCAAACTTTGTTTTGCCATAAAAAAACCAAACATTTATCTACCCTGCCTACCCTACCTTACACTACCAACCCTACCCTATGCTACACTACCCTACCCTATACTATCCTACACTACCATACCCTACACTACACTATCCTACCCTACCCTACGCTACAATACCCTACCCTACACAAAGCAAAAATAGCTTATACAATAGCAATAAAGCTCAAATTGACTCTACGTTTTTGTTAGAAAACTTTTGTATGGGAAAAAGAAAAGGGCTGTTTTTATTTCTTTTTTCGGCAGTTATTAGAATTTTTCTCCCCGTAAAAACCATCTTTGAACTTCAACGAACATTAAAAAAAAAGAATTGGCCAAATTGGTCCAGGCGTTGTTGAGTTATGCGCTAACCAACACATTTTGCAATTCATTTTTATATTATAGATTGTCATTTAATTTTTGATAGGATTTTTGAATTAAGAATTTGGAATTGTTGTTTGTCAAACTCTACTATAGCCTGATAACCAGTCCAACTTTGGCAATAAATTAGGTTTTGATTTTCATATCAGCAAATTCTCAATTCGGAAATTACCTTACCACAACATTAAGTATATCTGGCAAAATGTGGGTGTACTTTTGGTGCACCTCTGGCTTCGGGGATTATGTACATTTATGGTTTTGAAATTATACAATGTGTCTGGACTCATAGTAATAAAACTTTAAGGCCGTAAAATTATAATATAATTAAATATATATAATATATATTATAATTAAACTTAATTTTATCGATAAAAACATCCCACATAAGGGGTTTAATCCCCACACGTCTTAATTGCATCTCCTTAAATTCTGCAAAAATTATTAGGCAAAAATGTGCAGAGATTCTTTTTAGGCAATAATAAAATTTCAACTAATTGTCTTAAGAGCTGTGATTCTTTTGTCAGTATGTAGACCAACCCAAAGACTAACAAAAATGCCAAGACATGAGTTAATGCTTAAGAATTTCGCAAATTTTAGTAAATTCTATTAAATCAATTCATTTAAAATTGTCTTTTATGGCTCATTACAAAAATATCTTATCTTTTAAGTGTTAGTTG
This sequence comes from Orthosia gothica, assembly GCA_949775005.1. Taxonomy (NCBI): domain Eukaryota; kingdom Metazoa; phylum Arthropoda; class Insecta; order Lepidoptera; family Noctuidae; genus Orthosia; species Orthosia gothica. The sequence goes on along the minus strand of OX459048.1, from coordinate 3,325,230 downwards.
AATTTTTTTTTGGTTTTCTATGCTGTGGCTGTGAAAATAACATTAAAAGTATGTCTTTGTGCGACCTAGGTCCAAAATTATGGTTTTTAGACTATGTAGATATAATAAGTAAATCAAAAAGTGTGTTGTAAGGATATGTCTATACGTGAGGTGTTTTTATAAATTTAAATAAGTGTATTTTTCAGGCTTAAAGTTTAATTACTACAAGTCCAGACAGATTGTTTAATTGACACTATTCCAAGTAGCGAGGTAGCCTCAACAGAAGTATAATATTTATAACTTACTGGGGCTAACTCCAACTATGTTATGCAATACAGCATATGAGTAACAAAAACATTTTGATTTGATTTGGTTTGATTCATAATTTGCTTGGAATGCAATAGTTAAATAATTTTACTAATGTACAAATTCATTAGGTCTGATTGATAATTACCTCGTTTATCATATTGATGCAATACCAGTAATTTTATTGCGATACTGTTGTTTTCAAAATCGATTGCAAGTTAATAATAATAATATTTCTTAAGAGACATCAAACCATTATCAGAAATACGCTGATTTATCATAGTTTGAGTTTAAAACTTGTAACAGTTTTCATAGAACTTAATCTTTTTTTGAAGTTGATTTAAAATAAATTCTAAGTATAAAATCACCATACTTTTTTCATCTTGTATAAACGACAATTATTTACGGTAGGGTAGCAAAGTTATTACTGATAAAAGGTAAATACTTATTGTTTTTCTAATAAATCTCAAAAAGAAAACAAACTAAATAATAGTTTTTCTAAATTAATTAGTAAGGCAGAATCTAATGGCTGCCTTAGCCTGAATATTTTATGACATTGACGTTTAAGAGACTTGTTTTTTTTTGTCAAAACAAAACCATGCTGATGACGCTGATGTCAACAAAACGAAAATCAAATAAAAATTCCGAGGCCATATGACCTAACCTTGCTTTGTATCCACTAAAATGTTCCTCAATGGACACAAATTGTTACAAATTAGCTTTACTACGATCACGTGTGACAAACCAATTCAAGATCAGCAAATAAATGTCGTAGAAAAATAAATCGTAGATTAAAAACCATGTGGTGGACATAACATTCATGAATTAACATTATAACCAGGCTAAATTGCAATGAGCGTTACAAACAAACAAAAGTTTTACAACTTTAGAGAATTTCATTCTGTCGCATTATTTTGGAGACACGGTAAACGCACACCTGACCTGATTATTTACAGAATTAGACACGTTTTTAAAATAAATCACTCACCCGGACGGATTACTTGAAGAGAGAATAGTTCGCGAAAAGTTTCACTGTATTTTATAATCGTGTATTTACAGCAGCGCAGCGGCAACTTGTATTGTTGAGGAGAGGAAGTTTTACACTTTACAGTCTCGTCTGTCTGTATTCATTCATTTGTTTGAATTAGTTTGACGTTAAGTGTGCGACAAGGATAGAACATCGGAAATATCAAAGAGGCGTTCCGAATTTTAGTCAAGTTTTTTGCTGTAAATGTATTCGTATTTTTTTTTAAATTCCTTTCAAGTATAATACTCACAACGGATCATTGCAAGAGCCTGAGCAAGTGCGCAGTAGATATTTTTGTGTCAATATTGAAAGTGAAGATAGCATTGTATAAATGTCTCTTTCACTCGCTTACATTTGTCGCATCATCCTATCTCGCTTACTTACTCTATGCAGTTGAACTGTTTCTTGCACAATAGTTGACAGAGACACAAAGATCCTTAGTTATCTAGCATATTATAATAAACCTACTAGCCCCTTTAGCATTAGAAACCCAAGCTATTTATTTACAGTTTCCATGTAAATAAGCAGTTATGTTACATCCAAGAGATAAAAACTTATTTTTGTTTCTTCAGATGACCGATATCTTTTCACATGCGACTTTTATAGATTTTCTATCTCCTATGCGTTATAAAAGATCATGAGACTTCGTTTGGTTCAAATAAAGCAAAGATATTCAATAGGGTATAAAATATACCGAAAAGGAAATTAAAATTTCGATGGGTAATTAAGTAGCCTTGAAAATTCGGTTGTCTGTGTTGTATGTAATCAGTTTCGGAACGTACTTATAGTCAACTTTGCCCTCGAACCATTTTGATGCTTGTTTTTAGGGTTCCGTAGCCAAATGGCAAAAAACGGAACCCTTATAGATTCGTCATGTCTGTCTGTCTGTCTGTCTGTCTGTCTGTCTGTCTGTCTGTCCGTCCGTATGTCACAGCCACTTTATTCCGAAACTATAAGACCTGTGCTGTTGAAACTTGGTAAGTAGATGTATTCTGTGAACCGCATTAAGATTTTCACACAAAAATTAAAATAAAACAATAAATTTTGGGGGTTCCCATACTTGAAACTAAAACTAAAAATTTTTTTTTTCATCAGACCCACACGTGTGGGGTATCTATGGATAGGTCTTCAAAAATGATATTGAGGTTTCTGATATCATTTTTTTCTAAACTGAATAGTTTGCGCGAGAGACTCTGCCAAAGTGGTAAAATGTGTGTCCCCCCCCCTGTAACTTCTAAAATAAGAGAATGATAAAACTAAAAAAAATATATGATGTACATTACTATGTAAACTACCAGCGAAAATTGGTTTGAACGAGATCTAGTAAGTAGTTTTTTTAAATACGTCTAAAATCGTAAACCGCAATTTACCAAGTACGGAACCCTTCGTGCGCGAGTCCGACTCGCACTTGGCCGGTTTTTTTAACATCTTCACGTCTAAATATTGTTAAGTTTTTATAACAATTTCTTACAAATTAATTGAGGGAGTAGAAGTTTCATTCTTGTAATGAAATTACAGTGATTGCTGAATGTTTTGCAAAAATCGCTCTCCTCATAAATTTTCTGATGCCCCTGATATCAGAATCCCAAGAATAAGAAAAGCTAAATGAACGCTGATAAACTCAGTGTTTAAATTGAGGGAACAACAAAAAACAACCACTGATAATATTTTCATACTACATAATACATATTTTCAAAAAGTTTCATTTCGTATTTTAAACACATAGTGTTCCTATAGTAAAACGTATATGTAGGTACAGTTTTATTTATTATAATAAATTGTTAAACTGTAATCCAAACATCCATTAAATCAATGTTGCTAATAAATAAAAGTATCAACACTACTCCGTCCTTCTACTCAACTTGTTATCAAGCCAAGCCGGTCGTGTACGCAGCGGAGCACGTGGTGTTATTCCTCACATATCCGAACACAAACTTTATAAAAGGCCCCCGCTGTGCCGTGGAACAATCGCGCGACCCTAGTCTTGCAATTTCCACACAAGAGTACTCGCGCTACATAGAAAATGGCTACACCGAAAGAAGGTAAACTTTTTATTTACATTTTGAAAGTTTTCGACGGTCAAAGATAACCCGCCTAAATTAAAAAGGACCATAGACGAACGAGGACAACAATACTCAACGTGTTTTTTTTATTCGCAAAGGAATTGCTTTGTTCGGCCTTGAGGATAAATTAGATGTTGGATCTTTTTATTCGTTTTTATTATTTGTTACTATTGATACGAGTTTTTGTTATCTTTTTGTGGCTTGATAACATTTTCTATTCATTTGAAAGGACATTCCTTGATCTGTAATCTTTATATCTGTAATGCGTCTCGTCTAATTCTTGGAGTTTTAAAAAACTAACTACCCACCTTTCTTTCCTCCGTGTACCTTCCTTGTTTCAGGACCTAAGTATTGTGTAAATTCTCTGCACGACAAATGCGAGTCATACTGACCGTCATGCATAAATAAAAATACCTATGTAATTTGAAGATTAGTTACGAAGGTATTAATAAACATGAATTGATAATAATCCATTTAATTATTCCGTCGACTCGAACAGCATATTCTACCTTCTCCCTCAAAGTATTATATTTTATCTGATTCAAATATGATTACCTATGTCCACCTCACCAGCAAATCTTGGTCATAACCAGTGTTTCATATGCTATACTTTCCAAAGCAAACAGCATACAATTCAACCTGCATCACTTTTCATTTCACCGATTCACCGTCTTTAAAAATACTGGGGGCCAATGTTTTTAGGGTTCCGTAGCCAAATGGCAAAAAACGGAACCCTTATAGATTCGTCATGTCTGTCTGTCTGTCCGTCCGTCCGTATGTCACAGCCACTTTTTTCTGAAACTATAACAACTATGCTGTTGAAACTTGGTAAGTAGATGTATTCTGTGAACCGCAATAAGATTTTCACACAAAAATAGAAAAAAAAAAGCAATAAATTTAGGGGGTTCCCATAGTTGAAACTGAAAAAAAAAAATTTTTTTTTCTTCAAACCCATACGTGTGGGGTATCTACAAAATAGGTCTTCAAAAATGATAAATGATTGAGGTTTCTAATAACATTTTTTTCTAAACTGAATAGTTTGCGCGAGAGACACTTCCAAAGTGGTAAAATGTGTGTCCCCCCCCCCCTGTAACTTCTAAAATATGAGAATGATAAAACTAAAAAAAAATATTATGTACATTACCATGTAAACTACCAACGAAAATTGGTTTGAACGAGATCTAGTAAGTAGTTTTCTTTTAATACGTCATAAATCGTAAACCACAATTTAGCAAGTACGGAACCCTTCGTGCGCGAGTCCGACTCGCACTTGGCCGGTTTTTGAAATATGTATTTAAAAGCATGCCACAGTTGAGAGAAATGTAGATAGGTAGTTACATGGACAGCACGCTGAGGCATGGGGCAATGGTACGCAACGCAACCAGAGTGGTGCATACCATAGACCGACCGAAATAATGACGAAAACTTTTTATAATGTTCAGTCCATGACAAAAGAAACATGAGGCATTTATCAGAGTGAGGCATGGTGTATTGGCCATCTATATATTGTAGTGTTGTGCATATCATAGACGGACCAACTTTACCGCGTGAAATTCAAATGTTTTTAAATATAAAATCTTTTTATTCCAGTTGGCGGCTACAAGCTTGGAGGCCTCATCATCGAGGGCAAAACAAAGCAAGTTTTTGACTTGCCAGAAGTGCCCGGCCACTGTCTTCTTCTGAACAAGGACCGCATCACCGCTGGAGATGGTGTCAAAGCTCACGACCTTGAGGGCAAGGCCGCTATCTCTAACCAGACCAACGCCAAAGTTTTCGATATTCTTATGTCTGCTGGTAAGAAATGGACCTTTATGTTTTTTAATGATCCGTCCGACTACAGTTACATACTCGTATAAGGCTAACTAGAACTACTAAGCTAACTCTAAGCGCGCGCAACGGTTATTAATTGTTGCGGATAATAATAGACAATCTGTGATCCAATCAATATACGTACAATACACATAAAAAAATCGATGGAACCGATTAAATTTTGTAGTGTGCACTTTGCCTAAAATCCTTGTGGTTTAGGTACGCTACGGTAGTGGAGTCAATGAAAGAAATGAAAAACGTTTTTTTTTCTTCACAAAAGGCTGTTTTTACTTTTTGTTCCTTACATTTGGATTTTTAACGCTTGCCTCACAGCCGTAGATTGAAAATCGAACAAGGTGAGGAAAAATTCACGGCAATCACGCGCGAAATTATCTGTCTGAAAATACGCATGTGGGAATGAATGCATTTAGCTCATGTTGTTTATTATTAATTAGCAAATAATTATCAAATCTTCTCCTGTGGTCCGATACTTTGATCCAAGGGTAATCGAGTGCCCTTCGTACGTCACACGGACATAATTTATCTCAAACTCAGATTACAATACGGTTCTGTTGGTCTTATCAAAGAGATAAACGAATATGGTCAAATGATGTAACATTGGAGGTCTGGGTAAAGATTAGAGTTACGAAAATAGCTCTTATTGCTATGGTGATAAATTTTGCTTTTCAATTAACGTTTACTTACATAAAGGAGTATTTTTTTTTTCATAAAGAGGTTTCTTCGCATGTAAGTAGTGCACTTTCACCAAAAAATACTACCTACAGACAGGCAAAATGATAGTGTCATAATTATTTAGCTAAATTAGCGCAACTTGACAAAAAATAATATTATTCATTTAAAAATCTGTTTTTAATACAATCTATTTACGTATTCTTCTCAGCAAGACCTTTCATTTGATACCCAATTACCCATAACATGGCAGGGCACAAAAAAAAAAGTACGCCATCTTGGACCGTCCGCCTTATTGGATTTAGACTGACGCATGACGTCACGTAACCATGCATTGTCAACCAAACTAAACGTGTATGCAAAGTTTCATCTTATTCGATGGAGAATAACTGCTTTAAAAAGCTTCCGTTGCAAGATTTAACCCGAACACACATACATACAAAGATTTTTTTATAAAAGCATTTTAAATATAGGCAGTCATAGAGACTGCCGGCAAAAGTGAAAATTTTAAACTTTTTAATCAGTTATTCGGTCACACGTTACATTGACATGTTACATGTTGATGATGCTGTCACATTAGCATGTCGCTGACGCGAACCCTTAAGTTTTGCCGCTAATACTTGTTTTGAGAACTTGGACAGCGTCTAGACTTAGTCTAGTTACCCCCCCAAAGGTCATTATCTATTTACCCCTGTATCGCTTTACCCCATCCAGCAACAATATTACGTATTATTATAACGTTCTTATTATTGTGACCCCGTGACCCCGCGCAAACAACAACAGATAATCTTGTAACAGTTATGAAACATTGCCTTCGTTAAAGGTCATCTTAATAATATTTATGGACTATTATTATCTGTAACGAGTTTGTTTTTTTGTAATAATAGAAAACAATTGCTTACGTCATTGGGCTGGATATGGCTGTAATGGACTTTTTGTTTGTGTTGATGATATGATTATCTTCGCTAACTAGATAGGCTAGATAATAAGCTTATTGTAGACTGTACTTACTAGAATGAACTGAGATAGTAAAATATAGCTAGCTTAAGTCCCCGTCACGAGAAGCTATAAATTTTGTAAAAAATGAAAGGTATTTTAAATATTCCACTAATAAACGCTAAATAAGTATGTTCTGATACCAAGATAGCTAATAATCCTACACCTAGATACATAAAAAATGTACCTACCTGCTCTGTCACCTGTCACCCACCTCATCTAACTAGGATCACCTGGCTATCATGTCCTGACCCTATGTAGCTCGCTTCACCAATAAAACAATTCAGGATATAAACTTCATCATCAATTCAACCGAGATACGTCTACTGCTGGATATTGCTCTTCGTTAAGCATATCCTCTTCGAAGCCGTGCTTCTTGCTTCAAACGGATGATTGAAACTAATCCAGGGGCGTAGCTACCGCCGTATCTGCCGTATCAATTATACGGGGCCCCCGGGCCACGGGGGCCCCGACGTGCGTAAGCAAAAATTAATAAAAACTTCCAAAAGCTATAAATGATTTAATAAATCAGTTTGCCGAAAAAATGGCAAGGAGAGAGTATATTTAATTTGATTTGTTTGATTTTTTTTTGGAAAAAGTGACAGATTTTTAGTTTTAGTTAAGTGAAATTTCTTTTATTTTTATGCAAATTTTTTTTTCTCTTTTGTGTGAATTCTTTACCCTTCATAAGGGCCCCCAAACAAATTTTGATACGGGGCCCCGCCAAGGCACGCTACGCCACTGAACTAGACCCTTCAATTTCACAATTTCAGGTATCAACACAGCCTTCGTCAAAATCGCGTCGCCCACTGCGTTTGTCTCCAAGAAATGCGATATGATCCCGATCGAATGGGTGACCAGACGCCTGGCCACCGGCTCCTTCCTCAAGAGAAACCCTGGCGTGCCCGAGGGCTTCAGGTTCACTCCTCCTAAGCAGGAGACGTTCTACAAGGATGATGCCAATCATGATCCTCAGTGGTCGGAGGAGCAGATCGTGTGTGCCAAGTTTAAGATCAATGGACTTACTATTGGTGAGTACACGTTCTATATATAAAATCAAAAGTAAAATAATCCATTTCAATTAAGGCGGTACCCCGAGCAAAACGCCGCGCGAGCCGTTTTTTGTGCTGTATTTAGGAGCTATCTACTCGTTATTTAAAAAGAAATAACAATTAATAAAAATACATTAAATTTCTACATAATATTGATTCTAAAATGGTAGATTTAGTTTTTTTTTTTATGTTGTTTAAATTTCACTAATCTCCTTCCAAAAAAACATAAAAATGAGAAATAATTATTGATATTATGCATCTCCTCGTAAAGTGTTCATTAATTATTTTTGTACTAACACTAATGGATGGACAATTTAATAACGAAAATTTTTGTAGTTTTTTTTTTTTTTCAATAGACCAAAATTCGATTTTTTAAAGTGTTTATTCTAAAATCTAGGCGCATTCACTACTGTAATTCATGCGCCACCAGTGCCGCTAGTCCAATAGGAATGCTCATATCTCATGCCGATTTTTTGGTCAGGGTACCGTCTTAAACTTAAAAGATACTTTTGAATGGTCCAACAAAAAAAAAATGAATCTTGTTGCACATTCCCAAGCGCCAGTAGGTCTATATGGAGAAGAACATGCAAGAAACTCCACGGACACTCTTTTCCATCATTCTTGTTGTAAAAATACATTATATGAGAGAACGATGTAAAAAGACGTGCACGTAAAAGCATCTTACAGTAAAACAAACAGTACAAAAACTACCAAATTAAACAACAGGCCGAGGTAGTAAAGTTATGACCAATCCCAAATGATGGCGCCCGTTCACGAACGTGACTCATGGATTGGCACCACTCAGTTCAACTATCATGAAGGGAACCGAATAATCCAACACATGTGCCATCATCAGAGAAACATTAGAGAGAGCATAATGTGACACATTCAACTGCTAGGGCACACACAAGTCAACGAGCGACATAATTATAGGTACTGTAAATGATATATGGTGGTTTGGTTAATCAACTCGATTGTCTTCCGTAGCGTAGGGTCCTGGGTTCGAGTCCCGGGACACAGTCACGAAAGCCCGGAGTAAGGGAGTTTGCGGTATGATGTCCCCATGCCTCAGCAAGCACTTTAACACCTTAACTGCCAGAGAACGAGACACAATAGAAAATGTATTGTTTGTCAGACATCTGGCAGTTAAGGTGTTAAGACGACGACTAACGCCAACGACCTTGAGGGAACAAAACGCGCCCTCGTTTGTCACCCGCGCGACCCGAAATTTAGTAGTTTTTTGTACTTTTCTTATTATTCTATGACTTTAAAAAAAAAAAGCTTCAGATCAAAATGTACACAATTAAGTTGTCTTTGATATTTTGTCGATTTCATTAAAATACGCCCAGCGGTTTTGTTGTGATTGTCGTGGTTTTGTCCGTTTTAGACATAACTTTACAAATTAATTACACTATGTTATACGAATAAAACTCAAAATTTGCTCAGATGAAATTATTAAGAAAATGGTCTAATATAACTTAAATTTTTTCCAACAAATTACGACTAGCCGTTTAGACGTGATTCTCATTTTAAAATCAGCTACTCAAGGGAATCGGCGTTAGCCGTAAAACGGTTACTTTCAAAAAAAACAACACGATATTTTTGGGCATGGATGTTTAAAAATTTTTTACACAGAAAAATTTATGGATAGAATTTCTTCAAACTGAAAAAGCATATGTCATTCAAAAAATATTTTGCCAACAAAACTATCCAAAAGACTCCGAGCGGGCGCACGGCCAGCAGCCTAATTGTGTAAGTGAATTCGGCAAAGGAAACAATCTGTTTCTTTCCCAAAATCGACTTTTTATATTGCGCAAAGTCATTTTTGGGAAAGAAACAGATTGTTTCCTTTGCCGAATACACTTACACAATTAGGCTGCAGTACTGCGTTAACATTGGGTAATATATGACTCTCCGGACGCGACAGATTGCCTTGACCTTGCCATTGACTATGAGACTGATGAAAAAGGGAGTGCGTTCAAACCTGTGCACTATGATATCGCCCGTTGAGATCCACCACCAAAGTTGATCGGGGGGACTATATTAAGCAAGTCTCAAGTCAAGAAACTGCACGATTACCTTATTGTGTTCCAAAAATATAAAAAAACTTGGCCCCCGTTTCAACATAGTTTGTACCATACTATGAGGAGTTAAAGCCTTTATTGTTCCGAGCTTTGAGAGCGTGACGGAGCAATACAGGCCGGATAGCACTATCACAACAGAATCATGATGGGATTGATACGGCCCAAAGTTATTTTTGCACCATGCAGTAACTCTACTTACATTCTCTTGTTTCTCATAAGTAAATGTGTTGCCCTCTTCACTCTATCTTATCTCCCATCAGGTCAAGATGAAGTAGACTACATGAGGAAGGCCACAATTCTGGTGTTCGAGATCTTGGAGAAGGCGTGGGCCCTCCGCGACTGCGCGCTCATTGACATGAAGATCGAATTCGGCGTTGACCCTGAAGGTAAGAAATATCATGATATGTTTCGTTTTTAATGATATTCAAGATATCTGCTATTTTCGAACAGCCTTCCGATTTTTGTTTTTACTGATATCTTTGCTGCAAGACTTATTTCCACAAATGTTGTCTACATTAGCAATGTTAGCTGCATCTGGCAATATTTCCTCCACATGGCAACATAGCCTACATGCTAATATTGCCAACACTTGAATATATGACCGGCAAATTAAATTCAAGTAAAAAGACAAATTTCATTTATTAAGTTTGGTATGAATCTGCAGTCTTATTGCGTAATGAATTCGGCAAAGGAAAGGGCAGGGTATGCAAAATCGACCAATCAAATGCGAGGTAAAAGAAGCGATGTGGATTTCCGTCTATGTGATTGGTAGAGTTCATTACGCAATAAGGCTGCTGGTAGAAAGACGGAAACACACTTACGTGTCGTGGCGTGGCGTGGCGCGGGATCCACCAATCAAACGACTCTGTTCCAGCCTACGTCGTAACGCAACGAGTTTTGTAGCCAATCAACTGCGTTTGAAGGCGCCACGACACGCCACGCCACGTAAGTGTGGTTCCGCCTACATCAGCCCTAGTATAATCCCCGGCACCACAGATAATATAATACTACCTGGCACGTAAGTTGGCAAGAGTCTTAGATGCGCTGAAGTAATTTTATAGTGAAGCAGGGCGCTGGGAACGTTTAGGACCGTTCCGAGCGCGCGATTGGTTGGTCAGTTGACACAAGGATCGACTGACCAATTGTATCGCGTCCACGTTCCGTTCGCTCTATATGGCGGATGGTCAGTTCGCGGCATATGCGCGAACTTACCTCCACTATGCCAAAACCTTGCCAGCTTACGTGCCTGGCAGGGCACTATAGGTAATCTTGCTGAAAAAATGGCACCCGTCGATAAACTATATTGTTAATTTGTACAGGTAACATCCTATTGGCCGACGTCATTGACTCCGACTCCTGGAGGCTTTGGCCCTCTGGAGACAAGAGGCTTATGGTTGACAAACAGGTAAGATTCAGGAAAAAAAGATTTTCTTAGAAAAAAGTTATTTTTAATGCGTTTTTGGGTACCTACCCGTAAACGCATTAAAAACAATCACACTCACTCAATACTGACACAACACACTGTTCGCTTGACAACTTGTCACATTAATTTTGCGATAATCGAGACGTGAGAAACCGGGGGTCAGACAATAAACCAGTAGTGGATCCAGGGGCTAAGGGGCTCAAGCCCAAAAGCATCGGAGTTCTTCCGTGACAAATCTAACAGTGAACTTTATATTATTCTAAATAAACTTTTTTGAAAGCCTCACACTACCTAAGCTACAACTGTCATGAGTTATCAATAACTTAATAAGTATTATGCTTTCAAATTGTTTTGTTCAAGCCCCTCCCAAACGACAATGGTTTAATGCAGTGGCGGATCTAGCCGCCACTGCATTAAACCATTGCTGACTTTAAATTATTCGACACAAACACAAAATAACAGCAACAATTATTACAAAGTAAAAGAGGAATAGTTAAGAAGTATGTACTGCCTGTACAATCCAACTCAGCATTTACTGGGCTGATGGTTAAACGGTGGTCGACCACCTTTGAACCTTATTACTATGGGTATAAAGACGAAAAGCGCCTGTCCACTTGCTCATGCCTGTCTCCGGTCCCCAGGTATACAGAAACCTGGCGACAGTAACCGCAGCTGACCTGGACGTGGTGAAGCGTAATTTCGGATGGGTGAAGGACCAGCTCGACCACTTGAAACCCAATGTGCACCACAAAGTCGTGATCTTCATGGGATCGCCTGCCGATCAGGACCATTGCCAGAAGATCGCTAAAGGTAAAATTTTGTTCTAAGGTAGTTTTTCATCATCCACAACCTGATTTTGCCTACGGATGAGCATAGCATAGCATAGCATCTTTTCTAGCGCCAATCCCCAGGTTCTGCGATGGCAACAATGTCATATGCCCATCTCGCCGCTGGACGGCCAACACATCGTTTTCCAGTCCTTGGATGCCACTCGCACTCGGCTCCCTCACCGGTCTCTGGTGCTAATATTGGTCCTTGGCAATCATTCTTTGGTCTATCGAACAGAAACCATATATTTATCCGGCGTAAAAATTATGTTTGCTGCGAGAGAGAGGAACAAACCTTCATTTATAATATAAAGCTTGATGTAGTCTTATCTTTGTAAACACTGAATATGTGGAAGAACTATCCATCATGGCCCAGACAATGGGTACAGTCAACAGTCAACGGCACGAGTATTCTTAGATAGTAACAATTGACAGCGCCTGTATGTCGTCGCCACACTGATCGGTCCAGTGCATCTCACATCCACCGGACTCCCGCAGCCTTGATCAGGTCGTCGCTCTATCTAGAGGGAGGCCTTCCAACTTTTCGGCCTCAATGGCCATCCGTTCTGCGAGCAATGTGTCCTACCCACTGCCACTTAAGTTTGGCAATTCTTCGGGCTATGTCGATAACCCTGGTTCTCTTGCGGATGTCTTCATTTCTGATTCGATCACGCAAGGAAACTCCGAGCATAGCGCTCCATTGTTCTTTGGGTGAATTTAAGCCTTCTGATGAGGCCTATTGTGAGCGACCACGTTTAGGTCCCATAGGTGATTACGGCAACACACACTGGTCATAGACTTTCATCTTGAGACACTGTGGTAAGTTGGACGAGAAGATACCGCGCAAGTTTCCAAACGCTGCCCAGCCGAGTCGGATTCGACGGTTGACCTCTTTCTAGAAGTTGGTCCTATCCAACTGGACCGTTTGTCCCAGGTAGACATAATCGCTTGGAGGATGTCTATGTCCAGCAATGGACGTCTTATGGCTGATATGATGATAACGATGATTACATAGCAAGGGTGGTGGACCATATCATGCACTACCATCATCTACTTACTTTTCTCAACTATGTTGGGGTTCGGATGCAGTCTGGCTGGATGCAGCTGTTTACCAGTATTTTATATGTTGAGTCTGGAACCTCCACGACCGAGTTAAACCTTAACTTATATACTTTTAACCTCGCCTACACTTACAAAAATCCTACATTACCTCCACAGCGGCTCGCGAGCTCGGGCTTAGCGTCGACCTGCGCGTGACCTCAGCACACAAGGCCACAGAGGAGACCCTTCGCATCATGCAGCAGTACGAGGACACCCATGGAGCCCTAGTGTTCATCGCAGTCGCCGGCCGGTCCAACGGACTGGGACCAGTGCTGTCTGGAAACACGTCCTACCCTGTCATTAACTGCCCGCCTCCTTCCGATAAAATGGTCCAGGTAAATGTCTAAGGTTCAAAAAAACGACGAAGTCCTGCGGGAAAAGGTAGGTGGTGCGCAGGCGCTTCGCTTGGCTCGTCTTGGCGGGGGTACTACCGTGCCCCAAGATACGCGTGGTTGTTTTGGAGGATTACCATGTCGCTTAACAAAAAGGTAAAGGTAATAGACCCCCAACACCTAAAACGTTATGAAGCGTTGGGGGTTTATTACCTTTATAGCCGAGAAGGTACTTTTCTTGTACCTACACAAATTATGTATAGGTTTGAAAAGGCGAAATGAAGAACTACTCAACGCGTTGCATATATAATTATGACAATCGACTTCATTCAGAGATTTTATCAACCTCTAACTAATATGAAAATTATTAGGGCATGCATCTTATATCGGATTCAAGAACGGCTATTTCAAATGTATTTTTCAATTCTAACGTGTTCTGATTCTGAACTTCACTAATCACCGATATTTTTTCAGGACATCTGGTCATCTCTCTCCGTGCCATCCGGCCTGGGCTGTGCTACGGTCATCTACCCCGACAGCGCTGCGCTCATGGCTGCCCAAATCATCGGCCTTCAAGACTACATCGTGTGGGCCCGCCTTAGAGTGAAACAGCTCCATATGGCTCATGCGCTTAGGCAAGCCGACCAGAAACTGAGGAACCAAGTCTAAATATAAAATACTTTTAATCTGTACAACTCGAATATTATTTTTGTTTTGTTTTTATACATTTTTTTGCAGTATTTTTGGAAAGGAAGTTAACGTTTATGATAGAAAGCAAATGCTGCCATTACATTCCGTATAAAATTGTTATGTGTATTTTTAACAATAAAATATGAAATATTTATTTGGTTTATATTTTACCCTTGTCTGTATTCTTGATCTGGTTGGTAGCGCAGTGAGGAAAATGCAAGGCATTAGCGGATGTGGTACGCCCGTAACCCGCAAACTAATAGAACGAGTTATTCTACCTGACCAGGGAATCGAACCCAAGACTCCATGCTCAGTTACTACCAATCAGAACGCGGTATTTGCATAAAATGAGTTTAGTTGAACTAATCGCGATTAGTTTCATTTGTGAAATCGGCCCTAAGTAAGATAAAAAATTCCAAATACCTATAGATCCTTTAAACCTAACTAGTTTACCTATTAAAACAGGTAAAGCCCATAGAAAACACGCCTCGAAATAACATCATGTTCAGTTACGCTGGGCCGATCAGTGGGCTTATGTAATTCGAATTTTCAATGATGAAATGTTACAACATACTTCTGTTCGCGTATCCATTAGTAAAGTAAACCCGGCCCGTGCAATCTTATCTTCGGAAGTTCGGAAGAGTTTCTAATCTCTCAGTCACTTTTGTGTGTAAAGTTTTGCAACACTGCATTATTTTTTGACCTTGGCAATACTGCAATTCAAATGTCAATGTCAGGTTTCCTGCAAAAGTGTCGTGCGAGTGCGTATTGTGGAGTTTTAAAAATAAGTAAATCTTACAGACCGATACATACGTATAAAATGGCAGATAAATCTACAGATTATTCTAGTGCCAATGGTTTTGAGAGTAAAACTCCGTTCCTGATCGGTGTGGCGGGAGGCACGGCCAGCGGGAAGGTAAGTCTAACCTAATGTTTTGGTATACCACTATCGATTTTCTCTCTTGAGATGTTACTTACGTAACCAAGAATTCTGCGGCGTAGTTTTTTCCAGAAAATATTTAAAATGACAATTTATACTGCTTGGAAACCGTATAGATTCACAACGTCGTATGTATAACCTCCATGGAACAACCTCATTGTGGCATAGGATAAAAAAATTACTTCCAATTTTAAAGAAAACAATGCGCTCTCTACAATCAAACACAATCCTCCCCAGATAGTTTACTATCTGTCCTTTATGCTTGATAATCTATGATTATTTGATTAAACATGCAGTTTTGCACAGTAATGTAATGTATCATTGAAAATTAATCTGCAGAATAGACAAAAATGTAATCAACCAGGACATTGCATTGAATTATTGAAATATTGAAACATTCAATTAAATATAAAATTCATGACATCTATGGGTAGTAATGAAGGAATCATATTAATTTAACAATCACCAGTGCCACAAATTATCTGACCACTTTGCATAGACAATATTAATTAATTCACTATTCCACAATGGACATTGAAATAATAAATTAAAGAGAACACGGATTCCTTAAGATCTTAAATTAAAACATAATCTTACACCTTTTTCCAATAGGCTGAAACTAGTGAAGATTCTGAAAGACTATTTAATGAAATTATGATATGATCAATAAAAACAAAATTTTGTTCATCATTTAGCAATCCGAGAAAGTTGAGACAATTATGTGGTTGTAAAAAGTATACATTTGAATGATTGATGAATAGTATTTGTGAAATGCAGCATCTGTTTCAAATGTATCTCAGTTTAGTCAGTAACATAATATGGAAAAGGAGCGCCTGTGATTTTCATGAGTAGGATTTTAAATGTGTCAGCTACAAATATTTTTTAAAACTTTGTTTTTCAGTTTTGATCTCTTATAAATACTCTGTATTTTTATTTTTAATTGACTTTTCAAAAAGGAGGAGGTTCTCAATTCAGATGTTTATATTTTTATTTTTTTATAACTATATTGTTTGGGCATAACTCTGTCATATTTAAACGCATTTGCAAAATTCTGTTTTTTTTTTAAATACGACGTTTATACTGAAATGGTCCCTATCAAATTTGTTTAAGATGTTTGATGAACTTGGGAGATATACAACAGAACTCTTCAATGAATCAAAGCAAATCTCTCGGGATTGTCGCAATCGCATGTCTGTTTATTGTTTACACCATTTCATAACATACCATCAAGTCAGTATGCTTTAAACAGGTACGCAAGATGTGTACAGTTCACCATGGTAAACTCTCATTCCACTGGTTATGTTCAAGAAATAAGAAAAATAAAAACCATTTTATCAAAAAAAACACTACAAAGTAAAAAATAACTTTAATTCCGGAAGGCGGAGTCAAAAAATGAAGAAACGAAAACAGGAACACCGACTTCCGAAGTCGAAGTAATTTTTTTACATTATTTTACATATATTTTTTATATAAAAGGTCGTCAATTTTCTATAACTTTCTGTGTACTTCCTTTTAAGGTTGCCTGAGTTGATCATACTTCCATACAAACATAGTCTGTCGATGAGTAATCACTGTTTGATGTTATGTTATGAAATGGTATTAATAAACAGAAATGCGATTGCAGCATTCCTAAGAGATTTGCCATTATTTATTGAAGAGTTCTGTTGTATATCTCCGAAGTTCTTGGTCAGTTCTTCACCAAATTAAAATGGCACCAATTTCGGCACACACTCTTTAAAAAAAAAAAAGAATTTTTTAAATCGGTCCACAATAAACAAAAAAAAAAACAAAGCTAAATTCGAACATAGAACCTCCTCCTTTTTGATGAGTCGGTTAAAATTGCAAAACGGTCACCATACTCATCACAGCATCTATCTCTTTCGGACGTGTTGTCAAATGTATAGCATGCATTATAACCCCGCGCACAAAATAGTTCGTGCCGTCGACTAGTGCAACCTTAAGAGTTCTATATATTATTTTTTTATACAGAAAGTTCTTTATATTTTTTTTTCTTATAGAGAGTTCTATATATAAATTCTATAGGTAATCATCATAATCCTCAAAGATTAGGTTTAGTTTAGTGGTTTTCTATCATAATGCTACAGATGAATTAAAAACCCTCACACATTTCACAGTCGACAGTATGCCAACGCATCATGGAGAAGCTGGGTCAGCAGCACAAGGAGCAGACAGAACGCCGAGTAGTCTGCATCAGCCAGGACTCCTTCTACAGAACCCTGAGCCCCTCAGAGAGGCTCCGTGCTGAACGGGGACAGTTCAACTTTGATCACCCTGATGCATTTGATGACAAGAAGCTGCTGGCTATTCTGAAGGATATACTGGCTGGGAAGAAGGTGGAAGTTCCTGAATATGATTACATCACCAACTCTATTAGGTAAGTAAGTTACTATAGTTAATTCGCGTTAAGAAAATAGTGAGTCATCGCTTGCATCGTAAAGTTTTGAATAGGTAGAAAAGTATGAAATGAGAGACCATGCATGACTGAACCCCAAAGTCTGATTACCACTACCATTCTTTTCTAAGACACCATGTCGCACTAATTCAGGGTTAAATGAGGCACTACCGTCGCGTTCGTTATTTTGTTTAAACCCGAAAGTGCCCTCTGTCGGCGCGACGCGGGGACGACGCATTCCGGTTAGCTGAACAAATTGACGTTCTATTAGGATGGATCTGGGTTGTGGAGGCCAGAGAGGTAGTTAGTCCTTAAAAAATATTGGTATTCAGTTGTATCTCAATCAGACCGCTGGAAGCAAACCGTAACGTAACCGCAGATAATATAATACTAGCATACAGATGCCTCATACCATACAAAGCGACGTAACTAGCGTTTTTCGTCTGATTAAACTGATTATTTTTTGCGACAGCAATAGATAGAAAGTGTTAGTAGCGACTTGCAAGTAAAAGGGTAAATACTCGGTTCGTGAATTGTTTTGTTCTTTAAATATTGTGAAGGTTTGTTTTTAACCGACTTCAAAAAAAGGAGGAGGTTCTCAATTCGTCGGTATTTTTTTTTTTTTTTTTTTATGTATGTTCCCCGATTACTCAAAGACGCCTGGACCGAATTCAAAAATTCTTCTTTTGTTTAAAAGAGTATACTTCCTAGTTGGTCCCATAGTCATCAGGTCAGGATCTGATGATGGAATCCTAGAGAAATCGAGGGAACTCTTCAAATATTATAGGCAAACATATAGCGATTTTGGTATTTTCATCAACAATGCAATCATTTACACTCAGAAAGTTTCATTTGGTGAAGTGGAACTAATAAAGAAGACCACAGAATGCCACTGGAACTCTAAAATGATAAGTATGTCACGGGCATAAGATATCCCGACTATGAAGCAAATACTTATAAATAAATGATACTGATGAAAATGGCACCATCGAACTGATCTGATGATGAAGCCGGCAGGTAGGCACTGAAACTCTAAAAAAAACAATGTATCCTAGTCGTGTTTGGGCTTATTTGAATCGCCATGAGATGTGCTTTGGCTGTAAATGATAATCATGTTAATTGGAGGTACCTACCAAAACTAAAAAGAGAAAAATAAAAACTTTTTAACAAAAAATCAAACCGACTTCCAGAACAAACAACTACAAAGCTTGAAATAAATTTCTTTTCCGAAGTCGGTGTCGAAAAACTGAAAACAATGGGTACAAAAGACACCGACTTCGGAAAATAAATTTATTTCAAGCTTTGTAGTTGTTTGTTCTGGAAGACGGTTTGATTTTTTGTTAAAAAGTTTTATAGTATTTTAATGCACGATTTTACAGTTTCGTGGCACAAAAATGTGTTACAATGCAAATTTAAACAATCGAGCCCAATATTCCTTAATTTTGTGCTTAGAAGAGTTGATTAAACAAGAACATACAATTTTTATGTTCAATTCCAGAAAATTATAATTTTACACACAATTCAGTAACAAATCGGTGCATATCGCGCCATCTAGTGAGATTTATTTAAACCAATTTTTTTTCTTAGCGCTGGTAGCATTTTTGGAATATGTAGTTTAGGCAGATGATTAGTAAGTTAGCGTCAAAGCACACTGAGACAGAGTCGCGCATTTGATCTTCGAATATGATTGTCTGGTTTTTCTGGATAGAAATATGTGCGTTATGTTGTCAATAAAGGGGTCATAATCCCATGTATATTTTTAGAAATCTGCTTTGACTATGCATCAATGTTTAACCCTCAATTTTCTGAATAGGTTGAAATATATGTAATGAGAGCCTAGTCTTTAGATAGACAGTGCTGACCAACCTCACAATACATTGATCCTATTCTTAACTCAGACCACTTTTATTCAATTGTGTGAGGGTCAGGTTTTAAATTAAATAAATGCTGTTGAGTGTTCTCAAGGCAAAAGTCTATGACCAGTGTGTGTTGTCAGTGATGACATATGGCTCTGAGACGTGGTCGCTTACAATGGGCCTCATCAGAAAGCTTACAGCCACTCAAAGGGCAATGGAGAGGGCTATGCTCGGCGTTTCCTTGCGTGATCGAATCAGAAATGTAGAGATCCGTAAGAGAACCAGGGTTACCGACATAGCCCTTAGAATTGCCAAACTTAAGTGGCAGTGGGCATATTGCTCGCAGAATGGATGGCCGATGGGGAAGAAAGGTTCTGGTGTGGCGACCGCCAACTGGAAGACGTTGCGTTGGAACGCCTCCCACCAGGTGGACCGATGACCTGGTGAAGGTTGCGGGGATCCGCTGGTTGCGAGACGCACGGGACCGGTCAATGTGGCGACGCTTGGGGGAGGCCTATGTCCAGCAGTGGACGTCTTTCGGCTGATATGATGAGTGTTAGTTAAACACTGCTGAATCCAGTAAGACTGGAAGCCGACCCCAATGTAGTTGGGAATAATCTAAACAGATTGATTGCTGTTGAGTGTTAGTATCTGACATTGAACAATAAAATTGCTCTGATCTTTGCAAGTTTGTTATTGAGTTTGAGAGAATGTAGTAAGCATTCAGTACTCAAATAACAATGGTGTATGCAAACTGACACCTTTACATACTTGCTGAGGTTAAGTTCCCAATAACCTTGATTGATTTGCGTGATCTTACTAATCTTATAAATGTGAATGTTTGGTTGGATGTGAGTGTGGATGTATGTTTGTTACTCAATCACGCTAGACTGGTGGAACAGATCTGGATGAAATTTGGCACAGACATAGATTACAGTCTGGAATAACACGTAGGCTATACTTTTCATCCCGGTGTAATGTTCCCTTGGGATCAAAAAACACTATTCACGCGGGGGAAGCCGCTGGAAGAAGCTAGTAGTTTAGGGTGCTTTTCTCCTAAACTGGGAGATGAGCGGGGCAGAGTGGAGCAGCCAAAATACTAATACTACATTATGAACATACATAAACTCAAGCCTTATTACCTTGGGGCTAGGTAGAAACGAGAGAACACCACCTACAATATTTACATAATCTTTATTACAAGCTTTTATTTAACTTGCAATGTATGTATGTAAGTGTGTTCGGCTCAAATCTTGCTATTGAATTTTAGAGCAGTTGTCGTCCTCCGATTAAGATCAAATTTTGCATACACGTTTAGTTTGGATGACAATGCATGGTTAGCTAAGTGATGTCATTCTAAATCCAATATGGCGGACGACCCAAGATGGCGGACCAGTTATTTTTTGTGCACTGCCATGATATGGGTATCAAATGAAAGGGTTTGCTGAGAAGAATACGAAAAAAGCTTGGTTTAAAAAAAGATTTTGTAATGGTAGAAATCTACATCGTATTGCGCTTCTCGTCTAACATTGGCCGACTCCTGCACAACTCCGCTCTGTTCGTCTTTCCTTCAGAAAAAACGCACCCTAAAGGTAGACTGCCGAGCAAAGCGGCTCCGGAGTCAATAACGCAGCGGCAGCCGGAGTCGCTTTGCTCGTTATTCTACCCTAAATTATGTCTAGCTGATTAGCGCTTAGTCTGACCTCCCATTTCCATAATTTAATGACTGCCTCTCCACCACCAGCCCATTCCGCTCGCACACCATCTACCCGGCTGACGTGGTGCTGATCGAGGGCATCCTGGTGTTCTACTTCCCGGAGGTGCGCGAGCTGTTCCACATGAAGCTCTTCGTTGATACTGACTCTGATACCAGGCTGGCGAGGAGAGGTATTGTGTTCTTTATACATATTGTTTAGCAGTTTTATGTTTTCTAAAGCAGGATCTGCATATACAGGGTGGCCACAAAGTCGAGGATCAAATACAACTAGGGGTTAGATGGCGCCATCAATTGCAAAAAAAAATGTTCTACGGGAGGTCCTTAAGGTCAACCCCTGCAGAGTTATAATTAATTTTGTGTTTTTATGAGAAAATTGTCTTTTTTTACTAATTCTTATTAAAATTCGAAAATATCTACATTCTGTATCTTTTTTATAATTTTCACTAGATTGGTACTGATGAGTCCTTGCGTTAGACATGCTATTTATGGTTGTTTATTGGGTGTGTTGAAGATGATATAAAGTTTTACGAAAAAAAGAAACTCAAAACATAACTTTTTATTTACTTCGGACCCCACTATGAAAAAAAAATACTCTACCGAAAAGTGAGCCTGTATTACAAGTTTTGTCGCATTTAATAGTAGTTATTAAACAATATTACACACGGCTATGCATGACTTTGATATCTTTCGAGGACTATAATTCGTAGCAAGGCTAAAGTTAACCCAACCATAAAACTCGGTTAGGCTTATTTAAAAATAAACTCTGCAGGTAAAATATAACTCTGCAGGGGTTGACCTTAAGGATCTCCCGTAGAACATTTTTTTTGCAGCTGATGGCGCCATCTAACCCCTAGTTGCGTTTAATCCACGACTTTTTGGCCATCCTGTATACACGTACCTATAGAGCTTCAGGTGTATAATCTGCCTAGTTTATTTTGGGCGTACTTTATTATATGGCAACACAAAGTTATTTATATGTCTAGTTTTATCTATAATAATTTGTGATCTGTTGTAAAGAGCTGTCATACGCTCTCTTCCTCATTACTGTGATCTATGACCACCACGCATTCATGTGAGTGATAGTAAGTCTATACCAATATTATAAAGAGGAAAGATTTTTTGTTTGTTTGTACCGAATAGGCTCCGAAACAACTGGAACGATGTTAAAATTCTTTCACGTGTGGAAAGCTCCATTATGCCCTAGTAACATAGGCTATAATAAATTACCAAAAAATGTTAGAGATCCTTGTGAAAATTGCGATAATGTAAGCCAATTAGCAAATCGTTGCCTATAAAATTGATTATTTGGCGTGCGCTGAGAAAACTATTGATGATGCATAAAAATTATGTAGTACATGATTAAAGCACTCATTATTACCAACATAAAAGTCTGCGAGACAATATATCTCACTATTATTATTATTCTTTATTGTACACAAAACACACATATACAAATACAAAAGGACTGCTTATGTACAAAGGCAAGCTTAACCCACTATCATAGTCACAATAGCGGCAACAAAAATACATCATCTGTGAAAATTTCAACTGTCTAGCTATCACGGTTCATGAGATACAGCCTGGTGACAAACAGACAGACAGACGGACCGGGGAAACTCAGTAATAGGGTCCCGTTTTTACCCTTTGGGTACGGAACCCTAAAAACAAGCAAATTAAATCAATTTACCAGCCTACATAATTTTCAGCACTTACCAAGGACAATAAAAACCTAAAACCATAATAAGCTTTTAGCAAGCGGGTGGCTCTGAGAACCCCGCGCTGCGAAACATGTTCGCATAAGGAAACATCATCAATGTTAAACCATGAAGTACGAACGAACCCACGATAATACCTATATTCCCACTGCCCACACTTCATAGGGATTATTGTATTGCAGTGCCCCGCGACATAATGGAACGAGGCCGCGATCTGGAACAAGTACTGAACCAGTACATGAACTTCGTCAAGCCTGCCTTCGAAGAGTTCTGCTTACCGGTGAGTTTATACTTTTAGTAGACCTGTGAAGTTTGTATTTTATTAGAAATGCGCTCCTTGCGGAGTATGTGTGGTGTAACTTTAACTGATAGATTGAGGAATGAGGTAATAGGACAACGTTGTGGTTTAAAAGAAGATGTAGTGACTAAAATTGAAAAGGGTATGTTAAGATGGTTTGGCCATGTTGAGAGGATGAATGAAAGTCGACTAACGAAAGGTATTTACAAGGCAGACTTGAATGGAAACGCCGGGAGGGGACGCCCTAGAAATACATACATAGACCTTATAGGTGATGTTCTTCAGAAAGGCCAAGTGCGCAGTACCCATAACCGGCGTGTGTGTATGACTAGATGTATGAATGTGTGTGAAGCAAAAGAAGTATGTAAGGATCGTAGCAGGTGGCGTTCTGTAGTTTCTGTCTACCCCCATGGGAAAAAGGCGTGAGTTTATGTATGTATGTATGTATTTTATCTACTGATGACATAGGAATGGTTTGCAGCATGCCTGTCACAAAGTGGTGATTTTCTGCAGTTTCACTTTTTTACACCAAGTTTTAATAGTGTTTTGGAAGTGTTGTGAAAATGATTATAACAACTGGCGCATTGTTTTTTTTTAAATAAAATACCCAAACAACGGCAGAATATGACTTCCTGCTTTATGTTCATGTAGGGCGCCAAACTGTAATTGTCACAGCGGATCTTTGTGTGTCTGAAGTTGGCGCTGCTAACCATTGCGCAAGAAACAGATTGTCATCGAGTTTACTGCATAGAGTAAGCGAGATTGGACGATGCGACAAACGTAAGCGAGTGAAAGAGACAGTTACACAATGCTATCTTCACCTTCAACATTGACAAAAAAATTGCTACTGCGCAGGGTCTTGCAGCCAATTCAGAGACACAAAGATCCGTTATGAGTATTATATCCGAGCTCGAGATATTTTTGCATTTCAATTCTTCTGTTATTGGTAGCAACGATCAGCGCAGTTGTGTTATTAATACACGTCCTCAGGTTATAAAACCATACACAAAATACAGCAAATTTATTTTTAAAATCATTGTTTTCAGACCAAAAAGTTTGCTGACGTCATCATTCCCAGGGGAGCCGACAATCTGGGTGAGACATGTTTATTTAATTATATTTTTTTAGTTCCTGGCATTTATATTATTTTAAATTTCTTTGCTGATTAAAATTGATAATAATCAAAACAATCCAAGACAACGAAATCGCTCGTAAAAACAACACCATGATAATTAAAAAAAAGTTATTACTATAACCGTTACCATACAATAATAATTCCTGAATGAGGTTCTTTCTCTACTTACGTCATATCACGTTCTTTGATAACAGATTTTCATAATAAAAAAAAATATTAATGCTTCAGCGTACTTGAGTATTTATTAGTGATATTTGAATTTACCTCCGTTTCAAATACCGATTCGTAAAAACCGTTTTTCTAATACTAAGTGATATTTTAAATCGAAGGTAAGTGACACAAGGTCATAGCCACTGCAACGAGGTCGTATACTGCCACATTCTGTATTCGAACTTTAAAAAAAAGATGCAAAAAAAAAAGTTTGCAGCGGCTATGCTCTTATGTAGCTGCAAAAAGCGACCGTATTCACCGCGTTTAAAGTCCGTTTTGCATTGTTGCAGTGGCTATTGACCTTATCGTGCATCATATTTGGGATATCATGTATAAGAAGAGATCTTCGCCGCCCAAGATTGTGAATGGGTGCAATGGACATCAAGAGGTGGATGAGACGACTGGGAGACGGATGTCTGGCAGTTCTGAAGATACGCTGAGCCGATAGTAAGAGGTTTGAACTACAATCTGTGACTTTGTGATCCACTCGCTATGATATTTTGTTTGATCAAGATTTAAGGTATGTTTTCTTTTATTTTGACGGAAGTTAGATTTTGGTTTTGTCAAAAAAGGCCCACTTGCATGAATAACTTAACCAGAGTTAATTGCTAACACGAGGTCAATTTGACGCTTTGTTGTACAATATTGTCCGTTTAACCTTGTGTTAGCAGTAGTTACAGTTATCGTGCAAGTGGGCCTAAGTTATTATGTTGCTAATTCAAGATAGGAATGCCTGCTGCCATCTTTTTTTTATCAATTTTGAATTTCAGAATATGCCAAAGATAATTTCATTTTGTTTTTTTTTTCTGGTAATGTCATTCAAGCGCAATGCGAAAAAGGATGAAATGTTTTGCGTTATCGATTTGGACATAAACTGCCAAAGAGTAAAAAAAATCTGATTCATGACCGTAGAATGGTCTTCAGCAGTGTAGCATAATATTCATACCAAAGACTTGCCGAATTTCGCACTAAAACTTGCAAGCATCGTTCCTCAGTTATAATTATAACGAGTACATCTAGATCACAAGGTCACAGACAGGTTCCGACCTTCGAGGGTATGTCACGTGACCACGTCCCTGTACCTCATAAACTTGTGTTGTTAACGTATACCCGATTCTATTGCTTGTTGCACATGAGAGATGAAATAAGTCTACTTAGAGCAAAATTATTTTGAAACAAACTGAATAACATTGTACCGGTGCAAGACAGTGATGGAGCTGATAGGACGTATAGACCTTCCCTGAGTTACTGATGACTTTCACACTTTCCTAAGGCCGACTTGTACGAGAAAACTTAATTCAGAGTTAGTTGCTCATATCAGCATCATATCACGAAAGACGTCTACTGCTGGACATAGGCCGGCCCCAAGCGTCGCCACATTGAACGGCCCCTTGTGTCTCGCATTGAGCTTACCCTCGCAACTTTCACCAGGTCATCGGCCCACCTAATACGAGGCCTTCCAACGCAACGTCTTCAAAGACAAATATATTTTTATTTCAACTAAAAAGAAAGAAAGAAAAATATTTATTTGTGACCCGCACAGGAGACACGAGAAAATAAGCATACACTTAAACAATAATAAAATAAAAACCCTGTGCGAGACCAAAAAGCCTCCTATCTCAGCATGTGCAGCGATATCCAAAAAAAGTAATAACGCTGCGCTGATATTCTGATAGGGCCTACTGTTGATGCCACGGACACACTAACGGAAACAGGACTTATATAATAAAACACTTTTGAATGTCACAATTAAAATTTACGTGGAATAAAAGTTGATTCTACCGTGCATTCGGAAAGAAGCTTGCTATGGAAAAGAAAGCACAAGAAACTCCATAATCACTCATTAAAAAAAAAGGTACATAAGTACATACATTAATAAATACACATATGTGAAACTTCCTGCTCGAACTTTTCTGCCCAATCGGCCATCCGTTCTGCGAGTACTGCTACTTAAGTTTGGCAATTCTACTAAGGCTACGTCGGTAACACTGGTTCTCTTGCGAATCACAATTTTTATAAGAAAACCTGTCAATTTGATTTCGTGTTAGCAACTAACTCGTGAGTTAAAGTTATTCGTGCTAAGTGGGCCTTAGCAATTCCCAAAAGAGGGTGAAAGAGAAGAAATTAACGGTACCTGAATTTCCTCTCTCTTGTATTAGTGTTCGGGATCAGAAATATTAGTGTCTAAGCAAAAAAATATTTCTCATGTGCTGCAAGCAAGATATTTCTCCAATATCTATATGTATAAGTAATATGTAGTTAAGGTCCATTATTGTTTATTATAAGGCTGACGCTTTTCAAAGCATATAGTTTAAGTATATTTGTATAGTGTGTTCACTCACCTTGTGGGGGTATAGAAATATTTTACGTGGTTTGAAACTACCTTTGTTTTTATTTTTTTGTAGGGTAGGCACTTAGAACGCCGATGTTTTAAAAAGCTGCCAATATAATCTGTGATCAACGATTGTCTGTGGTTTCTGTCAGCCAATCACGAAAGCGATCTTGAGAAAATATGACAGCTGGTTTACCTGCTAGCCAATTAGAGGCTTGATCAATAACGTCAATTATCTTACAGACAAAATATATAAAATATTTTTATATCCCCATAAATATTCTTCGAATTTGTAGTCCAATTTGCTTCACAGGGTTAAACTGTATACTTTGTAGCAATTGCCCCAACATTTGACGCTAATATCTCATACAAAATTGTTGGTTCACCAATATTTGTGATTGTGACAAACATTTGTATTTTTCCATATTCTTTTTTGGATACTTGACTAAATTATATGCTTTATTTATCGGGAATTAAAGTTTAAAATAGCTTAATTAATTTTGACATATAATAATTTGGTAGTTGGTTAAGATGTATCTAAATTATATCAGGATTAGCGGTTAAAATATGTGATCAGTATTTAAAAATACGCCATCAAAATAGAAAATAGTTCATTAAAATTTTTCATCCATCGAATGGTCTAATTGAAAATATTGCATTTGTTAAAAACTGCCGGCTATACTGAAAGGATAAGTGTGCAGTGTCATTATATATTTGGAATGTTTTGGTACCTTTTTGCGTCTGTGCTTAAAAACCAGTGATGTCTAATAAAATTAAGTCTTTTCATGACGGTTTTTTTAACCGACTTCAAACATAGGAGGAGGTTCACAATTATTTTATGTATGTGCCCCGTTTACTCAAAGACGCCCTGACCGATTTGGAAAATTCTACTTTTGTTTGAAAGGGTATACTTCCAAGGTGGTCCCATGGTCATCAGGTCAGGATCTGATGATGGGATCCTAGAGAAATCGAAGGAACTCCTTAAATATTTACATACACATAGCGATTTTCGTATTTTCATCAACAATGCAATAATTTTGCACTCAGAAAGTATCATTTGGTGAAGTGGAACTGTTGAAGAAGACCACAGATGGCTAATGGTATTCCTTAATGCTAAGTATGTCACGTCACGGGTATAAGATATCTCGGATATTTAAATTACTATGATAGACTTATAAATAAATAGTAATGATGAAAATGGTACCATCGAACTGATCTGATAAAGCAATGTATCCCAGTATTGTTTGGACTTATTGAAATCGTCATGAGATGTACTTTGGCTATATATCGTTTTTATGGCAATTGGAGGTACCTATCAAAACTAAAAAGTGATAAATAAAAAACTTTTTAACAAAAAAACAAACCGACTTTCGTCCGGTGTCTTTGGTACCAATTGTTTGCCGTGTTTCGACACCGACTTCGGAAAAAAAAGTTATTTTTCGCTCTGCAGTGTTTTTTTTTTGGAAGTCGGTTTTTATGTATAAATACAGGACTGTCCCATAACAAAGACCTCTTCTTATAAAGAGAAGGCACGAGAAATAATCACCACGCTGAAGGCGGGTTGGCCACAGAATGTTTTCGTAAAATAGTGGCAAAGAAGGTATACGTTTTCTAGTTAGTTAAAATATTCCTATAATGTAATGAACGCGCGCTTATCCATTTCTCCAACTGAAAACTATTTTGCGCACATTATTATATACGTAGCATGTTTTTCTTTTTATAGTACAGAGAATTTTATTTACTTTATCTGAGTATAATATGTATTTTATGCTTGTGTGGCATTTTTTTTTTGTAAAATGTTCACTGTCTCAATAAGGAGTATATATTTAACGTATTAATAAAAATATGTTTTTCCTTAAATTTCTGTAAGTGAAACTATGTAGATTAGGTGTACAAGTTACCATTGTCGTTTTTTTAATAATTACAAAACTCCAATAGCTTTTAAAATATAAACTATTTTTCTTACAACTGAGTTTTGTAAAAATAATGCTGATTTTTGTCCAAAATAATGTCCAAATAGATTCTACTTTAACTTTACTTTTACTGTCTCAAAACGTTATATTTATCTCATAGAAACGCATAAAATAAATACAATAATACAAAAAAGCGAACTGACCCCTTAGTGCGAGTTTTTTAACGTACTCACTCGTGATAACGTAAACGTTCTCTTATGTCAAAATGTATACAAAAAAGAGGTTTCTCCTTACCGTCACCAGATGGCGCCTATCCAATTTCAATAGAAATTAACGTTTGCGTTAACGCGATTGAGCGTGAGGAAAAACTCGCACTAAGAGGCCTCTGTTGATTTTTCAATTTCGGCGTTGTGCCGAGAATTGAAAAGTCAATAATGCAATAGTATATAGGCGTCCATTTAGGTATTTCCTAGGGTAAGCAAAAAAAATGCTGACCAAAACAATTTAAAACGTATACATATTTGTAATAACTCAGCATCAATTCGTATGCAAAATTAGGTTAACATTGTATAATTTACAGACTGATTCAAATAATTGGAAAAGACTCATACATCAATACGATCATGTAGAAAGTGTTAGAATTTACATTGTATTCAACTGTTCACATTTCAATGTCGTCAATGCGCCGTCTGTTTCTTCATTAAAATTATTCATAATACAAGATATATTTGCTTTCAATATTAGCCACTTTTCACACACACGGGGTGTCAGATACCCAGTACAGGTTATCCGGTTCAGACACTAGGTTAAGGACTAATTTCACCAATAAAACTGAATGCGATCACTACATCTTAACCGTGTTCTAGATCTGTCAATATTCAACAACATTGATGACACACCGCGTGGTTCCCTCAAAAAGAGAAAAAATCAAAATCATTTTTTTTATTTCATATACGTCGACATAAGGTGCACGGTTTGGGTTGGTCGTTTCCTATGGAGAAGAACCGGCAAGAAACTCCATGGTTACTCTTTTAAAAAAATGGTTTGGTTTTACAATGTTGCCATGTTACAGCATTAGTACTTAGATATGTGGGGACAACGTAGGCCCGACAATAAGTCGTAAGAAAAAGAGGCCTGTTTACCAGCAGTGGGAACGTTGAAAATGATGATTTCTATTTATGAAACTGATAGCTTTTGAACGTAGTTATGCTGATTGAGTTCAGTTTCATTGGTGATATTCACCATAAATGTTAAAGTTGTCACACGCACGGGCAGATTTCACCCAGACATGTGAAAAAGGGCTTATATCTCTTAATACTCTTCTTCAATACTAAATTCTAAATAAATTAAACAGATTCTAAAGAACTCGCAATGCAATATTAGTGA
This sequence comes from Orthosia gothica, assembly GCA_949775005.1. Lineage (NCBI taxonomy): Eukaryota > Metazoa > Arthropoda > Insecta > Lepidoptera > Noctuidae > Orthosia > Orthosia gothica. Next base: position 3,294,936 of record OX459048.1, on the reverse strand, counting down.
TAATAAGATAGAGATAATATGAAAAGTATTTTTACTAGATTCCAGAATCTGCATAGAAATAGAAAACTGAAAGAAACAGAGGGTGTGGCCAATTCCAATGATTAAATGTGATAAAACGTAGTGGAAAACGTAAAAAAAATATGTAAAAAATGTAATATTGTATGTCGTTATATTGGACTTTTAGAGTGAAAGCGGCTTTTTGCGGCAAATGCCACCAGTTAGGATTGGCTATCATAAACTAATAAACTTATAAATGTGAAGTATCTACTTGATTATATTTAGAGCATGAAAAAATACATGCAAATTAACTAGTGTCACAAAAAATAAGATTTCTGTTCAATTAACGTGACAGATTCACAGTAATTGTTGTTTTTTTTAAAGCTTTTTCCCACACTAGGAATTTCTTCCTGTATCGTGAATTATGCGTATACAAACATTTAAACTCACATACACACACAGTCTCAACTTCGGCGCGTCCATTGAGTACAAAGTCCAAATTGCGGCCAAAAAACTGGGCATCCTAAATAAAGTGAAGCGATACTTCACGCCTGGGCCTGCAGTCTCGACATAGCTAACGATCGTTACGTTAAGTAACATTCGTTAACTCTTACCACAAAATAGTAAGTATACAGAAGGGCCAGTCCCGCCGTTTGGAAAATTGACAGCTAAACTTGACAGATTCACTAGGGTTGCTACTATATTGATTCCGAATTAAAAAAAAAACGGTAGGTTGCCCAAGTTACAAACATAAATACATAGATTCGTCTAAACATACCTCATATCATGCTTACATGCCTTAGAGGGTAGACAGGGCATCAAATATCCATTTAATATCACGAACACTTTTTTTTTTTAATTCGGAATCAATATAGTAGCAACCCTAGTGAATCTGTCAAGTTTAGCTGTCAATTTTCCAAACGGCGGGAGTGGCCCTTCTGTATACTTACTATTTTGTGGTAAGAGTTAACGAATGTTAGCTAGCGTAACGATCGCTAGCTATGTCGAGACTGCAGGCCCTGGACAGCTTTTAACCCTATACAAAGCGCAAGTCCGATCCTGCATGGAGTATTGCAGCCACCTTTGGGATGGCTCAGCAAAGTATCAGCTTGCCGCGCTTGACTCGGTGGAACGCAAAGCCAAGAGGCTCATCGGCGACTTTGAACTGGTGGATGCCAAGCTGAATAGCTTGGCTCACCGCCGCAAGGTTGCCTGCTTGTCGGTCTTCTACAGACTATACTTCTATGAGTGTGCTCAAGAGCTCCACGACCTCATCCCACCAGCCCCCTTCTACCATCGGATATCTAGACGCACTGCAAGTTACCATCCTTACCTTGTTGCCATTCCACCAATTCGCACCAAGCGCTTCCAAACATCCTTCATAATGCGCACAGCGAATGAATGGAACTCACTAACTGCGTCTGTGTTTCCGAACGCATTCAACCCGAATCTCTTCAAAGTTAGAGTGAACAGGCTTCTTCTGGGTAAGCTCACTCCATCGTAGACTTTGTCTCTGTCACCTCTGACCTAGACTAGAGTCAATAGAAACCCATCATAAATAAAAAACATACACAAGACACCCAGAACCGGCAGCCTAATTGTGTAAGTAAATTCGGCAAAGGAAACAATCTGTTTCTTGCCCAAAAACACACACATACACTCTGAAAACGAAAGAAGTTGAATAAAGATTCAACTTCTTTGTGTATGTGTGTGTTTTTGGGAATGAAACAGATTGTTTCCTTTGCCGAATTTACTTACACAATTAGGCTGCGGGACAACTATCTGTAGGCCATACAAATATTTGTTCCGTGCGGGAATCGAAGCCGCGACACGCAGCGCAGCAGTCGATCGCTCAACCACTACGCCAACCATGTCGTCTAATTCAAATCTTATTATTTCTCGATTTGTCTAAAAGTATAGATATTCATCTGTGTTGACATCAGTCTGGCTATAAATATAAATGCCGCAAAAGTGCGCTTTCAAACTAAGAAAAATATCTTAGTTGTAAAATTAACATAGTGAAATATTATTATTGAATTTAAATTTTAAGTTTTGGCAAATTAACTTGTTTTGTTTTTGTGATTATTATTGACTGAAACTTGTAAATTGATTTTTTTGTAAAACTCAATTTTCGAATGGACTTAATTCGTTGTATTTATAACATATATACTATTAAATAAATGAAAATGAATTTGATCTAAAATCATATCAATTCTGCTGCGAAAGATATTCCTGTTACCTACCATTGCATGTACAGATTATTGTAAGCAAAGGGAAAATAATAATTCTAAACTTTAGATAATGTTCTTTACAATCGTTAAAACTTACTAAAATATACTTAAAATACTTTCAAATTAGGTCGTCTGTCCTTTATTTTCTAGATTATTTCCTAGAGGAGTATTATGTTGTTTATGCACAATCGCATATAATATAATAATAATTTTATTATTATGTAGCGCGTTAGCATTTTACGTAGCATTTATATACAGTTGTCGCGTTGATTTGTATCTTCGAATTAATGTATGTGATGTCTTACTCTAAATATTGTCATTGTTTTGTATATAACAGCCTTATTCTGATCATAAAATGATTCTGTCCATTATTGAATAATTCTCTGTTCCTTCTATAACTACTTAATAAAAAGGTTTTAATCAGAATTAATTGGTTGCATTCAATTTTATTTCGGCTGTTTTATACATAACACGAATGTATATTTTTACAAATAATTACGTAAACAGCACAAACGATGTATCTGTTCAATGTTTATTCCCTATCTATATTGTATAATTTACATTTGAAACAATGTATATTTGAAGCCATGTATGTATATTTAAAAGGAATAAAGTGTTTGCAAACTTGAATGTGCGTTTTCTTTATTATCAGAAAATTACAAAAAAATCGCAGAAAATTGTCCTGCATATAAGCCAGAGCAGTGATGGCCCAGTGGTAGCGGCCGTGACTTACAAGTTGTAGGTCGTGAGTTCGAACCCAGGCAGGCGATTAACTTTGTGTAAACTATTTCATCACCATTGCTCTCAAAACGGTGAAGGAAAACATCGTGATAAAACCGGCATGCCCTAGAACCAAAAATTATCCACCAACCCGCACTGGGCCCGCGTGGTGGATAAGGCCCATTTCCTGTCACAGAGAGGAGGCCTGTGTCCCAGCAGTGGGAACATGATGATATAAGCCCAGAACTGAGAAATCTTAAGCTAATGGCTGGATTATGGAGTCACTTTCTTAATATAATCTACCCATATAGTCGGCAGCCTAATTGTATATTTTCGGACGTCACCGTCACCGATGAGAGGTGAAGATATATAGTAGTCACAGCTGATCTTTGTGTCTCTGAAGTTAGTTCTGCCAACCATTGCGCAAGAAACAGTTTGTCATCGAGTATACTGCATAGAGTAAGTGAGGTAGAACGATGCGACAAACGTAAGCGAGTGAAAGAGACAGATATACAATGCTATTTTCAACTTCAACATTGACACAAAAGCTCACGACAACTCTTACATGGGGTCATTTCGAAATCACTTACGCAATTGGGCTGCTGGTTGAGATGACAGTATAAACCTAGATTTTTTCTATTTTCTCTAACGATTTTCTTTCTTTTGCGCTTTTTGCAAGCTGACACGACGTTTACACCTGGTACACTACTTCAGAACTAAAGTGTCTTTTAAAATGTTGGCTATCTCATCAATCACGCAACGCAAACCTAATTAACGCTGTGCCTCTAGAAGACTCATGATGAGGGATTGTAGGCATCATGCATTTCCATTAGGGCTAAGAATATTATAAAAACTCATACAACTCGTAAAGTCAGGCTGAGGCACACTGAACGACACATAAAAAAACGATAGACCATGAATAGTTAGTACTTCATAAGTCCATAGATTCAGATTTTACAGTTTATTTCAACTGTTTAGTTTTCCATCGTTTTAGCTAGATTTTTTGTCAGTATTTACCATACATACATAACAATAAATATTCATTTTAAATGAGCATTTTATTTTTACTTTTTTTGCGATTCATGGCGTACTTCATCAGCCGGGCGAGCACGGCCTACTGTGACAGGCTTGAGTCACGCATTTTTATCACGGTGTTTGCTCCCAAACTGTGACAAAAATGTGTGACTCAAGCCTGTCACAGTAGGCCGTGCTCGCCCGCCAGTTCATCACACAGGCAAGTTTGTCAATGTATCAGTAAAATAGCTAACATTCTTCTCAATTTCCAGTGGCAATCGAGCTGATAGTTCAGCACATATCCGACTACCTGAAGCGGAGCCCTATGGACAAGAACATCGCGCTGGAACTCGGGCTCTCCTCTCAGTCGTCGGTGCCGGGAAGTCCGCAGCGTGCCGGGCAAGGGGGCCGGCCGCATTAGACTTATATTAGGTACCTAGTAATCCAAAATTTTATATTTTTAAGAGGAAATATGGGCAGAGAGCGCCGACTGAATTTCCCAAGTTAAAAGTCATATTCGAGATTTGGCTCTCGTCTATTTCTTCCTCCAATATTGGACCAATTTAAAACATATTCCATAAACTGGTAAAGTAAGATATATACTATGTCCCTATGTTTTCCTTTTTTCATGTATACTTGTCAAATTTGTACACTAAGCCTCTGTAGACAGCGCAATTTTTTGAATATCATATCAATATTGGAGGAGAAAATAGAGGAGAGCCAAACCTCGAATTATGACTTTTTACTTAGGAAATTCAGTCGGCGCTCTCTGCAGCCGTTTCCTCTTAAGGCCAGCTCTAAGCCATAGAGGAAACTTTATAGTGGGTTCACCTCTTTTAAAAGGCTAGTTTTTGTGGTATTACTACTAGAAAAAGTGACTATATGAGGAGATAGAGGTAAGGTGAAGAATGTGGAACACAATCTTACTTCTCACATTAATATTATTAAGGAGAAAGTTTGTGTGTGTGTTACTTCTTCACGCTCAAACGGCTGGACGGATCTGCAGCCGTATTGCGTAAGTTCGCAAAGTGTTTAAATTCTATCCAACCGACCAAATCGACCAATCACACGCGAGATGAACGACACGATGTGGATTTCCGTTTTGTGTGATTGCCCGATTTGGTCGATTGGATAGAGTTTAAACTCTTTGCGCACTTACGCAATACGGCTGCTGGATGAAATTTGGCACAGAGATAGATTTTAGTCAGGAATAGCTCATAGCATACTTTTTATTCCGGGAATGTTTTCCCTCGGGATAATTTTCAACTTTCACGCGTAGAAGTCGCTGGCAGAAGCTAGTAATATTATAAAAGTTTGGTTTTATGCATGTTTGTTACTCAATAACGCCAGAACGGCTGAAGGGATCCGGATGAAATATGGCACAGTGATAGATTATAGTCAGGAATAACACAAAGCATACTTTTTATCCCGGGTTTTTTATTCCCTCGGGATAATTTTCAACTTTCACGCAGGCGAAGTCGCTGGCAGAAGCTAGTAATATTATAAAAGTTTGGTTTTATGCATGTTTGTTACTCAATAACGCCAGAACGGCTGAACGGATCTGGATGAAATTTGGCACAGAGATAGATTATAGTCAGGAATAACACAAAGCATACTTTTTATCCCGGGTATTTATTCCCTCGGGATAATTTTCAACTTTCACGCGTAGAAGTCGCTGGCAGAAGCTAGTTCGAAAATATATGAGGGCCTAATTCAACAACTCGTCTTGCCTGCCAGGCTTAATCAGTATCATCAACTCATCATCATCCGTCTGGCGATTTATTGGGAGAGAACTTGTTGGCTCTGTGTGTTCGCCCAATAAATTTCAAGACCACAGACATATATCTAACTAGATAAGAAGAAGAATAATTAGAATAAGAATAATTTATTAAAAAGTAAGTACGTTCACAAAAGTGTACATTAGGTGCAGTAGTTTAATTTCTAAAACAATTGTATAAATAGAGCTTATATGTAAACTATTTCTAAAATATTTTATTACAACTACAAGCTTATTAAAAAAAAAAGAATGTAAATTTTTTGGTAGGGACCTACCCGATTTAGGTTCTTTCAAACCTGTGTTTCAGGCCGATGACGCGATTGTATGTACTTCGCGGGCCAAAAAACGGATTAAAGTTACGACAAATGATCGTAATCTGAGCTTTTCATTTAGCATTATCGGCACCGGCAATCCACTGAAATCTAGAATAAATATATTTCATTGATTAGTAAAGAACAATGGCAGGTTTTAGCTGAGATTAAATTCCTACGTCATTAAATAAAAAATATCTGGTTTAACTCAGGGTGAAGTTCTGAATTAGTTTGTGCAAGAATTTTTGTTCGGGAATGACGAGAATAATACATATTCAGTCATAAACTTTTGTAGGTTATGTCTGGGTAACTTTTAATAATGTGTTTAATAGGTAATATTATTCAATTTCGTGGCATTAAAAGGAGAATATCGCATTAGTATTTCCCTTGCGTAGTTAAAAAAAACGTATACAATTAATAGAATGTCTTTCGAATATAACTCACTTTAAGACGCTCAAATTTAAATCAGCTAAGATTTCGCCATTGTGCTTTACATTTAAATTGTTTTTGAAAAAAGTTGGTTTTCATACTGATGGAGGGACTTGCGTTATCTAGTTAGATTTATATCTGTGGTCAAATCCCATGTTTCTCTATAAATCAGTCAGTGGTCACTCCCTTCCTAGTCATAGCTTATCAAAGTATGCCTGATGCCTTACATATTAACATACTTAATTCTTAACGAAATAATTTTTTTATTTTATTTTTCAGGATAGATATTGGAGCGACAGCAATAATGGGAGAGATTGGAGGCATACGACCAACATCGCAACTGTACCGACTTAGCTGGCGGTATCAAAACACGCGTAAGCTTCGCAATGTGGCGGGAAATCGGAAGAAGTTACCTTTGTATCCAAAAATCATATTGAATATAAACTCCAAAGTCAGCGACTTTTTGGACGTACAACGTCAGGTACGCAGACTTTAAAAAGGTCTTAGTGTATTTCTTAGTTCAATGTTACCGACCAAAGTGTTGGCATCGCTTGGAGCTGTGCTCACTCCCTAAGGGATAACGGTCGTGAAGGTACACTTGTAATAAAAACGTTTAGGAAAGTAGATAAGCTTAAATAAGATATTTATTCTAAATTGAATGGGCTCGTGCGTAGACCAGACCTATAGTGGTGTGCCTTGCTGAGAAAGGACGGTATCGACGTAAATTATTATAAACACGTAGATATATAGTTGTTTCCAATAACTTAATACCTTAGCAACTTTTGAAGTTTCGTCAATTCTCTTCGCAAATCTAATAACTGCGTTAGCACAAAATATTTTTTTATAGAATCGTGTTCCGCCTTTCAGAGTAAAGTTTCCCGCCATTTTACTGCTGCGCCATATTGAAAAAAAAATAGTTGCACTTTACCATAGATTATAAAGTAAGTAAATAATTTTCTAAACGAAATTTTAAATAGGTAAATCTCATAAGAGAACTACATATCTAGAGTTATAAAAATATATAATATAAAACTCCTCTACTTAGCCACTAGTCAAACAATTTGTTAAAAAAAAAGATATGCTCAATGGCATTAGTACTTATTCGGTCTGTTAAACATTTTGATGTGTTATTTTGTCATTCTATTGAATTGTTAAATAAGATAAATTATTAAATTACGTACCTATCGTTGGAAGGGACTGTTTTAAATTAAAAATGTCTTCGAAGAAGAAAAAAGGAGTAGTAAAAAGGTTGCTTGCCATAATATGGCCTTCTTCCATTAAAAAATATTTGCTATAGGGGCGTTAACCAAACATTTTGGGCAGTATAAAAAAAGGTTGCTTGACCTAAGGCAAACGTCAATAAATTGTTATTTTTTTTAAGAGATAAGCCAAAGTGACTAGAAACTTTTTTAAGTGTAAGTTTGAGGGTCTGTTTCACAGTGCCCTGATAAAAAAAACTGCCAGGTACTTCTGGCATTTTTGAAATATCGAAACCTCAACGTGGCGAAGTGGGGGCCTAGACAAAGTACATTCTAGAACTGCTAGTAGAAATAAACGAGATCACCGACATTAGAAACTCGCGGCAAGAAGATCTTAAGCGACGTGAAATACGCGTTCAAATCAAAATTCTTCGAACGCAGTGGCGCGTGACATTACGTGTCAATTCCGCAGGTAATATCATTACCATATATTTTAAACTAGCTGACCCGGCAAACTTTGTTTTGTCATAAAAACACCAAAAATACATCTATCCTACTACCTACCCTACCTACCATGCCTTCCCGACCTACCTTACCCAATAAATGTATGGGAAAATGGTGTAACCCGCCTTTGTTTTGAATTTCAAAATAATCGACAACGCCATCTACTGGCACTACCGTAAGGAACCAGTATACAAAGCTATGCTTATTTTGGTCCGTGTTTTGTTTATGTCGTGTATCAGAGATGGCGCTGTAACGAATTGGCAAATGTATGAGCAAATTAATTTTGGTCATATTTTTTTTTTCATTATCATTTCCGATATTTTATTACTTATTATCCTATTCCGGACGAAGATAAATTCAAAAACTCAAAAATCATAAAAATTTGTCCAGCCGTTCTCGAGTTATAAGTGGTGTAACTAACACGACTTTGTTTTATGTATATATATATATATATATACTAGCTGACCCCCGCGGCTTCGCTCCCGTCCTATCATAACTACCCTACCCTACCTACCCTACGTTTTTAAGATGTATTCTGCTATTCAGGGCGGAGACAAATCCAACGAATCAAATACCATGAAAATTGGTCCAGCAGCTTTCGAGTTATAAGTGTTGTAACAAACCCGTCTTGTCTTTGTTTTATTTATATAGATTTCGCGTCTGGCGTTAACGCTACAACAAGATTTTTGTCTAGGCCTGCTGACCCGCCGCATTAGATGATTCACATCAAAAAAATACCGAAAATCTACCAGATAAGTTAACTGATACTTATCTGGCGAAACAGGCCATGGGCCGTCTTCCCTTTGAACGTCCTAAACAGTGTGTTACTAGTCAGTTAATAAAGGATAAAGTTAGGTATGATCGAGGCTGTTGAAAAATGATTGTCGTATTAAATCGCGATATTCGCTGTTATGTTGTTGATTTTATTTATTGTAGTTTGTAACTAGAGTAAGCTGTAGCTTGTAGGCTTGAGGCTCTATTCCTCATTTAGTGTACAAGGAAATATGCTCGCTTCCGGTAAGTGACGGGGCTCGGCAGTCATTGAATAATAAACTTTATTATCTCTGTCATAAATTGCAAATTAAATCGCGTTAGCCCGCTGTTTAATGTTCGTACATGTTTGCACTTTATGAAACAAATAATTTGGTTTATTATTCTCTGCACTGAGCCTTAGGTAACCAGACTGCTCAAGTGAGGTCTAGCCAACCTGATGGGCTTAGCCCGTTTCAGATAGCCAATCAAATGTGCCTAATGGCTTCTTCCAGTCTGGTTCCACTATGTCATATACCTTGCACTTTTATATACGTAAGTTGCAAAGAAAGTACGATTATAATCGTAACCATCTTGATGATAGAGTTGAAAATGTAAATGGTATAGCATGACATGATAAAAAAAATAGTTTCAATTTTTATCTAGGGTGATTATATCTCTTACTAGCGTTGTAAGCAGCAGATTAGCAATTTGAATGTACCGGGTTATTTCAAACACCGTATATTTATAATAAATCACGTAAAATTGTAAACTCGTATCGGTAAGACACGGATATATTGTAAACTCAGTGGCGTAGCGTGCCTTGGCGAGGCCCCGTATAAAAATTTGTTTGGGGCCCTTATGAAGGGTAAAGATTTCTCACAAAAAAAAAAAAAAATTGCATAAAATTAAAAGAATAATTTATTCATCATAATTATCTATCTGCCACTTTTTCCAAAAAAATTACAGATAATTCAAATTAAATATACACTCTCCTTGCCTTTTTTTCGGAAAACTGATATATTAAATTATTTATAGCTGATGATGACTTTAGTTTTCTAAAGTTTCTGCCTCTATGGACAAAAGTGACAGGTTTGACAGGCGGAAAAAAAAATTGGGCAGTTTTTATTAATTTTTGCTTACGCACGTCAGGGTCCCCCGTGCCCCGTATAATTGATACGGCGGTAGCTACGCCCCTGTTGTTCACAATATATCGAGAGAATATAATATCGGAAGATTGGTGTTTGCAATAAGCCGGTGACAATGAACACATCTTTTAAAATAAAATAGAAAATTGAATTAGTTTATGGTGTACTTCTATAATGCCTTGTGTATGTTGATTTTTGTTAATTATAAAATGCTGATTCGTTATTAATTAAAGCAAAAGAATTTAAGATATTTTTCGTAGTTTCGTTTTGGGATAATCGCAGATTAAAAAAGCTACTCATTATAATTTTAAGAATATTAAAAGACAATCAAATTAAAAGATTCTTTCTATTTTTAAAAGATCTGCAATCATTTCAAAATGAGTTGAGTTGTTTGTTCCTTATTTATATGTATTTTGATTGAATTAGCTTATCCCGTTTTGTTGAACACATGTGACATACGCCTATTAAATAATTACCAAAGAAAAGTGTTTACATGTTAGCTATGTGATTGTTTTTATATTTATTGCTTTAAATTATGTTATTTATAATATATTTTCTTAATAGACCAACTGTTAAACTGCTGGCAAGGTCATATTAATAAAGATAAAATCGTGTATAGTGCCCGGCACGTAAGTTGGCAAGGTTTTGGCGTACTGGGGTACTGGGGGTAAGTTCACGTATATTCCGTTAACTGACCAATCAATAGAGCGAACGGTACAAGGGCACGATACGATTGGTCAGTCGCTCCTTGTATCAACTTACCAACCAATCGCGCGCTCGGAATGGTCCTAAACGTTCCCCGCGCCCTGCTTCACTACCAAAGATAACTAAAAAATGACGTCTGCGCATCTAACGGCTCTTGCCAACTTACGTGCCGGGGATTATATCTTCTGGTTATGGTTTTCTCCTTAAGTGATATGTTGCCATGTGATTATATATGTGTCTAGCAACTGTAGTTGCCACAGCAATAAATTTAACTTGCCTTAGTAATATTATATCCATATTAGTTTATTTTTACATTTCACTTGGAGACATGAGAAGAAACCCCTAAATTATTATTGAAGACACATTTACTGGCTAGATTCTCGACTCATATATAACTGTGAAACAATTCCATGGGATATGATAATTATAATTTCTTCTACCAATCGGGACTGTGTTTTTTCTGAGACACACTAGTGTCTCAGAAAAAAACTAACTTTTGTAGATGCATAAAAAATATACACTTAAATATGACAAATATTTATATATACACGTTAAATTACAAAATCAGAGACGGACGACATGGGAAAATTTGTTTTTGAAAATAACATTATTGTAATGTCGTCCTTCACGGCTCTGGCACTCTTCAAAGCGATCTCTAACATTCATGAAAACGCGCCTTAGAAGTTGAGTAGCCCAGACCTACACCTCCAAGTTGAGTAGGAATGTTGTCGATTTCTTGTCTAATGTTTTCCTTCAATTCAGCTAAGGTTGATGATGGATTACTGTTGTATACCTGACTCTTTAGATAACCCCCGAGGGAATAAGCCGGAGTTATGAGGTCTGGGCTAGTCAACTTCTGAGGCGCGTTTTCATGAATGTAGCTTTGGAGAGTGCCAGAGCCGCGAAGGACAACATTCAAAAGTTATTTCAATAATTAATTTGCCCATGTCTTAAGTTTCTGAATATGCACTTAAACGTGTATAAATAAATATATTTGTTATTTTTTATGCATCCAAAAATATAGTTTATTCTGAGACTCCCATTATAATCGTCTCCAGACAAACTCTTTGTCTAACCCCCAGTTTCCCAGCTCAAAATTTACGGTTAATTAATGTGACAAATTGTCAAGCACGCGTTATCTGCTGTGATTGGCTGTTGAAAATTCATTCAACCAATCACAGCAGATAACGCGTGCTTGACAATTTGTCACATTAATTCTCTGTTAATTTTGAGCTGGGAAACTGGGGGTAAGTAATTTTAAGAGAACTTACACATTACATTACGCCTGTATGAAATTTAGGTACACCTATAGTACCTAGTTGCCTACACCTACACTTCAACAGTTACGTCAAAAAGTTTGTTTGGCGAGGACTATAATAAGAGGCGCACTTCACATATTCTTCAATCGTTTTAAAATTTCTTGCCAGCAGTAAATAAGCATACTTCTATTCCGTACTACATTCTAACGTTTTGTATTCAGTTGCAATAGTTCGTTTTCACACAAACATTGTACAAAATAATATATTATTTTTGAAATTAAGCCGTTGTTGTTTTTTTTTTTAACTGAGATTGTCATTCTGTTTGTATTTGGGAACAATATACAGGTGTAACGGATAGGTTTAAAAACAGCTTCTGCCCTTGTAAATGAACAACTTTAACCAAAGATGTGATAGACAATTCCCAAAAAAAAAAAATGATTTTCGATACAAAGTTGTCGTCAGCTGAGGGGATAAAAAGAAGAGAAGTTGGATAAAAAAAATACATCCTGCAACTGTACCGTTACATGGAAGTAAGAACAGTGGTAACGTTTACATACAGAGTGAGTGTTTTGTGTTGTCTGCTTGTGTTGAATTGAGTACCTATATCATAATATTTCAAAAAGTTCTTCTGTAGTTTCGTAATCACAAGTTTTGCTGTTAAGAGTAGTGTTTAATTTATTATATACAAAAGGACCGCTGAAACAGAAAAACCTATTTGTAAATGAATGTTTAAATTGAAGGGACTGGGGAACTACAGCATTACGACGACGGATATGAAGAATATTCCTGAGTGTTGTTATATTTAGGATGGGATGGTATATAGTATTTATGATGTAGAGTTGGCGAAAATATATCAACCAATTGTGTATTTTGTCCAATATACATGTCTGTCACATTGGGAGTTCAATTTTAACTTCAATAAACAAATCATAATTATAAAGGCGCAAGTTTGTGAGTGTGTATGTGTGTGTTTCTTCTTCACGCCGCGCTCAAACGGCTGGACGGATCTGGATGAAATTTGGCTCAGAGGTGGATTATAGTCAGGAATAGCACATATAGACCACGCGTGATATTTTATTTTAGCTACCTGCATGTCTGTTTGTTTTTAAATAAATAGAAAGTGCGGGAGACGTAGGCAAGCGAGAGAGGGAGCGCGCGGCAGTATTTAGTACTCTTTTAAGGTAAACGCGCACTTAGACGCAGCGCACTCGCCGTACGCGCCGCAGTCATCGCATTTTCTCTTGGCCCCGCGCTATCCGCGCCGCACGCATTGTATCCACTTCTGTACATCTTGAACTATATTTTCATACGGCTACGGATCATATTGCCACGCCGCCCGCATCGCCCGCCGAGTCTGATGACGTCATCCGCACGCGCTGGTGGAATCCGTATACCTACAGCATTTTGCTGAAATGCGGCTCGTGCGGCGCGGATAGGTGCGCGAGGCTGCATACGATTTCATATAAAGATTTATAAAATGCGATGACTGCGGCGAGTGCGGTGCGTCTAAGTGCGCGTTCACCTTTACAAGTAATTGCGCACGGACGTGTAGTTGTTATCATTGCGTTTCCCAACCCTTCACCCTTTCGAAATCTTGTGTTTTACTGCACATCCACATCCCCTACATTAGCTGGTCTTCGAGCCGGATCTCTGGATGTTTAATAACCACACCGAAGAATGGTGAACACAAGGAGCACGAGAAGAAAGGAAGAGGAGCAAAATGAGGCGCAACAGAAAGATTCTCAACAAGTGAAAGTACGAGAAAAGCGGCAATGAACAGTGCAAAGTCGAACACGTAGACATTTCGAAAGAAGCTGTAAAACCGATTGAACTTAGGAACAAGATGGAAGAAAATCAACCTTCAGCCTAATTGTGTAAGTAAATTCGGCAACGGAAACAATCTGTTTCTTTCCCAAAAACACACACATACACAAAAAAGTTGAATAAAGATTGAACTTTTTTGTGTATGTGTGTGTTTTTAGGAAAGAAACAGATTGTTTCGTTTGCCGAATTTACTTACACAATTAGGCTGCTGGACTTTCTTACCTTTCAGTGTTCGAATGTCTACCAGTCATAGGATACTTTTTATCCCGAGAATATTCTTCCTTCGGGATAATTTTCGACTTTCACGCGGGCGAAAGAAAGAAAGAAAACTTTATTTGTCAAACATGCGTTTACATGACTTATCAGACATGCATGGTATTGAATTAATAAATGTTGTGAGCGTCCATGTTTTGCCAATAATGGCGTACAAAATTTGTAGGTATATTAGTTCACATTTAATTGCATTTTACATGCAGTCATTCTAAATTTCATTACAAAACAAATAATAATTGGTTTAAAGATATTATCGTATAATTAAGTAAATTATAGTCAAAATAAATTAAATAATGTCAGAATATTCATTACTATGCAGTCAAATAGAATCATTCAAAAGTTAATCAATTTAAAATTCACATTATTCAATTCTTATTCTTAAGTATATTAGAAGCCGGTATAAAAAAAGTCCTTTTCATTTAAAAAATCTACAACATTGTAATACACTTTACTAACTAAAAAATTTCTCAGCTTATTTTTGAAAAGTGCCAAAGGCATTTCTCTCCAACTTTTAGGTAATGTATTAAATATGATAGGAGCCATACAGAAAACACTTTTGCGCATGAGGGTTGCCGCTGGTAGATGCTAGTTATTAAGACGACGACTAACGCCAACGACCTTGAGGGAACAAAACGCACAGTTTTTCCTACTTTCCATAATATTCTATGACTTTAAAAAAAAAGCTTCGGATCAAAATGTAGATAATTAAATTGTCTTTGAAATGGTTTCGATTTAATTAAAATACGCTGAGCGGTTTTGGTGCGATTGTCATGTTTTTATCCGTTTTAGACATAACTTTACAAATTAATTACACTATGTTTTACGAATAAAACTCAAAATTTGCTCAGATGAAAAACATATTATTGCCAATAAATTACGACTAGCCGTTTAGACGTGATTCTCATTTAAAAATCAGCTACTCAAAGGAATCGGCGCCTTAATAAGGCGTGTGTGATGTGTAAGTTCAGACCACACCAGATAAAATCATGATCAGATGTACCTAAGAATTCAATAAGGTAAGGTATGGTAGATAATAAAACACCAAAAATAAAATTTGATCCATATAATACACAATAAAATAATAATTATTGCAATAATATAATTAAAAAACAAGTTAATCGTTGTTTATTAAATAGATTTATTTAAATATAGTCTCGCCTTAACTAACGCGGTTGCACCTAGGTTGGCGCGCGGACTAGAGGGCGCTAATGTCGCTTGCTCAGTGACATGACATATGTTGCACAAATATTTTTTAATTATTGCGAGAGAAGGTAAAGAGAAAATAAATAAAAGATGCTTACACGAGAAGAATATTTAGAAAAAGAAAATAGCTTCTAGAAAAATATCGTCAGAGAAAGAGATTTCGAATGGGCCCTGCCACAAACAATCGTAATAAGAAAGTATCTTGTATAATATTGCAAAGTCATGTCTCTGATCAACCGCTTATTGGCGCCCAGCGTGGGACACGCGGTGCTAATCACAAACGTTGCTTCAAATAGCCTTCAAACGGATAGTTCTTGTAATTCCAAGCGATTGCTATAAATATGTTCCTAAAAATATTTCATGCCAAATTTACTCTTGTGAACATGTACATTATAGTCGATTATGGCTCATATCTGTATTTCAAATTAACGCAATAAAAATAAATTGTAAATAATATTTGAACAAAAACTATCCAACGTTCATCACGTTTGCTTGTACATTATATTGTACGAATCGATTTTCAGACAACTAAACTGACTAAAACTATTTAGTCGTTATACCAAGCTATTCAAAAATCTACTAATATCTTGTTTAGTTGACTGAATCGACTAATAAGTCAACTATTCGACTAAAGTCAAGATAGTCGAGTTACAACACTCGTACACCCGAAGCGAACAAAAAAATATATCCGAATTTAATCTATACATTTGGTCAAAATATTAAAAAAGAAATGTACAATTAAATACTACAATTATAATAATAATAATAATATATAAGCTGTAAACACTATGACGCTCTAATTGTTACAAATCAAAGTACTTATAATTTAATTCTTCAGAGTTCGTTCACTGGTCAGAATATGCGACCATAGACATGAAAGAGCAATATGCATTATTTTTATTTTCAAGTATTGTCCTAGGATAAATTAAGCAGTCTAAGCCAGAAAATTTACCATCAGAGGTAATATTAAACTACTGTTTTGTACTTACATCAAAAAAACATCTTACAACAGGAAATAAATGTACCCTAGATTTATTAAGTAATTTTTACCAGACTCATTTCATCCTACTGCGCAACGCAAAGGAGGGTAATGTGTTTAACAGCCTGTGTATGTATGTTTAATTTTGTGGACAGAGCTAACCAGTGAACGAACCCATCTATGTACATTACAAAAAAAAAACTTGCGCTATCTGTATTGCATTATCTGTCACTTACAATAATAAAATATACACGATATTTACAATTATCGAAATCGTTATCTATTTTTATTGATTGTCGAGTAGAATTACAACCCCAAATTGTACAGTGCATTCTAAGACCATGTATTGTCGTGCTTTAGAAGTTGCAGAGACCTAACTTTCGATCGAATTGCCATTTTATGGTGAAAAAGAAGAAGTATTTGCGCCAAGTATGACGCATACCATTAAGAAAACGGTCAAGTTATTTCATCGGAATATATTGGTTACAAACAAGCCAGCCAAGTGCAACAGAAGTTCCAGTTAAAGATTTGAGCCAGGTTTGGTTGCTCGCCAAACTTTTAGAAGAAGAAAGGTAGTATTAACAAAGAATATTATAACAACCGGGGAACTTAATTACCAATAGGAAAAATATGCGTCACATCCGTGTAAAACGGCCATCGCTCAGTATAATGCTGGGACTGGTGTGTAAAACACAGCGTTGGTTTTCATCAATAGCCAGCCATCATGTTATGCTTGGCGTATTTGTACAAATGTTTGCTCCACATCTGTATTACAAAATTAACTTTATTTCAACAGCAGTAAGGTACGTTTTGTATTGGCCAAATATGCCAAGGGTATTGCCAGCATTACGTTTTATGCTGAAGCACAACAGCACACAGCCTGCCAAAACTCAATTCCCATCCAATACGTAAAGTACATATTGTCAAAGCTACACTGCTCAGATTCTTTAAAAAATATTAGATCTTACTTTATTAGTGCACAATTTTGCGAGAAAATATTCAATAGCCGACTTATACGACACCGCTCCTACCCGGCAAAATAATGTTCATTGAAATATGGGCTTTAGGACATCCTCTGTAGATATACTTTACATTGACAACACAAATTAGCATACAGCTCGCTGTAAGCGATCCTACCACCACTCGACAACACTGGGCCTGCGTGATGGATGGATGAAGGGAGACTGTCCACTCCTGAGGGAGTGGGCTGCCAAACAAAAAAAGGAGTCTTGTGTCCCAATATTGGTGACTATGCTATTGTTTTTACAATATATTGCTACTATTGAAGTAATAGCTAGGAAGGATGCAGTGGGGCATTCTAGGATATCTAAAAAAAAAAAAACACCCAATGATTAATTGTGCACCAACAAAGCAACACCTGTACAGCCCGCGAACGTTAATTTAAATATGTATACATGATGTTTATAATCTGTGATTCACAAATGGTGTTCTCAATGTTAACAGCTAAAACTACCAACTTACCTCCCGATATAAATATGGTTTCAATATCTGGAGGAAGGGTGGTATTAATTTTTTTATAGGACTACCCTCATTCTACAATACGGCCGTATTGGGCCGTATATTCATAACTAAACTGATGTTTAAAGAAAAGGCATCATAGCACAGAGTTGCTTAAAAACATCGGGCTTCTGTTTTATTTGCTGATGATAAAGACATGTTTAAATGGTCCCCATGAAGACCATAAACTCTTTTGCAAACATCTGCAGTCTGCACCAAAAACACGCATTCAAAAAACAATACTGGAGTCCGTTGATAAACTTCCCTGTACTTTGATGCAGTTTCTTTTGAACGTACTGACGGACGTTAGGGAGTAAATACACAAACCGGTAACTTGAATAAAAGTTGTGT
Organism: Orthosia gothica; assembly: GCA_949775005.1. Taxonomy (NCBI): domain Eukaryota; kingdom Metazoa; phylum Arthropoda; class Insecta; order Lepidoptera; family Noctuidae; genus Orthosia; species Orthosia gothica. The sequence continues at coordinate 3,276,744 of OX459048.1, read as the reverse complement.
TGTGTAATAATAACTTATTTATGTGTATTTTCACTTAGCTTTTTCTGATCTAAAATAAAGATTTTTATAGAAAGAGAGTAGTCTGCCTAAGCCCGTTTTATTACCCGACTACGATGCAGCCAAAATGAGTGCGACATCACACAGTGAAACAATGTACGAAAGATAGAACCTTCTTCGAATGATGCGCAATGATGTCCTTAGGTTCTAGTGTATATAAAAACTATTATGGCTCATTCCCAACCTAAAGTAACGATTTAATTTTATATTAAACCCTTCCCTTATAGGTCGGTGTGGAAAAATATATTGGTAACAAACAAACGAGCGCAGATTTGCGACTCCTGCGCATGAAAACCTATCAATGCTATCAAGTACTGATAAAGCCATTTTCTGGAACGAATGTCATCTCTAAATTAAAGCTGCTTTTTTTTTATTGCACTTTTTTAAATTTATTGCACCAGACAATCTCAATTTCACTTTCCAGAACCCGGTGTTGTTGTTGAAAAATGAACTATCAAACCGACAAATAAGGAAACAGTCTCAATGGCACCGTAGTCAGGTCATTCGCGATCACAGAATCAACTTGCATATCCCAAAATATATCACTATGACGTCACAACTCCGTACTAAACTCCCTTTACAACTACTAAACGCGTTTTGTTCCAAAATATCCATTTAACGTGTACTATGAACATGTGCTAGATTACTATTGTCACGCGATAAGCCTTCGAACACCGATGCTTAATACTGCACGGCCGTTGACTATTTACATAAGGACGAAAATGCACATGCCTGTAACTAGTCCGAAAATAGTCATGCCTGTAACTAGTCCGAAAATAGTCATGCCTGCAACTAGTCCGAAAATATTCATGCCTGTAACTAGTCCGAAAATAGTCATGCCTGTAACTAGTCCGAAAATAGTCATGCCTGTAACTTCTTAGTAGCTTGCATACCATTGTGCCGTAATACCTTTTGATTGGTGAATGTCAAAATCGCATGCGAGCTACTTGCAGTCTTATATGCATAACGTAACTATACGTCCCCTTTTGGGCGGGACAGTCCCGCTTTCAGGCTGTCGGTCCCGCTGTCCCTAGCGAGGGCAGAAATGTTCCGCTATCGCGAACAGACTTTGGTCTATAATTACGAATAAACATAAACAAAACGATTGCTTAGTTAGATCTTAGAAGTACTAGGATTAACGCTAGTAACCTAACTAAGGCCCACTTAGCCTGAACAACTTGACTCAGAGTTATTTGTTAACACGCGGTTAAATTGACATTGACATACAATATTGCCAATTAAACCTTGTGTTAGCAAGTAACTCCGAGTAAAATTTTTTGAGGAAGTGGGTCTAACACTTATTTATTATTAAGTGTGCCACATTGTCTGATAAACGCTTTATAATACCAAAACAATTTTTTTTTATTCTGCGTATGTCCCGCTCGGATGCAAAAAATAAATGGTTACTTTATATATGTATGATAGAGGCATGTTTATTGTAACCTGGGATGCGCACTTCTATGCTAGTTACATGAATGTGTATTTCCCCCCTAAAGGTGTGGTTCCGAGCACGCGACTGATCCGCAATCTCAACCAAAACATCACGTTTGAAATACTTTTTATACCATTCCCCCTCTAAAAAGCTATTTTATTCACTGAAAACAGTGAATAAAAAGCACTTTTAGTCATATTTTGGTGTTTGAATTTAGAACAAACCAATATTATACCTCCATCTCAATGCTATACAACCTCCTTGCGCAAAGAATACTCGACGTACAAACTCCTTGTGCTTTTCGCTTAAATCTTTCTTTTTCTAGTAATCATAGTATGTAGTATAGTATGCAACACTTGAATAAAACGGATTTATATCGAGAGCCATGAATTACGGTCATGATTCACTCGTTAGAATACTTCACTTGCTCCGTCCTTTCCTTCCGTCCTTTATTCACTAATTACATAATATATTATTATTGCTCTAGAAAGACCAATTTATCGTTAAAATATTGTCTGGGTGTAGATCACATTGAGAGGTAGTTTGTTTAGTCGCTATACTCGCGATTTTTAAGGACTATTTTTGTTGAATTCAGTTAGAAACTCGGTCTGAAGTCAGACACTTTTCATAGAATTGTTTAGTAGACACAGTTATGTAGTACAAGGGAATAGAACGAACGGAACGTGTACGCGACACGATTGGTCAGTCGATCCTTGTGTCAACTGACCAACCAATCGCGCGCTCGGAACGGTCGTAAACGTTCCCCGCGCCCCGCTTCACTACCAAAGATACCTAAAAACGACTACTGCGCATCTAACGGCTCTTGCCAACTTACGTGCCGGGGATTATAGCAATCACTTAAAAACTGAAGCTCCTATTTTTTTTTTGTATAAGAAGTTTAATGGCCCACAACTGATTAATAATCGTAAACCGTTGAACTTCTTTAAGGCGGTACCCCGAGCAAAACGCCGCGCAAGCCGTTTTTCGTGCTGTTTTTAGGAGCTATCTACTCGTTATTTAAAAAGAAATAACAATTAATAAAAATACATTAAATTTCTACATAATATTGATTCTAAAATGGTAGATTTGGTTTTTTTTTAATGTTGTATATATTTCACTAATCTCCTGCCGAAAAAAAAACATAAAAATGCGAAATAATTATTGATAGCATGCATCTCCTCGTAAAGTGTTCATTAATTATTTTTTGTACTAACACTAATGGATAGACAATTTAATAACGAACATTTTTGTAGTATTTTTTTTTTCAAAAGTTCAAAATTCGATTTTATAAAGATTTTATTCTAAAACCTGGATGTATTCACTACTGTAATTCATGCGCCACCAGTGGTGCTAGACCAATAGGAATGCTCATATCTCATGCCGATTTTTTGGTCAGAGTACCGTCTGTCAATCGCTGTCTTGAGAGATAGCGACTGCACTTTTTGAACCTTGACTGTACACCATATTATCAAGAAATCTGTCTACTATGTGAACTTTGTGTAAATCTCGGAGCAATCCCAAAGCGATTTTGGTTTCCTAGTCGATCAATTCAGTCGCGTGCCCAAGAACCGTACCTTAAGCGGTAATAAAATACAAAGCGATCGTGCCGTCTTTCTCTAGGGTTTATGTTTATTTATTTATCGATATAATTATACAGCGTAGTAAGTTGAACAACAATGGTTGCGAGGACAACGTGGCATCAATTGCTCGCTGAAAATATTTGCTGCAATTTTACGTAGTCTCGTGAAGTTTTTTTTGTAGAAATTCAAACATTTCAGGCACAGTGACGTAACACGACGCTGCACGCAGTTTTTAAAATTGCCATAAAATATAGAACGTGCAGTGAGAGAATTAAAAAAAAACGAATTCTAACTCCGCTTTATTCATATTTTCACACGGAAATGTGTACCTTTTCGTGAAGTAAATAAAGTTCCATATTCAATTGCTATCATAAAAAGTGCACGCAGTTTCGCATCTTCAATTGTCACTCATGTTTATTAACAAATTAACCACTGGCTGTATAAACATCCTGTGCTTCATCATGCACTGTGATTTTCTGTTAACCACCGTTAACATTTAACAATAAATAAAATTGTCATATCTGAGTCTACAATGTTTAAAAAAATACTGTCCCAAGTTTCTTCTACTATGTTGTTTCTAAGCTTGTTCAAGCTAACTGATCCAGGTGTCGGTGTAAGCAGCGATGTGCGAGTTTGATGCCACAGTGTGTAGAGAGGGGTGATCGCTAGTCGGCGGGGCGCGGCGGCGGCGCGCGGGGAGGCAGGGGGGACGCCGGCATGCTCCAACTTTCGCTGTTGCCCCATCTGTAAAATTTTATTGTTAGGTTGAATACTTGGCAACACAGCTCAAAAGGTCTAGTTACATAATAAACTAGCGGACCCCTCGCGGTTTCACCCGCGTATTTCCCGTTTCCGTGGGAAAACAGGTATAAAAAGAAGCCTATGCCACCCAAGGATAGTTTAGCTGCCCAACGATGAAAGAATTATTGAAATCGGTCCAATAGTTTCGGAGTCTATAAGAAACATACATACATACTTTCTCTTTTATATATATAGATAGAATATTAATGGTTTAATTTTATGTGTCTCAAGCTGCGCACTTTTTCTGGAACGTGTTTGTACATGGAGCTATTCCTGTGTTGAAGTGTTTCAAAGGTGCTATCCAAGGCACAAAGTGTTTGCTATAATTTAGTAGCATTGCTCCCTTCTTAAGGTTCCCCTAGTCGACGGCACCAACTATTTTGTGCGCGAGGTTAAAATGCATGCTATCTCATCCGACAACACCTGCAAAAGAGATAGATGCTGTGATAAGCAGTAAGAAGCTAGTTAGCGTAAGAATTAGCAACTTTTGTTGTGCAAGTACGCAGTACCCATAACCGGCGTGTGTGTATGACTAGATGTATGAATGTGTGTGAAGCAAAAAAAGGATGTAAGGATCGTAGCAGGTGGCGTTCTGTAGTTTCTGCCTACCCCCATGGGAAAAAGGCGTGATTTTATGTATGTATGTAACTTTGTAGCAAAATGGATGATGATTTAGAACGAAAACAAGCGCGCGAAATTAACAGACCTTTGGGATAGATAGATACATTAATTTGTATTTGTTATTTATTTATTTGTTGTCGTTTTTTCATGATATCGTCTAGATATTATGAAAAAACGACTAAACGTATATTTTCAAAAAAAAAAATTGCATATTTGAACTACTAATCTATCCCTGTATGGTGCCTGTTTTGCAATTTTCCTTCTTCTTATGATGAAGATGCGGTAAAATTAGTGTTCCAATATGGAACTTTCGACGCTCATAACTTTCAAATATTTTTATTTTTTCGTTTCCATACAGGGCTAGATAATGTTGAGACAAATTGATATAATTTGTTATTCAGTCAAACAGTGGAGTAATCGCCAGACTACGCTTGTAAGGAAGAATGATCGACTAGTGTAACCTTAATAGATCTATCGCTAACAGCATGACACAGTCCTGAATAATTTAATTTCTCATCTTTTTGCTTGAAAATATAGGCAGATGCAGTTATCTATTTAATTTACTAAATACTACGAATTGTTTCGTGCATATTTAGATACAAAATAAGTAATTAAACATATTTACAAAGAACAAGGCGACAAATAAAAGAGTTACATATTGGCATACATACGTAATTGAATCGACATGCACGTGATACCGTGGTTAGTACCGTATGCAATGCAAATCAACTAACTTTATATATTTTGTACTATACTGTGATTTTTAATTTCATAAACTAAACTTACAGCTGCAAATGATCTTATTTTTTTAAATGATACAAGCGCATAGCATGTTGTGGGTAAGACATAGAATCGATGTGGTATGACTCCTAAAGGAGATTGCCCATACACAGGCCCCTTATGAGGTATCGTCTTTGCGATTTCAATATTATCCAAAAATAGGATTTATATTTTGTATATTTTTTCATCCGTGTCCTTTACTTTATATGTACAGACAACAACAGATCAGATTCCTTCACTTGGACATTTGTATACACCTTATTGCATTGTAATAAGGGTTCATTTCAATAACAGAAACATCGTTATATCTCGTGAACCCCGCAAAATAACTAAAAATATTTTCTAATTATGAATATAAAGTGTATTTTCTACAATATACAACCAAATTTATCAAGATACAACCATTTTTTCAAAGGGGCCCAAGTTCCCTTACAAAATGGGCATTCCCCTTTAATTTTATTTATTGGTGTAAATAAATGTTTTTTGAATATAAACGTAATATATTCAAATATAACAGTATTCATACACGTAGTACATAAACTTTTATTGTGTTAAATGTGAAATCAACAATAAAATAAATGCGATCGATAAAATGAAATCTGACATAAATGAGTAGAAACTAAATAAAGGTAGCTAGTTTCTTAACAAATGTAATTTGTTTGCCGTGAAATAATTTAATTTTCGATCTACTTTCGATAACTCAGGATTAGGCTTGTGTAGTACATGTACTATGAACTATTAGGAAGCAATTCCTTTAGGTGAACGAGAACGAACTATTCTGTTTCGGTCGTTTAAATCGTTCATCTAGTACAGTGATCCAAGCGACATCGGATCGCTCGAGTGCTGAATCAGGACGATTTAGTACGGTACGAACTACGATAGTCTGAGCCTGAGCGAGTGAACGAGTTGAGAGATTTGAGAAGAGTGCGCGCGAGCGTGATGACTGATGAACAATGTACTAGTACAGTTTGCTCGGTCTACGTACGATCTCGATGACCGACATGTCACTTAAGAATATTTTAATGAACGGTGAACTAAAATGAACTAATAGAACTAGAAGACTGTGTGAAGTTGAAGTGAACTAGTTCGTAGTTCACTTCGACGATTGTACTAGTTCGGAGCGTTCCATTTAGTGTCCGAGTAAGAACAAGCCTACTCAGGATAGTTAGGATACGACACTATTTTTAACCGACTTCCCAGAAAGGAGGAAGTTATCAATTCGATTTTTTTTTAATTGTTTTTACCTCAGAACTTTTTACTAGGTGAACCGATGTTGATGATTCTTTTTTATTTGAAAGCTGGTGCTTGTGGTCCCACTTAAATTTCATTAATATCTGATGAAGAACTTCGCAGACATAGATCAGAACTCTTCCATAAATGACGGCAAATCATCTCGGGATAGCTGCAATCGCATGTCTGTTTATATTGTTTACACCATTTCATAACATAACATCACGCTGGTACGCTCTAAAGGGGTACCCTGGTATACTGTCATTCCACCGGTTTTGTTTAAGTTGCATGTTTTTGGGTTAAGACGGTACCCTGACCAAAAAATCGGCATGAGATATGAGCATTCCTATTGGTCTAGCGGCACTGGTGGCGCATGAATTACAGTAGTGAATACGCCCAGATTTTAGAATAAAATCTTTATAAAATCGAATTTTGGTCCTTTGAAAAAAAAAACTACAAAAATGTTCGTTATTAAATTGTCTATCCATTAGTGTTAGTACAAAAAATAATTAATGAACACTTTACGAGGAGATGCATAATATCAATAATTATTTCTCATTTTTATGTTTTTTTGGAAGGAGATTAGTGAAATATATACAACATTTAAAAAAAAACTAGGTTAGGTTAAGACGGGCTGGTGTCCGCAACTCCACGTCTAAGCGAGTATTTTGCGTACGGGTGGGAATCGCCTTCCTCACTCGATCCAAAAAAAAAAAACTACCATTTTAGAATCAATATTATGTAGAAATTTTATGTATTTTTATTAATTGATATTTCTTTTTAAATAACGAGTAGATAGCTCCTAAAAACAGCACAAAAGAACGGCTTGCGCGGCGTTTTGCTCGGGGTACCGCCTTAATCTATTCTGGCATCACTTTCTATGTAACGATAAAGTGGCAACACTCCAAATGTCAGTTTAGTCTAAGAAATTAAAAATCAGAGTATTAGAAAAAACATACATACAAATTATAGATCTCACTACCATGGAAAAAAAAAAAAACGTGAAAAATGTGTTCACTCACCTATGCTGCAGATGGTGTTGGTGCGGGTTGTCGCGGCGCGCTGCAAGGTGATGCCACTTGACGTACCCGCTGAGCCGGCGCTTCACCAGCCCGGCGAGCGAGTGTAGCCAGCCTGCGACCACGACCCATCGACACGCGACCAACGACCGCGACACACACGCCGCTCTGCCCGCTCCGAACGTACCGACTCTTTGGTTGAGCTTCGATTTTTGAATTTTTGCGCGCGAATTTTCAAACGGTATTCAACTTTAATAAGTCTATCGTCGAAAAGAGTTTACTCCCGGGAGTCTTGTGTCGCTTTGTGCAGTTAGGTCTGTATTCTAGAATAATGATAATGTACGAATTTGGATTTTAATGCAGAATAGGGAATATGCATGGAAAAAATATTTGTTTTAATCACAGTGAAATCAGATCTAAAATTGTTTGAAAAACCAAACGAGATATAACAATTTAAACAAATCTATCTGGCCCTTTCTACGGAAAAGTAGTATTCTATGGCCGCCGAATGGGCGTCGTGGAATTTGACGTCGGACTTCTCCTTCTAATTATTCTAATATTATTAATATCTATATAATAATTATTATAACTTTGAAGCTTTATAGCTTCTTTATAGTCTCTGATGAAGATATTTAAAAAAATATTTTGTTTTCTTTACTGGAGCTAATAAAAAATGTATTAAGGCCGAGTTTCTCACCTCAAAATTATCGCAGAATTAATGTGACAAAATGTCAAGCACGCGTTATCTGCTGTGATTGGCTGTTGAAAATTCATTCAAACAAACAAACATATTTTTAATACATGCATATTGCCTATTATATCGACAGGTATTTTCATACTAATCCGTTAATCGAGATACATATTTGAGCATCGTTCTAGCACTAATACACTGCGACTTATAAATTCAGTTACGTTTGAGAATCCGCAAATTTATTCCATGTTAAGTGCAATTTCGCAAATAAATTTTGTTGACATTCAGTATGTGTAAGATGTGAGCAACATTTAAATCGTCCAACTCTATAATAGATCTATAAAGCCATTTATGATATCCCCACAATTTTATGAAGCTCTGTATTATCGTATTATTTTATAAGTTCTCGATCTGAAGGCATCAAACAAGTCCTGTAGTGTTACTGATTTTCTTCGATCAATAATACACCAGATGCCTGGTAAGCGCTTCAAAAACGGGCCGAAAAATGTGGCCACAAATACGGTTGTGGTCTTATTTTAAATTAGTATGGTCCAATCACAGCTAACATTTAGGCGTTAAAAATGTCGCAATGTGCGTTCAAAAGTTGTGCAAATAACCACCGTAACACCTTGATTTTGCAATTAATATATTTTTTTCGGTAAGTTTATATCATTTCATAAAGTAAAAACCGAATTAAATAGTAAATATGAATAAATCACCAAATATTATGCTTGTTTGACCAACGATTGCGTCGACAACGCGCCAGCTATTGTAACAAACATCGACTATTCTATGTTGAGAAGCGAACAAGCTCATAATTTATGTACATAGTTTTGTGAATGCAACTTTAAACATTGCAGTTAAGGTTGAATTTACATTAATGCATGTTTATTTCAACTAGAATTCTTAGAATTACCTAACCACAACATAGTTTTAAAGAGAAGTTTTGTATGGGATTGTTTATCTAGTTTATTAATTAATTACGCAAGTCAATGATCAAGAATCTTTGCGATGGCATATTTATGTGTCCAAATTAAAAGTTACTCACTTCTTATACAGCCAGTGTTGTCTATGAACCAAAGAGTCGGTACTCAATGCCCGCTAACGTTACTGACAACGAAGCTACATGATGATGAGAGATGAAGAACAGCTGTCTCGCTCACACCTCGCCAGTAAAAGCCACGTTATTTACTAACAAGTGGATAGCTTACAGGGCTGAATAGAGTTTAATAAAAAAAAGAAAAACTAGAAATTCGTTTGAGTCTTGCTGTCTACTATGTCTTAATTGGACGTTCCTTAAATCAAGACTATGAGATAGCGATACAATTTAGAACCTTATTTACTACACAGAAAGCTACATATTTCAGAGTGAAAATTCGAATTCTCTCACTGAAATATCCATCTTTTTGTGTAGTAAATACAATTCTAAAAATTTCTTGCTCAAAAGTTCGCACATGAGCATTGTGAGCTGATCCTTAGAGATTTCCAATCCCAATCGAATCGGTTTAGAAGCCAATTTTTTTGCTGATGCAGAGGAAAACACTGGTATAACCCGGTTCATTAAAGAAACTAATTAAAACGGAGGTGCTTATCATGTTTTCTCGCTTGCACACTAGTGTCGTCTATAGTGTGCAAGCGAGAGAACATGATAAGCAACGCCATTTAGATTCATTTCTTTAATGAACCGGCAGGCTTATAACGTATCTTTTGCAAGAGCAAAACGATAGCGATCAAACGCTTTATGTCATAAAAGACGACATTGCCTGCAGTGTAGGTATGGCAGGTCCTACACAATAGTTTGCTAATCGCTCGCTGTTTGTCAACTCACTTATTTAAAAAATAAACGCCAACAACACTAAATCTTCTGTATTGAAGAGCAATTATTGCGCGAAAATCGCTATCGTTTTGCTCTTGCAAAATATACGTAATAAGCCTGCGGGTTATAAGTGCAAATATGAACAAAATGAGAGTGCCACTGTGATTTAACCACGTGATCGTATCAAATGATTGATTTAACCCACCATATATCTTTTCCAATACAAAAGCTCCCGTAAACCATCCACTTCAAAAAAACAACATCGTCGCAAGTAAATACTTTAGCAACGCTTCCCAAAGCGATACGTACCGGCAGTATACAAGTGTAGCCCTTAATAGCTAGGTGTTAGGGTCGTGTTTAGTGTAGCGAGGCATGTGACAGAGCTGCTATGGGCAGGCGATGTGTGGGACGCGGAAGGACAGCGGCAAAGCACAGGACACATTGGAGGGAACTTTTCAGGAGTCTTAACAGATTCACTGTCCAAATAGTTGAACAATCACATGAGTCACATATGACTCATTGGTCAGAGGATTCATTAATATGGAGAGAGGATCTCGCCTATTTTGGGCGAACGTTTTGTCCAAAGACAATCCTCTATAGTCGAAGATACGAGGCGAGAAACTGTCACCATATAAATTGAACTTTTCTTTAAATTTAAACTACTTAGTATACAGTTTTAACGCTTATCTGTTCTGCTGTGTTTTGTTTAGCTCAGCAGTATGAGCGCTGAAATTGTATAGGTATTTTTTTTGTTAAGACCTTGATTGTACAACTGCAGTTGACATCAAATTGAAACAATCATGACAATTGTACTAAAATAGTAGTAAAGTAGTGTTGTGTTGCCAACGAAAAAATTTAGCATTTTTTGCTCAGTTAAAAAATATTGTCCTTCTGGAGTAAAACAGTTGTAAAATCAATAGAAAAGTTCCCTCAACGTGTTATAACATATTACATACATCAACATGTCGGTAAAAAACATTTGGGCGAACAAACAATTTCGAAAAGCAGCAGACTTAACACATACCAAACGTGACATCCATCCAGGCCAACATACATAATTAGACAAGATATTATCGTCACATTATGTGCATAATTGTCATAAGACGACACCATTTCGTCGCATGCGCATGTCAGCCCGGTTGGGGAAATCATTTCAAGATATATATTATGTCGTGTAAGTACATGTTAAGAATGCTAAACATACAATGAGTGGGTTAGGTAATAAAGTAGATAATTTGCGGCTAAAACTCTCTCATAATATCGAGAGTTTGATTTGATGTAAACATTAATTTAGCACATTTAATTATATCGACACAAAATTTTGATATCGAGTATTGTAGATAGAGGTGAGACATATCGATAATTTATTTTATCGATAACAGTTTAATATCATACACAACTTATTGATATTCGTTGAATAAATATTATTTCAAATACAAGGGAAACAAAATATTTCAGTTGCTTTAAATTTATTCGTAGTCCGATAACATCGATATATATAATTCCGTCTATCGATATCTGTCAAACATCTATCTAACAAAACTCGAAAAATAGTTTCAAAAAGGTGTTTCGGCAAGAAGCCTCTCCGGCTGCCTGACTCCGGTTGTGCGAAAGCATATAACCGCAAAGCACAGAGGACGCGTCAAAAGCATATATCCCATAACTTCATGGTTTTCCTCCGATATTTACATAATGGAAGGGTAGAAACAGACTGAATGAGAATGAGATGATTCGTGAAATCATTGCAATGTCAACTGAAATATTATTTAGATAATTAAAGCCTCAAAAAGATACAAAGAATATCGAGTACTAGGTATCGATATTATAGTTACAGCCCTATGCTTATTCTTGCTATACTAATCTAATTTGAGTCCAAAAAAACTTACCACAAGTATCAAGAATGACTTCAAGTTTTAACGAGCCTTCATGGCTTCGTAAGGACTCAAAATGCAAATTTGAAGCAGGGTGATTCAAAGAAAAATAAAGTAAATAATACTTTTATTGACGTTTAACATCAAAAAAGTACTTTCATTTAACTTTTTATTCAGCAAAGTGATCGTATTGCAATAATTTCACGCGTCTATACACACGATGCGTGCGGAGAGGGTGCGCGCGCGCGGAGCAGCGAACAACGCGCGTTTAAACTCATTGTAGTCAAAGGCTGGCTGTACTCCTTCGTTACAAATTGTCATCGTCAATCGTAATATTGTTATAATGTAGTCTGCTGACGATCGGAAGGAGATGGAACCTTATGGATGAAGATTTTTTGTCTTGTGCCAAAAGGTAGGCAAGGTAAGGTATTTTACTTAAGAAAATATCGACTTCATGCTAGTGTAAATTAAGTTCATTTTAGAATGACTAGTCTAATTGAAAATGACGTAAAAATTTAAGTTGTTTTGCAAAATGCACTTTAAGCGTGAGTACTAAAGTATTTTTTTTGCGAACGCAGATAAGGTAAGTTATCTCATTCGGATCGCTCGCAGATTACACTATAAAACAGTTGTATAAATTAGACACGCGGTAGTGTACGCCACATTGGCTAAGATAAATAACACAGAAAAAAATCAATTTTCTAGCTAATATGCGTAAAATATCGCGTGTCAATTCAATGTTCTAATTTACTTTCTAAGCTGATTTCGTTACTAAATTGCCGAGTGGAAATACTCTATCACAAGTCAATTCTAGTATACAAATAACTAAACTCAGAATAACTTAAGGAAAAAATAAGATATTTATTAAGTTAACCCTACATTTATACAACAAGGAACTGTAAAATAAAAATAAACTCTTAATAAAAACTTTTAACAACTTTTTTTTTTGTTTTTACTTTGGAAGTACCCCAGCGTTTTTAGCACCAAAACACGTGTATAATTTATTCAGGGTGTATAATTATCCGAATTAGCAAAAATACAATGGTTTAGTGTTAAAAAACAATGACTAATTATTTTCCTATGATTTATACATCCTGGAAAAATTACAAAGAGGCTGGGTACGCCCGATGGCTTCAAATTCCATAACTTGCTAGACTCGGACCTAAAACTGGCTGCCACGGCAAATATCTCAACCTTCATTTTATTTGCTTTCAAACTTTGCTCATTTGCGATCTGAGATCTTTATCACCACAGACATAAATCCAACTAGATAACTCAAGTCCCTCCATCTGTATGAAAACCAAGCGGTGGCACGTTTTTCACAAACAATTTAAAAACAAATTTACTTACCCATGAAAGAATACCTTTCCAATGCCTCTGCCAACTTTTTCTATACATTCTTTACAGCGAAGTACATACAATCGCGTCATCTAGTTAGATTTATGTCTAGTGTTGATCACACTCATTTTCATTAAAAAAATTAAGGAAGCTCATTTTGTTCGAATTTTAATTTCGAACATAGTTGACTAGAATTCCTTCTAAATTCACTGCCGTGAATTTAACGGAGTTATACACGCAGCGAATTTTTAGCCCGAGTACTAGCTACATCCCCCGTCCACCTACACCTAGAGGTGCCCAGTAAGTGCTTACCCTGGTCGTCGTGGTGGTGTTTAAGCGGCGCGGGCGCAGGCGCCTCGGCTCGGTAACCGTTGCGCAGCTCAGCACGGGTGAGGCTTTGACTCCGGCCTTCTGATAGCCTGGAGAATGTTCATAGAAAGGTAAGCGCCAAGGGAATATAAACCTTATGTGGTTTTCAATAAGGTAAACATTCAAATGATGTACTTTTGTGGGGGTATAGCCTGCCACACTATTACCAATCACTGCTATTTCTGAAAGCCAGATTGAACTGTGACGACCACCAAAAAAGCGTCAAGTTAATGAAGCTCGAAGTGTCCCTCAAAAAAGATTAAACTGTCTGGGATCCAGGAACAAAATAAATTAGAAGAGAACAGGAGAGAAGTAAGAAAAACAAATTCTTCTGCAGTTTCACAATTTGGTAGCTCGAAGCTCCACAGGTCGGATGGTTCTAATCTTTATTGCTTTTGCAGCATCTCTCCGCAGACCATAGACTAACTGTTGAAGTGCGCAACTTGTCCTGTCACCTGTACTTATGAGGACCTTATGACTGCGTCACCAAATGGTGTTGCCGTGGCTGAATTCTGAGCCAAAGACATTTATTTTTATATTTACCATCGACACGCTAAGAAGAAGAGAAGCTCAAATAGTTGTTTAACCATAGCTTAGATTTTTCACTAACAACTATCTAGTAAGTATCAAGTACAATCCAGAATTTTATTGATACCATTGTAATAGTCTTTGAGCTGAGTGGTGCCAATCCATGCGTCATATTCGTAAACGGGCGCCATCTGTTGGGATGGGTCATAACTTGGTTGCCTAATTATTGTATTTTGAGATTCTAAAAGCTTTTACGTTCACGTCTTTTTACATCGTTCTCAGATATATGTATTTCTCCAACAATAATGATGTAACCAAATACTTGTAATTAAAACTTATTGATGGAAAAAGAGTGTCCGTGGAGTTTCTTGCACATTCTTCTCCATAGAGACCAATGACGCTTGCGAATATGCTACTAGCTTCGAAATAAAATATTTTGATTTTGATTGATTTTGGTCGTAATTACCTATCATTGAGTAATAAAGGTGACGGTGGGTGCAATCTCTCGTGTAGCGCGGGAGGGGACAAATCCGTCGTGCTACCGTTCGCTGAAACGACAGAAAATGCATATAAATAAATAATTTATTGGTTTGTGACCTAGATCAGTATACATAAGTGTTTTTTTTAGATAATAAGTTAAGATGCGACTACAAATATCAACAATTTACTAAACGAGGCACTTTCACACGTCGACGGCACGAACTATTTTGTGCGCGGGGTTAAAATGCATGCTATCTTATCCGACAACACGTGCGAAAGAAATAGATGCTGTGATGAGCAGTAAGCTCGCAAGCTTGAAGCAAGTTTGGAGAGAAATGGATGATGATTTAGGACGAAAACGAGCGCGCGATTTTTTATAAACAGACCTTTGGGAGCCTAGATATCATGAAAAAACTACTAAATGTATATTTTCAAAATAAAATTGTTGAATTACTAATCTATCGCTGTATGGAAGCCGTTTTGCAATTTTCCTTCTTCTTATGGTTTTTATTTCTGATGCGTTAAAATTAGTGTTGAAATATGGAACTTTCGACGCTCATAACTTTCAAACATATTATTTTTTTACATTTTTGTTTCCATACAGGACTAGATAATTATGAGAAAAATTGATATAATTTTTTATTTTGAACGTACATCGTCAAACAGTGGAGTAATCTCTAGACTACATTTGTATGGAAGAATTTTCGACTAGTGTAACCTTAAGTACTAATAATACTAACATACCATTTAAACAAAATCTATTACTAACCAATAACAAGTTATGGACTATTAAATTAGTCAATGGATAAGTATAATTTTGGAAAGTGTGTATTATTACCTTCATGTCCTAACATTGTGTGTTGTCGACTAGTCCTTGGCGGCGGTTCGGGTGACCGTCCTGTACTGTGTTCTCTACTTAAACTGTAACAATAAATATTCATTTATTAGACACAATAGACCAATCATAAAGATGTTTGACGTGTTGGGATCCCATTCGCCTCCAGTACTCTATTATTATTATCCATACTAATATTATAAACTCGAAAGTAACTCTCTCTGTCTGTCAGATACCTTTTCATGCCTAAACCACTGAACGGAATTCAATGAAATTTGGCAAGGAGATATATGGCATTCTGAGGAAGGACAAAGGCTACATAAAGAAATTAAAAATATTAGGGTAGGGTAGGTAGGGTAGGGTAGGGTAGGGTAGCTAAGGTAGGTAGGTATGTATGGCAGGGTAAGTTAGGTAGGTTTGTTGGTAGGGTAGGTGGAGTAGGGTAGGCCGGGTAGAGTAGATAGGGTAGGGTAGGTAGGGTATGGTAGGTAGAGTAGGGTAGGTAGGTATGTATGGTAGGGTAGGTAGGTATGTATGGTAGGGTAGGTAGGTATGTATGGTAGGGTAAGTTAGGTAGTTTGGTAGGTAGGGTAGGTGGAGTAAGGTAGAGTAGATAGGGTAGGGTAGCTAGGGTAGGTAGGTTTGTATGTTAGGGTAAGTTGGGTAGGTTGGTAGGTAGGGTAGGTGGAGTAGGGTAGGTAGGTAGGGTAGGTAAGCAGGTAGGGTAGGTAGACTAGGGGAGGGTAGCTAGGTATGTATGGTAGGGTAAGTTAGGTAGGTTGGTAGGTAGGGTAGGTGGAGTAGGGTAGGTAGGACCTACTAGGGTAGGTAAGCAGGTAGGTAGGGTAGGTAGACTAGGGGAGGGTAGCTAGGTATGTATGGTAGGGTAAGTTAGGTAGGTTGGTAGGTAGGGTAGGTGGAGTAGGGTAGGTAGGACCTACTAGGGTAGGTAAGCAGGTAGGTAGGGTAGGTAGACTAGGGGAGGGTAGCTAGGTATGTATGGTAGGGTAAGTTAGGTAGGTTGGTAGGTAGGGTAGGTGGAGTAGGGTAGGTAAATAGGTGGGCATGTAGGTAGGGTAGAGAGGCAGGCAGTTAGGTAGGTAGGGTAGGGTAGGTAGGTAGTATAGGGTAAGACAGGCAGTTGACGGGACCGAAGCCGCGAGTGACAGTAAATCTTCTAAGAATGTAATTTCCGCTTCAATTAATTGGACCAACGCAACGTCTCATCAAATGGTTGGTTCTTTGCGGAACTTAGGAGAGACCTATGTGCAGGAGTAGTTAACGATAAGTATCGGCTGAGGTAATATGGATAGGATTATAAACTTACCTTCTATGTCTAGGTGTCGCATGCAGGTCGACCCGCGACCTTCTCTGCTGGTTCTGATGATAAAACCTCTGCAGGACTATTGGACTAGTGTTTCCCGAACTCTGTGGAAAGAATAATGTCCTATTAGTTTAAAAACCAGATAAACATGCGATTATCAAGTCTATGATTGCGTACACTAAGGTGAATTTGCCTTAGTTATGTTAAAGACCAAAACATTACCGAAACTCATACAAATATCAACTGTAAGATCATGTGTATCAAGTTGATTTTACAATGACAAAAATGTGGAAAAGGCCATAAAACAATACCTCATTTAAAGTGGCAAATGCGGCAAACAACACATTAGAAGTAAACAAAATAAAAAACAAAGTTGCTTTTAAAATGACAAGAAAATTTTGAAAAGTTAGCAAGAATTTAAATTGTTTTTAGATCCAATCGCATTTACAATGAACATGTAAGCTAGTAAGAATGACGGAAAGTTTTGAAGAGATCATAAAAAGGGTTTGTAACTCTAATATTAAATCTAGAGTGATGATTATTTACGACGGCTCACTGCAAACAAGACGCTGACTACTTTTGTAACTACGGAGATGACACACGGTGCAATTTCACTGCGACGCCACGGCGTTATACAACCCTCGGTTTCTGTAAGCTTTATCATGTTTTATGCAATTTAAAAACCCATGTAAACTATGCTATTTGTCTACCAACAATTCGCAGAGACAGTCTGAGGTGTCCAGATTATTTTACGCCAGAACATGCTTCCGAAAACAGCCTGGACATAAGCTATAAGATTTTATATTGTTACTAACACCCTTTAAGTTTTTGATTTTTGTTTTGTCAGTGGACCTTTTGTCTTTTGTCGTTGTCTGAAATAAATAAATTATTATATAAGGCAATACAAATCTGTAACATAACACCACGGGGTCCCAGCGCTAACAAAGAAAATTTAGTTCAAATAAATGTCACTAGATGGCGCGATATGCATCGATTTGTAATTAAATTGTGTGTAATTATTTTTTTTCTAGAATTGATTATAAAAATTGTATGTTCTTCTTTAATCAACTCTCCTAAGCACAAAATTATGGAATATTGGGCTCTTAATTCACAATTCAAAAATCATTGGGATTATAAAACAAATATTTAAACTTATCATTTAAAATTGATTCCAATAGATGGCGCGTTTTTAAATTTCTAAGTCATGTCGCTCGATTTCTTAAATTTGTATTGTAACTACATACATACATAAACTCACGCCTTTTTCCCATGGGGGTAGGCAGAAACTACAGAACGCCACCTGCTACGATCCCTACATACTTCTTTTGCTTCACACACATTCATACATCTAGTCATACACACACGCCGGTTATGGGTACTGCGCACTTGGCCTTTCTGAAAAACATCACCTATAAGGTCTAAATACCAGGCCCCTCAGAAAGTATTGCGAAAAAAAGTTTTTATATATGGGAGACTGGCCAGTTATAATGTTTTTCGAAAATATGATTATTTATAAGTAAAAATAAGTAAGTTCCAATTTCAAAATTTCCCTCCACATTTTTTGCGAGTTAATTCAAAGTATTGTGTCTCACTGAAATATGGATCTGCGCCGGGAACATTTTAGAGCTATGATTTTATATGATTTCAAGTGTCGCCTGAAACCGGATGAATCGTACGATAGACTTCAAATGGCATTCATGGATGAAGGCCCTTCCAAGGCAACCGTGTATCGTTGGTATAACGAATTCAAGCGCGGTCGACCAACTTTGGGGGATGACGAAAGAAGCGGTCGCCCTTTGACGGCTGTTACCGAAGAAAACGTGCTAGCAGTGAAAAATTTAATCCAAGACAATAGGCGAATTACATATCAGGAGATTCAACACATATTGAAGATTGGATCGGGAAGCGTTCACGAGATTCTACACAGCCATCTTCGCGTGAGGAGGATAGTATCACGCTGGGTGCCGCACAACCTCACCGATGCTCAGAAGCAGGCCCGGGTGGAATGGTGCCGTGATATGCTTAACAAATTTGAAGCAGGCTCGTCTCGGCGTGTTTACGACATCGTTACAGGTGATGAGTCCTGGATTTATCAATACGACCCAGAAACCAAGCGCCAGTCGACTGTTTGGGTGTTTCAAAATGAGC
Source organism: Orthosia gothica (assembly GCA_949775005.1). Classification (NCBI taxonomy): domain Eukaryota; kingdom Metazoa; phylum Arthropoda; class Insecta; order Lepidoptera; family Noctuidae; genus Orthosia; species Orthosia gothica. Next base: position 3,257,824 of record OX459048.1, on the reverse strand, counting down.
CAACGCCTACCAAAGTGAAGCGATCTAGAAGCGGGGGTAAGATTTTGAGCGCTAGCTTTTTTAATTTGACTGGCCACTTGGTATCAATTCCCTTACGGGATCAAAGAAGCATTAATGCCGAATGGTATACTACCAAATGTTTGCCAGAAGTTTTCTCTGTTATAAGCAACAAGCGACCAAACACAGGGCTCCGCGGGCTACTGCTCCACCACGACAATGCACCTGCGCACACCGCACTCAAAACGAGGGACTTCCTGGACAGCACGCCAGTCAAACTCCTGGGTCACCCTCCTTACAGCCCTGATCTAGCACCGTGTGACTTCTTTTTATTCCCAAAAATAAAAAATCAGCTCAAAGGGATACAATTTTCGTCGCCGGAAGATGCGCTGGCTGCGTTCGAGCAGGCTGTAAACGAGGTGTCTGCGGCGGACTGGAAAAAGTGTTTTGAAAACTGGTTTAGGCGCATGAATCTTTGTATAGAGGCTGGTGGAAAGTACTTTGAAAAGATTTAATAAAAATATATGTACGTATAGAACAATTTTTTTTAGTTTCGCAAAACTTTCTGAGTGTCCCACGTATGTCTTTCTAGGGCGTCCCCTTCCGGCGTTTCCTTTCACGTCTGCCTTGTAAATACCTTTCGTTAATCTCCTTTCATTCATCCTCTCAACATGACCAAACCATCTTAGCATACTCTTTTCAATTTTAGTCACTACATCTTCTTTTAAACCACAACGTTGTCTTATTATTCCTCAATCTATCATTTAAAGTTACACCACACATACTCCGCAAGGAGCGCATTTCTACTGCATTAATCCTACTTTCATGTCTTTTTAGCCATACCCAACCTTCACTTCCATACATAAGTGTAGGCACCAGCACGCTGTTGTGAACGGCGAGTCGAGCTTCCGGAGACATCGACTTGCTGGTCACAACTGCATGTATAGCACCATTCACTTTATTCCCTGCATTCACTCTCCTTTCCACATCCTCTTCAATCTTTCCATCCCTTGTGAACATACTTCCCAGATATACAAACTCGTTCACTTGCTCCACACTCTTATCATTTATTTTCACTTCACACTTCGATACATCGTCTTCTCTTTCAAACACCATTACCTTAGTCTTGTTCACATTTATACTCATCCCTTTAAAAACTTCATTCATCACAGTCACCATGTCTTGCAACTGTTCTGCTGACGATGCAAGTAGAACTTGATCATCTGCATAGAGAAGGCATTTGACAGGCAACTCATTCATCCTCAATCCGCACTCATGCTCTTTCAAACCTATCAGACAACTATCCATGTACAAGTTGAACAGCCACGGTGACGCAACACAGCCCTGTCTAACACCCCTTGAGATGGTAAACCAGTCCGTATACGCCCCATTAATCCTAACACAAGCACTGGAATCCCTATATAGAGATTTCAGTGCCCGTACCAAGCGCCGGTCCACACCGTACCCAGATAGCGTCGACCACAGTTCATCCCTCCACACACTGTCATAGGCCTTCTCCAAGTCTACGAAAGCACAGTAGACTTTTTTGTGCTTTGCCAGATGTTTTTCAGCTATACTTCTCAAGGAGAAGATCTGATCCATACAGCCCATTCCCTCTCTAAATCCTGCTTGCACGTCCCATAATTGTTCATCCGTCACTTTTACCACTCTATTTATTAAAACTTTCGCATATAATTTGCCGACAACACTCAAAAGACTAATGCCAGAGTAGTTTTTACACTCCTGCTGTGAGCCTTTTCCCTTATATAGTGGTACGATTACAGCCTTGCACCAGTCATCCGGCACGCGGCCATATCTCCAACACATATTAAAGATCCGGCACAACAGGCTTGCTACCACCCCGTCACCGCCGTAACTTTGTATTTATATTTCACTCTAGACGGCAAATCGCAATGGGGTCCTCACATAACATCTCTTGCGGGTCGGCTAAGCTCAGCCGTTTTTGCTGTTAGAAAGATAAGACAGTTAACGGATGTAGAAACCGCGCGTTTGGTCTATTTTAGTTACTTGCACAGCATTATGTCATACGGTATTTACTGTGGGATCGAGCGGCTGACATTAAATCCATATTTATATTGCAAAAGAGAGAGAGAGAGTCAGAGCCATATATAAGTTAAGTCTCCGAGAATCTCTTAGGGAACTGTTTAAAAATATTAATATTATGACAGTTTCTTGCCAATTCATTTATGAAAATATTATGTATGTAAGGAAAAATATACATCTCTTTAGTAAAGTCAGTGATAGACACAATTGAAATACCAGAAATAAAGATAAGTTAGATCAACCATCTTATAGACTAGCTAAAGTACAATCATCTTTCATGGGGTACAAAATACCTTGTGATATATTAAAACTAAATTAAATTAAATTTATAACTTTAGTTAAAAGCACTCTTTGTAAACAAGCATATTACAATTTAGATGATTATATTTAAGATGAATGCTTGGAAACATGCTGGTCTTGCTCCATAGGGCAATCTTTAGTGTAGACAAAATCAAATTTGTTAATTTATATTAATATTCATAGTTTTTTTTTTTAGAAATTGTCTCACACTGTTCCGTTGTTGTTGAATAGGTATTTTACCTGTTTGCAATATTTGTAAGTATGTGAGAACCATGTTCCCACTTATCAAATTAATTAATTTTCCGGTTAATACTTTATACCTGTACGTAGTATAGTGTGTAGAGCTATTCTGGGTGCATCGTCCTCACATATATGAATTTATTAATGTATGTACTTATGTGAATATTGAGACACACCTATTTTTTAAAAAAGAGTAAGTATGTAGTTTCTTGTGCGTTCTTCTCAATAACAATCTACTGCCGATTGCACGGTAGAATAAATTTTTATTGACGTTCAAAAGTGCCGTTTATTGGCCTAGTTGAATAAATATATTTGACTTTTGTATTTGTTTATGAAACTGTAAAAACGTGCAAAATTTACTATAAAACAAATCGTTACAGTATTTAAAGAAAAATATTTTCAATACATCAATTTTCATACAAGGATAAATCTGGTATTGGTCAGCCAGCTCGCGAATATGTGTCCTCCGACAGCAGAACATGATTTTCTTCTTGTTTACGTCTTTTTAGTTTGCTTCTTAAGCAGTCGGGTATTTTAATTTTTTGAATTAACTTTTTCCAAAAACGTTACCCACACTAAGAATTTCTCCTGTATCGTGGGTGCTTAGTGCTGATTCAGTGAATATTGATAACACGAATCGCTTTGGTCATATTTGCGACCTGCGGATGTTTAGATATTCGCAAGAGTCCGATGGATGTGAAACGCACAAGACCGATCAGTGCGGCGACGCTTGGGAGAGGCCTATGTCCAGCAGTGGACGTCTTTCAGCTGAAATTATGTTGATCTTTACATATGAAATTTCACCTCAGAAAGAACTACCATTTCAGAAACCGAGGGTAATTACACTCTAAACGGCATGCAGCGTCGCAGTACACATTCCCAACATACATGTACAATATCCTGCTGCTCCAACTCCGGAGACCTAATGAGCAGCGGCGCCTGGATGTAGGCCGCCATCCGCGTCTGAGGCGTTAGCGAGAAGCTTATGTCCAGCACCGGACGACGGTAGGCTGGCGTGGACTCTTTGCTGGCCTGGATCGAGTCTTTACTGTCATTACTTTACTCTATGGTTTGTGTTTGAATTCAGAATCTTTGATCGTTTATATCCAATGTCTGTTATTCAAATATCTACTTTAATGATTTGTAATTTAAGTTGCATTTTGAGTGACCGTTTGTAATAAATGTCTCGAACCAAAAATTCAAAGACATGAACTTGCGTGGTGGATTCCGGCACATTCTATCTTACAGAGAGGATGCTTGTGTCCCACCAGTGGAAACGTTATAGGCTGATTATGCATTTTTAAAACAAAAAAAAACAATTATTTCTTGCAGTGAAATGTATGTAAACTTTAACACATATGATTTAGAGTTGTTATTTCCTTATCATTATATTTTTTTAAGATTCTGAATTCAAGTTTTAAGTAATAATGTTGTTGTGTGCGAGACTTACCGCAGGTGAAGCTCTCCAGCGATTGTCGGCGGATACCCTCCGTACGGGCGGCGGGGGAGGAGATGCGCAAGCGTCTATTGTTCTGTGGAAAAAACAGATTAGGTTATAATTTGCTTATTGTACTAGCAAGTTATTTTACACGGGTTTTCGAGCCAAAACATGTGTAAATGTATCCTCCGACTGCACAGCATGATTTTCTTCTTGTTTACGTCTTTCTAGTTCGCTTTTTAAGCAGTCGGGTTTTTTGTTATTTTATTTATTTTTTTATTTACAACTTTTCAGTTATTTTTTTTTAGAATTAGGTACATTTAAACATATAAGTATTTTATATTTTTGTGATCACCTCTTAAAACCCTTCATTTTGATACCCCACAGTAAGGATTTGGAAGAAAAAAATAATTGGGTCCCTACAATATGGCGCCCAAAAGCCGCCATTTTTCTATTTTATAATTTTAATGTAGGCAGTGACACTCGCAGGGTTAAGACGAATCGCGTAAGAAAAATCAAAATCAGCCAACGCGTTTACTCTCTAGAACGCCATATAGGAACAAACATACATACATACTTACATAGACTGATAAACACATTGCCCTCCTTCGGCAGTCGGTTAAAAAGCAGGACATGTCTCACTCTTTTTGCAAATATCCACAAATTCATGAGACGCGCGCGCGTATTTATTTTAAGTTTATTGTATTGTTGCGTAGTCTAAAGAAAATTACTTTTAACCTAATCACCAAAGACAATCCTCTATTATGTGTAAAATGTGTCAAGAGCAACGATCAGAAAATTCAATTGAAAGTCGACATTTGAAAGAAAATCTTATTTTTTTGTTAAAAAGTTTTCATTTATCACTTTTCAGTATTAGTAGGTACCTCCAATTACCATCAAACTTATTTATAGCCAAAGTACATCTCATGTCGATTCCAATAAGCCCAAACACGACGAGGATACATTGTTTTATTTCGGAGTTCCAGTGCCTACCTTCCGGCTTCATCATCAGATCAGTTCGATTGTACCATTTTCATAAGTACCATTTATTTATAAGTATTTGCTTTATCATAGTCGGTTAACTATTCAAGATATCTTATACCCGTGACATACTTAGCATTATGGAGTCCCAATGGCCATCTGCGGTCTTCTTCACCAGTTCCACTTCACCAAATTATACTTTCGGAGTGCAAATGATTGCATTTTTGATGAAAATCGCTAAGCCGCAATAAACCCGACTGCTTAAAAAGCCAACTAAGAAGACGTAAACAAGAAGAAAATCATGCTGTGCAGTCGGAGGATACATATGCGCATGTATGCCTATAATATTTGAGGCGTTCCTTCGATTTCTCCAGGATCCCATCATCAGATCCTGACCTGATGACTATGGGAACACCTGGGAAGTATGCCCGTTCAAACAAAATATGATTTCTTACTAAAACGGTCCAGACGTCTTTGAGTAATCGGGAAACATATATATAAAAAAAAACCGACGAATTGAGAACCTCCTCCTTTTGTCGAAGTCGGTTAAAAACTATACGGCAGGAACTAGTGTTTACCTTCTTCTAGGATAAGGCGAGTGGTTGCACATGTCGGTTTCTAAGCTTGTAGGCTGCGAACTGCTTCCGCCAGCGTTTGCGTTGTTACTCGTCGCCCACCATGCTCTGAAAAGAAATAGGTATTAGGTACATAGTGGTAAATATAGCTTCTAAGACTCTAGCATAAGGTTCAAATTTTACTCAAGCTTTTGATGAGTTAGAAAATGTTCGGCATTGCAAAGGATCAACTCTGTTACATCGAACTCTGTTACTCCTTACGGTTTTTCTAATGAGGATCAAGAATAGGGATCATTGTATTATTTTCTTGTCCCAAGTTAGTTGGATTCGGCGCATCAAGTTTTCTACTTCCATTCTTTAGAACAGGGATAAAATTCAAATTCAAATATATTTATTGCTCAACACAGTACATATTCAAACATTTCCAGATGTCAAGTGAATGCGCAGTCCACTGTGTTGCACCAATTTAGGCATGCAAAATTATCATTAAAATTACACATGCTCATAAATTCAAATTAATACCTTACAAAATCCCATAAATTAATACCCTATAGAATGTCATAAATTCAAATTAATACTTTAAACAATGTCATAATGTCAAAATAATACCCTATTAAATGTCATAAATTTAAGTTAATACGTTATACAATGTCATAAATTCAAAACTATTAAGTTATACAATGTCATAAATTCAAAACTAATAAGTTATAAAATTTCATAAAAACAAAACTAAAAAGTTATCAAAACTTGATATCTCCTATACTCTATTTGAAATAACGTTAGAAATTTTTACAACCCCTTTTTACAGTCCGTTCAAGCGATTTTGAGTTCTATCCCGTAAATATAAGGATGGCATAAAAAGCACAAAACCGATTACCAAAACTAACTGTTTAATACAGCTGCCATTTGTCATATCACCAACGCAATAGAAGTCAAAATCGGTTGAACGGGCTGTATAATGGGATTATTTAAATGTTTAGATGTTATCTCAAATGGTGAATAAATACTAAAAACCGGCTAAGTGCGAGTCGGACTCGCGCACGAAGGGTTCCGTACCATTGTCGCACAATAAATCATGTTTGTTGTATGGGAAACCCACTTAAATATTTATAGCTGCAATAGAAATACATCATCTGTAAAAATTTCAGCTGTCTAGCTATCACGGTTCATGAGATACGGCCTGGAGACAGACAGACGGACCGTGGAGTAATAGGGTCCCGTTTTTACCCTTTGGGTACGGAACCTTAAAAAAACTGCAATCTTAAATTAAATCGCACCTCGCCGGCGTCGGCGTAACCTGCTCCATCCAATGCTGGGAACTCGTAACAAAGTTCCTCACAGGCTGCGGAGTGACCGGCGTCGGAGTCTCCACGCCATTGCTGGGCGGAGTCGTCGGCTGAGCCAGTGACGTCATCGAGCCCGCTGTCGACGCTCCCGACTGACCGAAGATGGAGAGCGACGCGTACCAAGCTTCCACCGAGATGGAGCTACGCGCGGCTTTTACTACGAATGGATGTTCTAGGAGTTTCGCGTATTTTGGGCGTTGTCTGTAGTTTTTTGTTAGGCTGGAATAGATAGATTTATATAACTTTTTGATTACTGCTAAAAAGTTATGAGGTAAGAATGACAAATAGTTTTACAAAGTTTGCAGTATTAAATAATGACCACAAAGACTTTGGAAGGTTTGCCAAAATTCTTGACTGTCAAGGTTATAGAATGAACTTGTGAAACTTCTTTTACAACGCACACTGTTCCGTTGTTGTTGAATTTGGTAATTTATCTATGTTTGCAATATTTGTAAGTATGTGAGAACCATGTTCCTATTTATCAAGTGAAGGAATTTACTTGTTAGTGCTTGTAATACTTTATCCCTCTTACTAATAAACACGGAATAAAGTTATACCAGGTATAACAAAGGTATACCCATACATTTTCATAGGTTTATACCTGGTATAACTTTATTCTGCGTTTATTTGTTAGAGGGTATACCTATACGTAGTTTAGTAGTGCTGGGTGCATCGTCCTCACGTATATGAATTTATGTATGTATGTAACAGTTGAAAACACTTTTTTTTAAAAGAGTAGGTATGGTGTTTCTTGTCCGTTCTACTCCATAAAACAAGCAACTTTTCCGAATGGACGGTAGAATCAATTCACCGTTCCACATTCAAAAGTGCCGCTTAATGGCCTAGGTGAAATAAATAATTTTTGTCTTTGAAACATATCTCTATTTTTTACCCGACTGCCGAAGGAGGGTAATGTGTTTATCAGTCTATGTATGTATGTATGTATGTATGTTTGTTCCTATGTGGCGTTCCAGAGACCAAACGCGTTGGCCGATTTTGATGATTCATACGTCAATCGATGCGTCTTAACCCTGCGAGTGTCATAGGCTACATTAAAATTGGATAATAGAAAAATGGCGGATTTGGGTGCCATATTGTGGGGTCCAAAATTTTTTTTCCTTCCAAATCCATCGTGTGGGGTATCCAAATAAAGGGCTTTAAGAGGTGATTTCAAAAATATATAACACTTATATGTTTAAATTATCTAATTCGAAAAAAAACGAACTAAAAAGTTATAAATAAAAAAACTTAATTCAAAAAATCAAAAAACCCGATTGCTTCAAAAGCGAACTAAAAAGTCGTAAACAAGGAAAAAATAATGCTGTGCAGGAGGAGGATACATCTGGTTTTGGTCAGCCAGCACGCGCGTATGTATCCTCCGACTGCACAGCATGATTTTTTCCTTGTTTACGACTTTTTAGTTCGCTTTTGAAGCAGTCGGGTTTTTTGATTTTTTGAATTAAGTTTTTTAGTATCGTTTTTTGCCATGAAGTACCACTTCACAAAATCACTGCAGGCGGACAGATATGTAAAATATTTCTGGGAGTAACTTACCACTGGGACACAAATAATTTAAACTCAGGCGTGAAGTCAGTCGTGTCTGGAAGCTGCGGCGGATCGTCCGCTATTACCTGTCAACAAAACACAAATATAACGGCTCTTTCCAAACACACGATACTTCGTGCACAGATAATATAATCCAGCATACAGATGCCTCATCCCATACAAAGAAACCGTGCCGACGTAACTAGCGTTTTCCTTTGATTATACTGATTATTTTTCTAAGAACATCGATCGCGTTCGGTCCCTTGCCACGGATATAGATGGTGTTAGCAGCGACTTGCAAAAAAAAGTATTCACGAACCGAGTAAACACCCTTTTAGGGTTTACTCGGTTCGTGAATTTTTTTTTTTTAGTACAGCGACGATCGTTTTATAAATATATTTTTTCACATTTTTACGGTTTCATTGTACCAAAATGTGTTCCAAAACAAATTAAAAAAATTGAGTGGATGCCTCAGAAATTTAAAACCTATTGGAATCAATTTTAAATGATCCATTCAAATAATCTTCGTAATGTGAATTAAGAGATTTCCTTAATGTTGTGCTTAGGAGAGCGAATTAAACAAGAACGTACATTTTTTATGATCGTCTCTAGAAAATCTTAATATTTCACAAAACTCAATAATAAATCGAAGCTTATCACGGCGGCACCTAGTGCAATTTATTTGAACCAAATATTCATTTTTCGTGTTGGGTGCCAATGCTTCGTGTAAGCTCGATGCTGAAATCGACTCTTTCCATTTCATCGTTATTTTTAGAAGCAACTGCAAGCTGCAGCGACTGCATTTCAGCAGCTTTCTCCCTCGCATAACACGATCGAACGCAAAATCGAAGTCCATTCTCTATACCAAACCTTTATTCAAGGAAATAAGGTCTAAAATCGCTCGCAACTCACCCTAGTCAGCACCTCAAAGTCGTTCTGGCAGTCTCTGTAGGGGAACACGCCGGTGGCCAGCTCGACCAGCGAGATACCCAGAGACCAAACGTCCGCGCGAATATCGTAGTCCGGCCGCGTCGGGTCCGGCGGGTCTATCCGCTCCGGCTGTAAGGAAAAATCAGATTAATAAGAATCAAGATATGAATGCTTAGAACATGCTGGTCCTGCTCCATAGGCAATCTTCAGTGTAGACAAAATCAAACTGGCAAATTTATATTATATTCATAATTATAGTAATGCTTTTTTAGGATTCCGTACCCAAAGAGTAAAAACGGGACCCTATTAATAAGACTTCGCGGTCCGTCTGTCTGTCCGTCTGTATCTCATGAACCGTGATAGCTAGGCAGTTGAAAATTTCACAGATGATGTATTTCTGTTGCAGCTATAACAACAAATACTATAAACAGAACAAAATAAATATTTAAGTGGGGGTCCCATACAACAAACGTATTTTTTTTGCGATAATGGTACGGAACCCATCCTGCACCAGTCCGACTCGCACTTAGGCGGTTTTCTTCTCTTTTTTGTTTAAGAAATTGACTCGCAAACTGTTCCGTTGCTGTTGAATTAGGTTATTTACCTGTTTGCAATATTTGTAAGTATGTGAGAACACACATTTCCCTGTTAGTGCTTTTAATACTTTATCCATCTTACTAGTAAACACGGAATAAAGTTATACCAGGTATAATAAAGGAATAACCATACATTTTCATAGGTTTATACTTGGTATAACTTTATTCTGTGTTTATTAGTAAGAGGGTATATCTGTACGTAGTATCGTAGTATTAGTCTGTGTACATCGTCCTCACGTATACGAATTAATGTATGTATGTAAATGTTGTAAAAAAACTTTTTTTTAAAGAGTAGAGTTTCATGTACGTTCTTCTCCATAACAAGCTACTTTTCCAAATGGAAGGTAGAATCAATTATTATTACTTTTAAAATGTTGAAGTTCAAAAGTGTCGCTCGATGGCCGAATTGTAATGTTTAAAGGGCATGATTAATGAAGCTCTGCAGACAATCAGTCATTCATTGGGTAGTCATCACACCGAGGCTGCAAGGTCGCTGATGCTTCTAATGGTTTTATGATAATCAGTGGACGACCGACCAAGCAGCCTTGCGAGGCCGTTTCGAACGGATACGCCTCAAGCAACACGAGGGACTTTAGTTTTCGCGTTCGACTAAAGCCCTCGGGGATGATTAAAGAGTTAAAGACGACACGATTGGCGCACTGGTTGTGCACGGAACGTATATTTGTATGGCCTACAGATAGTTGTTCCATATTTGGGTGTCTGTGTATACGAGTTGTAATTTTTGTAAACGCACCCACGATACTGGAGAAATCACGGAACAGAAAAAACAGTGGAAATGCAAAGTAGGCGTGGCACGCGTGTCACTAATAGGCGCTTCCACGCAAACTTGATTCCAGTCGTGTTCTAACATCGCGTCGAGTTGCTAGTCTCGCGACAAATTTATATTGCCGTTACTATGCCGTTTCGTTCCATTTTGGAGTGCAAAAATGATAGTAGGAGAAAGAAACTTAAAAATGGAGGTGTTTCGTATCATCGTTTAGAATGATTTTATTTGTTTTCTAATAAAATATTAGTAAATTTCAATTTACTAATAATTTAATAGAATGTTAGTTAAAATCAACCTTACACGATTAACATATAGTTTATTTTGGATTGAACGTTTTCACTATTTCGTTCTCGAAAGTTCTTCGCTACTCAATTAGGGATGTAGTCGTGTCGGGTATTGATTTTGTAGATAGATATCGATAAAAGAAAATAGGAACCTATATTTTCTTTTATATTAGGTGGATTAAATATTTCCAAAATAATTGGAAATATGTTGTATTGCATACATAATTATTATTGCAATGATTATACCGGCTGCTTACCTACCATATCTACTCTACTACCTACCCACTAGGGTAGGCGAACAGTAATTAATTTTTATACATATATTATTTTATTTTTAAATAATACTACGTCATTCAGCCTACAGTTTTACTGATCTACAAAATAGTTTATTTTTTTCGAATTAAGATATCGGGTATCTATCGATATCGATAATGTAATTAAAAATGCAATGTTACTTCCTTGATTGAGTAGCAGTTGATATCGATCTATCACACGAATGTCAACCTTACGTTTAACGAAATAAAGTTTATAATTGCAACCACTGAGAATACCGCCATCTATGGGTGGGTAGCGGCATTTACTTGGCAATCGAATCTAGTTTGACTTTAGATTACAAAACGTCGTAAATACTTTCTACACTCACGCAAAATAAATCCTATTTAAATAGTATGAAGATGGTTTTCCAGATGTAGGATCTCTGACTTATGCTAGTTTTAACTAAAATTATAACGACAAATCAAACGATCGGCTTATTTGTAGTGCATTATATGATTATCAGTTTATATGTGTGAGTTTGGCGACAACGGTTCCCATAGTAATTTTGCTGCATTGCACTTCCACTGTTTTTTTCTGTTCCGTGGCAGAAATTCTAAGTGATGATTGAAAGATAAGGAAATAATAATAATATGCATTACTGGTGGTCCTATTATAGTGGCTGTCTACACTCGTGACCTTTGAAATGCAAGCGCAACACACTACAACGGTTGGGCCATTTCGCTATGAATTTATTTATTTATTGGCCTATCTACAGTTGTTACACTAATAATACAAGCTTAGTACACAAAATGATGGTGGTGCAATTTTAGTGGATATGTTATAATTACCGCCATATACGCGGCGCAGCCAGCGCTCCTAGTCTTGGCCTTGGAGTCCACCAGGCGGCCGCTGATGCCGAAATCGCACAGCTTCACGTTCCCGCGCTCGTCCAGCAGGATGTTGCTGGGTTTGACGTCACGGTGGATGACGCCGTGCGTGTCTTTTAGGTACGATAGCGCGTTTACTGTCTGTGGAACAAACGGTTGAGGTTAAGTTTTTCTCTCAGTATAATTAATACATGCAAGAGGTCACAAGACACCACCAGTCTTATCCGTCCGTTTTCGTGTGATATACAGACTAATTGAGTTGACAGTATTAGTAAAATTGATAATGTTAGAAGACTATAAACACTCAGTACAGTAGATCAAACTCCATGATAATTTTTGAGACCACGTACACTTTCTTCATAAGACTATTATCAAGATCACTCACCGCTACGGTCAGCTTACCCTGTATAGCCTCAGGGATGGGAAGGGCACCACCAGCCTTTCCAGAAGCTTGTCGAAGAAGGACGCCATCAGGTCCATGCAGATCCACACATAGCCGCCCAGAAACCACTCAGTAGCAAGACAATATTTACCGCGACGGTCTCCTTCCGCAGTGTAGCCTCAGGAATGGCCGCACTCAGTCTCTTCAGCAGCTTGTCGAAGCAGGACGCCATCAGGTCCATGCAGATCCACACGTCGGCGTCGGTGACGAAGCACACCAGACACCACACAGTAACAAGACAATACTTACTGCGACAGTCACCTTCCCCAGTATAGCCTCAGGAATGGGCGCCCCCAGCCTCTTCAGCAGCTTGTCGAAGCAGGACGCCATCAGCTCCATGCAGATCCACACGTCGGCGTCGGTGACGAAGCAGCCCAGACAGCGGACGATGTAGGGACAGTCGTGGGAGCGCACCACCACGTCCAAGTCCATTAGGATGCGTTTGGTTTCCTCTGAGTTGCCGGAGCGACGCATTTGCTGTTGATAGAGAGGGAAGCAATTCAATGAGAAGTGTGAATATGGAATGACATGTCCTCAGAAATAGAATAACAGGATCATAAGATTTACAATTAAACAACTTAGAAGATTTATTTATTGCAACATACCTAGAAGTGTTTTAGAAAGTTGCACCAATTTATACTAATATTATAAAGAGGAAAGATTTGTATTTTTGTATGTAACAAATAAATTTAAAAACTACTGGACCAATATCAAAAATTCTTTCGGCATTCGGAAGCTACACTATCCCCGGGTGACATAGGCTACTTTTTATCCCTGTATTCCCACGGAAACGGTAACTACGCGGGTGAAACTGCGAAGCGTCCGCTAGTTACAAATAAAACAAATTATTATAAAAACAGAACACCCGTTTTTATATTATATAGCCTATGTCACTCCTACAATTGAGACGAATCCAAGGACACCACATAATCCGACAAGCCGTATGGACACCCCATACGGCTTGACGGATTATGAGATATGAAGAGCGTGTGCTATAGAAATGGACATACATACATACACTCGAAAATCATTATCCTCCCGCAGTCGGGTTAAAAAACAAGCACTTTTTCAGTTTTGTGAAAATGATAAAATAATGATTAAACATGCAATATTATAAAAAAGGGAACATTCAAGTGGCAGCTTTGTTGCTTCAGTTCTAGTTCTCAGATAAACTAATAAGAAGTGACGAAGACCGGGTGTTTTAGGAGATAATTTTATGAAACGATTTTTGTTGAATTTTTACAGTTGAAAAGCGCTGCTTCTCAGCAGTATTTCGATAAATCATTTATATTTTAGGCCCAGAATAAAGAAATATTACTAACTTTAACAGCAATGACGGTGCTGGATGGCCTGTGCATCATCTTGACGACATGACCACAGGTGCCGCTACCGAGCTCGCCCAGCTGTTGTAACTCGTCCACATGGGATCTGTACTCCACACCATCGACGTTCAACTTGCCGCTAACCTGTGTACGCAAAATATAAGGGATGACTATCCTCGCCAGGCTTAAGTATTATCAGGCACTCACCAGGAGCTGGCTGTCTATAGATTCTGGGTAGTGTTATCTGTTACCAAGGAAGCAATATGAAAAGGTATTCAATTTACATTTTCGACCATTTTAACTTTATACCTATCAAAGTCTGCAAAAATCGTCTTTAGTGTCTTAGTAAAAATACTTACAGTTGTATTGATAAAGATTCTATTAATGAAAATTTAGCTTACCTTGTAAACCTCTCGCATTCTGTATTCAGTCTCAGTAGCTTGTGGTGATCTTGGTGGGAATGCTGGTATTTCTCTGCTTGAGAACATTGGTGCTGAAACAAAAATATTGTTATGTTTAACAAACTCTAACCCATTAGAACTTTTAATATCACCATATGTGTGGCAGTCTGTCCTATTTATAGGCAATTATAAACAATCAAGAAACATTCAAAAACAAATAAAATAAGGTTTTTATATTCTATTGTCATTAGTATGTAAGGATCGTAGCAGGTGGCGTACTGTAGTTTCTGCCTACCCCCATGGGAAAAAGGCAAGGAAAAAGTTTATGTATGTATGTATTGTCACAAGAAAGAATTGTGTGTGCAAAAGGAGAATGCCAATTTTATAAGGGACCCATGAATAAATGGTTATATCTTGATGAATTTGGTTGTATATTGTAGAAAAACACGTTATATTCGTAATTCGAAAATATTTTTTATTAATTTTTCGGGGTTCACGAGATATAATGATGTTTCTGTTCTTGAAATGAACCCTTATTACAATGCAATAAGGTGCATACAAATGTCCAAGTGAAGGAAGCTGATCTGTTGTTGTCTGTACATATAATGTAAAGAACATGGATGAATAAAAACACAAAATATAAATCCTATTTTTGGATACTATTGAGATCGCAGACACAATACCTCAAAATGGGCCTATTTATTGTGTATATATGTGGGTTAAATTTAACTTTCAAGCTTTGATTACACATAGATACTGGGACAGGTTAAAGTTTGTAGGAAAAACATAATCGGTTTTGGATATGCAACATCAAAATGTGTACGTAAGTAAAATAGACCTTATACCTAAGTTAACTTATCCAATTATAAATATATTGAAAAAGTTGAACCGATATTGGATTTGGCACATGCTATGACAAATAGAATAACAGACAGAAAGTGAGAGTAAAACCAATGATACATAATATTTTGGCAAAGATAGAATCAACACATCATATTCAACAATGTATGTGATTGCTCGAGGCTGTTGAAAGATAACTCAAAGGCGTTTCACACTGGTCTTACTGTAAATGATTAACTTAAAAAGTATCAGACATTTATTATCATATAGGTATTTACAAGGCAGACATGAATGGAAACGCCGGGAGGGGATGCCCTAGAAAGACATGCATGGACCTTATAGGTGATGTTCAGAAAGGCCAGGTGCGCAGTACTCATAACTGGAGTGTGTATGAATGTAAGTGAAGCAAAAGATGTATGTAAGGATCATAGTAGGTGGCGTTCTGCAGTTTCTGCCTACCCCCATGGAAGTTTATGTATGTATGTATGTATTAACCTATCCTATTAAAACTATAAATGAGAAGGGCAGGTGAATGATGGTTATAAATGTGTATATCTGGATGTTTGGTAATCAATCATTCATAGAATTAAGCCTAAATGGCTGTACAGGGAAAACAGGTATAGTATGGTTTGGATTGGACATAGGATACATTTTATCCTATAGTGCATTCTCATGAGATAGAGATGTCTATCATTGGCTTAAACTAGAGTAGTTGGCTAAAATGGCTGTGAAATAGTAAATCTCATATGAAAACAGCAGCATTTCGTGCCTTGCACATCGGAAAGCAAACATCAGGCCGGACCAGAAGTTTGGCGAGAACTATAATATGTGACAACAAGTGAGAGGAGGTTCCTATGTGAAGGAAAAAGCCATCATGCTCAAAAAATAAATTTTTTAAATAAATGGACCATGGAATCATCTTGTAATAACTATTGGACATCTATGACCGTTACAATTTAATAACTTTTAATACTCACTATGTTACTACTACCATAAGATATAAAATTAATGGCAGGAAGTTTAAATCCTGGTTTTGATAGATAGATATGCATCATCGGTTGCCTCGGCCATAAAATATGAATAGGTACACAGATTATTATTTTTCTTTTTTCATCTTTTATAATGTCTAATTGGGAAACTTTAATAATAGCAGTGGTGTCTCATCCGGTACAAAGAAACCATTTCAACATTCTATACTGTTTATATTTTGTACATCGACTGCTTTCAGTTCCGTTCCGTTCCATGGATATAGATGGTGATCTATCGATCGCCATGGCACAGAACCATACGCGATCTATTTACAATAAATAATAGGTAAAATCGGATAATAAACACTAGTTACGTCAGCATGGTTTCTTTGTATGGGATGAAGCTTCTGTTTGCTAGTATTATATTATCTGTGATAACAGTTATATACATGTTTTAATAAATAAATAGTAAATAAACAAACTAGGTATTAGATTTACTGAATAAAAATTAAAGATGTAGCCTATCTGGTTTATATTATTACTATTATTTCTATTAAACATGTAAATGAGATACCATATCTGCTGATTATCTAGATTTGGCTCATTATTATAACCAATTAATTAGTGCCAAAACATTATATAAACCTATTGGCTAGCATTATGATCAGTTTGGAATCCACTTATCCTTATTGGTGTTCCAAGTTCATGGTCATTTAAAAACACATCTAAGGAGCAAAATACTGACAAGAGGTTAGTGATATTTTAATAGAAATTAGGTGTTAAAAGTTTAGTCCAACTTAGTTTACTTTATCAATTATTTCTAGGTCTAATTCAGGTAATACTTCTACAAATATTCTCAAACAATAATTCTTACTTCCAGAAGAAGAGCTAAGGTTTTACATCACAATTATTTGTTGCATACTTATGACATAGAGCCATCATACACACAACAATAAACATTGATTCCAAAAGATATCTATGATGTACATAGATATCTTTTGGAATATCTACCTAATACCGAATACCTTTTGGTCGTTAAAACAAAAACAGAAAAACAATGTATGGTTTCATGTCTGTCTCTGCAACGACCACCCACCAATCACTCAATGCCAATTTATGCAAATAATTTGTACACAATGTGCAGCTCAGGCGGCAGGGAAGCTGCCTGTATGCATTATAACACATTAATTTGTCACTGAACACAGCATAACCTTAGGGCATATTGATAACAGTGGCTTACTTTTATAGAAAAATCTTTGGTACAACTTCATAGTTCTAAGCACAAAAAAGCATTACATATTTATTTGTCGCTTAGATAATGAACTTGAAAAGCAAAATAACAAACAAATATAACAGCACAGCATTAAATAAGTCACCAAATCGTAAAGATAAAGTGGTATGGGAATGGTTAAAAATGACGAATATATCGAGTCCACAAAGTGAACTTGCCCTGAATAGCGATATCTTCAAGATACTTACGGGGCCTGGGCCTGGTCCTGCCGCTCCCCGGCCTGGGAGCCCCAATTCCACCTGGGGTGCTGAAACCACCTTCTCTTCGAATACGCATTTCATTTTCGAATCGTTCCTGTAAACCTTTCAGTTTCCCCTCAATCGAACTATTTGACATTATAGCAACTAAAATGGTCCACTGATAACATTTAAGTACTTATAACAAAACAAATATACTAAATTTTATTTACACAAAATTACAATGAAAAGCGCAGCAGTCCAAGGATTTCCTTCAATTTCCTTAGCCAACCATTTCCATTCGTTCATTTTTAATCTTTATTCACATTTTGCCATTCGTTCATACGGTCAAAACATTCTTTTTATAGCCCAACTAAATAAAAATGCTTTAATTTTAATCGTCTATCTCTCTTGCACTTGCAAAAAATCTTAAGCTGAACGTTGAGCAGCACTCCTTATCTAGCGCCTAGATTTTGTTAGGTTTGAATTTAAGCTGTCAAAAATGTAACGTTCAGAAAATATCAAATTAAAAATTCCTACAAGATTCCCAGATTTTAGCAATTATTACAAAAAATATTAGGGTTGTTGGTTGTGATTAGGGTTGGTTCATATTAGCAATTTCGTGCTCAGTAATATTTTAGTTTCTGCATTGGGAAGGGAAGAGTTCCTTTCAACATTGTTTTATTTTCTAGTAATTCCTGAACGTTCACTCATTCATTCATTATTTCATTCACTGATACTCAAAAGACAGAGATTTAAGTCAAGAAAAATATTATAAAATACGAAATTCATTTCGCCGAATTTCGCGTTTCTCGTCTTTTTGCCTTACTTTCCGAAAAAGAGAAAATTTTAGGAATCCCTAAGAAATAGTGACCTTCCAAAATTTAATATCGTAAGATATTTACAATCTAATGGATAGGAAAATACAGTGTTTGATTTAATACGCAAGCGTAATGAAGGAAGTGAAAAAGTGTCAGAAACTTGTTTCCTTTTAATGAAATGACGTGAAAATACTATTTCATAAACATTTTAGTGCGAAATGTGTTTGTTATTGTGGGTTTGATTGTGAACAATCATGATGCAATCAACGTCGGAAGGATGTATGAACATCGCCGAGCTAGCGAATCAGCTGAGGCGAGAGAAGATATTTATCAACTCAGAGAGGCAGCTGTTGCAGAGACTTAATGAGGAGGTGGAGAAGCGGGCTCTGGATCTGCTGCAGGTGGCCTGGATCTGCTCTCAGCAGCGCCAGAATCTTACCAACCTAATCACATCAAGATGTGAAGCTGATTCTATAGCATTTTGTCAGAGAGCCAGTCTCATTGAAAGAGCAGTTTTTGTAGATGCCTTCAAAGTCTTGAAGTACAAGGTAAGTTCATTCTCAAAGTTATAATTTATTTCAAAAGCATTTACTTGCATTACTTGACATAATACATTGCATGACCTTTACTTTCTGTAAACATGTAGGTGTATAATGCCAAAACTGAAACTGAACTTACTAGACCAGAATCTATAGTAGTATAAGGCTCAGACAAGTTAATTAGCAAAGTAATTACTTTGTGGAGTGTTTTTAACAGTATTACAAAACAATATGACCTACATGTCCACCCACTTTTTACAACTATCTTTGTTTGTTGAGTTATTACTTTAAAATCCTTGTAATTTGTTTCATAACATATTTGCATGCCTTTTTACGATTTAATCAGATATAGACTAGACTAAAGCTTTGCAATTACTACAAACTGTTCATCACATGATTATGAAGTCAAAACTTTATTATATATTAGTTAAAACGATATTCAAGGTACCGGTGTAAGATGTGGTTGCCTGTAATGGGGTGCGCATTGTAGGAAAATTATATTTTGTATGAATTTTTTGTATTTTGTATAAGATGATATTGTATTGTGGCACTTGTTGTCCAAATGCAATTGTTATAGCCAATCGTCATTATAAATATAAATATTTGCCCTTAGGTCCTTGTTACAGCTGTTTTACATTCTGTTGTTAATGTTGTTATACCCGGTTTGTCATTTTAAGTGAAATTGCTATATAATCGCTTCATTTCTGCAGCCTATCCTGGATCCATGTATTTTTCTAGGATCACAAGAAGTATTCTATCAGTAAAATAATGTTTCTAATTAGATCAAGACGTCCAGCACAAATATAAATAAAAACATAATTTGGGCGCACGGTTGGCGCAGTGGTTGAGCGATTGACTGCTGCGCTGCGTGTCGCGGGTTCGATTCCCGCACGGAACAATTATTTGTATGACCTACAGATAGGTAGTTGTTCCGGCTCTGGGTGTTGTGTATGTGAGTTTATGTTTGTAAACGCACCCACGATACAGGAAGAAATTCCTAGTGTGGGGCAAAGTTTTTTTTAAAAAAAGAAAAGAAAAAAGAAAAAATAGTTTTACCTCTTTGAAATTTTAAATTATTTATTGTTAAACATTATTTTAATTAATGGCAATGTTTTAACTATACTTGACAAAATGTTGTCTCATTCTAACTAAATTAAATAAGTAACTGTTAAAATTTTTACATAATTTAAATAGTTACCAAGGTCAGTTCTGGAATACCAAGCGGAGCGCAACTGCACTGCCTACCTTTTTGTGTATCATTTCATCGTTCTTTTAAGGGTTCCATACCCAAAGGGTAGAAACGGGACCCTAGTACTAAGACTCCGCGGTTTGTCTGTCTCTCTGTCTGTCTGTCCGTCGGTCCGTCACCAGGCTGTATCTCATGAACCGTGATAGCTGGATGGTTGAAATTTTTACAGATGATGTATTTCTGTTGCCGCTTTAACAACAAATACTAAAAACAGAATAATATAAATATTTAAGTGGGGCTCCCATACAACAAACATAGTATTTTTGCCTTTTTTTGCAATAATGGTACCCCTTCGTGCGCGGGTCCCACTCGCACTTGGCCGGTTTTTTTTAATTTATGTATTCAAAATTATCAAACAAAATACAGCAAGAGTTTGTGATCAAACATTCTGTCTAAGAGCCTGTTCACAACTAAGTTGAGGTTGCTTAGATGCTTACAGTTAACTCGATGCAGTTTTATAAAATTTACATAAAAATGCAAAAAATGCAATATGTATTGTTATAATGAATGCAGTTTTGTAAAATTTACATCAAAAATGCAATAGGTATTTTTACAATGGATGCACTTTTGTAAAATTTACATCAAAAATTTATTTTGGTTGAATGATCATTTTACCCAAACATACCCAAAATCTACTCTTGTATTAGCCCAAAATTTTAGAACTAGGTGCTTCGTTTAGGATTCTAATTAGAAAACAAACACATAAATTATTACTAATTATTTTATTCTGCTATCAGCAGTTCACCTTTAATTAAATACCTAATTGATTTGGCAGTGTTAATAATACTATAAATTATTTTTATTAGCTTGTCGTCTAATAAAACAAATCTTTTAAAGATTGCATATCTAATTCACTTAAAAATCTTATTAAAATATGCCAAACAGCTGTGATGAGTAAAGAATGACCTAAATACATATATGATTTACTTGCTTCATCTAATATTATACTCAAGTTACTCATTCAATTTTTATCGGGAAATGTTCACAAGGATAAGCAAACATGTGTACATAACATATTTACACCTATCTTACCTGAACCATATTTTTATTCTTACCTACCTACCCACTAAATCAAACTCTTAAATACTCTGACGGAAAATGCACAGCTTGAATTACTGAGTTTAACTGTTTAATTGTGTGAAATTTTGCACTAGAGTTCCATATAAACAATCAGGATGTTTGAAAAATTTGTCATATCAGACTGATTTGTGCAACTCCACATCTAAGCGGATATTGCGAATATTAGAAGATGAGAATAAAAAAAACCGGCCAAGTGCGATGTGGACTCGCGCACCGAGGGTTCCGTACCATTATCGCAAAAAACGGCAAAAAAATCTTGTTTGTTGTATGGGAGCCCCACTTAAATATTTATTTTATTATTTTTTAGTATTTGTTGTTATAGCGGCAACAGAAATACATCTTCTGTGAAAATTTCAACTGTCTAGCTAAAACAGTTCATGAGATACAGCCTGGTTACAGACAGACCGTGGCGTCTTAGTAATAGGGTCCCGTTTTTACCCTTTGGGTACGGAACCCTAAAAAGATAAAAGTTGTTTATTATAAATAAAAAAAATCGGACATGTGCGAGTCCGGGTTCCGTGCCATTATCTCAAAAAACGGCAAAAAAAACACGTTTGTTGTATGGAACCCTCACTGGTGACAGACGGACAGACAGACAGACAGACGGATCGAAGTCTTAGTAATAGGGTCCCGTTTTTACCCTTTGGGTACGGAACCCTAAAAATCACGATTTGCATTTTGTCAAGGATATCCTATACGGCACAAAGCTTGTATCATCACAATTTTTAATCCCATTGAACCAATTATAGTAAAGATATCTACAGGAAAGAGAACACAATAATACATCAATAATCAATATAACAATTGTAGTTACCATATCAAACAATTAACAAACAATTTGCCTATCAGAGTCCAGTGAAAGTGGTTCAGGAAACAGACAATGACATTCATGTGGGTGTACTTATCTCATTGTAATAATAACTTGTTGCCCCCAAGTCACACATAGCGAACGTAAAACAATAGTGTTCATTACCATGTAGGTGGTGGAAGTACCAGCCTTTGTCTGTGTTCACATTATGACAAGTTGACGTAGTAACCGCGCTGGTGAATGGGTACGAGTTGGTACGACCGTAGAGTTAAGAAGGTGTAGAAGGGAACTCATGCTGATATTATACACACGAATTTACAATGTCTAGATGCCGGACCGCGGTCCCGCAGGTTATACGTATCTTGTAAGAGTAAAACGATAGCGATTTTTGCGCAATAATTGCTCTTCAATACAGAAGTTTTAGAGTTTTTAGAAATTAGTTTAGTTGACAAACAGCGAGCGATTAGCGAACGATTGTGTAGGACTTACCATACGCACACTGTAGGTAATTCGGACTTTGATGACATAAAGCGTCTGATCGTGTGATGATTGCTTATTGCGGTTTCTTATGTAGGTAATATGCCTGCCTGCCGGTCTAGACCGGCGATTTATTTTGTGTAGACCATAAGTAAACAGTATAATACAATTTACTTGTGTTGCTTGAGTACATAATTTATACCGCGCTTTGTCTACTTGTTAGGGTTATAGTCGTGGTTTGTAGAACGCTTATTGCCCATGTTAAGGCGGTTCCCCGAGCAAAACGCCGCGCAAGCCGTTTTTTATGCTGTTTTTAGGAGCTATCTACTCGTTATTTAAAAAGAAATATCAATTAATAAAAATACATTAAAATTCTGCATAATATTGATTCTAAAATGGTAGATTTAGTTTTTTTTTAAATGTTGTATATATTTCACTAATCTCCTTCGAAAAAAACATAAAAATGAGAAATAATTATTGATATTATGCATCTCCTCGTAAAGTGTTCATTAATTATTTTTTGTACTAAGACTAATGGATAGAACATTTAATAACGAACATTTTTGTAGTTTTTTTTTTTTCAAAAGGCCCACATTCGATTTTATAAAGATTTTATTCTAAAATCTGGGCGTATTCACTACTGTAATTCATGCGCCACCAGTGCCGCTAGACCAATAGGAATGCTCGAATCTCATGCCGATTTTTTGGTCAGGGTATCGTCTTAAGCGCGCTACCCACGGCGCGTGATATCATAAGACGCGTGATGACGGCGGATTTGTTCGAATTACGCCTGCACGCACGAAGTGCGAACGGTATATTTCATATTGACACACCACCACAGATTACTAAATAGTTACTACGTAAACACCACTACACTTCGTCTCACGGTGCGTAGCTGCGTCTGTTGGCGTAACACGATTTGTGATATATAACCCGTGTAGCTAAAGCTTACCTTTAGCTGCTTTTCGATAATATTGATAACATTGTTTTGGCTTGTTGGAATTCAGTTAGTACCTACACCTATCGTAATAGAATAGTGAGGTCCTCAATGTAGGCTTCCTTAGGAGGAGCGGTAGCTGCTTATTTCAGTAGTCGGCGGCATCGGCGTCCGCTCATCGATGGTACAAGAGTTACGCTTCTATCGGTTTTATTACTCTATGGTACGACGCGACGTAGGTACCTACGGAAATTGTAGAGGATAATGTGATGTACAGGAAATTAGGTGAATTGGTTTACAATGAAATTGCTTTTTGACCGATAAATCCATTGCGGTGAGGAAGGATTCATCATGCAAAATTTATAGACAATTACATTTATGTCATCACATCATCAGCCTATTAATGTTCCCACTGCTGGGACACAGGCGTCCTCTCTGTGAGAGGGAATGGGCCGTAATCCACCACGAGGGCCCAGTTTGGGTTGGTGGATGACACATGTCTTCGAATTTTTGGTACTAGGACATGCCGGTTTCCTCACGATGTTTTCCTTCACCGTATTGAGAGCAGTAGTGATGAAGTAATAATTTACACAAAGTAAAGCGCCTGCCTGGGCTTGAACCCATGACCTACAACTTGTAAGTCGCGGCCGATACCACTGGGCCACCACTGCTCTTTTATGTGATTGCCTTAAAATAAGGAAAACTAAAGACAGTGAAAACCAAACCACTTTCCTGTAAAATCCTGTTTACTTACTCGTATAGGTACTAAATAATATTTATTCTAATGGTTTACAACTAATTCGATGTTACCCTCATTATTAGTCATTTTGATGAGCGTAAAATCTCTGAACCTACACACAAACTCAATCCTGTTTCCTATGGGGGTAGGCAGAAATATAGAATGCTACTTGCAACGAGACTTCATCTGTTCAAAATCAGGTCTGCTTCGCTGGCCGTTCTACACTGGGTAATTCGGAAATATGTACATACTCATCAATACAATCATCATTTAAATCAGTTTTTTTCACGGAACATTATCAATACGATTTCCCTGGCAAAAATATATTACTGTAGCTCGATTGAAAGGGCGATAGTTCCGTGGTCCGCCCCCAATGACGTGGGACGAACGGAATTACGTCATCTGCGATACACGCCTATCAGACTCAATGAAAAATACGTCCAGTGACTGCGGAAATGCTAACGATATGCAATGTGTTTTACGCAGTCTATTAGTTTTTCTGTTAAAGCCCCTTAATTTGTGCTAGAAATTATCTCAGTGGATGATGGAACTGTCGATCTCTCATTTGCTAGTCTTTAAGACTTTTAATTAGGCGCACGGTTGGCGCAGTGGTTGAGCGATTGACTGCTGTGCTGCGTGTCGCGGATTCGATTCCCGCACGGAACAAATATTTGTATGACCTACAGATAGTTTTTCCGGCTCTGGGTGTTGTGTATGTGAGTTTATATGTTTGTAAACGCACCCACGATCCAGGAAGAAATTCCTAGTGTGGGGCAAAGTTTAAAAAATAACAAAAAAAAAAATATCCCTTTTTGTAGCATAGCTAGATTATAGCATTTAAGTAATAGAAGCATAGCACAACCAGTAATAAAGTTTCCACTGCTGGGACACAGGCCTCCTATAAAAGGCCTAGTGCAGGTTAAGTGGTGCAGGAGCGGTGTCACATGAATCAATGTGTTTTTGTAGGGTTCCGTACCGAAAGGGTAAAAACGGGACCCTATTACTAAGACTCCGCGGTCCGTCTGTCACCAGGCTTTATCTCATGAACCGCGATAGTTAGACAATTAAAATTTTCACAGATGATGTATTTCTGTTGCCGCTATAACAACAAATAATAAAAACAGAATAAAATAAATATTTAGGTGGGGCTCCCATACAACAAACGTGTTTTTTTGGCGTTTTTTACGATAATGGTCCGGAACCCTTTGTGTGCTGCGAGCTGGCTGAAATCCACCACGCAGGCCTAGTGCAGGTTTGGTGGTGCAGGGGCATTTTCAAATGAATCAATGTGTATAGTTTTTCTCGACTATGTTGGAGTCGGTTTCCAGTCTAACCGGATCCATCTGACCACCAGTCATCGGAAAACACAGTCTCATTTAATGGCATGATGAGAGTTTGGAGCAAGTGAACGAGTTTGTATATTTGGGAAGTATGGTCACAAGGGATGGAAAGATTGAAGAGGATGTGGAAAGGAGAGTGAATGCAGGGAATAAAGTGAATACTGCAACATGCGGTTGTGACCAGCCATTCGATGTCTCATTAATAATAATGTCTCAGGAGGCTCGATTAGCCGTTCACAACAGCGCGCTGTTGCCTACATATATGTATGGAAGTGAAGGTTGGGTATGGCTAAAAATACATGAAAGTAGGATTCATACTGTAGAAATGCGTTCCTTGCGAAGTATGTGTGTTGCAACTTTGATTTAGGAATGATGTAATAAGACAATGTTGTGGTTTAAAAGAAGTTGTTGTGACTAAAATTGGAAAGAGTATGCTACCTTGGTTTGGTCATGTAGAGAGGATGAATGAAAGGCGACTAACGAAAAGTATCGTGAATGGAAACAGCCGGCAGGGGGACGCCCTAAAAAGACATACATAGACCTTATTGGTTCTTCAGAAAGGCCAGGTGCGCAGTACTCATAACCTGGCGTTCGTGTCGGCGTCGGCACCAAAGGTTTATCGTGCTTTCCGAGGGTCAGAACCTCAGTATATAATACGCTTGCACGCTATAGACTGCACTAGTATGCAAGCGAGAGAACATGATAAGCTGCGTCATTTTTAACCCCCGCCGGAAAAAGAGGGGTGTTAAAGTTTCACGTGTGTTGCTGTGTATCTGTGTGTCTGTCTGTGGCATCATAGCGCCTAAACGGATGAACCGATTTTGATTTAGTTTTTTGTAGGTATTTGAAAGGTAATTTTGTCGAGAGTGTTCTTAGCTATGTTTGAATAAAATCGGTTCAGCCGTTCAAAAGTTATGGGCGTTTTACTGTTTGAATCGGGGTGTTTTCGCTAGATAAATTTGTTGGGGGTTTGTATATTTTTGAAATTTTACTTGTTTCTTATTTTACTTTTTCGTTTCTTTAATGAACCGGGATATAATGGATGGTTACCCATCCCTGAACCGACGTCGGTTAGTGCTACTTTACCTTAAAGATCGTCTATTATTATTTAGCCAGGTATTCCTCATGTGATGAAGAAAATAATGGTAACTGAGTTTCCTTACACAGATCATAAGCCTGGGTAAATAAATAGTTCACGCCGGCATTTGTATCAACCGCAAGTTTGATCATGCATGGAGTATCGTTCATATTTCTGGGATGGATCTGCCAAATACCAGCTTGATGCACTAGAGTCGATCGAAATGCGAGCCAAGAAGTTCATCGGCAATGAGGCACTGGTCAAGTCAAAGCTCCAGAGCCTTGAGCATCGTCACCGAGTTGCCAGCTTGTCGGTTTTTTATCGGATACTTTTCGGAGGGTCTGCGATGTAATTGCACGATCTAATTATAATTCCACCTAGCCCGTTTCATCATCGGTCTACCAGACGTAAGACGATGCGCCATCGATACATGGTGAGCATCCCACCCATACGCACAAAACGTTATCAACATTGACACAAAAAAAAGCGAACTAAAATGACGTAAACAAGAAAAAAATCATGCTGTGCATTAGGAGGATACATCTGGTATTGGTCAGCCAGCTCGCGAATATGTATCCTCCGACTGCACAGCATGATTTTTTCTTGTTTACGTCTTTTTAGTTCGCTTTTTAAGCATTCGGGATTTATGATTTTTTGAATTAATTTTTTTATTTAACTCTTTTAAGTTATTTTTTTTTTCGAATTATGTACATTTAAACATATAAGTGTTATATATTTTTAAATCGCCTTTTAAAACCCTTGATTTTGATACCCCACACGACGGGATTGGAAGAAAAATAATAATTAGGCCCCCACAATATTGCGCCCAAAAGCCGCCATTTTTCTATTTTCCAATTTTAATGTCGCCAATGACACTCACATGGTTAAGACGAATCGATTGACGTTCGAATCATCAAAATCGGCCAACGCGTTTGGTCTCTGGAACGCCGCATATAGGAACAAACATACATCATACTTACATACATACATAGACTGATAAACACATTACCCTCCTTCGGCAGTCGGGTAAATAGCTACTGCGCAGGGTCTTGCAGCCCAACATCAAAGATACAAAGATCCACTGTGTCTGCTATATAATAGTTTATCAATAACTCAGTTTATTTATCCGTTTCTGTCTGTTC
Organism: Orthosia gothica; assembly: GCA_949775005.1. Taxonomy (NCBI): domain Eukaryota; kingdom Metazoa; phylum Arthropoda; class Insecta; order Lepidoptera; family Noctuidae; genus Orthosia; species Orthosia gothica. The sequence goes on along the minus strand of OX459048.1, from coordinate 3,229,949 downwards.
ACGCGTGGCGGCAACAGACAGTCTTTTGATGTTGTTGATCTAATCCAGCTCATTACAGGAACAAAATAATGATGTGTTTGTTACCTATCATACGCTTATCTCTCTTCGATTATAAGTTAAATTATTTATTGGTTTTTGATGGCATTTGTAACTGATAGATGGTGGAAATGTTATTATAATAAATTTAATTGATCAAGTAGTCAGGGGCTTAGAATTTTGCAAAAAGTATGAAAGAAAGAAAAATATTTATTTGTGACCCGCATAGGAGACACGAGAAATAAGCATAAAATTAAACAATACTAAAAAATAAAAACCCCGTGCGAGACCAAAAAGGCTCCTATCTCAGCATGTGCAGCGATATCCAAAAAGAAATAACGCTGCGCTGATATTCTGATAGAGCGAGCTCACTGTTGATGCCACGGACACACTTACTGAAATGGATAATAATTATATAATAAAAATAATAAAATATAAATAACAAACAAAATAGAATAAACACAGAAGGTAGGTCAAACTATGTATAATTATGTGTAAGTATAATACAAATAAAAATGCTGCTTTGAATGCTGGTTTTATCATCATAGTTCAGCCGAAGGACGTTCACTACTGGACAAGCGCCTTTCTCCAGCCTCACCACGTTTACAGCCGGTCTATTCTGAAAATCTCGCTGCGTAAACGTCAGTGAAGTGAGCCTGAAGAGAGGAGTCATTTTTCATCTGATTCTTGGGATTCGCTGCTTACTGATATAGCACTACTGGTACTGGTCTTGTTCACATTCCTGAATCCTACGACTCGAAACCTACCAGGTCGTCAGATGCAGTCGCAAACATCCGACTGAATATCCTAAGTAAAAAGTCATAATTCGAGGTTTGGCTCTTGCCTATTTCCTCCACCAATAATGGACCAATTTACAAAATATTCCATAAATTGAAAAATAAAGTTATATACTGTGCACGTATGTTTGCTTTTTGATGATACATTATCTTTAGAAGCACTAGAACCCTCATGAGATGCTCAAAATTGCGATGTCAACAGACGCCTAGTGTACAATATTGACAATTAATAAATGAAAAAAAGAAAACATAGAAGCACAAAATATATCTTTTTGGGTCGTGGGGCTTTCGGGACCGGGACCGCGGTCCCAGATTCCACTTTCAGATACAATATTATTTTTAAGTAGTAGTTTGGGACCAGAAATAAAATAAACAACGTTATGTCTTGGGAAAGTACGGTCAACCAAAAATATATAAACTATTTTTATAAAACAATAAAATATTTATTTTATTTAAAAAATGGTAGGCTTCTAGAAGTAAATCTAAAAATAAGATACTCATTACGAAATATAATATATATAAATATTAACAACACAATATATATAAATATTTATATATGTATATCTTTTCACCAGCATCATCTGCTGGACATAGGCAGTTCCGTGCGTCCCGCATCCAGTGGATTCCCGCAACCTTCGGTCATCGGTCCACCTTGTGTAAGAACTTCTAACGCAACGTCTTCCGGTTCGCGGTCACCACTCCAGAACTTTTCTGCCCCAACGGCCATCCGTTCGGCGAGCAATGTGCCCTGCCCACTGCTATTTAAGTTTGACAATTCTTCGGGCTATGTCGGTAACCCTGATTCTCTTGCGGATCTCTACATTTCTGATTAGATCACGCAAGGATATTCCGAGCATAGCCCTCCTATTGACTGTAAGCTTTCAGATGAGGCCCATTGTGAGCGACCACGTCTTAGAGCTATAGATCAAAACTAGCACCACACACTGGTCATAGACTTTCGTCTTGAGACACTGTTAAGTTGGACGAGAAGATATCGCGCAACTTTCCGAACGCTGCCCAGCCGAGTCAGATTCGATAGTTGACCCTACCCTACTGGATCGTTTGTCCCAGGTAGACTTAGTCATCCACAACTTCATGTGTAGTCTCCAATCTTGATAGAAGTGGGTGTAACATGGGCATTCAACATCACCTTGATTTTGTCCATGTTCATTTTAAGACCCAATCTTTCGGAAGCTCTACTGAGGTCATCAAGCACTGTACTGAGATCCTGCATGGTGTCAGCCCTGACCACTATTTCGTCGGCAAACAGAAGGTGCGTGATGTTCTCACCATTGACGTTGATGCCTAGCCCTCACCAGTCCAGAACCTTGAAGAAATCCTCCAGAGCAGCAGGGAACAGTTTCGACGATATGACGTCTCCCTATCTCACATCACGCTGCAGAAGGATAGGTTCTGAGGTCTAATCCTGCAAACGAAACGAACTGACGGGTACACTTCGATGTACCCGTAGTCGATTCGGCACCGTTGCGTTGGAGAGACTGCAGTACAGCCCAAGTCTCGATCGAATCGAAGGCTTTCTCGATGTCTACAAACGCTAAATAGAGAGGCAGGTTATACTTTTCGGTCTTCTGTATAATCTGCCGCAGCGTATGGCGTATGTGTCGTATACGGTGTTTAAGCCTTTACGGCATTTGACTTGTTCGGGAGGCTGGAAATCGTCAAACCTGCGTGTGAGACGATTCGTGATGACTCTTGAAAACAGCTTGTAGACATGGCTAAGAAGGGCGATGGACCTATAGTTCTTCAATAGGGCATTGACATCCTTCTTGAAAAAGAGTACCACCACACCCCTGCACCATGCCAGTGGCGTTTCCCCTCGAGTATGACGGAATCAAACAGTTTCTGAAGGGCCTTAAGTACTGGTTTTCTACTCGCCTTCAATAACTTGGCCGTAATTCCTTCATCACCCTGCGCCTTGTTGTTCTTAAGCTGTTTAAGAGCCATCCTGCAGCACTTTGTGATGATGTGATGTGTGGGCAAGTATCTCTCTCCCACACATCTACGTCCGCGAATATCATATTCTACATACTCACCTCATACATACATCTCTCTCTTCTCTTATACATGATTGATATATTTTTATTTTACTTTATAGCTACAACTGTCCTATTATAAGTGCAATTGTGATATTCATGCAATTGTTGATTAAAATATTATATCATCTTTTTTGTTAACTGTACTTTAACTTGTTTTTTCTTGTGGTCCTAAAATACTACTCAAAAATAATATTGTATCTGAAAGGGGAATCTGGGACCGCGGTCCCGGTCCCGAAAGCCCCACGACCCATCTTTTTTACTCCATTTATGGCATATCCTTTAAATTTGACCAATACTGGAGGAGGAAATAGACTAGAGACAAACCTCTAATTATGACTTTTTATTAGGAAATTCAGTCGGAGCTCTCTGCTCTCTTAAGGGGTCTACCTATGCCTCGCCTTCCGGAAGGACAAAAAACAAAAGATATTTATGTGAATTGGGCCACCAAGCGGGGTTTTGAATGTCACAATGTAAATTTAAATGGAATAAAAGTTGATTCTACCGTGCATTCGGAAAGTAGCTAGTTATGGAGAAGAATGCACAAGAAACTCCAAAAAAAACTCAAGGCGCCCAACACTCCAAAAAAAACTGGCCAAGTGTGAGTCGGACTCGCGCACCGAGGGTTCCGTACATACTTCAGCTTAAAGGTATTAGACCTGAGTATTTGATATGAATTTCAATTTAATACCTCTACGCGTTCATGAGGAAAGGGGTAGTAAGTTTAAAATTATTTTTATAATACAACAAAAAAAAAACGGTTTTCGCAATTATTCCTTTATCTGTGCTATAAGACGTTGCTTCGTACCAAATTTCAAGTTTCTGAGTTCACGGGAAGTACCCTGTAGGTATTGATTCCCTTGCGAGTGTAGAAAATTTGCGGCATAAAATTTTAGCTTGATACCTCCACGCGTTCCTGAGAAAACGGGTCTTGACAGACAGACGGACGGACAACAAAGTGATCCTATATGGGTTCCGTTTTTTGCCCTTCGAGGTACGGAACCCTAAAGGGTCATCCCTTTACACACTTAACAATTCAAAAGTACCTGAATAGGTAAATGTCATCGATTTGTGACTAAGCTTCAATGCGGACAATGCATCGTTTAAATCATGGTATAATAACATACTCCGTATACTTCGCCTGGTATTCTCTTCCCAGGATGGCCAAAGCCTACGTCACGATAAGTGTTACCATTGATTGTCCTTTTTAGAAAATTTAGGTACTTTCTCATATAGTTAATGAAAATAAAATAAATTATTAACTAGATTAACTATTTCGTAACTCATGTGATTCATCTATTTATTGTTAAATTTATTTGTATATTGAATTATTAGTTCACAATTGCTTTGTTAAGATAAAAATGCATTTTGCTCGGGTAATTCAATCACACACAGTGGCAACATATCGAATTGACAAGTGTCATACTGACAACTAGCCATTTCATCGCTATTGTCGTGTCACTCACACCTATAGCGTTGTTTCGCTCGGTGAGAAAAATACTGTGGCTCCCAAACATTTGTGATGAACCCGTGAACTTTGAAAGATACACAAGAAAAATTGTTAATTGTTTCGTAAACTGTAAAAACAGCAGTATAAAAGGCGGTGTAATATATTTTTTTCTTTTCCCAATGAAGAGACGCTATCATATGCGTGGCTTCAATATTGTAACTAACTTCACCTAAAATAACTGGTATATGCCTTTCATTAATTTATTATTTAATTTATATACGCTTTCCATAATTTAAGGCATAGTTGTGTCAATACGTCGTTCCGTCGTTCTATTCTATTCTATTCTTAACCTAACCTTATTATTTTTGACTTATTTTAGTCAAGTCAAGTTTTGTGAGTTTTCGTTCCGAAATAAATAAAAATACTAAAATGCAATCAATTAAAAGAAAGCAAAGTAAATAAGTACAAAAAGTATCAAATATGACGATTTATTAAGAATTATAAAACATTTGTACTTATTGTATTATTTTTATCTTTTTCCCCACTAAAAAAGTTTGAGAGCCGCAACGCAACTGATGACGTAGTCTTAGGCCAATCACGTGACCCAGCTGTCACGGGAGGAGAATACCATGTCTTGTTCTACCATGGTTTAAATCAAGTAAATCGCCACCATTGCGAATATTTAAAGGAAAATGCACGAATACAATAGAACTTGAAAAGTTACTGATAGTTTCCTCAGTAATTCGTCATATTGTTAACCAACTTGCCAAAAAGGAGGAGGTTCTATGAGCGACAGTATTTTTTTTATGTAGTTGTGTAGTTCACTAATTACTGTCAATTATGGACCGATTTTGAGAATATTTTATTGTTTCAAAGCGTATACTCTCGAGTGGGTCCCATCATTGTCACCAAGTCACGATCTGATGAGGAGATCTCATGGAAATCGAGGAAACTCCTCAAATTTTATAGATTTTATAATATGGCAAGCATTTGCATTCAGATAGTTATTTTTCGCTTAGTATTGTTCTGTTTTGGAAGTCAGTTTTTTTTTGTTAAAAAGTTTTTGTCGTCAGTCATCAATCATGATTAATTGATTTTAATGGAATTCTGCATCTTATAATAATCCATAATGCTGAATGTGCACATGTTTAAGCTTTCGACGACTATATCTAAAAAAAGCGAAAACTGAACAAAGATGTGTGTGGTAAAGACGCGCCTTCCGCCGTCCACATAAAGGTCATTGTTGAGAAGTGGTTGGCAATGGTTATAAGCTCTTTGAGCGTTGGCAAAGTACTGATACAGATCTACCAGGAGATTTATGTATTGTAGCAGATAATATTGAGCTGATATTGATGGTAATGCTGCTGGTGTATAGTGGAATCTGTTCTCTATATATGCCTATGTTTGCAATATTTGTAAGTACATGAGAACCATGTTCCTATTTATCAAGTAAACGAATTTACATGTTAGTGCTTGTAATTCTCTCACACCTATATGTAGTATAGTAGTGCTGGGTACATCGTACTCACGTATATGAATTTATTAATGTGTGTACCAGTAACTGGGTAACACGACACCTTTTGGCAAGACTGGTGTCAGATCTCAGGCTTCTGACTACCCGTAACGACTGTCAAAGATCTTCAAATGACAGCCGGGACCAACGGCTTAGCGTGCTTTCCGAGGCACGGAGGTAACTCGGTATGTTGAAATGGTCACCCATCTACGGACCGACCTCGGCAAGCGTTGCTTAACCTTGACGATCGACCAGTGCAAAAAAAAATGATTCTATTTAGTCCGTCAGTGATATTATCAAATAAAGAAAAATTGGCAAAGATGAATCTCATCAAAGTTCAGGAGTGGGGGCTTACGTCACTTTGTTTTTGACAAAGACAAAAGATATTTATTTCAACTGGGCCACCAAGCGGCACTTTTGAATGTCACAATTTAAATTTAAATGGAATACAAGTTGATTCTACCGTGCATTCGGAAAGTAGCTAGTTATGGAGAAGAATGCACAAGAAACTCCATACTTTTTAAATTTACATGGAATAAAAGTTGATTCTACCGTGCATTCGGAAAGTAGCTTGTTATGGAGAAGAATGCACAAGAAACTCCATACTTACTCTTTTAAAAAAAAAATGATTCTACCGTGCATTCGGAAAGTAGCTTGTTATGGAGAAGAATGCACAAGAAACTCCATACTTACTCTTTTAAAAAAAAATGATTTTTACAATATTTAGGTACATGAGTACATACATTAAATAAATTCACATATGTGAGGACAATGCACCCAGAATAGCACTACACACTATACTATGTAAAGGTATAAAGTATTAAAAGTACTCACACATGTACTGTGCAGTTATACAATAGGTACTAGAAAAACATCAACATCCGAAGCAGTTGAGTTATGACCAATCCCAACTGACGGCGCCCGTTCACGAACATGACGCATGAATCGGCACCATCCAGCTCAACCATCATGAAGGGAACCGAATGATCCAACACACGCGCCACCATCAGAGAGACATTTGAGAGAGCATGACACACTCAACTGCCAGGGCACACACAAGTCAACGAACGACACATAGGTATAGCAAATGGTAGATTTACAGTTGGGTACATAGTACCCACACACGTGCTGTGCAGCTATACAATACTAAAAGAAATCGAGTCTATACAACACAAGCATAAACATATCATTTGTTTTTGCGCCCTAGTGGTTGTGGAGCAGGACTAGCATTGAGCCAAGCATTTTTATCAGTGATATAATCCCCCAACTTATAATATGCCTGCCTGCATAGTGTGCGTTTTATACAATTTTTAAATTTCGTCTCATTCAGTTCTAGAATATGGGGAGGAATTTTATTGTAACATTTCGTACAGTACCCCATGAAAGATGAGGCCACTTTTGCCAGTCTGAAACCTGGTTGAACTAATTGGTCCCTATTTCTAGTAATGTAATTATGTCTGTCTCCGTTTTTACTAAAAAGATGTAAATTCTTTCTCACGTACATGATGTTTTCATAAATATATTGACAAGGAACCGTCATGATGTTAATGTCCTTAAACAGTTCCCTTAGAGAATCACGGCGGCGAATATTGTAAATCGCTCTGATGGCTCGTTTTTGCAGAATAAAAATAGACTCAATGTCTGCAGCCCTTCCCCATAGTAAGATACCGTAAGACATTATACTATGAAAGTAACTAAAATAGACTAGCCTAGCGGTATCCACATCAGTAAATTGACGAATCTTTCTGACAGCATAAGCTGCCGAACTCAGCCGCCCCGCAAGTGATACTAAATGAGGACCCCATTGTAACCTTGAGTCTAGCGTGATCCCCAGGAAAACCGTTTTATCGACGAATTCGAGCTTCTCCTTGTTTAATATAATGTCACAATCAGTACTTTTGACATTTGGCAACGAAAATTTTACGCATTTGGTTTTTTTACCATTTAATACTAAATTATTGGCAGTGAACCAATCCTGAACCTGCCGTAGCGCGTTATTTACGTCGTCAACCTGACAAGTACGTCTATTTACTTTAAAAACTAAAGATGTGTCATCAGCAAATAACACCATATTTAGTTTGCCTTCGAATAAATGGGGTAAATCGTTTATGTATATTAAAAATAAGAAAGGACCTAAAATTGAGCCCTGGGGTACCCCCATTTTCACATTTAACCCCGACGAATTCACACCGTTTATTTGAACTAATTGTTGTCTATCACTCAAATAAGATTTAATCAAACTTAACGCTGATTGACCTAGCCCGTAATGCTCAAGTTTCAGAAGTAATGTTTCATGATTAACGCAATCAAACGCCTTCGACAGGTCGCAGAAGATACCTATGGCATCCTGCGACTCTTCCCACGCATTAAATATGTGTTTTAATAGGGTGACACCAGCGTCAGTTGTACAACGTCCTTTGGTGAAACCATACTGTTTATCATGTAAGATGTTATTCGTATTAAAATGAATGAGCATTTGATTTAGCATTATCTTCTCAAATACCTTGCTGAAAACCGGCAACACGGATACTGGTCTATAATTATTTGTGTCTTTACTGTCCCCGGATTTAAAAAGTGGTATAACCTTACTATATTTCATTAGATCCGGAAAGACTCCTTGATCTACACACAAATTAAAAATCAAAGCTAAGTACGGCGCTATAGTCTGAATAATGGAGGTACAAACTTTGATGGACATGCCCCATAGATCTTCGGTCAGTTTTACCTTTATTTGCTTAAAAGCCTTTATTACTGTTATTGGGTTTATATGTGAAAAGTGAAATTCATTGGGGCAGGCTGAAACGTTAGCGTGTAATAAACCAGAAGCGAGCGACGGCGAAGAATTTAAGGGTTCAGTAGTTTTAATTGGGATGCTGGTAAAGAAATTTACAAATTCTTGAGCAACTTCTTTGTTATCTCTAATAAGTCCACGTGTAGTCTCAAGCGTGTAATCAGTATTATTTCTTTTGTTCCTGTTTGTTTCATCGTTTATAATTTTCCAAACCGTCTTAATTTTATTTTCTGCGAATTTAACCTTATTGCTAATGTATATAGCCTTAGCTAGTTTACACGTATTTTTAAAAATTCTTGAGTAAGTAGCAACATATTTACTAAAAGTTTCAGTGTTAATATAAGGCTTAAGGCCATACAGCTCGTAAAGTCTTTCCCTACTTTTCCTGATTCCTTTTGTCGCCCAGTCACTGAATAAAAACTTAGGGCATATAGTTTTAGTTTTCTTCTTAAAAGTATTATTGAATTCTGTTTGAACAACTGAGAAAACATTCTTGTACAAAATATTACCATCATTCACTGTGAGGTCCTGATAACTTAACTTACCAATTAAAGTGCTGTTAAATTTATTTAATTTACCGGATGTTATTGGTCTGGATTGAATCTGCACTTGTTGTATTGGTATGCTGGACTCAAATGTTACCAGTAGCCCACTATGATCCGAAGGCAGACAATTCATAATGGCTTTGTTTAAGTATTCGCAGCAACAAAAAACATTATCAATACATGTAGCAGTAGTCACAGTTGTTCGGGTTGGTTCCTCAAACACATGCGACAAATTAAATGATTTGAAGAGATTTAATAGTCTACTACTATCTGAATTATTTTCTAAAATATTTATATTAAAGTCACCACAGATTATGACTAGTTTATTACCAGTTGCAAGTTTTGCCAGAACATCTTCCATCACTGACTCAAATATACAGTAGTTTTTATAATCGGGGGGTCTGTAAACGCACACTATAACATGCTTATCCAGCTCAACACAGGACAGTTCAACACTATGTTCAACTGATAGATCTACAATATCTTTACGAGGTTTTGATTTAATACCATTTTTGATTAATATAAGTGAACCTCCACGCAACATAACATTTCTGTTAAAACAGCTACCCACAGTATAATTTTCAAAATTAATAAGCATTGAATATTCCTTCAGCCAATGCTCAGTAAAACAAATAATTTCAAACATTGTCTTTTCTAAAAACAGTTCTATTTCCAATTGCTTTGCAGAAAAACCTTGAATATTTTGATGGAATAATTTCAAAGAATTCTGCTTAGCCCCTTTTTTTAAATTAACTATGTGAGAGCAAGAAGGTACCTTCTTGTTGGTGGATTTACTCCTAACTATTTCGTTATTGGTACCCTCCGTTGTCCTACAAACTAGTTTAAATTATAAATATTAATAGCAGAATTGCTAACGTTATTAATGTTATTGACCTGTAAATTAGTATTACTACTAATATCAACTACAGTACATGACTTCGACATACTATTTATGTCTGAGTTTAAAGTAAATGATAATAGCCTCGCTATTTGACGTCTTAACCTAAGAGGCAGATACACTGTATTGCCTGTCGACTTTAATTTATCAACAAAAATGTTGATGTCAAAAAAAACTAATTTGTCACTGTAATGGCTGACAAGGAAATGAACATGTTTATTCAACATATGAATATAATTATTTTGTCTACTAGTAGATTTTTCCAAATATGGAAAAGCACACAATATGATTTTATTGCAATTCAATTTTATCAACTCAGTTACACACTCAGTGATGTCATCTTTTTTTACATCCAAACTGTTACCTATAAAGACAGTTAAATTGGTATCTGATTTATATACACTCTTTGTTACAGATTTCATGATATGCTTGTAAGATGACCCAGGCATACAATAATTCAAAGTCAAATGATTCTGATTGCTATTTAATAATTTTCCTAAACCTCTTCCAACACCATCTGTAAACATAACCGAATGAGACCCATGATTACTATCACTAGATGCAAAGGAAGCAGTCTCAGGCTGGTCTACTTGAGACATTTCCTGTGAAATATCAGTTATGTCTTGGTCTTGGTCAAAGACACCGACCTGAGACACCCTCTCAGCCTGGGCCGGGCCCTCCGTTGCCTCAGGCTGGACAGCCTTCAGGTTTGAGACTATCTGACAATTACATTGACACATCACCAACTCATTTGCGGCCAGAATGTGTTCTTTAATTTGTAACTGGGAGCTAACATATTTATTGTAAAGGGAGCCCAGTTTGTCCTCAAGTACCTGAATATCATTTTGTAAACGCTGTGTGTCAATTTCATATATTTTTATGCTGTCTTCTAATTTTATCTGGTAATTGTTTAATTTATTAAGCAGGTCAACACGTTCTTTTCTGAGTGGAATGTTTTTTATGAAAAGTTTGTGTTGTTTCCTGTATTGGGTATAATTTCTAATTATTTTATTAAATTTCGCATACTTTTTCAGTTTTTTATGACTAACTTTATACCTATTTGTCTCATTTAATAAGGAATCTTCAGTCAGGTCAATAGTGGTTATGGAATGAGGTTTACTATTTGATTTTATTAGTTCACTATATAAATGGCATGTTTCCTGTACCTGAGTACATGACTGTTCTTTTTGCAAATTCTCAATTTGACAATTAGCATGAGCCAATTCATCTTCTAGGTCCCTAACTTTACCTAAAGCCTCCTCATACAAATCACTACAACTATGGAAACCATCCGTGACTACCCGCAGTTGGTCGCATTCATCAACAACATTTTGATATTGCTGACTCAGCACCACTAGCTCCCGCTTAAGGCTTGTGTTTTTAGAGATGACATTCTGCACTTCTACTTCACAATCATCTCTCTCCTGCAACATTGCCTGACATTGATGTTGCGATTCTTTCAGCTCTTTGAGTGCTGTTCTTAGTTTCAATTCCAAGTCCTGAGCAGTAGCCTTACGTGTCATCATAGGCATGGTTTCGGGATAGCTTACTGAAAATAGAATTAAAGAACAGGTGAGAACCCAATGAATAGATAAAAGACAGAAAAACTTGGAAATGGAGGGAAGTAACAAATACAAAAAAAAAATATAAAAAAAATAGGTAATAATAAAATGAAAAAAAAGTTAGTTTAATGCTGAAGCGAAATAAGGTAGGCTGCTGAATTGGCTTGAAAAGTTTTTTGCTTTTGATTGCCTTTCAGCATTACTTTTATTTAATGTGGGTAGCGTGCCCAAAATAAGAATGTATGATTTATTGCAGTTTAATAGTTTAACTATGCAATAATCATAAGCGTTTGGTAAAAGTAGAGGATAAGAATCAGTTAATAAAACTAATTAAATGGACCTAATGTTGATTTTGTTTCGTTTTCTACGCTGTCAACGAAACGATTTACAAACACTACAGAGTGCTAAATTAGCAAAATTGTTTCGTTAAAAACTAAGGGAGAGCGTATTACAAAGTTAATTAATATTGTGTGCTATAATTATAAAAACTTAAGTAAACAATACTCCCCGTGTAATGCCGTAGTTCGGTCGTCAGCTGTTCGATAGGTTACCGGTCGACATCCGGAGCAAAAACTCTTATTTAACTTGATAGTTCGCCAGGAAAACAATAATCCTAAGTATTTATGCCGTTTTATTATGTTTTTACTTGTAATTACACACTAATTTCACTTAAATAATAATTAAATCTAATTTTAAAATACGGAGAACAAATTTGACATGTCACTTCGCTCAGTGTTGCCAGTCTGCCAAAAAAAAGTGTGTGTGCTACACTTGATACTGACAAAGTGAGACATATATTTTTAGGTTATCTAACAGACGGACTAAATAGATATTTTTGTCAACTACCCTATTGTCATATAATTTTTAGTCCACTATCTCCAGTTGGTATTTTTGAAAAGTTTGCCCCTTTCTTATCAGAATAATTCAAATCCTTGGGCTATACTTATACTTAACACAATCACGTCTTTGATTTGGCTACATTATCGCGTTTATCGCAAATAACCTTTTAACCAAGCACTCGCCAACTCAGACCAAGTTCAACAACCCTTATTGCAACGTGCTAAATGGTAAGTAACCTACTTAACACAAACAATGCATGCACAATGCACATACGACTCTAAACAATCCCTTTCTTGACCTACGGCAACAGCCAACAGGAAGTAATAGCATTTTATTATGACGGTTACAAAGTTATGTTCTTAGGTGTATTTACTTACTGGGTCATTGGCATTGATGTTTTAAAAAGAGGAAGATACGTTACGCGCTAACATTGCTATCAGAAAACCCAGGCTCGGCGCACGACTACATGCACCGAAACTCACACATCTATGTTCAGTGTCATCACCAGTCCCAAACCTACAGTTACCGATAGACAAGGACAGAGATAGGAGAGGCCGCTGTAGTGCGAGCGAAATCGCGTTAGCCGCCGAATGTTGGCCGAACGTTTACTATTATGAATGAAATGACATTGCAATATGTGCGTATCGTGTCTCTCACGCATGTTTGTAATATCTATCTCGCTCTTACAAATATGGCGAAGCAAACATTAAATATTATTGTAATTTTCGACAAATTAACATTTTTGACTGTACTTACGAGTGTTAAGTGATCCCGTGTGACTTATTTTTCTTCCTGGTATTATTTAAGCACTGTTAGCTACACATGAAGTCATTTTGATGCGTATTTATTGCGCAAAAAACAAAAAATCACTGAAATTATTGAGCTGTGTTATCAACCATGTGCCGTGCGCCACTGAGTGCCCACTACGGGCAATCACTTAGGTTAGTAACACCAAGTGCTGTGGCCAGTGCCGTATCTACCTCTTTTTAATACATCAATGGTCATTGGTCCTGTTTCTGCAACAAGGCGCACAATCTTCTTATATATAAAATTCTCGTGTCACAGTGTTTGTCTGCAAACTCCTCCGAAACGGCTTAACCGATTCTTATGTAAATGTTTGTGCATATTTGGTAGGTCTGAGAATCGGTCGTAAACTAATTTTTAAACCCTTAGGTAGGGTAGGATATGTAGAGTAGGGTTAGCTAGGCTAGGGTAGAGTAGGTATAAAATTCTTAATATGTTTCTTTTTCAAAATATTAAGATTCGTCTTTTCGGTCTCAACTGATGATAGCGTCGCTCTTAACTGCTCTAGTTCGTTTTCAGTCCTTCAGCCGTTATTATATGTTAAACTGACTGACTTTTTTGTCTCTGGGAATAAAAGAGTAACAGTGAGGCTATTATTATTGTAAAAGGAAAAAGGAGGCCCATTCCCTCTCACAGAGTGGAGTATAGTGGTTTTATACAGAAATTCTTATTTGTAGATGTTTGGTTCGGAGAAAAGTTCGAAGGAAGGAAGGAACTTGTGGCTAAATAATAACAGCCGCACTGATCGATCATCAAGGTAAAACAACGCTTGACGAGGTCGGTCCGTGGACGGGTGCAGAGTGACCATTTCAACATAACTAGTTTCCTCCGTGCTTCGGAAAGCACGTTATGCCCATGTTCCCGGCTGTCATTTGAAGATCTTTGACAGTCGTTACGGGTACTCAGAAGCTTGAGATCTGACACCAGTCTTACCCAGTTGATGGGTTGTGGAGGTCGGATAGGCAGTCGCTCCATGTAAAACACTGGTACTCAGCTAAATCCGGTAAGACTGGAAGCCGACCCCAATATAGTTGGGAAAAGGCTAGGCAGATTGATTGGTTTGGGAAAAGTTCCAGATAGTATTTTATTACAATCATTCTGCTCCCTACTTGAAATGTTAAATTGCCGTTTATTCAGTAAAAAGATTAACAACTTTTCTGTGTAATGAGTCATATATGACTCACGTGATTATTTAACTAATGTGTCTGCTATGTGGACAGTGAACCTGTTAAACCTTTTGTTGATTGTTTCCTAGCAGTCTTCCCTGTGAAGAAATACACAAACCTCGTGAGTTTCTGTGTTCAAATTGCACTTAGTCTTCTTCGTCTTCTGGGTTCTTGTAATAGTTCAGTCTAACTTAAAACGTAAGAATATTCCTTGCCTTGTACTTGAACGTCGATCGAAACAAAGCGCAAAGGTTAAACGCTACTTCCTCCAGAGTGTCAATAATAATATTACCGTGGGGACAGCCTCGCGGGAAGGAGGGTATGGAGGGATCATCATAATTGGGGCATGCGCATGGCGCTGTGAGTCAGTGACCTACCGCCTTCACTTCGTTGTTGGCGTAGGTCAAGATAGACAACAGGGAACGCGTTTATAATGTTCTTCGTATTGCCAACAATGTAATTTGTAAATTAAGAGTCATTGTATTGTAATAAGGAACTATTTATCTTGCTGTGACTTACGAAGTAACTATTTAGTAAACTGTGCTATGACTAATAGAAAATCGCGTGCAACTATTATAATGCCTTGAAATATTGTATCAGAGACAAGCTGACCCGGCTAACGTTGTTTTGCCATGAAAGAAACAAACATTTTTTTAATACATTGTACTTTTATCCTACCTACCCTACCCTACCCTACCTACCTACCTACCTATCTGACCTACCCTACCATACCCTACCTACCTACCTAACCTACCAACCCTATCCAACCTACAATTTTTTTTTGTGTTTAAACCTGCCCTGTATTCTGGCTATCATAACAAAAAAAGAATTAATTAAATCGGTCCAGCCTTTTTTGAGTAGTTTTTGCGAGACTAACGAACAGCAATTGATTTGTATATATATAGATAAACATAACGTAAATGAGCGAATCCATGCAAAGGTGTTGGCATTTGGAATGCTAATATTTGAATACTAGTTAACCCGGCAAACTTTGTTTTGCCATTAAAACACCAAACATTTATCTACCTTACCTACCCTACTTACACTACCTACCCTACCCGACCCTACATTACCCTACCCTACACTACCCTACCCTACACTACCCTACCCTACCCTACACGACCCTACCCTACACTACTTTCCCTACCCTATCCTACACTACCCTACCCTACACTACACTACCCTACCCTACACTACCCGACACTACTCTACCCTACACTACCCTACCCTACCCTACCCTACGCTACACTACCCTACCCTACCCTACACGACCCTACCCTACACTACTTTCCCTACCCTATCCTACACTACCCTACCCTACACTACACTACACTACCCTACCCTACACTACCCGACACTACTCTACCCTACACTACCCTACCCTACCCTACCCTACGCTACACTACCCTACGCTACACCACCCTACCCTACACTGCCCTACCCTACCCTACCCTACACTACCCTACCATACACTACCCTACCCTACACTACCCTAAGCTACACTATCCCACCCTAAAAAAAAAAACAAAAAAATATTTGTAAAAACCATCTTTGAACTTCAACGAACATTTAAAAAAAAGAATTGTCCAAATTGGTCCAGGCGTTGTTGAGTTATGCGCTTACCAACACATTTTGCGATTTATTTTTATATTATAGATTGCTACTACAGAGATTCTAAATAGACTAGATAAGCTACTCGCCAAACTTCTAGGCCCCCCTGAAGTTGGTTTTCCTATGTGCAAGGTACGTAACAGTGCTGTTTTTACCCGGCTGCAAGGAATATTATATTCTTAATTAAATTTATAATTAATATTCTTTATTACCCCGAGCTCGTGGCTAAATAATAACAGCCGCACTGGTCGATCTTCAAGGTTAAGCAACGCTTGACGAGGTCGGTCCGTGGATGGGTGACCATTTCAACATACCGAGTTTCCTCCGTGCTTCGGAAAGCACGTTAAGCCGTTTGTTCCGGCTGTCATTTAAAGATCTTTGACAGTCGTTACGGGTAGTCAGAAGCCTGAGATCTGACACCAGTCTTGCCAAAGGGTATCGTGTTACCCAGTTACTGGGTTGTGGAGGTCAGATAGGCAGTCGTTCGATGTAAAACACTAGTACTCAGCTGAATCCGGTAAGACTGGAAGCCGACCCCAATATAATTGGAAAAAAGGGTAGGCAGATGATGATTCTTTATTACCTCGAATCTTCATCGTTAGATAGGTCTTGGCCTCCTTGGTGTTCTTAGATAAGTGCCGTTAAAAAAAATATCATGGCGGATTTTGGGCGCCTTATTGTAGGGGTTGCAATTTTTTTTCTTCGGAACCCGTCGAGTGGGGTATCTAAATGAAGGGTTTCTAGAGGTGATCACAAAAATATATATACCACACATATGTTTAAAAGTCATTCGAAAAAAAGTATATACCTAACTAAAAAGTTATAAATAAAAAAGTTTATAAAAATCAAAAAACTCTACTGCAAAGATGTAAACAAGGAGAAAATCATGCTGTGCAGTCGGAGGATATTTATAGTTTTGGTCGGCTGCACAAAATTATTTTCTGCTTATTTACATCTTTTTGTATAAAATTTACTACTGCACAGCAATTGTAGCTAACTTCAGGGCAGCCAAGAAGTTTGTCGAGAACTATACGTAGTGCTGTGCTAGTATTAGGTATATTATCGGTAGTAGTGCTATGTCTTGTCTATATAAATGTATAATATAATATATTATTTTAAAAAAAAACTTAATTCAAAAAATCAAAAAACCCGACTGCTTCAAAAGCGAACTAAAAAGTCGTAAACAAGGAAAAAAACATGCTGTGCAGTCGGAGGATACATATTCGCGGGCTGGCTGACTAAAATCTGGTGTATCCTCCGCCTGCACAGCATGATTTTTTCCTTGTTTGCGACTTTTTAGTTCGATTTTGAAGCAGTCGGGTTTTTTGAATTAAGTTTTTTTATTTATAACTTTTTAGTTATTTTTTTTCGAATTAGATACATTTAAACATATAAGTGTTATATATTTTTTAAATCACATTTTCATTCATTTACGCAAGATATCGTGTCGATATATTGTCGAAACGTGTCTACTACTTCCTACAAACAAACAATTTTACCTCTTTCTAACAGCATTCTTCTTGTTCAACAGGAAGCAACAGCGTTAGGCGAGCTTCTAGGATGGCTACGCGAGTCTCCACACCTGGTCGCCCTCTGCCTACTCCTAGGCGAAGACCACATCCCGCCCAGTGTACCATCAGCACTGGTCTCGGGGCTGTACGGCAGCTGTCGGTCTGCTTCAGACAGGACCAGGTTCCTGGCTGTCGTGAGGTCGCTGATCAAGCATCAGATGGCCGCATCTGCAGATCCAAGGAAGTAAGTATCATTCAGAACTGTAGATTTTTTTTAATAAACCAAGTTCGATGAACGAATTAATTAAAACAATTAAATGTGTCCGTAGCCTTTGCGCTGAAATTGGTCATGTTTTGTTTGAAGACAATGACTCAAATACGGGTAAAAAGTCGAAAACTTTCTGTACTTACCTAACAAACATGTCATTGATGAATCAATAATGCAATATTCACCAAAACAATACGTCAATTAAAAGGGTTTTCCTTTTACATCGTGGTTTTTTGTTTCTTTGTGTGCCAATATTTTCAAGCCTCAATCAATCGCCATGGAATTAGTTAGACACACGAATAATTTGTGACACATTCAAAAGCATCATCATCATCATCATCTGCCTAGCCTTTTCCCAACTATATTGGGGTCGACACATTCAAAAGCAAAATTTCTTTATTCAATTAGGCCATTAAGCGGCACTTTTGAACGTCAGTAAAAAATAAATTTAAAAGTAATAATAATTGATTCTACCATCCATTCGGAAATGTAGCTTGTTATGGAGAAGAACAGACAAGAAACTCCATACTTACTCTTTAAAAAAAAAAGTGTTTTACAAGTATTTGGTTACATTATTCTTGTAGGAAATATAAATATATGTGAGAACGATGCAAAAAACACGTGCACGTAAAAGCGTCTAGAGTAAAACAAACAATTAATTAAAATACAATAAATGTGTAATTAAAAACAGGCCTAGGCAGCTAAGTTATGACCAATCCCAACTGATGGTGCCTGTTTACGAACATGGCACATGGATCGGCACCACTCAGCTCAACCATCATGAAGGGAACCGAATGATCCAACACATGTGCCACTATCAGAGAGATCCATCATTATGTAAAACGTTGGTTTAGTTACAAACCAACTGTTATCTAACACTGAATATTTTAGGGGATACCCCAAAACCGGGCAAATACAGTCCCTAAATTAGATCATCTTTAGTTGGACGACTTCAATGACTTCCTTTATCATCTTCCTAAGGAATTGGAAATAAAAAGCGTAGAACCGGGAACGATGATGGAAAGAATCTTGAGTGGCCTTTTTCCAGCAGTGGGACAGTAGACGTAGTACAGGTAGTAGAGGTACAGCAGTAGTAGTACAGGCACGGGGTCTCAGCGCTAAGAAAGAAAATTTGGTTCAAATAAATCTCACTAGATGGCTCGATATGCACCGATCTGTTATTGAATGTGTGTTGAACATAAAAATTGTATGTTCTTGTTTAATAAACTCTCCCAAGCTCAAAATTATGCAATATTTAGCTCTTAATTCACATTTCAAAGATTATTTGAACGGATCATTTAAAATTGATGCCAATAGATGGCGCGGTTTTAAATTTCTGAGTCATTCCACACGATTGTTTAAATTTGCATTGTAACACATTTTGGTGCAAAGAAACTGTAAAAACATGCAATTAAATACTATAAAATAAACCTTAACTGTATTTAAAGCAAAAAATATTCACGAACCGAGTAAACCCTTTTACTTGCAAGTCGCTGCTAACACCATCTATTTATCGCTGTGGAACGGAAACAAACGCGATTGATGGACATAAAATAGGTTTACCTAATCAGACGAAAAACGCTAGTTACGTCAGCACGGTTTCTTTGTTGTTGATGAGGCATCTGTATGCTAGTATTATATATTATCTGTGGTACAGGCCAGCTATAATAATCTTAGTTTCGATGTCAAACTAATCTTCCATCCTTCCCCCAGGTTATTCCGCACAGGTAAGTGCGCGCTCTCCTCGCTGTACGCGGTCTACCGCGACGGTCACACGCCGGCGCGCCAGTTCCTGGTCGCCGCGCTTCAGAACCCAGTGATGGCTGTGCTGCATGAGGACGAGTTCTTCCTCGACATCGATCCTGATAAGGCTATGGAGAGGTAAGTGGTATTGTGGATGGGGTTTCTTCGGTTTTTAGGTTAAACCAATCCATCAATTAGAGATCGAAGTGTAATCGTTAACGTAATTACCCGACTGCCGAAGGAGGGTAATGAGTTGATCCGTCTATGTATGTATGTATGTTTGTTACTATGTGGCGTTCTAGAGAACAAACGCGTTGGCCGATTTTGATGATTCTTACGTCAATCGATTCGTCTTAACCTTGCGTGTGTCACTGGGTACGTTAAAATTGGAAAATGGAAATATGGCGGATTTTGGGCGAAATTTAATTTTTCTTCCAAACCTTTCTTGTGGGAAATCAAAATAAAGGTTTTCTACTTCGTAAAAAACTAACAAGCTGACTAACTAAAAAGTTATAAATAAAAAAAGTGAATTAGAAAAAAGGATACATCATCTGGTTTTGGTCAGGCAGCTCGCGAATATGTATCCTCCGACTGCACAGCATGATTTTCTTCTTGTTTACGTCTTTTTAGTTCGCTTCTTAAGCAGTCGGGTTTTTTGATATTTTGAATTATTTGTTTATAAGCCTAATTGACACGGAAGATATAAGCAATATGAACCTTATGAGAGAGACTGCCAAGACTAGTAAAAGCGCTACGGCTGCGCAGAGGTCCTGGTTTCGATTCCTATGTCTGGCAAAGCATTATTGGCGTAGCTAAAAGCAGATGATGTGGTGTTGGTATCTGTGGTGTTCACTAGTAACACTAGTTAGGGTTTGAGTTTTATAATAAAAACTTGCTGACCCTGCAAACTTTGTTTTGCCATAAAAACACCAAACATTTACCCTACCTACCCTAGCTACCCTACCTTTTTTTTTTGTTCCGGGGTGGAAAATCCTCATCGGATGACTGTCTGGATGATGTCTCTGACTAAAAACCACCCCGGTGTTCCATCTCACACCTACGCTGGGGGTCGCGGGAACAATGATACTTCCGCAACCCCCGGCTAGTACCGGCCTGCATCTGCGGGCCACGGTCTCGGGTTGGAGGGGGAGTGAGGTGTTTGACTCCCCCCGCGACGTCTAAGAGGGGCGCGCGTGGAAGTACGCGCCGCCAACTCGGGTCCTGATGTGTGGAGGGCGACGGATGTCCCCGAGTCCGTCGCCCCTGGACCCATTTAGGGGGGCTGGAAAATTGAGGTCGCCACTATCGTTTATATGGCATCATTTATAGTATAACATAAATGAATTTGATACTTGAAGTATTTTTAAAGCTTAATCAGACTGGGGAAAATCGTTAAATTAGATGGTAAACTTCTATATTTTTCTAACTTGTAAATAAAAAAGCCTAGGAGAGTAAAAACATCTTTATTATAGTAACTATTATTATCTAAATCATCCAACTCTATTTTTGGGCGGCCTTTTCTGTGCTTGGCTGGGGTAGTAAATTTGCCTTTGTTTTTATTCCCTTCTTTTATTATGCGACGTACAGTGCTTTCTGATTTTCCTGTTATCAAAATAAAACATTAATGTTTTATTGTATAAATTGTAGCATGACGTGCGTGACGATCAAAAAATGCAGTCGCTCTATACAAAGTCATTGTGTCAAAGTAATTTCCCTATGTAAACATAACCTGTAAAATTATACAAAATCCGTAAAAAACTTCGATGATGTGGTATATTTTGAAGACCTAACCGACTTTAACTGTAACTTAGATCATGAACTATGTATATTATATAAAATAAAGGTGAAAAAATACGTATCATATCAGCAACTCGTTTGTAAAGCTCATCCAACTCTGTTTGAAGTTTGCCGGCATTGTATTCCTCCAAACACCTCTTAAAAACATTGAAAATAACTTCCCTGGCACTACTTTTTACTGTCTTGCCCATTTTCAATAATAAATCACCGACTAATGCGTTTAATATCAACCAAAAATGTCATTAACTCACAATAGACTTTTTTGTTTTGGTGGTTCTACTGATGTTTGACATTTCTTTAGAGTTGCCAAGTAAAATTTAGTTCTGATTTATTTAATGTCTCTCTCTAACTCTTTTTGGCCAACCTATACCCTACCTATTCTACCTACCCTACCTACCCTACCTACCCTACCTACCCTACCTACCCTACCTACCCTACCTACCCTACCTACCCTACCTACCCTACCTACCCTACCTACCCTACCTACCCTACCTACCCTACCTACCCTACCTACCCTACCTACCCTACCTACCCTACCTACCCTACCTACCCTACCTACCCTACCTACCCTACCTACCCTACCTACCCTACCTACCCTACCTACCCTACCTACCCTACCTACCCTACCTACCCTACCTACCCTACCTACCCTACCTACCCTACCTACCCTACCTACCCTACCTACCCTACCTACCCTACCTACCCTACCTACCCTACCTACCCTACCTACCCTACCTACCCTACCTACCCTACCTACCCTACCTACCCTACCTACCCTACCTACCCTACCTACCCTACCTACCCTACCTACCCTACCTACCCTACCTACCCTACCTACCCTACCTACCCTACCTACCCTACCTACCCTACCTACCCTACCTACCCTACCCTACCCTACCCTACCCTACCTACCCTGAAATACCTGAATCTAAGGCGTTTGTAACCGACTTTAACTGTAACTTAGATCATGAACTATGTATATTATATAAAATAAAGGTGAAAAAATACGTATCATATCAGCAACTCGTTTGTAAAGCTCATCCAACTCTGTTTGAAGTTTGCCGGCATTGTATTCCTCCAAACACCTCTTAAAAACATTGAAAATAACTTCCCTGGCACTACTTTTTACTGTCTTGCCCATTTTCAATAATAAATCACCGACTAATGCGTTTAATATCAACCAAAAATGTCATTAACTCACAATAGACTTTTTTGTTTTGGTGGTTCTACTGATGTTTGACATTTCTTTAGAGTTGCCAAGTAAAATTTAGTTCTGATTTATTTAATGTCTCTCTCTAACTCTTTTTGGCCAACCTATACCCTACCTATTCTACCTACCCTACCTACCCTACCTACCCTACCTACCCTACCTACCCTACCTACCCTACCTACCCTACCTACCCTACCTACCCTACCTACCCTACCTACCCTACCTACCCTACCTACCCTACCTACCCTACCTACCCTACCTACCCTACCTACCCTACCTACCCTACCTACCCTACCTACCCTACCTACCCTACCTACCCTACCTACCCTACCTACCCTACCTACCCTACCTACCCTACCTACCCTACCTACCCTACCTACCCTACCTACCCTACCTACCCTACCTACCCTACCTACCCTACCTACCCTACCTACCCTACCTACCCTACCTACCCTACCTACCCTACCTACCCTACCTACCCTACCTACCCTACCTACCCTACCTACCCTACCTACCCTACCTACCCTACCTACCCTACCTACCCTACCTACCCTACCTACCCTACCTACCCTACCTACCCTACCTACCCTACCTACCCTACCCTACCCTACCCTACCCTACCTACCCTACCTACCAAACATATCAGCCAGACGAATATAAACTCTATGATTTAGAGTTAGAGCTGAAAACTGGTCAAATTGGTATAAAGTTCGATCTAATTTAAACTCTATCACCAAGTGTTAGTGTTAAAATTGGTTGCAGCTATAAAAAGGATATTGTTTTGAAAACCAACGATGCAAAAGGTGTGAAGTGTTATTATGTAAATATTTACGTAGTAGTGCGAGATCAGACGTGTTAATCACGGGACTTTTTAGTGTAAACTATTTTTATGATTACCTTGTCTCGTGCATCTTACCTGCAAGGAAATATTTTATAACAAAATAGATTTTACCTTATTATGACATCAAACTTAATAATTTTCCAGGAGGTCTTTAGTTTGAGATATTGTTGTTGTTGTTGCGGTTTACTGATATTATTTATTTAAGATACGGATCATCATCATCAGCCTTTTAATCTTCCCACTGCTGGGACACAGGCCTCCTCTCTGTGAGAAGAAATGGGCCGTAATACACGCGAGTCCAGTACGGGTTGGTGGATGTCACATGTCTTGAAATTTTTAGTTCTACGGCATGCCGGTTTCCTCATGATGTTTTCCTTGACCGTTTTAGAGCAGTGGCGTTGAAAATAATTTACACAAAATAAAGAGCCTGCTTGGGTTCGAACCCCCGACCTACGACGCGTAATTCGGGGCCATTGGCTGTTACCACTGGACCACCACTGCTCTCAAATAAAAACCGTCCTGATTTGACGTATAGAATATATAATCTTCAAAAATTTGTTGTTCGAGTTCCTAAGATGTGATATTGTGGTAAGCAAGGCCAATAACCGCTATTGCCACGTTGAAATGAAATCACGATAGGTTCTTATATATCTCACATTTGCCGCTGTTAGGGACATCTCTAGTCGCGCATTGACATCTATTGCCGCGCACTGAAGATGACAGCAGAAGGCATCTGTCAGATGACATGAGCCACGCTTCGCGCCCTACGAAATGGCTTGCTATATTTTCTATTGTTATAATTGATCATTCATCATTCCTTGTAATAAGTTTAATAAGTACCGTATATAAATAAAACTACGAGTTATCAAGAAGTAATATAATCATTTAATCACCTACATACATAACAGATTGGCGCAGTCGGAAGTGAATAAATGTGGAAAATATGAAGTGTCGACGTCTATAACATCTCAATGTGATTCCAAAATTATCGAACATCCAACATAATGGAGGAATTAATGCTACAGTTAGTGGAAACCCTTAAAGGCATGCAGAGCCAACAGGCCAGTCTACAACAGGCGCTGGTAAATCAAGCAAGTACATCCACTAATTCTATATCAGGCATACAACTTCAAGCCTATGATGAAATAAATGAATCTTTTGATAGTTACATTCAGAGATTACAAAATTACATAAACCTAAAAGGTGTTACAAACACTACCACAAAGACACAGATATTCCTCAACTGCATTGGTCCCAAATATTATCAAGTACTGAAAAATATAATAGCCCCTGAAATACCTGAATCTAAGGCGTTTGATGATTTAGTGAAAGCACTGAAAAACCATATTGCACCTGAGCCTGGTGAAGTGGCACAACAGCATAAATTCTGCTTGAGAGCTCAAAATGAACAGGAATCTATTGCCAATTATGTGGCCGGCCTTAAAGAAATCGGAGGGAAGTGTAATTTCGTATGCACTGGTTGTATGGAATCTACATTTGAGACACATTTGCGTGTACAATTTATTCGAGGCCTGCGTTGTACTGAAACAAAGGAAAGACTACTACAAGAATCTCCCAAGACAAAATTTGATGAGATAGTGAAGATTGCAATGGCAATTGAAACCTCGAAGATGGAAAGCAAATCCATGGGTTATGATAATATGAATGTAAATAAGATATCAGTAAAGAAAAATACATACAACAAAAACAAATTTCAAAATAAGAAGGAAAATACAAAAGAGATTCAATGTTATAGATGTGGAAAAATGAACCATAAAGCTATAGATTGCAGAATCAATAGAGACACATTATACTGCAAGAAGTGTAACAAGAAGGGACATGTTCAGTCTGTGTGCTTCAGAGAGATGAAACAGTTGGAGGTTGAAGAGGAGAGTGATTCTGAAGAAGAAATATTTCAAATCAATAAAATTGTAATGAATAAGAACACTGAGAAATTTACAATTAAACTACATTTATATAATAAAGTACATACCTGGGAGTTGGACACTGGAGCCGCAGTGACAACATGCTCGGAAGATTACTATAAATTACATTTCAATAAATTACAACTACAAAATACACAAATTAAACTAAAGACTTACACTGGAGAAATCATAAAACCCATTGGAACTTGCATGGTAAATATTAAATACAAAGACAAAGAAATCAAGGAGAGATTATTTGTAATAAAAAGGAATGTTGAACCAGTAGTTGGTAGAGAATGGATTCGGAAACTAAACTTGAATTTTACCATAAATAAAATAGAGACAGTAGAGAAACTAACTGAAGAACAATTTAAAGGAAGTTTAAAAGAACTATTGGAAGAGTACAATGATTTGTTTCTGGAGGAGATTGGAGAAATAAAGGACTACCAAGTGTCTTTTGCTTTAAAGGAAAATGTTACACCTATATTTCTTAAACCTAGACCAGTACCATTCGCACTGAGAGAAAAAGTAGAAAAAGAAATAGATAAATTGGAACCACAGGGAATAATAAAGAAAGTCACTTATTCACAATGGGGTACACCGGTGGTTCCTGTAGTAAAGCCGAATGGGGATGTACGATTGTGTGCCGACTACAGATCAACATTAAATAAAAACTTACAGAATGATAATTATCCCATACCAAGAATTGAAGAAATATTTTCAAAATTGAGTGGTGGGAGATACTTTTGTACTCTAGACATAAGCCAGGCATACCTACATATGAAAACAGATGAAGCTACATCGCAAATGCAGGCAATCAGTACATGTAAAGGAACATACAAAGTATATAGATTAATGTTTGGAGTTAAAATAGCCCCAAATCAGTGGCAACGATACATGGATCAAACCCTCACTGGAATGCCAGGTACAGCCTGCTTTTTTGATGATATTGCATTACAAGGAAGTACATACACAGAGTTACTAGAACGGTTAAGAAGGGTTTTTAAAAAACTAAGAGAATGTGGATTGCATCTAAATAAGAAGAAGTGTCAATTTTTCCAAAAGTCAGTAAATTACCTTGGACATACTATTAATGAAAAAGGGCTACACCCAACTCAAGAAAAAGTTACTGATATTATAAATAGTCCATGTCCAGCTGATATTTCATCACTACGTACATTTTTGGGCATGGTTAATTACTATCAACAATTCATTCCTAATATGGCATCTAAGCTGACACCATTATACCATCTTCTAAAAAAAAATACCAAATTTATATGGTCAAAGGAATGCCAGAACTCATTTGAAGCATTGAAGAAAGAGATTTGCAGTGACAAAGTATTAACTCCATTTCAGGTAGAATTGCCAGTTGTACTTGCTACAGATGCATCTCCTACAGGATATGGAGCAGTGTTATCGCATGTCATGCCTGACAAAACAGAGAGACCCATAGCATTTGCTTCAAAATCTTTATCTAGAGCAGAAAAAGGATACAGTCAACTTGATAAAGAAGCCGCCGCATTAATATGGGGCTTAAAGAAATTCTTCCAGTATTGCTATGGTCGGAGAATTACACTGATCATTGACAATCAACCTTTGTCAAGGATATTACACCCAGATAAGGCATTGCCCTCAACAACAGCTATAAGGCTAGTACATTATGCAAATTTCCTAGCTGGATTTAATTACGAAATAAAATTGCGAAAAACTACAGAACATGCTAACGCGGACTATTTTTCAAGATTGGATTCTACAACAAATACTAAAGAGAAATTGACAAATGATGATGTATTTTACTTAAACCAACTTTCTATGTTGCCTGTTACAATGAAAGAAATTAAACAGACTACAGCTAAAGACGCAGAATTAAGACAATTGTACCTTGAAATTCAATCTGGTACAGGAAATACCTCAAAACTACACGAATTTTCGCTTCAAGACAGTTGTATTTTTTATGGAACAAGAATTGTAATACCAAAGTTACTTCAACAACAAATACTACAAGAACTACACACAGCTCATACCGGAATTGTAAAAATGAAAGCACTAGCACGTAGTTATGTTTGGTGGAAGAATATTGACCTGGATATTGAACGAATGGTTAGAAATTGTAAAACTTGTTGTTTACTACAAAAGAATCCTACCAAAGTGCAAATACATAGTTGGGAATATCCTAAAGAACCTTGGAGTAGAATTCATATTGATTATGCAGGGCCTTTCCTAAATTGCTATTTCCTCATAGTTGTTGATGCCTATACTAAATGGCTGGAAGTCATACCTACTACAACTATAACAGCTACAGCTACAATTAACATTTTAAAGAACATGTTTACTACATTTGGACTACCAATTACTATAGTTTCAGATAATGGTAGACAGTTCCGTTCAGAGGAAATGATGAGATTTTTAAAAGAAAATGGAATCCAGTCAAAATTTACTGCACCATTTCATCCAGCAACAAATGGGCAAGCGGAAAGATATGTACAAACATTTAAGAATAAACTCAAGAGTATGCAAAATGAAAAAGGAACTTTACAAGAGAAAATATCAAAATTTCTTATGATGTATAGGAAAACACCAAATAGTTCAACAGGGCTAAGTCCAGCTGAAATGATGTTCAAGAGGATATATCGAACCAAGATTGATTTAGTAAAAAGGGATAATACTTCTCAAAGTGAAATAAAAAAAAACACTGAACATATTATAGAAAACAAAGAGTTTGAAGGAGGAGATAGAGTACAGATAAGATTTTATGATAGTAGCAAATGGAGATTTGGAACAATAATAAACAGAAAAGGGAAGCTACACTATGAGATAGATGTTGATGGTCGGATTCATGTCCGTCACATTGATCAGATAAAGAGGACTTCTTGCCCGGAAAGAAATGAGTCTTACTTACCTCTGCAAATTCCTACTCTTACAAGTGTGGTACCAAATTCTAAGACTGATGAAGTGCCAGAGCTTCCAAAAATAGCACTAGCAATACCTGAACCAGAAGGCTCTTCAATAACAGCAGTACCAGATGAACAAATTCCTACTATGCCAGATGGGCCTCGTGTACTAACAAGCCGCCGGAGTTCAATCATGCCTATCGAAGTAACACAACCTACAGTGTCTGGTCACCGGAGTCCTACCATGACTGTCGACATCCCACAACCTACAGTGCCTGTTCGCCAGAGCACGAGAGCACGCCGTCCTCCAGACCGCTTAGATCTTTAGACCCTTAGAGTGCGAGCATACAAGCAAGTTACAACGAGGGAGAGTGTTAGGGACATCTCTAGTCGCGCATTGACATCTATTGCCGCGCACTGAAGATGACAGCAGAAGGCATCTGTCAGATGACATGAGCCACGCTTCGCGCCCTACGAAATGGCTTGCTATATTTTCTATTGTTATAATTGATCATTCATCATTCCTTGTAATAAGTTTAATAAGTACCGTATATAAATAAAACTACGAGTTATCAAGAAGTAATATAATCATTTAATCACCTACATACATAACAGCCGCTATTGCGGCTTATTTTTACCCGACTGCCGAAGGAGGGTAATGTGTTTATCAGTCTATGTATGTATGTATGTAAGTATGTATGTATGTTTGTTCCTATATGGCGTTCCAGAGACCAAACGCGTTGGCAGATTTTGATGATTCATATGTCAATCGATGCGTCTTAACCCTGCGAGTGTCATAGGCTACATTAAAATTGGATAATAGAAAAATGGCGGATTTTGGGTGCCATATTGTGGGGGCCCAAATTTTTTTTTCTTCCAAACCCATTCTGTGGGGTATCAAAATAAAGGGTTTTAAGAGGTGATTTTAAAAATATATAACACTTATATGTTTAAATGTATCTAATTCGAAAAAAACTAACTAAAAAGTTATAAATAAAAAAACTTAATTCAAAAAATCAAAAAACACGACTGCTTCAAAAGCGAACTAAAAAGTCGTAAACAAGGAAAAAAACATGCTGTGCAGGAGGAGGATACATCTGGTTTTGGTCAGCCTCATGTATCCTCCGACTGCACAGCATGTTTTTTTCCCTGTTTACGACTTTTTAGTTCGCTTTTGAAGCAGTCGGGTTTTTTGATGTTTTGAATTAAGTTTTTTTTTTTTTGTAATTTTGTTAATATTATATTTACACCGCAAAAATTTTTCAAAGTCTGGAATAGCACATTAGGATAATTTTCGACATTCACGCGGGTGAAACCGCTGCCAGAAGCTAGTCTTCTCATATACCTCAGAAATTCAATAAAAGTGCTCTATCGAGGCCAATAGAATTTTCAATGCAACCCCAGTCGACATGGCACCTGCATTTTATTTAAGACCGCCAAAAAATCGGCATGAGATATGAGCATTCCTATTGGTCTAGCGACACTGGCGGCGCATGAATTACAGTAGTGAATACGCCCAGATTTTAGAATAAAATCTTTATAAAATCGAATTTTGGTCTTTTGAAAAAAAAAAAAACTACAAAAATGTTCGTTATTAAATTGTGTATCCATTAGTGTTAGTACAAAAAATAATTAATGAACACTTTACGAGAAGATGCATAATATCAATAATTATTTCTCATTTTTATGTTTTTTTGGAAGGAGATTAGTGAAATATATACAACATTAAAAAAAAAACAAATCTACCATTTTAGAATCAATATTATGTAGAAATTTAATGTATTTTTATTAATTGATAATTCTTTTTAAATAACGAATAGATAGCTCCTAAAAACAGAACAAAATAAACACATTACCCTCCTTCGGCAGTCGGGTAAAAACGGCTTGCGCGGCAATTTGCTCGGGGTACCGCCTTAAACACGTTTGTGCCGATCAATACTAGTTCTCACGAGAGAAGCACAAATAGCCCAAGATCCCACCGCTAAAATCTGCAGGTGCCTGGAAACCCATAAATGGCAGCTAACTGAGAGCTGGCTGATGTTGCATATGCACCCACGATACAGGAGAAGTTCCTTGTGGAGTGAAAAGTAAAAAAGAAAAAAATTGCGCCTAGATATTGCCAGGCAACCCTGCAGTATTATATTCTACTATCAAGTATCATTCATAAAAACCGGCCAGTTCAGTACCATTATCGCAAAAAAACGGCAACAGAATCAGGTTTGTTGTATGGGAGCCCCACTTAAATATTTAATTTATTATGTTTTTAGTATTTGTTGTTATAGCGGTAACTTCAACTGTCTGGCTATCACGGTTCATGAGATTCAGCCTGGTGACAGACAGACAGACGGACAGTGGAGTCTTAGTAATAGGGTCCCGTTTTTACCCTTTGGGTACGAAACTTTTCTGATAGCTACAACCTGGGAGTCTTTAAGTCAAGAGTGAATAGGTTTCTTCTAGACAAGCGTGTTTCTTTGTCGACCACATCATCGCTTACCACCAGGTGAGATAGTGGTCAAGCGCAAATATGTTACAAAAAAAAAAAATACCTGAAGATTTTTGCGATGGGATCTCGTACTATGTAAATCTAGCCATCTGTTTGTACTACCTTCAGCGATCCATCGTTTTGTAAGTAAATAAATAATAAACTTTTCTATTATATGGACTGTTTCTAGAAAATTCGATTGTAAACAATAGTTTTTCATGTTTATATGTTATGATAATATTTGCGATGTCATTTGTAGTTTGCGTGGAATGGGTCGTCGCTTATGCGGGTCGTATTTATATAGTTTTTATTGTTTTTAGCTCAGGGTTAGACATTGCTTTAATTATTGTTATTAGTTTTATAAGGCTTTGTCGACGGATTCGCCAGCAAAAATTAAAAAAAAAGTCTCATGGGAACGTACTATCGGTTTAAAAAGTAAACCTATGTTCAATCCTAGTCATGGTCTACAACGTAGACCATGACTAGGATTGAACATACATGCGTACTACGTCCTTATCAAATTTTATCCATGGCCCTATCCATAAGCGTTATTGATAGACAAACATACATGCTGGCACATTTTATAATGGGTAGGGAAGGATGGATGTTCTGAAGGACATCAGTGTTTTATTTGAGATTTAAATCGCAGAAATGTGATCATCGCTTTATCGAAAACAGTGCATTGAAAATGCATTATTGTACATTTATTTGTAAGTAGAACAGAAACGTAGTTTTATTTCTATTTACGAACAACAAGTGCATTACACGTGCCATCTTTTGGGCAAGTTTCCTAAAATATATTATGTCTAGACCACAGATATAAATCTAAATAGATGACGCCCAGCCCGTTCCATCATCGGACTACCAGACGTACGGCGATGCGTCATCGGTACATGGTGGATATCCCACCCATACGTACAAATCGTTTTGGGGACACTTTCATTATGCGTACAGCTAAGCAGTGGAAATCCCTGCCGGCGTCTGTGTTTCCCGCTAGCTACAATCTTGGGGTCTTTAAGTCAATAGTGAATAGGGTTATTTCTAGGCAAGCGTGCTTCACCGTCAACCACATCATTCATCGCTTACCATCGGGTGAGATAGTGGTCAAGCGCAAGCCTATAGAGGACAAAAAAAAAGACACGAGTACTTCGCGTGTCAAATAACGGAGTAAAATTACGATCAATGATCGTAATTTGAGCTTTTCATTTAGCATTATCGGCACCAGAAATCTACCGAAATCTAGAAAAATGCCTCTGTCCGTGTCAGTCTTTAAAGAAAGAAAGAAAGAAAGAAAAATATTTATTTGTGACTCGCACAGGAGACACGAGAAAATAAGCATACACTTAAACAATAATAAAATAAAAAACCCTGTGCGAGACCAAAAAGGCTCCTATCTCAGCATGTGCAGCGATATCCAAAAAGGTAATAACGCTGCGCTGATATTCTGATAGGGCCTACTGTTGATGCCACGGACACACTTACGGAAACAGGACTTATAAAATAAAATACAGCTCAATATGGCATAAAATCTATTATTATGCCAGATAGACTTGCGTTATCTAGTTAGATTTATGCACATTTATGTCTGTGGTCTTGACGTTTTAAATTTATCCTTCCACAATGGACTTAACTCCTTATGATAATCAATTAATCATAAAGATGATCAATCATAAACACATGATCATCATTATCTTGTCATTATTCCGATTTATTTGGGTTGGCAATGTCCTCTTCTGCCATACTTCTTTGTTAGTCGTCATCAAAGACCTTATACTTCATACTACTAGACTGTGCACTATGGCGCAAAAAACGGTCCGAGCGAGAGGGCTCCCGTTGGTAGTGTGTCTCTTTCTAATGAGGTGACCATGACCAAACATAACAAGGGACAAATTGATTGTAAAAACAATAGTGTAAGTATCCCAATATATGTATATATGCTACCTAACTACGCTACCTAAACCTACCAAATTCAAGGAAAAAACAGAAACGTGTGTATATTTTTTGGAATCTACATCACTTACCGTATGGTGTCGGGCGTAAAGAATTTCAATACCCATGTTTTTCCATTGGTGTCATAAGAGGTGACTAAGGGACAAACCAGAGAATGGGCAGCAGCGTTCTCTGTGCATTTGTAACAACCATACTGGGATCGCCAACCCGCCTGCAAAGCACTCCCCATGAATAGCACAAATAAAACATAGCCCCTAGTGCCCGGCAGCCTGCCTACCCTCGACTACGGTAGCGATCTAGGTTAAGGTATGGCAAGGGGTGCAAAGAATCCCGGACGAGATCCGGCTACCCCAACAAATACCG
Source organism: Orthosia gothica (assembly GCA_949775005.1). Lineage (NCBI taxonomy): Eukaryota > Metazoa > Arthropoda > Insecta > Lepidoptera > Noctuidae > Orthosia > Orthosia gothica. The sequence goes on along the minus strand of OX459048.1, from coordinate 3,196,901 downwards.
ACGACAGGACCTGGCAACGTACAACACACGCACACTCCGGACTCCGGACCGACGATAAGATCACCGAACTCGAAGAGGAATTGAGCAGTTTACGATGGAGTATTATAGAGTTATCTGAAGTTCGAAGAGAGGCGGGGGACTCGATAATCCTCAAATCCCAATTCTGGATAAGTCTTGTTCTTCAAGACCCATCGTATAGATAGGAACAAGAAGCTCTCTGATCTTACTCTCAAGCTCATGAAGGAGTGGCGTGAGATGATCCTGCAGTCTTCAGACGATGATTTGAAATACCCCAAAGGATCTCAATTATTTCACATATTGTCCAGTTGCGTAGATAGTTGAGAAAATTAACTTCATAAATTTTATTCCACTAGGAATCAATTTGCGAATAATATTAACAGCCGCTGAATATTACTCGAACAAAACCCGCCAAAAACTCCAAAAACCTGGTGGTCCTACATTTAGTATTACCAGGCCCAAACATTTAAAAGTACTACTCTTACTCAGTATTAATGAATTATTTTTTAAATACAATGAATTGATTAATTAAAGGAACTGTAAAAATATTTAAATACGCTTCAAAGTTTCATAGACTTTGACACGTATTTAAATATATTTTTTATTCGTTCGTTTTGGTATTACATAAAAAAGAAAATATAAAATTTTCTACCATTTCTACCAAACCCAATGATTAGTTGAGCTGGCAAGATGTGAGACAAGGACACACTACCAGCGGGCACCCTCTCGCTCAGGACCGCTTATAAGGGAATAGCTAACCTAGATGTATGATAATAGATTTCATTTTGACTATACAAAAATTTTTGGTACACAGTCTAGTAGTAAGAAATACGTATAAGGTCTTTGGTCGTCATATCAATAGTCACTTCTTGTATAGACATATCAGGCCATTATAACCATAATATTTGATGACTGCAAGGTAAATAAAAAAACTTAATTCAAAGGATTCAGTCGGATGATACATATTCGCGGGCTGGCTGACCAAAATCTGGTGTATCCTACGCCTGCACAGCATGATTTTTTTCCTTGTTTACGACTTTTTAGTTCGCTTTTGGAGCAGTCGGGATTTTTGATTTATTGAATTTTTTTTTTTTATTTATAACTTTTTAGTTAGTTTTTTTTCAAATTAGATACATTTAAACATATAAGTGTTATATATTTTTGAAATCACCTCTTAAAACCCTTTATTTTGATACCCCGCACGATGGATCTGGAAGAAAAAAAAATTGGGCCCCCACAATATGGCACCCAAAAGCCGCTATTTTTCTATTGTCCAATTTTAATGTAGCCTATGACACTCGCAGGGTTAAGACGAATCGATTGACGTATGAATCATCAAAATCGGCCAACGCGTTTGGGCTCTGGAACGCCATATAGGAACAAACATACATACATACCTACATACATACATAGACTGATAAACACATTACCCTCCTTCGGCAGTCGGGTAAAAAGGCTGAGGACGATGCAATTTTTTAAATTTAGTATCTCCTAGTCAGTATCATTGCTCTATTCTTATAGCCATCTACAATAAAAGACAAAAAGACAAAAGATATTTATTTCAACTGGGCCACCAAGCGGCACTTTTGAATGTCACAATTTAAATTTACATGGAATAAAAGTCGATTCTACCGTGCATTCGGAAAGTAGCTTGTTATGGAGAAGAATGCACAAGAAACTCCATACTTTTTAAATTTACATGGAATAAAAGTTGATTCTACCGTGCATTCGGAAAGTAGCTTGTTATGGAGAAGAATGCACAAGAAACTCCATTCTTACTCTTTCAAAAAAAAAAAAAAACTACCGTGCCGTACCAATCATACTCCTTCCCTACACATCCAAATGTAATATGCTGGACCAACAAACTGGCCTTGTGGAGAGGTCGCCTTCAACAATGAACTGCATTTTGCAGGTCCTTGCCCTATATTATTTGAAAGCGTCTATTGTTGTTTGCGAGGCAATCGATCACTACGCATGCGCGTCGTTTCTGCACTGACATTGAGCTTCAGGATAAATTATTCAAAGGATGCAGCTGCATATCAATCAGGACATCGCGAGACTCCGTATTTTAAATATTTTAATATTAATAAACAAAATGATTGTAGAGCGTAATCTACATTGTTTTTCAATATAAAATCTAAAACCGTGCACATAGGACTTGATTAAGATTTAAGCGTTAATTACGAAATATGGGTTTCCTTCACACCTCTGCCACGGGCAACTAACGCGAAGAAAGAAAATTTGTGTCAATAAATTTGCACTAGATGGCGTGATAAGCTTCGATTTGTTATTGAGTTTTATAAAATATTAAGATTTTTCAGAGACGATCATAAAAAATCTATGTTCTTGTTTAATTAACTCGCCTAAGCACAAAAATTTGGAATATTAGGCTCTTAATTCTCAATTCAAAGATTATTTAAATGAATCATTTAAAATTGATTCCAATAGATGGCGCGGTTTTAAATACCAGAGGAATCCACTTGTTTTTTTTAAATTTGGTACAATGGCTGTAAAAACGTGCAATAAAAATACTATAAAACAAATCGTCGCTGTATTCAAAAAAAAAAAAACACGATCCGAGTAAACCCTTTATTTGCAAATCGCTGCTAGCACCATCTATAGCCGTGGAACGGCACCGAACGCGATCGATGTTCTCAGAAAAATAATCGGTTTAATCAGACGAAAAACACTAGTTACGTCTGCACGGTTTCTTTGTATCGGATGAGGCATCTGTATGCTAGTATAATATTATCTGTGCCTCTACATAGCACCACAGACACTTAGGTATACTATTACATCTATCGTGAATACAGGCTTGAAGTTAAGTCTTGCGATTTTAAATTATCTCTCCCTAGTGTCATGGTCACTTGTTTGGCTCGCATTGAACAAATTCAGTATTACTATATTCGATAACTGACTTTTTGAACCAGATGTTCTCAAGATCAAGTTTTCAATAGACTAGCATTTTCTCGCGGCTTCGCTCTGTTCGCCTTTCATACAGAAACCGTGCATAATCCTCGACTATAATGAAATTTTTGTAAACGGATTAGTACTTCCAGAGGATTACCTGGTACCACGGGCTCCCAGCGCTAAGAAAGAAAATTTGTTTCAAATAAATCTCACTAGATGGCGCGATATGCACTGATTTGTTAATGAATTGTGTGTAAAATAAAAATTTTCTGGCATTAAAATTAAAATTGTATGTTCTTGTTTAATCAACTCGCCTAAGTACAAAATTATTGAATATTGGGCTCTTAATTCATATTTCAAAGATTATTTGTACTGATCATTTATAATTGATGCCAATAGATGGTGCGGTTTTAAATTTCTGAGGCATGCCACTCGATTATTTAAATTTGTATTGAAAACACATTTTGGTGCAATGAAACTAAAAAACGTGCGAAAAAAATACTATAAAACAAATCGTCACTGTATCTAAAGAAAAATATATGCACGAACCGAGTAAACCCTTTTACTTGCAAGTCGCTGCTAACACCATCTATCTATCGCCGTGGAGCGGAACCAAACGCGATCGATCTACAAAAAATAATCAGACGAAAAACGCTAGTTACGTCGGCTCGGGTCTTTGTATGGGATGAGGCATCTGTATGCTAGTATTATATTATCTGTGCTAGTACAAACAAATAATGTTACCTCTTTATAATATTAATTTAGCTTCAGCAGTACTCAAAACGATCTAAAACATCCAACTCCCCACAGATTCACCCCAGCAGACCGCGCCAAGAAGTTCGGTCAGCCGAACACCCAGGAGTATGCGACCAAGGTGGCCCGCTACCGAAAGTGGACCATCCAGTCGCTGTACAACCTGACTAGCAAGTTTATCGTCTCCCTGAGGGAGCATTGGCCCAACTTCCCAGCAACTATCGCCTGGATAGTACAGCAGATTGTGCACTTGTTGAAACAACATTCCAGGTAAGGGATTTACAAATAACTTCTCCTTTATTTCCTACGACAGGTTAAGACTGAGTCCAGTATGTATCAACTTAAAAGTCAGTTGGGAAACTAGTCTTTCGGTAGTGCCTGCATACCAAATATACCATCCAGTCGCAGTACAATCTAACCAGTAAGTTTATCGTCTCCCTGAGGGAGCACTGGCCCAAATTCCCCGCAACTAGCGCCTGGATTGTACAGGAGATTGTGTACTTGTTGAAGCAACTTTCGAAACAAGTGGATTTTTAGAAGAGCGTTTGAAGAGCAACATAATTATATAAGTTATCTAAATAGGTATACTTTATGTCAAAGTGCTATTCAAAACACTATAAAGTGTGTAAATAATATGGAAAGTTTCTGGTTTTATTATCACACTAGCTGACCCCCGTGGCTTTGCTCCCGTCAACTGGCCTAGATGGCCAGGTAGGAGGTAGCGGTAGGTAGATATCTACCACTACCTACCTACCCTACTTACCCCACCTACCGCACGGCGCACGCACGGTTGGCGCAGTGGTTGAGCGATTGACTGCTGCGCTGCGTGTCGCGGGTTCGATTCCCGCACGGAACAAATATTTGTATGACCTACAGATAGTTGTTCCGGCTCTGGGTGTTGTGTATGTGAGTTTATATGTTTGTAAACGCACCCACGACACAGGAAGGAATTCTTAGTGTGGGGCAACGTTTTTTTTTTTGTTTTTTTTTTTATATAAAAAACCCCAACTACCTACCTAACAAAAAACACAAACTCTTCAGCTTTATAATATTCGTATAGATGTTAATAAATCTCCTTCGCAAATGAACAAATTTGATTACCATAAAAAAGGTTATAGTGAGTCAATCTTAAAAGATAGACATATGCTGTCGCGGACTTTTTTTTTAGAAGTTTTATAGAGGAACAATTCTATCATACATGATATTTGCGTAACTTAAACCGTTTACGCAGCGCACGCGCCTATAACCTACCTCGATAAATGGACTACCCAACACAACAAAAAAAAAATTGAATTCCAACCAGTAGTTCCTGAGATTAGCGCGTTCAAACAAACAAACAAACTCTTCAGCTTTATAATGTTAGTATAGATTTAAACTACCGATTTTATGACAGCTTACAATACTTGACTGTTTAAAGCTTGATTTGCCCTTAATATTTAGGTCTTAATCGTGAATCCCACACTCATCTTGTAGGTACGCTAACGTTTTGCGACACTATATATAATGGATTCAGCTCGGTCAATATTCTTCCTGTAATATTCATGCATACAATATTGTATTTTTTTTATCCACAGAACATCAGACCGAGAACTCCACGCGATATGCACGGACCTAGTGTTAAACCACTTCATATGTCCGGGTATCGTAAACCCAGAGGCGCACGGCGTGGTAGAAGTGCCGGTGTCGTACATAGCGCGCTTTAACCTCATCCAGATCGCGCAGATCATACAGATGCTGTGCCTCGCCAAGTACCAGGAGGTAATGTATCTAGTACTGAACACTTCACATGTCCGGGTATCATACACCCCGAGGTGCTGGTGTCATTCATAGCGCGCTTCAATCTCATCTAGATCGCGCAGATCGTACAGATGCTGTGCCTCGCCAAGTATCAGCAGGCAATATATCTAGTAGCGAACACTTTACATGTCCGGGTATCATACACCCCGAGCTATCGGTGTCATACATGCGCGCTTCAACTTTCTGAAATTTTGTTCTATTTGACCAATATGGGCTAATTCCGCGTGGAATGATGACTTGGTGAAGATTGCTGGAGGCATTGCGTCGTTTTTTCAATGTTTGACCGAGGTATAGTACCAGTAATGGCTTACTTTATCATGAATAATCATGATGTATTTTAGATCTCTAATAAAAAAATATCACCTCTACAGGTAGAAGCAAAGGTACGCGACGTTTACCTGAAATTCGAGCGCTCCTGCGTGTGGACACTCATAGAGAACATAGCGAGCGAGGCGTGGTCCTGCGCACCCGCCCCGACACAGCCACACGCGCACGCGGAAACACCGCGCATCGCTACTGATGCACATCTACATACTACGGTCGCGCTGTTCACTCCTCAAGATGCTCAGCTACTGGTGAGTGTGACGTCATAGAGAACGTTCAAGTGTACGTCTACATACTACATTGGCCCTGTTTACACCACAAAATGCTCAGCTATTAGTAAATAATAATAAATAATAAAGTTTTTATTGTTTCTCATACAATTGTTCTACAGCACAAAATTGAGGCAGCCCCGGTAAGTTATAAGGATACTTGTAATGGGGTTACCTCGCAACTTCCCGTGGGTTACTATCTACAATGTTGAGACATAATTAAAAGGAAAAGAGGATGATTACAAAATTATTGTAGCATGTTCAAGTACCTATGTGTAGTGTAGTGTGTGTATGTAAGTGTGGAGGGATGGATAAGCGGGGTGTGTGTGAGTGAGTAAGTGTGTGTGTGTATTAATAAATGATTAACTGCTGTATGTTATGGTTGGGTACTGGTTCTTCTTTAGCATACTCTGGTAAATAAAAGTTCAATTTCATCGTACGTTTGTAATTTCAACCATTCCGTCAGGGTATTTTTACATTCGTGTCGCAACATGGGGTAAATATTTAATTTTAGGTTTAATTTATTATAAATATAAGTTGATTGTGTATTATACTGTCGCCTAGCGAAAATCGTATGGACCCGAGGGGAGTGGGCCACAATGTCTGTGGTGAGTCGACATCTGCAGAGCCTTTTCCCAACTGTGCTCAGGCATCTGGTATTAGGAGCTCATGACTATCTTAAACATTAAGCAACGCTTTCCGAGGAGGTCTTTGGATGGGTGACCATTTTTAACCGACTTCAAAAAAGGAGGAGGTTCTTAATTCGTCGGTTTTTTTAATAGATTTTTTATGCTTTTTCTCCGATTACTCAGACTCCTGGACCGATTTGGAAAATTCTTGTTTTGTTAGAAAGAGTATACTTCCTTACCAGGTGGTCCCATGTTCATCAGGATAGGATCTGATGATGGGATCCTGGAGAAATCGAGGGAACTCCTCACATATTATAGACATATATATAGCGATTTTAGTATTTTTTCATCAATAATGCGATCATTTGCACTCAGGAAGTATTATTTGGTCAAGTGGAATTGATGAAGAAGACCACAGATGGCCACTTGAACTCCTTATGGAGTTTCTGGTGCGTTCTTCTCCATAACAATCTACTTTCAGAATGCACGATAGAATCAATTTATATTATTTGTAAATTTTAATTTATTTGGCGTTCAAAAGTGCCGTTTATTGGCCTAGTTGAATAAATATATTTGACTTTGAATTTAATGCTAAGTTTTTCATGTGTACCTATAAGATATCTCGAATAGTTAACCGACTATGATGAATCAAATACTAAATAAATGGTACTGATGAAAATGGTACCATCGAACTGATCTGATGATGAAACCGGAAGATAGGCACTGGAACTCCGAAATCAAACAATGTATTTTATTCGTGTTTGTGCTTATTGGAATTGTTATGAGATGTATTTTGGCTATAAATGTTTTTCATGGTAATTGGACTGTACCTAACAAAACTAAAAAGATATATATATATATAAAACTTTTCAACGAAAAAATCAAACCGACTTACAAAACACTACAAAGCGAAAAATAACTATCTTTTCCGAAGTCGGTGTCTTTAGACTTACATACCGAGATCATCCGTGCCTCGAAAATCACGTTAAGCCATTGGTCCTGGCTGCCATTTATAGATCGTTGACAGTCAGTACAGGTGACTACCCGTACCCCTTTCTGACTAGAAGCCAGGCAATCTGCCATCAGTCTTGGCTCTAGGTTAGACAGGTAGTCGCCGGTATTCAGTTGTATCCAGTTTTATTTCATCATTGTATTCAGTCTAGAAGTCGGCCTTGAGTCTGCTGACGACTGCTTATCTGATCACAAAACTGCGTATAAAACATTGATGTATTAAAAAGCGGAAGATACGTTACGTGCCAACATCGCAATCAGAAAACCTGGGCTCGGCGCACGACTACATGCATCGAAACTCACACATCTGTGTTTAGTGTCAGCACCAGACCCAAACCTACAGTTACCGATAGACAAGGACAGAGGTAGGATACGGCGCTGTAGTGCAAGCGAAATCGCGCTAGCCGCCGAATGTTGTCCGAATGCTAAATGAATGAAATGACATTGCAATATGTGCGTATCGTGTCTCTCACGCATTTTTGTAATATCTATCTCGCTCTCACAAATATGGCGAAACAAACATTAAATATTATTGTAATTTTCAACAAATTAACATTTTTGACTGTACTTACGAGTGGTAAGTGATCCCGTGTGACTTATTTTTCTTTCTGGTATTATTAAAACACTGTTTAGCTACACATGAAGTCATTTTGATGCGTATTTATTGCAAGAAAATATAAAAACACTGAAATTATTGAGCTGTGGGATCAACCATGTGCCGTGAGCGACTGAGTACCCGCTGCGGGCATTCACTTAGATTAGTAGGACCAAGCGCTGTGAACAGTCCCGTATCTACCGCTTTTTAATACATCAATGGTATAAAATAAATTATTCTAACTAGCTAGCTTACTAGCTTTTTTCGTATTCTTCTCAGCTAACCCTTTCATTTGATACCCATATCATGGCAGTGCACAAAAAAAATAACTAATCCGCCAGCTTCGGCCGTCCGCCATATTGGATTTAGAATGACATCACTTAGCTAACCATGCATTGTCATCCAAACTAAACTTGTATGCAAAATTTCAACTGAATCGGTGGAGGATAACTACTTTTAAAATTCAGTTGCAATATTTGACTCGAGCACACTTACATTCATTCATACATACATACATACATTGCAAGTTAATAAAAAGCTTGTAATAAAAGGAATTTATAAGGTGTTTTGTACTCACTTCAAAACTGTTAACCGTGTTATATGATCACTTATAACACTAGTGTATTTTTACAGATAAGTTTCCTGAAGCGCATATCATCCAAACTGAACAACAACACTCCAAGCGTCACATCAGCTGACGAGCAGTCGTCGGCGAGTGGAACCGCCCCTGAAGCCGCCGCTTTAAGGTAAATTAACTTTTTGATCTGATTTGAATTTCATCCCTCTGTTCCCTTGAATTTATTTTACTAAATATCTTTAAAGCTACCGTTACAAAAAATTTGTTTGTGAAAATCTCAGCTTTTTTACGGACAATCCTCGTGGAGTTTCAGATATTGAGACATAATTAGAATAGTAATATTGCCGGTAAAACCATATAAAAGTATCTATTAAGTAATTACATTTGCTAACAATTCATTAAATTATTATTTTACACTGGATGTCACAATGATGTGTTTTTCTCCTCTTGAAGTCACTAAGGATAGGACAAGAAGGCTGAATATACAGGGTGGCCAAAAAGTCGTCAATCATACGCAACTAAGGGTTAGATGGGGTCATCAGCTGCAAAAAGATGTTCTACGGGATGTCCTTAATGTCAACCCCTGCAGAGTTATAATTTGCCTGCTGAGTTTATTTTTAAATAGGCCTAACCGAGTTTTAAGGTTGGGTTAACTTTGGTTTTGCTACGAATGATCGTCCTCTAAAGATATCAAAGCCACGCATAGCCATGTGTAATATCTTTTTAGAACCCCTATTAAATGCGCCAGAACTTGTAATTCAGTGTCACTTCTCGGTAGAGTATTTTTTTTTCAAAGTGGGGTCCGAAGTAAATAAAAAGTTATGTTTTTTTCGTAAAACTTAATATTATCTTCAACACACCCAATAAACAACCATAAATAGCATGTCTAACGCAAGGACTCATCAGTACCAATCTAGTGAAAACTATAAAAAAGATACAGGATGTTGATTATAACTATAACAAAATCTATATATATAAAAATTAAACCCGTTTTCCTTGGTCACGGCATCACGCGTGAATGGCTGGACCGATTTCACTAATTCTTTTTTTGTTGTATTTGTTATTATTAGGAGAAGGTTCTTACAGAAAAAATATTAAGAAAATCTCTCAGAAATATTGAAAAATATACATTTAATTTTGCATATTTAAAAAAACGCGCGTAACGAATGTCAATGTCATTCACAGCCATAGACTATATTGAAAGAGCATTGTTTGTTCGGAAACGTGGTTACTTAATTAAATTCGAGCATCATTTGTTCGGAAACGTGGTTACTTAATTAAATTCTAATTAATTTACTATATAAAATAAGTCGGGTTTTCCTCCCTGACGCTATAACTCCAGAACGCACGAACCGATTTCCACGGTTTTGCATTCGTTGGAAAGGTCTCGGGCTCCGTGAGATTTATAGGTAGGGTAGGGTAGGGTAGGGTAGGGTAGGGTAGGGTAGTGTAGGGTAGGGTAGGGTAGTGTAGGGTCGGGTAGGGTAGGGTAGGTAGTGTAAGGTAGGGTAGGTAGGGTAGATAAATGTTTGGTCTTTTTATGGCAAAACCAAGTTTGCCGGGTCAGCTAGTAAATTATAACTCTGCAGGGGTTGACTTTAAGGACCTCCCGTAGAACAATTTTTAGCAGCTGATGGCCCCATCTAACCCCGCGTTTGATCCTCGACTTTTTGGCCATCATGTATATCAGTATCCTTGCACACAAGCCAAAGTTGCATATTGTCTCGTGTGTGTGCAAGATGCGTTTTGGTTCTGGTCTTACTATTTTACTATTACTTACTATCAATCAATTATTACAATATGAGTTGTTTTCTTGCAGCAGTGAATCAAGCAGTGAAAGCTCCAGCAACGGAGAAGCCTGTGCCAATCGGCTGGCTGCCTTACTGCAGACCAGCGAGCCGAACTACCGCAGTCGACTGCATGACCTGCTGCGCAAGATGCCAGACCTCACCAAGTACAGGTAAGGAGAAGGGAACCCGTTTTACAGTTTTACAGTCTGTTCAGCCGATTTTGAGAACATTCCGTAAACATGGCGTAAAATGCATAAATCTGTTACCAAAACCAGCTACCATTTGTCATACCACCAATGCAATAGAGGTTAAAATTTATTGAACCGGCTGTAAATAGGGAAAAATAATATTTAAATTTGTAATATTATTTAAAATGGAGTATACAGACACTGAGGCCGGGTTTATCACCTCTAAATTATCGCAGAATTGACAAATTGTCAAGCACGCGTTATCTGCTGTGATTGGCTGTTGAAAATTCATTCAACCAATCACGGCAGATAAACATGTGCTTGACAATTTGTCACATTAATTCTGCGATAATTTAGAGGTGAGAGACTAAATAATGTGAGCTTGCGCGGATAATGATAAACTTTTTACTACCAAACCAATTTTTTCATAGCTTGCTCCTATGTGATGCTTATATCGTAATTATTTAAAGTTATTAATACGTAAATTGAAAAACCAACACTCAAATTACATAGGAATAATACCGATAAAAAAAAATATAAAAAAATGCCCTTTGCCTTTGATCTTGAAAGTTTCTGCTGCCATTTTAGTATACTAGGGGTCTCACTCTCATTAGATCTTGTAGCCATAATTGCGTATCTCAACGCTGCATTTACGAAGCTTGTTGTTTATATTTTTACAAGCTTTTATTTAAATTGCAATGTATGTATGTAAGTTTTTTCGGGTCAAATTTTGTAACTGAATTTGAAAGCAGTTATCCTCCACCGATTAAGATGAAATTTTGCATACACTTTTAGTTTGGGTGACAATGCATGGTTAACTAAGTGACGTCATTTTAAATCCAATATGGCGGACGGCCCAAGATGGCGGATTAGTTATTATTTTTTGTGCAGGGCCATGATATGTGAGAAGAATACAAAAAAAAAAAAAAACAATAATAAAGTTAATAATTTTTATTCATCCTTCAAACTCTAAATTGACCACTTTTCCACAGGCAATCACCACCTACAGAATCAAAAGACATACCCTCCCCTATAGAAAACGGTCACTCCAACAAGAAGAGTATCCTCGCCAAGGTCCAGCGGCCCCGGCTGCCTCGGAGCGCCAGTTCCAACTCCTCGTTAGCATCGGCTGCTGATGACAAGCCGATGAACGGCAGTATCAAGGACGACGGGAGCGTGGAGCATATGGATGTGCTGGTCATCAAGCTGGCCAATGTTGAGGAGCAGGATTATGTTGGTGAGTTGGAGAACAGGTTTGGATATATTGTACTATGGTCCTGGAACCCAGGGAAATTGTAAAAATTGCCATTTCATAATGTATGTGGCAGCTGAAGGAGCTTTACAGTCTTTTTCAAGCTAAACCACGATTCTTGGGTCTGCAACCATCAAATCAAATCACAATATGGTAATTTTTGAGTATGACAGACAATCTGCTAACCTTGCCACCTAAATCCTCTTGATTTTTTAGGTTTTACAACATGTCGAGTGATTGACAGAAACTTTACATCCGTCTATTTTTTATAGAAGAGGTAAAAACGGGACTCTATTACTAAGACTGTCCACGATTCGTCTGTCTGTCCGTCTGTCACCAGGCTGTATCTCATGAACCGTGATAGCTAGACAGTTGAAATTTTCACAGATGATGTATTTCTGTTGCCGCTATAACAGCAAATACTAAAAACAGAATAAAATAAATATTTAAGTGGGGCTTCCATACAACAAACGTGAACGGAACCCTTCGTGCGCGAGACCGACTCGCACTTGGCCGGTTTTTCTAGTCTCAATTTATGTTTTCTTTAGACTTATAGTTAGTATAAGTGTGTTCCATTGGTGTAATTGCTGCAAGGCGTTCCAGTGTGAGGATTAGCAAATCCATACTAATATTATAAATGCGAAAGTAACTATGTCTGTCTGTTACCATTTCACGCTTAAACCGCTGAACGGATTTGGATGAAATTTGGTATAGAGATAGTTTGAGACCCTAGGAAGAACATAGGACATATTTTATCCCTGAGATCATACTTAACGGGGTGGAAAAGGGGATGGAAAACCTAACATTGCTCGATACAAAAAAAAAGCTATTTAAAGTACAGTACAACTATTTTGTTAATGTGCCTCGGCAAACTTCGTGTTTCGACAGTCGTCTGATTTCTATCAGTTGCTCTTTGCACTTGGTGCAGACCAGATACTCTCAATCAACTTGGAAGTATATAGACTTGTTAATACTCTTTTAACTTAAAGTAAAATATTAAAAAAATAGGGCAAAAGCTTCTAAAGTCGCAGGCACCCGATGATTGTCGAAGGACATATAGAAAATAGTTGAACTGTACCAGTGGTAGCAGTGGCAGTGGTGTCTCATCCCATACAAAGAAACCGTGCAGACGTACTGTACTGATTATACTGATTATTTTTTGTAAATCGATCGCGTTCGGTTCCGTTCCACGGAAATAGATGGTGATCTATCCATCGCCTTGGAACGGAACCGAAAGCGATCGATTTACAAAAAAATAATCGGTATAATCAGATGAAAAACGCTAGTTACGTCTGCACGGTTTTTTTATATTATCTGGGACTGTACTAATGTTACGCGGACGAAGTCGCGGGCAACAGCTTGTAAATAAATAAATACAAAAATAGGGCATTTCTGAATAAGCGCGGTGTGGCTCCCACCTTGAAATTTGTTCTTTCAATATAAATCTATGCTGTTCAATGTTAACCTTTGAACATCGAATCAGCACTTGGCCCGGCGACGACTACACAAGCGGCCTAGTTAAAATAATGACTGAGTTGCATCTTACACGCATGAAACACATACAACTTTGTATAATAGTGTGTTTTAAGTTAAATTAGTATATAAGCTGAACATCTTGTAAAATAAACTAGATTTGAATTTTATATTCTTGTCTCATTACCCCTCACTGTGGCCAAGACACCTTTAGCCTTCTCAGTCTCGTGAGTCTGCGAGCTGGCAGTGAGTTTATCCTTCCCGAACCTGGACATCCTGTCTACTATCCGTCTGTAACCTTAGGTCGCATGGTGCAGACATCCTGAACTTATTTATATATTTATATATCACTACTAGGTATATGGTAGGTTAGGGCTGTAGGGCTTATAGGGATTATAGTCGTAGGGACTGTTAGGCTTATAGGTTCAGTAGGCGCGTGACGTATCATATCCCTGCATGTACTAACGCACCCTCAACAGTATTGCGACCTCACGTGACATCTGTTTGGAGTGGTTAGACATATGTTAAGATACACCATCACCACCACCTTGTATTAAATTACTAGCTGTCCCACGTGGCTTCGCTCCCTTCAACTGGTTATCTACCTAGCCATCTACCCTACACACATGATTGTTGCTTTAAGTTATGCAACAATCCGTTTACGAAGCGCACGCAACGGAAGCTCTCAAAAAGTAATAATTGTGCCCGTTTTTGCAACATTTTTCATTTATGCTCCGCTTCTATAGGTCGAAGCGTGATGTTATATAGCCTATAACCTTCCTCAATAAATGGAATATCCAACACAAAAAGATTTTTCAATTCCAAACCAGTAGTTCCTGAGATTAGCGCGTTCAAACAAACAAACGTCAATATTAGTATAGATTATTTAAAAATTCTTCTTTTTCCATCCAGGTCTAGTCCCAGAATCAAAGGTCCTAGAATGCTACTACGGTGGCTCAGAAGCCGGTGACGCAGACGATACTGGATCAGCGCTTGCTGTGGCAGGCCCCGGCGCACCGGTACAGAAGCGGACTAGGTAAGATACGCTACTTTCAACCTTAAAAACCTTTGCCCGATATAGGGCTTTATGATATAGGCCTTTCATACTCAATACTCATACTCATCATACTCCAGAATACTTAAGATCGGTGAGTAAGTAGTTAATACATTGTCTATTCGTATACAATACACGCGTATAGCTTGTATACGTAATTGCTGCAAGGCATTCCAGTGGGAGGTTAGCGTCATTCGGTTTTGGCGCGAGCAAAATAATACTTTTTCCACTACCTTGACTATTATGTAACACATTGCCTAAGTAATTCGTTTCGAAATATGAACATTTAGAAACAAGATTATGAAACAAAAAATTTAAAAAAAATACAAAGTTACATAATAACAGATACAAAATGACTCTTGTATTGAGGTTTTGCAATTTAATGGAAAAAAGTACGTAACTTTATAGGCTACTGTTGGTAGACGCATTCTGCAGCTAAGCCCGCGCTTTTTCCACCGCCCCGTCCGGCAGAATGATACTGAACCTGTTACCTCGAAAAATCGCGCGTTGATTGTTTGTATAGGTTATATTGAAGATTCTATTAAAAACAAGAAAAATGTCGAGAACACGATTTTGCCTTCCATAGAAAGACCAAGCTCGTCGGAAATGAATGTAAATAGTTCTCAATCCACAACGCTACGAGGACCCAACTCAAAATCTTATTTATTTTCAAATTGTACATTGACCAATTTTAAATTTCGAGGTTGGAAATTATTTGCATTTAATTAAGTAAGATCATCATCAGGTAGTGGAAAAACCGACTGCTTAAAAAGCCAACTAAAAAGACGTAAACAAGAGGAAAATCATACTGTGCAGAGTCGGAGGATACATATGCGTGAGCTGGCTGACCAATAGCAGATGTATCCTCCGACTGCACAGCATGATTTTCTTCTTGTTTACATCTTTTCGTCAGTTTCATCTTGAAAAAATATTGGTCTATCTTGTGAAATATATTTTCTTATTGCCGTAATGTATTTGCCTTTCCATTGCTGAATTGAATGGCGTTCTATCAACATTTTCCTCTTTGATTAGCTTTTTCTGTATCGAAATCCTAATTTACGTAATAAAAGTCTCAAGTATGTATAACCACATTTAATAACTCCATCTACCGCCAAAACTTTTCTTAATTTTTTGATCGTGGAAATTTCTTTTCTTACTGTGTTGAATTCTGTAATCTTTCTTCTAATGACACTTTTACCGAAATCGTCAATTTCAATTTTCTTTTTTCTCCTCTGTTTGGGCCTTTTTGGTGAAGAAAACTTTACATTACATTCCATACTTTTTTTTTTTAGCTGAATCGGGATCAATTTTTTTTGTTTTGAAATATTCGTACACTTTATAAACAACTCGTTTAGTTTGAGACCTTATTGGAGGACTCATCTTTGTTTGCGAATACCGTGTGCGTTTTACTTGGAGCTACCTGTCCAATTAACACGTGTTGACGACAGCAAGCCTGACGCCCAACTGAAGTCACGCGTCGTTTGACGCATGGTAGAACAAGACATGGTATTCTCCTCCCGTGACAGCTGGGTCACGTGATTGGCCTAAGACTACGTCATCAATTGCGTTGCGGTTCTCAAACTTTTTTAGTGGGGAAAAAGATAAAAATAATACAATAAGTACAAATGTTTTATAATTCTTAATAAATCGTCATATTTGATACTTTTTGTATTTATTTACTTTGCTTTCTTTTAATTGATTGCATTTTAGTATTTTTATTTATTTCGGAACGAAAACTCACAAAACTTGACTTGACTAAAATAAGTCAAAAATAATAAGGTTAGGTTAAGAATAGAATAGAATAGAACGACGGAACGACGTATTGACACAACTATGCCTTAAATTATGGAAAGCGTATATAAATTAAATAATAAATTAATGAAAGGCACATACCAGTTATTTTAGGTGAAGTTAGTTACAATATTGAAGCCACGCATATGATAGCGTCTCTTCATTGGGAAAAGAAAAAAATATATTACACCGCCTTTTATACTGCTGTTTTTACAGTTTACGAAACAATTAACAATTTTTCTTGTGTATCTTTCAAAGTTCACGGGTTCATCACAAATGTTTGGGAGCCACAGTATTTTTCTCACCGAGCGAAACAACGCTATAGGTGTGAGTGACACGACAATAGCGATGAAATGGCTAGTTGTCAGTATGACACTTGTCAATTCGATATGTTGCCACTGTGTGTGATTGAATTACCCGAGCAAAATGCATTTTTATCTTAACAAAGCAATTATGAACTAATAATTCAATATACAAATAAATTTAACAATAAATAGATGAATCACATGAGTTACGAAATAGTTAATCTAGTTAATAATTTATTTTATTTTCATTAACTATATGAGAAAGTACCTAAATTTTCTAAAAAGGACAATCAATGGTAACACTTATCGTGACGTAGGCTTTGGCCATCCTGGGAAGAGAATACCAGGCGAAGTATACGGAGTATGTTATTATACCATGGTTTGACGTTTCGTAAACACACCCCTCCCGTACCGCTCCCATACCTCAGGAACTGACACAGTTAGGCGCTGGACCTGTAGTATTATATTATCTGTGACTTATTGATGAATTGGGAACTCCGCTCGCAGGATAAAATAATAAATAGCTCTTATTTACAGGTTCTCAGTATCACATGACGAGGTGTCCCTGGGCAATACGTCAGATAACTTGGAAGCAGTGTCGGAAGCTGCATCAAACCACAGCGTCACCTCCAGTCTTGAGCTGGAAACTGAAGACCAGAATGATAACTTGTCTGATATGGTGAGTTTTACATTTTAAACTATGTTCTACATGCATTGAAATTATATACAATAACTCTGATGCCTGATGATATAAAACAAAGTTTTTTTTCGGCCGGTCCGATTATCGATGTCACTCACAGTGCAGGATGCGATAAAAAAGTACGTAACTGAATAGGCTACTGTTAGTAGACGTATTCTGCAGCTACGCCTGCGCTTTTTCCACCGCCCCATCCAGCAGAATGATACTGAACCTGTTACCTCGCTACCAAAAAAGCGCGCGTTGATTGAACTTGAATGTGTGTATAGGGTATATTGAAGATTCTATTAAAAACAAGTGAAATTTCGCAAACCCGATTTTGACTTCCATAGAAGGGCCAAGCTAGTCGGAAATGAATGTAAATAGTTCTCGAATCAAACGTGAACGTGTTCTAAGCGTCGATTCGTCGCGCTCTTACAAGTATCCGTTTTTAGGGTTCCATATCAATAGGGTCCAAACGAAGCCTGTCTGTCTGTCCGTCGTCTGTCACACAGTTTTTACAGCAAAACAGTTCGACAGTCTTCAAATTTTCACAGTATAAGCATAATGTTGACCCAAAGCCATTCAAAGTCGCCGAGTTGCCAGCTTGTCGGTCTTTTATCGGTTGCATTTCGGGGAGTGTGCGATGGAATTGCATGATCTAATTCCAGCAAGCCCGTTTCATTATCGGACTACAAGACGTACGGCGATGCGCCATCGCTACATGGTAGACATACCACCCATACGCACTAAACGTTTTGGAAATACTTTCATTATGCGTACAGCTAAGGAGTGGAATTCCCTGCCGGAGTCTGTGTTTCCCGATAGCTACAATCTAGGAGTCTTTAAGTCAAGAGTGAATAGGTTACTTCTAGGCAAGCGTGCTTCACCGTCGACCACATCATCGCTTACCATCAGGTGAGATAGTGGTCAAGCGCGAGCCTATAATATATAAAAAAAAAAAAAAAAAAAAAAAAAAATTGATAAAATATTTTAAAATGTTTTAGAGATATTTTGTTTTTACCTATCCCATCTATTGGGGTATCGTTGTATAGAGCTCGTTGGGTAGATGAACACATTTTTTTCCAAAATTTTGTTCCGAATATTTTTTTAACCTACCATTGACGTATGAACTTGAAATTAGGTGATAATGTCTATTATTTCATTTATTTTACTAAAAAATACCAATATATTTTTGATTGATTTGATTTTGCGGTTTGGTACGGAACCTTAAAAGTGCGAAGTCCGAAACGCACTTGGCCGGTTTTTATCATTGGGACACCTTCCTCTTGCTAGCCTAGTTATATTTCCGTGTGGCTACTTAATCGTTATATATCTATAAAACAAAGCCGTGTTAGTTACACCACGTATAACTCAAGAACAGCTGGACAAATTTTTATGTGATTTGTGTTTTTGGATTTAATTTCGTCCGGAATAGGATAATAAGTAATAAAATATCGGAAAATTTGAGGAAAATTCATTTTCCCATACGTTTTGCCAACACAGTGCTATCTCTGATACATGACATAAACAAAACATGGACCAAAATGAACATAGCATTGTATACTAGTTCCTTCTGGTAATGCCAATAGATGGCGTTGTCGAATATTCTGAAATTCAAAACAATGTCGGGTTAGTAACATCATTTTCTCATACATTTATTAGGTAGGTTAGGTAAGGTAGGTTAGGTAAGGTAGGTTAGGTAAGGTAGGGTAGGTAAGGTAGGGTAGGTAAGGTAGGGTAGGTAAGGTAGGGTAGGTAAGGTAGGGTAGGTAAGGTAGGGTAGGTAAGGTAGGGTAGGTAAGGTAGGGTAGGTAAGGTAGGGTAGGTAAGGTAGGGTAGGTAAGGTAGGGTAGGTAAGGTAGGGTAGGTAAGGTAGGGTAGGTAAGGTAGGGTAGGTAAGGTAGGGTAGGTAGGGTAGGTAAGGTAGGGTAGATAGATAGATAGATAGATAAACCATTTATTCAGTGCACACAAAAGACACAGCACAACACACAAAATCACATACATGTGGGTATTTGGAAAAAAAAAGGTGCCAGAATACAAAAAAGAAGAAGAATAAACAACATAATACAAATAAAAGTGACACAAGTAACACACCTACTAGGTAGGTGTACTAGGTAGGTAGGTAGGTTTGGTGTTTCGTTATTTTTATGGCAAAACAACGTTTGCCGAGTCAGCTAGTATATAATATTTTTAACTGCAGGTATCTGCAAACGTCAGCGGTCGCGGCAGCCCAAACATCTCCGGGCGAGAGACTCCATCGTCCCAAGTGACAGACGGCGACGCAGCCGGTGACGCCGCAGTACGCAGGCTGCCGCTGCACGCGCCCGTCAGCGCACACAGCGCGGGCAACAAGCTGCTCAAGCAGACGCGCAACGACATCGAGGACAAGTTCTGCAAGTTTGAGATCAAGGTAACACTTTAACTCTACGGTAATATAGTATAGTAATATAGTCTATTGCCGTCGCGTCACCTCCAACCTCACCCCGTAAAGTGCGAAAGGGACAACTGCAGCTCAGGCTGATTTTACCTACAAAAACTTTGACTAAAAGACGTTTCGTATTCTGCTGTTTTCTTCATGAAAACTGGTCTGATCTAAAAAATTCTTATATCAAAATTTAGAGGAAAAGTATATCTATGCTTCCTTTCCTTTTTTGTTAAAAACTTATAAATTTTGTCTGAAAGTCTTCTTAACATGGCGGCATTTTTTTCGGATTTTTGGATTGTCATATTTCTTTTTTTGATTATGTTTTGGAAAAAAGGAAATGATAGGGGCACGTATTAATTAGACCCAGATTTTATGGGGAAAAATCATTGCCCTAGAGGCATTATCCACGAAGAAAACAGCAGAATGTTTTTGTATGGAGAAAGTTTCACTAGAGTCCCCTCTTAATGAGCAGAGTGAGAGAGAGAGAGTCGCCTCCGATACCACTGGGCCACCAGCTCAGCCACGAATTACAAGTTGTAGGTTTTGGGTGCAAGCCCCCAGGCAGGCGCTTTACTTTGTGTAGATTATTTCATCACCACTGCTCTCAAACCGGTGAAGGAAAACATTGTGAGGAAACCGGCATGTCCTATAACAAAAAATGCGAAGACATGTGACATCCACCAACCCGCACTGGGCCCGCGTGGTGGATTACGGCGCATTCCCTCTCTTATAGGGAGGAGGCCTGTGTCCCAGTAGTGGGAACTTTAATAAACCGATGATGATGATGATTTGTTATTTTTAGGTTGTTCTGTCCCACTTCAAGACAAAGGCCGGCTTATCGCGTAATGAATTCGGCATGCAAAGGGCAAAGAGTATGAAAATTTGACCAATCACATGCAAGATGTGTATGTGTATGTGATTTGTCGATTGATGGCCGTCAAACTGTTTGGCTTGCCGAATTTACCTTCAATTTTTGCCGGTTTTGGTCAAGTATGGGCCAATCCACCTCATCGCCTGGGCACAGATAATATAATACTAGCATACAGATGCCTCATCCCATACAAAGAAACCGTGCCGACGTAACTAGCGTCGGTCGTCTGATCAAATTATTATTTTTATAAGTACTTCGATCGCGTTCGGTTCCGTTCCACGGCTGTAGATGGCGTTAGCGGCGACTTCCAAGTAAAAGGGTTTTCTCAGTTCGTGACTATTTTTTTCTTTAAATAGGATACAGTGACGATTTATTTTATAGTATTTTTTTGCACCTTATTACAGTTTACCAAAAAGGTGTTACAATACAAATTTAAAATACACTGGCATGCCTCAGATATTCAAAACAGCGCCATCTATTGGGATCAATTTTAAATGACACGTTCATATAATCTTTGAAATGTGAATTAAGAACCCAGTATGCGATAATTTTGTGCTTAGGAGAGTTGATTAAAAAAGAACATACAATTTTTATGATCAATTCTAGCAAATGATAATTTAAAAAGCCATGAATATCGCGCCATCTAGTGAGATTTGTATGAACCAAATTTTCTCTGTTAGCGCTGGGACCCCTTGGCCTGGGTCTGCCGCGATGTTCGATAAACAATTCGACATCCAGGCCCAGTTGTGTTAGCTTGGCTGCTTTTTGGATGACGTCGCGCACCGTTTGCGTTTCGGAGCGCGAGAAACGTAAAAATTCACAGGATTTTTATTTTTTTTATTTATCGATAGGCTCGCGTTTGACCAATATCTCGCCTGATGGTAAGCGATGATGTGGTCTACGGTGAAGCACGCTTGCCTAGAAGTAACCTATTCACTCTTGACTTAAAGACTCCAAGGTTGTAGCTATCAGGAAACAAAGACTCCGGCAGGGAATTCCACTCCTTAGCTGTGCGTACAATGAAATTGTTCGCAAAACGCTTTGTACGTATGGGTAGGATGTCCACCATGTACCGGTGGCGCATTTTCGTACGGCTTGTTGTCCGGTGATGGAAAGGGCTAGGTGGAAACAAATTGTGCAGTTCCATCGCACACTCCCCGAAATGTAACCGATAAAAACCGACAGACTGGCCACTTGGCGTCGACGCCAAATTCCAGAGCCTTGAACATCGATGTTCAAGGCTCTGGAATTTTCCAAAAAGTCTACTCTTATTCCAATGAAACAGGAGGGCAACAATAGATAAAACTTACCACTGCCTTAGTTTTATAAATGGGAATGTGGTCAGCTGACCAGAACAGTATATTTTATTACCATACCTGTAAGCTTAACATCAAACCTTTTGGTTTAGAAGCTGCTGGAAGGTGACGAGACCATCAGCATAATGTCCGACACTTGGAGTACGGACGTGCTGGCTTCCGACTCGGAGACCATCGGAGACTCCTGCGACCAGACGCAAATCGCTGCCAGCCAGGGTATGTAATCTTATAACTTTGTATTGCGTCCTATAATAGTCCACTTCTGAAAATAGGCTGCTCCAATTATAGTCCCCGGCATGTAACTTGGCAAGGTTTTGGCGTAGTGGGGGTAATTTCGCGCATATTCCGCGAACTGACCAACCACCATATAGAGCGAACGGAACGTGTACGCGACGCGATTGGTCAGTCGATCCTTGTGTCAACTGACCAACCAATTGCGCGCTCGGAACGGTGCTAAACGTTCCCCGCGTCCCGCTTGGTAACCAAGGAGACCTAAGAAACGACCTAACGAATCTTGCCAAGTTACATGCCGACACGTAAACACCACATTTGACTCAATCTTCGATCAATAATACACTTGATACACAATCCCATACAAAACTGCTCTTTAAAACTGTCGTCAATTGTGTTTATGTAATTCTAAGAGTTCTAGGTGAAATAAAATATACATTAATGCAAATTCAACCTTAAATGCAATGCTTAAAGTTGCATTCACAAAGCTTATTCATAACAAATTTAATATTACACGCAAGTTTTAAAGTCTAAATTACAAAGTTACAGAATAGTCGATTTTTGTTACAATAGTTGGCGCGTTGTCTTCGCATACGTTGGTCAAACAAACATAATATTTAGTAATTGATTCATATTTACTATTTAATTGTGTTTTTACTTTATGAAAAACATTTAATGTTATCCAAAAAAGATATTCCTTCCAAAATCTCGGTGTTACAGTGTTTATTTGCTGAGTTATTGATCGAACACTGCGGCATTTTGATGTCTTTATGTTGGCTATGATTGGACCATACTAAGTTGAAATAAGACCACAACCGTACTTGTGCTCTTATTTTTCGGTCCGTTTTCAAGCGTTTACCGGTCATCTAGATATCATTGATCGAAGGACTCAATACTCGGATAATCTCGTCTGTTTGAATTTACATCGCATTGAAAGCGTGCAATCTTGTGCCTCATACGAAATGAGTCTGAATAAAATAGCTAACTGTTTTCTATAGGTACCAATACTAGTAATACCAACGCCCCCGATGTTTCGGAGACAGCGAGCGAGTCAGCCTGGAGCATGGACGTACTCGCATCAGATAGCGACCGGAACACTGAGGTAACTATACTCTGTTAATTTAGTAGACTAAACTGACAGTTGCGATCGACGTTTTTTTTTTAAATGTTGCGCAATAATAACTGCCGCACGGGTCGATCTTCAATGTTAAGCAACGCTTGACGAGGTCGGTCCGTGGATGGGTGACCATTTCAACATACCGAGTTTACTCGGAAAGCACGTTAAGCGGTTGGTCCCGGCTGTCATTTGAAGATCTTTGACAGTCGTTACGGATAGTCAGAAGCCTCAAATCTGACACCAGTCTAGCCAAGAGGTAGGTTAGGTTAGGTTAAAACGGGCTGGTTTCCGCAACTCCACGACCAAGCGCGTATTTTGCGTACGGTAGCCAAGAGGTATTGTGCTACCCAGTTACTGGGTTGTGGAGGTCAGATAGGCAGTCGCTCCATGTGAATCCGGTTAGACTGGAAGCCGAGCCCAATATAGTTGGGAAAAGGCTAGACAGATTGACTGTTGCAAGCCTGAAACAGTGTTGTATAGAATGTAATTTTAATAGTTATTTATGCTACAAGTGCGGAAGGTAGGTGATTTCCGATGAGTGGCATTTTTATTCACGAGCGAGCGAAGCGAGTGAGTGGATAAATCGACACGAGTCGGAAATCATCTTACGTACGTGTATCATACAATATTTTACTATGCATTGTGCGAGGAAATAAACAAAATTAATAAAATTAAATTAATAAAATAGCGGGCTTATTCAAGCGCGTTCAACATATCCACAGATTAACTAATAGTTCCTCGGGCATATCTACTGCGCATGTGCGAATTGCTTTCACATCGTAACGCAATAAGGCACGAGCAAAATATGCATTCTGCCAAACATATTTAATGAATATTTAAAATTAATTTATTGATCAAAAACTAAATCTAGAGTAATTAAAACGCCTAAAATAAAGTATTAGTTTTATTTTACCTTTTATATGAATGATAATCTGTACATAAAAAAAAATTAAAACTTTTCTCAAATAATAAAAACTCTATGCGTCGGGCTGACGTTGGAGTTAAAAATTAAAAAAGTACAGGAAAGTAAAAAGCACTAGTGAAAAAAAGTGACACTTTCCGCACAGTTTGGCTGCTTGGAAAACCGCTCTTTTCGAGGACTTGCATTGTAAAATGATTTATCGAATCATTGTGACATGACACCAAACTATAATTTTACTTAGCTGTTTACCATCATACATTAATTAAGTATAATAATAACTACAATAATATAACACAAATACAATATATAAATAATACATAAACTGTTCTTGTAATAAATAAGAAATCTATACTAATATTATAAAGAGGCAAGATTTATATTTTTGAATGTTACGAATAAACTTAAAAACTACCAGTGTGATGCCGAAAATTCTGTCACCATTGGGCAGCTACACTGTCCCCGGGTGACATAGGCTACTTTGTATCCCTGTATTCCCACGGGAACGGGAACTACGCGGGTGAAACCGCGAGGCGTCCGCAAGTACACAATAAAATAAATGCTACAACTAACCTCCGTTGCAACTCTGCAATATTTTTACGGAGACGGATGCGGAAGGGGAGGTAACTTGCAGAAATTCCGCAGTTACGGAGGCGGAGGCTAAATTCGTTTACAACATTACAATAATATTAAGGTGAAGATTTTTGGCAGCTGCCATTTTGTGCATCACAAGCATTGGAATCAGAATCATTTATTGCCAATAATGTAGGTATACATAAAATATGGATATTTAATAATCATATATTTCTTACGACAGCCATGAAATACGAAAGAGATCTCAAAAAAAAAGTTCTAATTATGTTTCCCATTTACTCTTTTAACTGAAGACACAATTAACCTCTATAAAAAAGCAAAAAAAAAGAATAGTTGAAACTAATTCATTCAAGGTACGACCATATTTATAGTATGTACAAGATATACAGAGTCAGATGAAAAGCGAAACCAAAAAAATAAAATCTATGTGTGGTGGAATTGTCCATGTGTTAGTAAAAAAAAGGGTTGTTAAAAAGTCCATGTTCAGTATCGATATCGATACTTGGTGAACACAATAAGAAACACGATTAGAGGGTTGTTGGATATATTGAACTGTTATTAGAGCTGAGCAAAATACACAAATTACAAAATACTATCTTGCATGTATTTAAAATACAAAATATTCGTAACTCGTGCATTTGAAATATAAAATACAAAATACAGTATTTTAACTATTTTTGTTGAAAATATAAATAACAAAAGAAAAGTCGATCATCCATCGTGACATTCGTACTAAAAAACTTAATTAATACACAGAAGTTTCGTGAAAATAACCGTTTGAAATGAAAATGACAATTGACAACGTACTTGACAATTTGACGTACGCGGTCGCTGTTTTGCTTACGAAAGCTATTGAGCGCTATTTTCTACAGAACGCACCTATTAATAAGACCGCTAAATGTAATTTAAAGCCAAAAGTATTTGAAATACTAACTACAAAATACCGCAGTGTCAGGTATTTGAAATGGACGACACGGTTGCCGTAGTGGTTGTGCGATCGGCTGCTGCGCTGCGTATCGCGAGTTCGATTCCCACACGGAACAAATATTTGTATGGCCTACGAATAGTTGTTCCGGATCTGGGTGTCTTGTGTATATGAGTTGAAAGGTTTGTAAACGCACCTACGACACAGGAAGAAATTCCTAGTGAAAGCAATGTCTAAAAAAATATAAGTTTACCAATTTTGATTAATGGCAAAGTATTTTTTTATGGGTGGTATTTAATACTTTAACTGTAATTCCCCTTTTTTCAATCAAAATATTCGAAATTACTACCAAAAATACTGAATTGCACACTAAATTTGCTCATCAAATAAATGAATTATACTATACTGCTAGATCTTTAAAGCTTAACTGTTTTACTGAATAACTATCTGTTAACTAAAAGTAAATCTAATAATTCTTCGAGTGCAACAAAATATTTAAGTTTTAAGGGAGGGGGGGAAACGAAACAAGGAGAACGAAACAAGGAGATGACGGGAGCTGAGTTCGCTCGCTTTGCTCGCTCACTTCAGCTCCCGTCATCTCCTTCGAACCTAACCTATCCGTGTCGGGGTGCCCTAAGCTCCCGAGATCGCTTCGCTCGCTCTTGGACTAATTCACACTTATTTTATATTTAATTGAATAATTTGTGTGCAAATCAGTATTTTTGTTTTACGGTGAGTAATATTGTTTTGCAGTAGGTTATTAGTGGAGATATTTTGTTTGCTTAAATTTCTAAATAGAGGTGCAGTTAAAAATTCCCCTTTTTTTATATGCAGCTATAAAGATTTTTACGGTTGGGTTATTGTTGAATCCCCCTTTTGATCTAATAGCGCCGAAAAACGTCTCCAGGTGATCCTGTGACAATTTATATGTAGATAAAAAATTTAAGTATTTTTTTTCTACGTAACTGACATACAAATATTTTAATGAAATTATATTGTCAAATGATTATGAATGAGATGAATAATTTTACCTAATGTTTTAGAATTCACATGGCTTTCATCATTTCCAATAGTACCAGTTATTACCTAATTTTGAATAGTACTGAATTAAACAGGATCACAATAGATTGTGGCATAGGTCTATAAATGCGCAT
Organism: Orthosia gothica; assembly: GCA_949775005.1. Taxonomy (NCBI): domain Eukaryota; kingdom Metazoa; phylum Arthropoda; class Insecta; order Lepidoptera; family Noctuidae; genus Orthosia; species Orthosia gothica. The sequence continues at coordinate 3,169,931 of OX459048.1, read as the reverse complement.
ATTATGAAGAATACAACTTTTTCAACCATTATATCTCAGAAACGGTGACGTTTAGGAGAAAGTTGTGGCGACAACATTTATAGATAATTGCATAATCTACTATTTTTATTTGACTTTTTTATCATAAAACATACCGTTCGGCTAAAAAACGCAAAAACTGCGTACTTTGCGAACTTTGGCCTTCAATTCAAAAATTTGCAAATGTGGGATCGAAGGGGACTTTTTATTTTTCATGTATAATGGTGTTCCGAACATTTGTACTAATTTGCAGCTCTATGCGAATTACTGTAAACCTACCCCTATTTTTTTGTCTAATTTGACCGGACTATACAGTTTAGATAAAACATCTTCTCAATCCTAACTTCAATCTATTTTAACAAAACTTGTGTAAATTAGTTTGTATTCATGTCATGATGTCACTAAAAAACTATAAATTTTTATCGATACTCATGACGTCACCGCATTGTCAAGCCCTAGCGTAAGCAAATGATTTACTCTTTTACATAATATTTTCGAAAATTTTGTTTAAATATACGAAATATACTTATATAAAACAATGGCAATCAATATACTATTCTATTGTAAGAATCTTTTTCTGAGCCAATTCAAAGTCAAAGTCAAAGTCAAATATATTTATTCAATTAGGCCAATAAACGGCACTTTTGAACGTCACATAAATTAAAACTAAAAATTAAAAGTAATAAAAAAAATATTTAAAAGTAATAAAAAAAAAAAAACAAGTTAAAAAAAAAAAAAAAAAATGATTCTACCGTGCATTCGGAAAGTAGATTGTAATGGAGAAGAACGCACAAGAAACTCCATACTTACACTTTAAAAAAAATTGGTGTTTTACAATATTAACATACGTACATCCGTTAATATATGTGAGGACGATGCACCCAGAATAGCTCTACACACAGGTATGAAGTATTAAAAAGCATTAACAGGAAAATTAATTAATTTGATAAGTAGGAACATGGTTCTCACATACTTACAAATATTACAAACATAGGTAAAATACCTAATTCAACAACAACGGAACAGTGTGTGAGTCAATTTCAAAAAAAAAAAACAAAAAAAAACATAACAATGAATACAATAACTATGAATGGGAATATAAATTAACAAATTTGATTTTGTCTACACCAAAGATTGCCCTATGGAGCAGGACCAGCATGTTTCCAAGCATTCTTATCTTGAATATAATCATCTAATTTGTAATATGCTTGTTTACAAAGGGTGCTTTTAACTAAAGTTTTAAATTTACTTTCATTTAGTTTTAATATATCACAAGGTATTTTGTTATAGAATTTAACACAGTACCCCATGAAAGATGATTGTACTTTAGCTAGTCTGTAAGAAGGCTGATCTAACTTATCTTTATTTCTGGTATTACAATTGTGTCTATCACTGACTTTACTAAAGAGATGTATATTTTTCCTTACATACATAATATTTTCATAAATAAATTGGCAAGAAACTGTCATAATATTAATATTTTTAAACAGTTCCCTAAGAGATTCACGGTGACTTAACTTATATATGGCTCTGACAGCTCTCTTTTGCAATATAAATATGGATTCAATGTCAGCCGCTCGACCCCACAGTAAAATACCGTATGACATTATGCTGTGAAAGTAACTAAAATAGACCAAACGCGCGGTTTCTACATCCGTTAACTGTCTTATCTTTCTAACAGCATAAGCGGCTGAGCTTAGCCGACCCGCAAGAGATGTTATATGAGGACCCCATTGCAATTTGTCGTCTAGAGTGATTCCCAGGAAAACTGTTTGATTGACAAAGTCCAGCTTTTCGCCATTCAATATGATATCGCATTCGGTACTTCTAACATTCGGCAATGTGAATCTAATACATTTGGTTTTTTTTTCATTTAGTACTAAATTGTTTGCCGTGAACCAATTTTGGACCTGATAAATGGAGTTATTCACGTCATCAAGATTTCGTGACCGCCGATCTATTTTAAATATCAAAGATGTGTCATCAGCAAACAACACCATCTTCGGTTGATTTTGTAGTAATTGGGGTAAATCGTTAATATAAACTAAAAAGAGGAAAGGACCCAATATCGAGCCTTGAGGCACACCCATTGTCATTTCAGACCCTAGTGAGTTTACGCCGTTTACCTGAACTTTAACTTGTCTGGCTTTTAAATATGATCTCAGTAACTCAAGGGCTGTATGTCTAATTCCATAGTGCTCGAGCTTCAACAATAGTGTCTCATGGTTAACGCAATCGAACGCCTTCGAGAGGTCGCAAAAGATTCCAATGGCGTCCTGTGCTTCCGCCCAGGCCTTAAATATGTTCTTTATTAGGGTGACACCCGCGTCAGTTGTGCAACGCCCTTTGGTAAAACCGTATTGTTGATCATAAAAGATGGAATGTTTGTTAAAATGACGCAACAATTGGTTGAGCATTAACTTTTCGAAGACCTTACTGAGAACCGGCAGAATTGACACTGGCCTATAATTATTGGCTTCTTTGCTATCCCCAGATTTAAACAATGGAACTACCTTACTGTGTTTCATGAGGTCCGGAAAAACTCCTTGCTCGACACTAGTGTTAAATATGAAAGCTAAATAGGGTGCAACAGTTTCAATGATTGGTTTACACACTTTTACAGATAGTCCCCAAAGATCTTCTGTTGATTTAATTTTAAGATCTTTAAAAGCTTTTAAAATAGCCTGGGGGTTTGTATGTTGAAACTTGAACTCCGAAGGGCACGCATTTACGTTCTTTCTAAGTAAGGCAGCAGACAATGCAGGTGAGGAGTTTAAGGCTGCTGTAGTTTTAAGTGGAATATTAACAAAAAAGTTTTCAAATTCCTGAGCTACCTCTATATCTGAGTGTGTGGGGCCATGTGCAGTCGCTAAATTAAATTCTGTATTACGCTGTTTTTTCCTACCTGTTTCATTATTTATTATTTTCCAGGTAGTTTTTATTTTATCATCTGCTGATTTTATTTTATTGCTAATATACAGCGCTTTAGCTATTTTGCATGCAATCTTAAAGGTTTTTGAATATTTTGAAACATATTTATCAAAACTTGTACTATTCATATGTTGCTTTAGGCCATAGAGTTCATAAAGTTTTTCCCTGCTTTTACGAATGCCTGGAGTCGCCCAATCGCTAAATATGAACTTGGTGTAAATACTTTTTGCTTTCAGTGGAAAAGTGTCATTGAATTGCGTCTTGAGTACTTTAAAAAACTCGGCATAGAACTCATTTGGGTCATCTATATTCATAAAGTTTTGAACACATAATTTACTAGTCAAGGTTTTATTAAATTTTTCTAAATTTTTACATGTAATTGGTCTAAATTTTATTTGCATTTTTTGCAAAGGTATGTAGGTGCTAAACGTTATTGTTTGTCCACTGTGATCAGGGGGGTAACCACAAGCTCTTAGAGTAAGGTTATTTTGAGATCGAGTAAGTGACAGATGTATACAAGTCAGATACATCTGTCCCTTACTCGATCTCAAAATAACCTTACTCTAAGAGCTTGTGGTCACCCCCCAGATGTTAATTTATTTATAACTAGCTGACCCAGCAAACTTTGTTTTGCCATAAAAAGACCAAACATTTATCTACCCTACCTACCCGACCCTACACTACCCTACCCTACCCGACCCTACACTACCCTACCCTACCCTACCCTACACCACCCTACCCGACCCTACACTACCCTACCCTACCCTACCCTACCCTACCCTACACTACCCTACTCTACCCTACTCTACCCTACCCTACCCTACACTACCCTACCCTACCCTACCCTAACCTACCCGACCCTACACTACCCTACGCTACCCTACACTACCCTACGCTACCCTACACTACCCTACCCTACACTACCCTACCTACCCGACCCTACCCTACCCGACCCTACACTACCCTACCCTACCCTACACTACCCTACCCTACCCTACACTACCCTACCCGACCCTACACTACCCTACCCTACCCTACCCTACCCTACCCTACCCTACCCTACACTACCCTACTCTACCCTACCCTACCCTACCCTACCCTAACCTACCCGACCCTACACTACCCTACGCTACCCTACACTACCCTACGCTACCCTACACTACCCTACCCTACACTACCCTACCCTACCCGACCCTACACTACCCTACACTACCCTACACTACACTACCCTACCCTACACTACACTACCCTACACTACACTACACTACACTACCCTACACTACCCTACACTACCCTACCCTACCCTACCCTACCCTATGTCCTTCTCCTGGTTCTAAGCTACCTCCCTGCCAATTTTCAGCTAAATCGATTCAGCCGTTCTTGAGTTATAAGTGAAGTAACTAACACGACTTTCTTTTATATATATAGATTTCTTTATTTAGGTAATCACAATTACAAAAAACGTTATCTATGCAAGTCGCAGAAGAAGCTGTCACTCTAGTTGGCTCCATAAAAACATTTGCTAGATTAAATGATTTAAAAAGACCCAATAACCTGATAGTGTTAGAGTTATTTTCTAATATGTTAATGTTTAAATCGCCGCATATGACAATTGATTTACTACTAGTACAAACTTTTTTTAACACATCTTCCATTATAGAGTCAAACACAGATAGATTCTGGTAACTTGGAGGTCTGTAGACACAAACTACAATATGCTTATCAAACTCAACACAGGACAATTCAATGGTGTGTTCAACCGACAGTCTAACAATGTCCTTTCTTTCTTTAGATTTAATAGAATTTTTAATTAGTATTAATGATCCGCCATGTATCATACGTTTTCTGCTGTAATGGCTAACTACACGATAATTTTCATAATTAATGGACCTTACTTGGTGATCTTTTAACCAATGTTCTGTTAGACAAATAATATCAAATTTGGTTTTTTCTAGAAATAGTTCAATTTCTAATAATTTGGAAGAGCAACCTTGAATGTTCTGATTTAATAATTTTAAAGAGTATTGCTCTCCCCTCAGCTTAGTACCATTAAATGGATTGCCAGAAGATACCTTCATACTATTTACTAATAATATCTGATTATTTCCAGGGGTAACTTCTATTGTCTTATGGACTAGTTTAAAATTATGTTGCTAGTTGAACTAGGCAACACAGGGTCGTCGCTTAATATACATTTTGATAGATTTGCTATCAATTGATTAATAGAATATGCTATCAACATAGCAATTTTATGTTTACATCTACGTGACAGAGAGAAAGCTCTCTGCGTTACTTGTAGTCCACTAATAAATTTATTAGTGTCAAAAAACAATAATTTGTCACAATGACAAGTCGTCAACATTTGTAAAATGTTATTTAATTTAAAAATCCGCTTGTTCTCATCTTCTGAGAAGCTATACGAGTAAGGAAATGCACAAACCATGAGCTTTCCTACATTTAACCCTAACAAGGTGTCAATACCAGCCATTATGTCCTTTTTGGTAATCCCAGTACTATTTCCCAATAGCAAAACCATTGTAGAACAATTATCTATATTTGAATTCATAATTCTATTGATCATTTGCTTAAAACTTATATTATGGTAACAATGATTTGTAAAACTATGGCTAAGGTAATTTAGTAATATTTTTCCAAAGCCTGAACCTATTTCATCACTAAATAATGTTGTTTTACATTCCTGTACATTGTGTACACATGACTTTTCAGGAAGAGCCAACATTGGTGTAGACAAGTCACCTTGTAGCTGGGGAGGTGGTGGGTAGCTGGCACAGCTGCAAGAGGAATTAGTCAGAGACTCATACCTCTCTGCATTGTATTTTACCAAGTCTAATAATTCCCCAGCCTCAAACAAGCGCTCACTCAATTGCTGTTGTGAACTTTGATATTTCTCAAAGATATCCTGCAGTAAACACTCCTTGTTTAACAAATCGTTTTGGAGGCACTGTGTATCTTTATCATACTTTACCCTACAATTATCTAGCTCACTCATACAGGTATTTAATCTACTAGTTAAGTTAACACGTTCCTTTCTAAGAGAAATATTTAATTTTTGGAGATTTTGTTTTTTGATCGCTCTCCGGGATCGTTTCATAATTTTCTTGATTTTAATATATTTTTTTAATTTATTGTGACTCATGACAATAGGACATAATGGTCTAGTGTCTTCACCAGTCAAATCAATTATAAAATCTGGCTCACACACTGTTTCCGACTGAATGCTGCCAACCAACTCACTAAATAAGCTATTAGTGTTATTAAACTGCTCACTGACTCTAACAGACTCAGCATTAGATAGTGCCTTATGGGCATCACACAATGCAATTACTAGCAGAAATTCGTCAAAATATGGTTCGAAACAATCCAAGGACGAAATTGTATTTACCTATGAAACGTGTATTTATTGGGGTTATTTCGCCTTGTAACTTCACATTCACTCACAGAACAAGCCATAAGTTACGATAAGGTGACAATTCCCCAAATGTCATTTTAGTCTACGAAATAAAAAATCACAGTATAACTTGATGAACTTACAAACGATAACTTTTCCAAAAACAATAGCTGATAAGTTACTCTTTTAATTGATTAGGTGGACACAGACGACTGCGTGTCGGTGGCGGCGAGGTCGGACACATCATGGCCGCGACGACCCTCACAGCAAGACGAGCCACCGTTCAGGAATAATAACCAACAGGTATATGAGGCTCTGTGCTAATAATTAAGTATAATGTCTGCTAGAAGATCGACTTCCAGAACAAAAACAGACTTTTATAATCACAGACATAAATCTAACTAGATAACACAAGTCCCTCCATCTGTATGAATACCAAGCTTGCCACTTTTTCACACACAATTTAAAAACAAAGGAGAATGCCCATTTTGTAAGGGAACTTGAACCCCTTTAAAAAATGGTTGTATCTTGATAAATTTGGTTGTAAATTGTAGAAAAAACACGTTATATACGTAATTAGAAAACATTTTTTATTTCTTTTTTGTGGTTCACGAGATATAACGATGTTTCTGTTCTTGAAATGAACCCTTATTACAATGCAATAAGGTGCATACAAATGTCCAAGTGAAGGAACCTGATCTGTTGTTGTCTGTACTTATAAAGAAAAGGACATGGATGGAAAAACACACAAAATATAAATCCTATTTTTAAATAATGTTGAATATTGGAATACAAAATGCAGACACGATACGATCATTAGGGACATTCTATGGGCATTTTTACTTACTAATGAAAGGAAACATTTCCAATGTCTTCCATCTGTTGTTCTGCCATCTTTTTCTACACAGTCTTTTACAGCTCAATATGACATAATTATTCATTTTTAGGGTTCCGTACCCAAAGGATAAAAACGGGAGCCTATTACTGAGACTCCGCGGTCCGTCTGTCTGTCTGTCACCAGGCTGTATCTCATGAACCGTGATAGCTAGACAGTTGAAATTTTTACAGATGATGTATTTCTGATGCCGCTATAACAACAAATACTAAAAACAGAATAAAATAAATATTTGAGTGGGGCTTCCATACAACAAACGTATTTTTTTGTCGTTTTTTGCAATAATGGTACGGAACCCTTCGTGCGCGAGTCCGACTCGTACTTGGCCGGGTTTTTTTTTTCTAGATTTCACTGGGTTGCCGGTTCCGATAATGCTTAATGAAAAGCTCAAATTACGATCATTAATCGTAATTTTAGTTCTCCGTTTTTTGACACGCGAAGTACATACAATCGCGTCATCTAGTTAGATTTCTATATGTGGTTATAATAGTAGTCATTTGCTCCTTTGAAAGCAGGAACATTACCAGATCGTAATAGTAGTTTACTGAAAATTAGTTTTTGTCCGTCAGGTAGATTAATAAAAGATATTGTACACGTATTTTTTCTTTTTAAACATAAAGCGACAACGATATAATGCGTTGAAATATGGTGGAACGTCACGCCGATAGTACACTTTATACTGCCTTAGTGACGTCACAAGCCCCATGCCAACTTTGATGCGCTTTAACTTTATTTTTTTTATTGATTTCTCAGATCTCACTGATGGACTAAATAGAATTATCACTTTTCTACCCAGGAAACATGTCTATTATTGTTTCAGAATGGCAACGTTAAGCGAGCTGAAGTTAGCAGCCCCCGACACACGCCTCGGCCAAACTTAACTAACAGGTATATAACAACATAAATAATTACATAATACACAATGAGCCTACTCTTCATCTCAATCTTGCTTGATGGAAAGTGATGTATGACTAAGACCCAGTTTTTATGCATAGTTTTTAAATTATGCTAAAATGCACTATTTCATCATAATATGTTGGCCTATCAAATGGTCAAATAAGTTGGAGAGTTAATTATTTGATCACTTTATAGCTTAAAAATTGATGATAAACGCATTGATAACGAAATTTGAAACAGTTGGTTAGAACATTTAACCATTTGAAGGGTTCAGCTACATGCTCAATCTTATTTGCACAAATTCTTGTTTGTACAAAATTGATTTACACAATTAAGCATGTACAATATACCTAATTGTGCAAAGGTTTCCACCATTTAATTTGCAATCAACCTATTTTTACGTTTGTGTATTATTTTGCGCATGCAAGTCGCTATAGTTTAGAACTCCATGCAGTATTTTGCACCATTTTTTATACAAACCTTTTGCGCATGCAAGTCGCTATAGTTTTATAGACACCATGCAGTTTTTTTGCGCCAATTTTTTACACAAACCGTTTGCGCATCCAAGTCGCTGTAGTTTAGACACCATGCAGTTTTTTTGCTCCAATTTTTACACAAACCGTTTGCTCATGCAAGTCGCTATAGTTTTATAGACACCATGCAGTTTTTTTTGCGCCAATTTTTACACAAACCGTTTGCTCATGCAAGTCGCTATAGTTTTTACACTATGCAGTTTTTTTGCGCCAATTTTTACACAAACCGTTTGCTCTTGCAAGTCGCTATAGTTTTATAGACACCATGCAGGTTTTTGCGCCAATATTTACACAAACCGTTTGCGCATGCAAGTCGCAGTAGTTTAGGCACCATGCAGTTTTTTGCGCCAAACTCTGCACAAACTGTTTGCGCATGTAAGATTGTCCCATGTCCCTTACACACACTCTTAATAACCTTACTCTAAGAGCTTATGGTCACCCCCCAGGTCAGGTTGCGGCTACTTAACAGCGACGGCAGCGCTATCTCGCGGCGGAGAGCTAGACTTACCTCACGCACCGCCCAACCACCAACAGTATAACATCGAGAACAGGAAGAGCATACTTGTTAACGGATACCCGGTGAGTGTGACATTAAACCAAATACAGCCTGTAATGATCCCACTGCTGCGACACGGGTCTTCCCTCTGTGGTAGGAATCTCAAAGCTACTGTTAAAAAAAATGTTTCATTATAAAATCCTTTTTTTTTAGACAAGCTTTTTCGTTCGTTTTCTTCTCAGCAAACCCTTTCATTTGATATCTATCATCATCAGCATTTGAGCCTATATTTTTTTTTAAATAAAACAAATCATGGCAGTGCATACAAAATAACTAGTCCGCCATCTTGGGCCGTCCGGCATATTGGATTTAGAATGACGTCACTTAGCTACCCATGCATTGTCATCCAAATTAAACGTGTATGCAAAATTTCATCTTAATCGGTGGGGGATAAATGCTTTAAAATTCAGTTCCAAGATTGGATACGAACACACATACATACATACATACATTGCAACTTGCAAGTTAATAAAAAGCTTGTAATAAACGGTTAAGAATTTTGTATATTGAAAAGTTTGTTTTACGGAAAATTACCCATTTGATAGTCTCTAAGGCCCAGTTTTTTTATCCATAGTTAACTCAACCAATAGTTAAATAAGTTGACCAATGATTTCAAATTCAGGTAAAATGTCCTTTATACCATTCCCCCTCTAAAAAGCTTATTTTATTCACTGAAAACAGTGAATAAAAAGCACTTTTAATCACTGTTTTGGAGTTTGAATTTGGAACACCAATGTATTAGACGTCCATCTCAATGCCATGTAACCTCCTTGCGCAAAAAATACTCGATACAAACTTCTTGTGCGACTAGAATATTCGACTTTAATTTTGAGTTTGTTTATATTTAGGATTTTAATAATGATTTTGTTTTCAGTCTAGGCTATTTAATGAATACTTATTTGGATTGTAATTCCTATATTAATTGCAATGGTGTTTAATTCATTATAATTTTGTAACGTAACGGAGGTGGTCACTGGGCCCTGAAACACAGGTGCTGTTACCTAGCTCAGAGGTCAGGATTTCACATTTTTTGTAAATCTTGAAGGAAATAAACCATTTATTTATTACTCGTAATATTCTTTGTGTTTTTCGCTTAGATCTTGCTTTTTCTCGAAGTCATGGTATAAAATATAGTATGCAACTCTTGAATAAAACGGATTTATATCGAGGGCCATGAATCACTCGCGTCGCTCATGATTCTAACACTTGAATCACTCGCTATGCTCGTGATTCAGTCATTTGAATCACTCCCTACGGTCGTGATTCATTAGTTAAAATCCTTCACTTGCTCGTGATTCATCTATGGCCCTCGCTTTAAATCCGTCTTTTATTCACTAGTTGCATAATATACTATTATACCATTCCCCCTCTAAAAAGCTTATTTTATTCACTGAAAACAGTGAATAAAAAGCACTTTTACTCACTGTTTTGGTGTTTGAATTTTGAACTCACCAATGTATTCGAACTCCATCTCAATGCTACATAACCTCCTTGCGCAAAAAAAATTCGATGTAAACTTCTTGTGCAGCGAATACTCGACTTTCAAACTACTTCTTTGATTTTAATTTTGAGATTTTTATATTTAGGATTTTAATAATGATTTTGATATTTGGTCTAGGATATTTATTGAATACTTATTTGGATTGTAATTCTAATATTAATTGCAATGATGTTTAATTAATTATAATTATGTTGAGTAACGGAGGTGACCACTGGGCCCTGAAACACAGGTGCTGTTACCTAGCTCAGGGGTCAGGGTTTCACATTTTTTGTGAAACCTTCACCCACACCTTAACCTTCATTTTGAAGGTAATAAACTATTTATTTATTACTCGTAATATTCCTTGTGCTTTACACTTATATCTTTCTTTTTCTCGAAGTCATGGTATAAAATATAGTATGCAACTCTTGAATAAAACGAATTTATATCGAGGGCCATGAATCACTCGCGTTGCTCATGATTCGAACACTTGAATCACTCGCTATGCTCGTGATTCAATCATCATGAATCACTCCCTACGGTCGTGATTCAGTCGTTAGAATCATTCACTTGCTCGTGATTCATCTATGGCCCTCGCTTTAAATCCGTCCTTTATTCACTAGTTGCATAATATACTATTTTCATACATTTTTTAGTATCACAAATAATCAAAGAAGTTGGAGGGTTAATTTTTTGATTATTTATTGGAATAACAATAGAGGAATAAACGCGTTATATCGAAATTGAAAACCAGTCGTTAGCTTAACCATTGGTTGAGTTAACTATGGATAAAAAACTGGGCCTTAATAGTATAAAACAAAGTCGCTGTCCGCGTCTGTTCACGTCATATCTCATCACTTTTTCTAAACCATGCAATGCAGTTTGATAAGATTTTCACGAATAGACAGAGCTAAAAACGAGGAAGGTTTGTATATACAGGCTGGTCAAAAAGTCGTGGATCAAACGCAACTAGGGGTTAAATGGTGTGATTCAAAGGAACTTCCTAATTATATCTCTGCAGGCGTTGACCTTAAGAGGGGACTCTAGTGAGACTTTCTCCATACAAACACATTCTGCTGTTTTCTTCGTGGATAATGCCTCTAGAGCAATGATTTTTTTCCATAAAATCTAGGTCTAATTAATACGTGCCTGTATCATTTCCTTTTTTCCAAAACATAATCACAAAAAGAAATATGACAATCCAAAAATCCGAAAAAAATGCCCGTTTTTACCGCCATGTTCAGAAGACTTTCAGACAAAATTTATAAGTTTTTAACAAAAAAGGAAATGATAGGAGCATAGATATACGTTTCCTCTAAATTTTGATATAACAATTTTTTAGATCAGACCAGCTTTCATGAAGAAAACAGCAGAATACGAAACGTCTTTTAGTCAAAGTTTTTGTAGGTAAAATCAGCCTGAGCTGCAGTTGTCCCTTTCGCACTTTACGGGGTGAGGTTGGAGGTGACGCGACGGCAATAGTTTTTTCAAATACCTATTTTTCAAATTCCTGTTGACTAGAGTCCGCTCTTAAGAACCTCCCGTAGATTATTTTTTTTGCAGCTGATGGCCCCTTCTAACCCCTAGTTGCGTTTGATCCACGACTTTTTGGCCACCCTGTATAATTTACCCCGTGCGAAACTTGGCCGGGTCGCTTGTAAATAATAAAACAATATGAAAAAGCAAAAATATCACTCGGTTATATTTTTATTTTTCTGTTGTCTGATTTCATAAAAACAAATGAATACATTATTCCTTGTTACCTCATTATTTTGTGTTGAAATAATTATGTAACAACGGAAAACACTTCAAAATAAAAAACGCTAGCAAGCTAGATGAATCCTATAACTCCCGTGTGTCTTGTAGGTTCGTGTGACAAACCCAGGTATTCAGGATCAGAACACCAACAGTAGCGGTCAAAATGTAACTATGGTATTTAGTCAAAACTCTATAAAATTCAATATTTAATGGTTGGGGTCGGAATAAGTTACATAAAGAGTTGGCCAAGATTAATAAGCGTTACTTAGTACTTGCAATGGCTTCTAAGTGCAAGATATGACGGGAACATATCTATGCCAAAGCACTTGCTAAGTACCGTTTGCCAATCTCGGTTTTTTCTCTTGAGATTTATAGAGCGAATTTTTACTTTTCTCCAGCTAAGTAGCGTTTTATATGAAAAAGAACCTTATTGGAATGAATTTTATGTGTTTATTCCTATGTAACAATTGATTGTAGTAGGAAAATACGCGATACGGTTCATTTCTCATGAAAAGGGTGGATTAAAATAGTAGCTGGTACTGGTTTGCCGGGTAGTCCACTCTATAGTCCCCGTCACGAGAAGCTATAAATTTTGTAAATAAAGAACTTCTACTAAGTTACAATATTGATGATTCCTGGTTAGAAATTTAGTCCGTCAGTGAGATTGTCAAATAATATTGGACACGTATATTTTTGCTTTACTAAATCAATAAAAAATTACAAAGTTAATAAAGCACATCAATGTTCAGATGTGGGGGCTTGTGACGTCACTAAGGCAGTATAAAGTGTAACAGCGTGACGTCACACGATACTACAACGCATTATATAGTCGTCATTTTATGTTTACGTGTCAAAAGAAAAAATACGTGTCCAATATTTTTTAATAATCTACCTGACTGACAAAAAACTTATTTTCAGTAAACTTACCCTATTCAATGAACGGCAAATAATCCCAAATTCAATTAATTCAAAGTGACAACACAGTAAACTAACGAGCAATTTCACGTTACTGGAACGCGTCTGACTCACGGAACGTTCCGGTACCACAAAACATTATACGACAGCGCTTTATATCGCTAAAATACAACCCGACCAAGTGAAATAGCTCGTTAGTTTCATATCACACGTGTGTTACTTTGAGTTGATTGAATTTGGGAGTATTTGTTGTTGATTGAATTGTCGCTACGTAACTTAGTAAAAGTTCTTTATTTACAAAATTTATAGCTTCTCGCGACGGGGACTTTAGGCGGCGAAAACTGTTTTCATACTTCTTATACGAAACGGTAAGAACCAGTGCCAACAAGTGCTTACATGGTCGGATCTGGTTTCTTTAGTATCGGTTTGTGCTTGATCGTATTAAGAAACTGGCACCAGCTGCATACCAGAGACACAGTCAAAATATACAAACAGTATGGAAACTACCTACAAACGTTCAGTGGTTCAGTTGAAAACCAGCGTCAGGCAACTCCCAGTTGTCACACTGTGTATGTAATTGTTTTTTTTTAATTACGTTTCCTTTTATTTGTACCTACATTGTGTGTATCTGTGTGTGCCAAATAAACTGGTTTTCTTTCTTTCTCTTTCTTTTCTTTCTTTAAACGCTCGAAACGGCACACTCACACAAACATACGAACCGACGAGACCTCTGCAGTGCTGTCAGTAGTGCGAGCCGCTTAGGGGTCTCGTCGATACTGTTTGTATATTTTACTGTGCCAGTATTCGTAAATCGAACAACCCAAAGCCGTCCACAAAGCTTGAGTAAAGTCTAAGATCGCTCTATGGATCTCATCTCAGAATGTAAGTAATCTTTGATCTGCTTGCAGGTGATGACGTGTTACGCGACGTCGGCCCCTGAGAGTCCGAGCACGTCGACTCCTGCGCCGCTGCCTAGCGATGTGTTTGATTACGTGCCGCAGAACAAGTGAGAAACTATCTTTAATTTTATAGCCAAATATTTAGTGGCAATGCAAATAAAATAACTTAGATGAACCACAAAATAGTAAGTATACAGAAGGGCCACTCCCGCCGTTTAGAAAATTGACAGCTAAACTTGACAGATTCACTAGGGTTGCTACTATATTGATTCCGAATTTAAAAAAGAGTAGTTTGTATAGGTTACAAACATAAATACATCGATTCGTCTAATCATACATCATAATATCATGCTTACATGCCTTAGAGGGTAGACAGGGCATCAAATATCCATTTAATATCACGAAACATTTAATATTACGCCACATACGACGAAGATTGGAAATTGACAAGACGTAGTAATAGTGTAATAATGATCCCACTTAAAACATTAAATTGTGAAAAGCACCAAGCTCGACAAAAATATAAATGTGAAAAAAACAGGTACCTAATAAAATAAAAAAACCAAAGATGATCTTAAACAAGAAGAAAATTATGCTGTGCAGTCGGAGGAAACAGATTTGTAAGCGGGATGACTTGAACCTTATTATTATGACAAGTTCCTAATCTCGTCTATGGACTTAACATAATTTATTATAATCCTAGATAATGAATTTCTAATTTGTCATCTTGAAAAATTTAATGACCTTTATAACTTAAAAAATATTGAAAAAAAGAATTAAAAACAAAAAAGTAAATTCGGTTTGTAACAAATAATAAAGGTAACCCATCCAATGCAACCAACCTCGTTACAGTACTTAATGTATGAATGACGTGACAAACGCCTGCACAAAGCAATCATGACAGCCGCGACTGAGCTCGGTCCAATATTGCCCAATATTCCCTGTAAAACCGCAATGTCAAAGTGTGTATGCAAAATGACACTTTGTTCGTAGGATTTTTGTTCTTTGTGGATGAACCAAGCAGCATAAAATAAGCTCTATCTTGACACCGTCGAACAGCACGAAATAGCTTATAATTGTCACAAGCCCAGTGCAAGCTTTCTCGTTTTGGGGCTGTAGCGTACTAGACAGAAATTAACTTATTTTATTTGAAAAAATTAAACAACTAAATATGACTTCGTTTTGACAGACATTGCGACTTTTATTGTGACTCAACCTATGGTTTGCCACAGGCAATAAATCACACCGTCTAAATTAGTATTTACGATTGTACTAAAGTCACAACTTATCTATTTAAGCTCGCTGCGTTAATGCGTTAAGCATAATTTACTGGTGCCCGAGTTATTTTAATTATGGAACTTGGTTTTATCCTTTAAACAAGCAATTCTTGTATATATATAATCTGAATCTCAGTAACGGCTCCAACGATTATCATGAAATTTATTATGCAGGGTGTTTCAGAGACAATAAATGGATCTAGCCCGGTTTCAATTTTAGAAAACATCGTTTTCTCTATTTTCACCCGAGCTGAGCTCGGTCCACCAGGTACTATGATTAATCTTCAATCATGCACAAAGATAATGCATATTTTAATAAACAAAACTTTTCTCGCAGCAGCGGCGCCCAAACTGAATCAACCCTCGACGCTAACAGCCAATCAGACGCCACCAGCCAGTGGGTGGACGACAGCTTCCCAGCCCCCCACCACTCACCCGATCGCCCCTACCCCTCCACCTCCAAGTACGACCTCCCCTCCACTTCTAAGCCATACGACGACAATGACATGATGGACCGGTCACTTAACTCCAGTGAAAGCTCCTACAATGCCATGTACGGAGGAAGATTCGATTCAGGAATCGATACAGAACAAGGGGAATCAAGGTCTACCATCACAGATCTAATGACTCGAATGAGTTCAGCTACGATTTCAACATCAGCTAATCTCGTAAATAACTTAACAAATCGTATAGTCAAGTCTGAAATTCGAACCAGTATAGTGTCAATATCCTCGTCGAAAATCGAGAAGAAGAGGGAAGGGCAGAGTAATATGTCGCTGAGTACGTTGTCAGTGAATAGTGCGGAGACGTCCGTGTCGGACAAGAGCTCGTCACAGGATGTCAACTCGGAGATCGTGACGGAGAGACGTGTCAGTCCACCGCCGGTGAAGAACGTGTCCACCGGGGCGATACCGAAGAGTATCAGCTTTGATGCTACGGCTGAGAAGTCGCAGAGGTGAGTTAAATATCGAACTTTTCTTATATACTACTTTTCAGAAAGCATACTTATCATTATATCAGCCGGAAGACGTCCACTGCTGGACATAGACCTCCGCATCCAGCGGATCCCCGCAACCTTCACCAGGTCATCGGTCCACCTGGTCTGGCCTTCCAACGCAACGTCTTCCGGTTCACGGTCGCCACTCCAGAAATTTTCTGCTCCATCGGCCATCTGTTCTTTGAGCAATGTGTCCTGCCCACTACTACTTAAGTTTGACAATTCTTCGGGCTATGTCGGTAACCTTGGTTCTCTTGCGGATCTCTTTCGGAAGCTCTAATCTAATCCTACATGGTCTCAGCCATGACCACTAAGTCGTCGGCAAACCGAAGGTGAGTGATGTACTCGCCATTGACGTTGATGCCGAGCCCTCTCCAGTCCAGAACCATGAAGACATCCTCTAGTGCAGCGGTGAACAGTTTCGGAGATATGACGTCACCCTGGCTCACACCTCGGTGCATACTTATAGCATACATTTATTGTTATCTAAAGTAAACGTTCGTGCAACATAACATTTTTAACCGCTTAAGGAGCCCTATGTCCAGCAGTAGACGTCTTTTGGTTGAAATGAGAGTAATGTTGAAACTTTTCTGTGTTTGCCATCATTATTATCATCAGCCTGTAGCATTTCACTGCTGTATACTAGGTTAAGGCTACGTTTCCACCAGAGATGTGCGAGGATGCGTAGCGAGGGATGGGTTTACGTGATAGTGGAAACGGCTCAGCCTCGCGAGGTTTTTGTACATACAAAACAATGAAAGGGTGTGTGCGAGGTATGTGTGCTGCGCGAGCAGTGTTGCCGTTCTAGCTACTTTGTCGCTAGTGACAAAAAATAATTCAACGACTTCTATCGACTTTTGAACCATAGGGCGGACCAAGGCTAGAAGCAGCAGGTGGAGATATTGGGGAGGCTTAAACTTCCAGTGGTACTTTATCTGAATATCGGGTTGACATTTCTTTTGATTTTGAAATGTAGGTATAATTGAGTAATAAAACCTTTTTTATTATTATTATTGATAGGCTCGCGCTTGACCACCAATCTCACCTGATCGTATTTTTAATCACCTAGCTTTTTTTTTTGTAATTGTAACTGATTATAAATTCAAAGATAACAGCGACCGTACTGAAATTGGTTTAATAAATATGTTTTTTTTTATTATTTCCTTTTTGCGGATTTGCAGAATTTTTAGTTAAATAAAAAGATATTTGCATAATCAGACAGTTGAGGGACATCTAGCGGATTTGAAGAACAATTCATTTTCTAGCGGAATTTCTCAGATTACTAGCGTAACTTACTTTTCATTTTGTCGAACGGCATCCGTTTCACAGCATCGCTACGCATCCACGCACCGCTCAGCTACCTCGAATATCTTTGGTGGAAACGTGGCCTAATGCCACGAGTTTGTTTACTAATTTGGTAAAGTTGCGGGAACGATAGTAAGAGTAAGCGCTGTAATAAAATGTGGGACCGTGACGACGACGTCAAGATTTAGATTCTTTCGACGCTTTAGAAATCACGAAATTAATATACACCGTTCTTATACTCGCAAATTTTGTGAACGCGACTGCTGCAAGGCTTGTCATTTCTAGTCTTAGAATTATTTGGTATGCTGAAAAGTGCTGTGCGGTGCCGCGGCAAGTTCGAAAATCATTTGTCCACGAAAAAATCCTTTGCCGTGCCCTGCCGTCAGTAAGGGCCAGCCCTTAGGTGTCCTGTTACACGTCTGGCAGCCTCTTTGGTAATTGGTAATACTGAATACAGTAACCATAAATTTCTCTATGCAGGCGACGTATCGGTGAAGATGGTCTAGTAGGCAACCTGGATGAGCTGAAGAACAACGTGAAGCGCTCGGGCGGCAACCTGCTGCATAAGATCAAGATGTTCAGGCAGAAGGGAAGATCACATACACATCAAAATGGTAAGCAAGACCTATACTTTTGGTTTTACCAACAAATTGAATACTCTCTCTTTCTCGTCTCTCTGCAGACCATGGCGTACCATTGGTCTTATTATTATTGGTCTTATGTGAGGACCTTATGGCTGCGTCAGCGAATGGTATTTCCGTAGCTGAATAATGGGCCAAACCACAGATAATATAATACAGATGCCTCATCCCATACAAAATAACCGTGCCGACGCAACTAGCGTTTTTCGTCTGATTATGTTGATTATTTTTATAAGTTTCTTCTACTTAGCGTGTCGATGGCAAGGGCGCACGGTTGGCGCAGTGGTTGAGCGATTGACTGCTGCGCTTCGTGTCGCGGGTTCGATTCCCGCACGGAACAAATATTTGTATGACCTACAGATAGTTGTTCCGGCTCTGGGTGTTGTGTATGTGAGTTTATATGTTTGTAAACGCACCCACGATACAGGAAGAAATTCCTAGTGTGGGGAAACGTTTAAAAAAAAAAAAAAAAAAAAACAATTTTTAAATATTGTTTGGTCACGGGCTCCCAGCGCTATCAAAGAAAATTTTGTTCAAATAAATGTCACTAGATGACGCGATATGCATCGATTTGTAATTGAATTGTGTGTAATATTAACACTTTCTAGATTTTATCATAAAAATTGTATGTTCTTGTTTAATCAACTCTCTTAAGCACAAAATCATTGAATATTAGGCTCTTAATGCATATTTCAAAGAACGGATCATTTACAATGCATTCCAATAGATGGCGTGGTTTAAAATTTTAAGGCATACCACTCTGTTATTTAAATTTGTATTGCAACACATTTTGGTACAATGAAACTATAAAGAATTTTTTTTACTTGCAAGTCACTGCTAACACCATCTATAGCCGTGGAACGGAACCTAACGCGATCGATTTACAAAAAAAGTATCGGTATAATCAGATGAACGATTGTACCGATGATGGCGTGTTTAACCTTCAACCACATCATCGCTTACCATCAGGTAAGATAGTGGTCAAGCGCGAGCCTATAGGTTATAAAAAAAAAACGCTAGATGTCGGCACGGTTACTTTGTATGGGATGAGGCATCTGTATGCTCGTATTATATTATCTGTGCTAATACTATGCCGTTATTCCAATGAAGGAAAGTGTTTTGATGACTCATGCTATTCATAAATCGCATACCCGAAGCCGGAACCCATCAAGTGTTCTTCTCATAATATGTTATGTTTTGTCCCCTAGACGTGAAACTCCCCGAAGAAGAGTCCCGCAGCGATGACGGCAGCCGAGCCGAATTGCCGGCTGGTGAGAGCTCAGAAGAAATCCTCGCCAAGTACCGGCGCAAGTGCTCCACCGAGTCCAGTGGATCCAAGCACAAGCGCACCCAGAGGAGGCCGTCCGATGTGCCCGATACTGAACTGGATAGGTAAATGTTTTAACTGAAAATCATTTAAACTCGGGCCATTTTGGCAATAATAATAATAATAACAAGCCTTTAGTCGTTTCCATGACATTAAAAAAAAAAGGTAAAGGTAAGGGAAAGGTATTTACAAGGCAGACGTGAATGGAAACGCCGGGAGGGGACGCCCTAGAAAGACATATGTATACCTTATAGGTGATGTTCTTCAGAAAGGCCAAGTGCGCAGTACCCATAACCGGCGTGTGTGTATGACTAGATGTATGAATGTGTGTGAAGCAAAAGAAGTATGTAAGGATCGTAGCAGGTGGCGTTCTGTAGTTTCTGCCTACCCTCATGGTAAAAAGGCGTGAGTTTATGTATGTATGTATATATAGAAAATAAAAACTATGTTTAGCAAATAGGTATTTTTAGAACGGTATATATGTCATGGCCCCTTTCGGGTATAGGCCTCCTCCAGTTGCCCCCATTTTTTCCTGTCGTTAGCTGTTTGACAATACCATCACTAAAATAGATCTTAGAATGCGTTGCTGCTAGTGCATTTTGACTGTTTGATGCTACTAATGCAGTATGTACCTACAAAAAGATAACTGGCCATGTGCGAGTCGGACTCGCGCACGAAGGTTTCTGTACCATTATCGCATAAAACGGCAAAAAACACGCTTTTTGTATGGGAGCCCCACTTAAATATTTATTATATTCTGTTTTTAGTATTTGTTGTTAAATAGCGGCAACGGAAATACATAATCTGTGAAAATTTGGACTGCCTAGCTATCACGGTTCATGAGATACAGCCTGGTGACAGACAGACAGACGCATCGTTGAGTCTTAGTAAAAGGGTCCCTTTTTTACCCTTTGGGTACGGAACCCTAAAAAACAACAAGAGGTACCAAAGACACCGACTTCCAAAACGAAAGTTATTTTTACACTTTTTAGTGTTTTGCTTGAGAAACCGGTTAGTTTATTTGTGAAAAGGGTTTTATTTCTCTCTTTCTAGTTTTCCCTATCACTAAAAAGTGAGCCAAGTCTATAGTAAGGTACCTAAATAATTGACAAAATACCCATATTAATTCAGTTTACACTTTCGTGCTGTTTGTCACTAAGGATTTCGGCTGTATGTTCCATATCTTGAAAAATGTTGAACCGATTTTGATGAAGCTTGTAATGTTCCCTAAGTTGAGAGATACCTAATCCAATAAAAAAAAGAATGGTCACGATCCGATTACTAGTTTCAGAGATATGCGTGGACAAACATGCATACATACTTACTCTTATGAAATTTGGCACAAGTGTTTAGAAGCCTATATAAAGAGTAACGCATGGGCATGTACACACATTGTGCAATGCCAACAATATTACATACATACGTGTCGAATTGATTACATCCTATTTTTTGAAGTCGGTAAAAAGACTGCGAACATAGGCGGTTACCTAATCTATCATTTAGGCATTACGTTACAGTCAAACGGGGTGAATAGGAATGCAGGGGTGAATAAAAGCAAAACTTAGAAGGGAATTTTCACGTTTAAAAAAAAACGTGTATGACTAGATGTATTAATGTGTGTGAAGCAAAAGAAGTATGTAAGGATCATAGCAGGTGGCGTTCTGTAGTTTCTGCCTACCCCCATGGGAAAAAGGCGTAAGTTTATGTATACGTATATGTATGTAAAAAAAAAACGTTTTGTAGCGTTTTAGTAGGTACTCCAATATATTAAATAATAATCTAATATATAAAATTCTCGTGTCACAGTTTTCGTTGCCATACTCCTCCGAAACGGCTTGACCGATTTTGATGAAATTTTATATGTATATTCAGTAGGTCTGAGAATAGGCCAACATCTATTTTTTTTTTTTTTTTTAATGGGTAGGGTAGGTATGTAGGGTAGGGTAGGGTACGTAGGGTAGGGTAGGGTAGGGTAGATAAATGTTTGGTCTTTTTATGGCAAAACAAAGTTTGCCGGGTCAGCTAGTCTTCTATATAAATAAAACAAAGACGGGTTTATTACAACACTTATAACTCGAGATCTGCTGGACCAATTTTCATGGTTTTTGATTCGTTGGATTTGTCTCCGCCCCGAATAGCAGAATATATCTCAAAAAGGTAGGGTACGTAGGGTAGGGTAGGTAGGGTAGGGTACGTAGGGTAGGGTAGATAAATGTTTGGTCTTTTTATGGCAAAACAAAGTTTGCCGGGTCAGCTAGTCTTCTATATAAATAAAACAAAGACGGGTTTATTACAACACTTATAACTCGAGATCTGCTGGACCAATTTTCATGGTTTTTGATTCGTTGGATTTGTCTCCGCCCCGAATAGCAGAATATATCTTAAAAACGTAGGGTAGGTAGGTTAGGTAGGGTAGGGCAGTTATGGTAGGTAGGTAGGTAGCCAGTTGACGGCAGCGAAGCCGCGGGGTTCAGCTAGTTTTAAATGAAAACGATGCATTGTTTGAAACCAATAAAGTAGTATCACTGTTAAAATTCCCTTCAAACTTTTGCTTCTTTTTAACCGACTTACCAAAAAGGAGGAGGTTCTATGTTCGACTTCTTGTATGTTTTTTTTTTTTTTTTTTTTTTTCTTTTTTATGTATGTTCACCGATTTCTCCGTCACTTGTGGACCGATTTTGAAAATTCTTTTTTTGTTTGATAGAGTATGTTTTGAAATTGGTCCCATTTTAATTTGGTGAAGATCTGATGAAGAACTTCGGAGATATACATCAGAACTCTTCAATAAATGACGGCAAATCATTCGGGATTGCTGCAATCGCATGTGGGTTTATTGTTTATACCATTTCATAACATAACATCACGCCAGTACGCTTGAAAGGGGTACGCAGATCTCTCATTTTACCGGTTATGTTCAAGTATCGTGTTATTCGGGTAATCTATTCTGGCGTTATAGGCACCTTACTAAATAACTTGCCTATTTAATTTTTACAACTAAAAGAAAAAAAACATTTTTGCAAAAAAATACTACCGACTTACAAACAAAAAACTACAAAGTGAAAAATAACTTAATTTTGGAAGTCGGTGTCCATATCGCAAAAAATGGGAAACAAGAAAGACACCGACTTCCAAAATTAAATTATTTTTCACTTTGTAGTTTTTTGTTTGTAAGTCGGTAGTATTTTTTTGCAAAAATGTTTTTTCACCCCTGCGTTCCTATTCACCCCGTTTGACGGTATCAAATTCAAATGCGTGGCGCACAACACAAACTGAGCTAGATTTTCAGCATTGCCCAACCATTTGATTACTTCCAATCCTCGAAGCATTCCATACTGCGTCTACGTCAGTTACTAATAACAATTTGTATTGTTACGCTAGGTGTGAAGGTATCGTCGATCTCAATGATCCGGAAGTGTTCAACAGCATGAAACGGAAGCTGCGAGTTGTGCTATCCAATCCTGATCTGCATTGCGCTGAGTATGTTCCTAATGTAAGTGTTTTCTATTAAATCAATTTAATACTAGTTTTAGTTTTGAAGATTTGACGTACAGTTCACGTTAAATAATTATGCCGCCTTGAAAGCAAGCTTGCCGATGTTCATGGTATATAAATAAATACATTTATTCAAGGTTACAATTAGTTAACAAAACAGATAGGTGTTGCAACCAGCACCCTTGCTAAGTTATAAAATAACTCGTATTGGGCAGTGTTACAAGCCCTACACAATAATATTACCTTTTAATAAATTTCAGGAAGAGCAAGCGTTTCTTGAAGTAAAGTTAACAAGCAAAGTTTACAAATAAAATTAGACATTAAATGAAATCAAAAATTAAACCAATCAAAATAAGAATGAAACGCATACATACATGGTAGACATCCCACCCATACGTACTAAACGTTTTGGGAACACTTTTATTATGCGTACAGCTAAGGAGTGGAATTCCCTGCCGGAGTCTGTGTTTCCCGATAGCTACAATCTAGGGGTCTTTAAGTCAAGAGTGAATAGGTTATTTCTAGGCAAGCTTGTTTCACCGTCGACCACATCATCGCTTACCATCAGGTGAAATAGTGGTCAAGCGCGAGCCTACAGGTTATAAAAAAAAAATAGTGGGTGTGTGCAAGATGTGATGTTTTATGTTTTTGGTGGAAAGTTTTAGTAGAGTATATCATGCTGCCGATTCAATTTATATTCAACTTCAATAAAACTCCGACATTAGTTCAGTTTATTTATTTTAACATTATTGTTTATGTCCAGCGCTGCACAAGCACGTCTCTGGTGGAGTGGGTGCGCGCAGCCGGCGCCAGCGCCAGCGGGGAGAGCGGCGCCGCGCATGCGTCAGAACTGGCGCGAGCACTGGGCCATAGTGCGGGACTAGCGGCCCGCCTGGCGGCCGCCTTGAGGGCCGACCTGGCGGCGAGGAGGCCGTACGCCGCCTATCTGGCGAGTTGCAGGGCTGCGCTCGCGCATACTGATCATGCGCTTACCAAGTAAGTATCTGTCTTTGCGAAAATTAAGAAGACTATCCTTAGACCAATTTTATAAACTTTTGATCGCCATGATTAACTAGACTTAATGTCCTATTTCTTCCGTGGATGCCCTCTGTCCCACCTAGGGGACTAGATCAGAGGCCATCCACAGAACTCGGCATCTCTAACGATCTATAACTAACTACTCATCATTATCCTTTTAATGTAACCATGCCTTGTGCCTTTGTATAAATTATTTCATCACCACTGCTCTAAAAACGGTGAAGTAAAACATGGTGAATAAACCGGCATGTCCGAGAACCAAAGATTCGAAGACATGTAACATCATCATCAATTGGCGCACGGTTGGCGCAGTGGTTGAGCGATTGACTGCTGCGCTTCGTGTCGCGGGTTCGATTCCCGCACGGAACAAATATTTGTATGACCTACAGATAGTTGTTCCGGCTCTGGGTGTTGTGTATGTGAGTTTATATGTTTGTAAACGCACCCACGATACAGGAAGAAATTTCTAGTGTTGGGCAAAGTTTTTTATAAAAAATAAATAAAAATAAAGCCCATTCCCTCTCTCAGAGTGGAGGCC
This sequence comes from Orthosia gothica, assembly GCA_949775005.1. Taxonomy (NCBI): domain Eukaryota; kingdom Metazoa; phylum Arthropoda; class Insecta; order Lepidoptera; family Noctuidae; genus Orthosia; species Orthosia gothica. Next base: position 3,145,025 of record OX459048.1, on the reverse strand, counting down.
TATGTTCCAGCAATGGGAACGTTAACTAACTACTCCTCCGCCTCCTCGCGTCGATTCCCCAATGCTGGAGGTCGTGACCACATCATGGTTTCAAAACTTTCTCTTTGATGATGTTTCTCCACCTGCTCCTATTCTCAGCAACATGCACGGCTTCTGAGGCTTTGATGTTCTGCGAGGTTCGGATTTGGTCTGACCAGCAGCGTATAGGACTTCTGCCTCTAGGCCGTTTGCCTTCGACTTTGCCAGTGACAATTACCTTTATTAAGTTGTCGCCAGGTTTAATTATAATAAAATTTAATTTTGAAGTCCTGCAATATCGAGATGTTCGTCCTGTGCGCCGTCCACGAGATACGCAGCATCTTCCTGTAACACGACATCTCAAAAGCCTCGATGCGTTTGCGATCAGCTGCTTAGAGTCCACGTCTCTGCTCCGTACAAGAGTATGGAAAAACAAGGGAGCTGACGAGTGACATTTTGTCTTTTTCGAAATGTTGCGGTCCTTCCATACTGTCTCGAGTTGCGACATGGCACTCTTCGCCATTCCGATGCGCCTGCGAATCTCATCTTCACACGTTATAATAAAGCCCAGGTAAATAAAGTGAGCAGTGGTGGCCCAGTGGTATCGGCCGCGACTTACAAGTTGTAGGTCGTGGGTTCGAGCCCAGGTAGGCGCTTTACTTTGTGTAAATTATTTCTTCACCACTGCTCTCAAAACGGTGAAGGAAAACATCGTGAGGAAACCGGCATGTCCTAGAAACAAAAATTCGAAGACATGTGACATCCACCAACCAGCACTGGGCCCGCGTGGTGGATTACGGCCCATTCCCTCTCTCACAGAGAGGAGGCCTGTGTCCCAGCAGTGGGAACATTAATAGGCTGATGATGTGATGTGAAATAAAGTGATTAACTGTTTCGACGTCGAGTGTACTTCTGAGCCCTAGTTTGTACATGCGGTCCACCACCATGATCTTCGTTTTGGACCGGATTATGGAAAGCCCCATCTCACCACTGTATCTTTCCATCCCGTTGAAGAGAGAGCTCATCCCGGTTTCGTCTGCTGCAAACAAGACTGTGTCGTCAGCGTAGCGCAAACTGGTGATTTTATTAACCCCCGCCGGAAAAAGAGGGGTGTTATAAGTTTCACGTGTGTTGCTGTGTATCTGTGTGTCTGTGGCATCATAGCGCCCAAACGGATGAACCGATTTTGATTTAGTTTTTTTTTTGTTTGAAAGGTAATTTTGTCGAGAGTGTTCTTAGCTATGTTTGAATAAAATCGGTTCAGCCGTTCAAAAGTTATGGGCGTTTTACTGTTTGAATCAGGGTGTTTTCGAGGGTTGTTTAAATTTTGAAATTTTACTTGTTGCCATTGATGTTAACACCCCTGCCGTTCCAGTCCTCGCAAGTTTTACGGATTATGTACTACTCCCCCTAAATGTTGAACAGGATGGGTGACAAAATACAGCCCTGGCGCAATCCCTTGCCAATTAGAAAGGTTTCGAGGACGTGTTGCACACCCTCACAATTCCTTGGCTGTCCTAATATAGTCCCTGTATCAGAGCAATAAGGTGTTCGGGCACCGCCATTTCCCGTAAAACTCGCCACAACCGATTTCAGTCCACATAGTCAAATGCTTTCAAATATCAAATCAAATATCAAATATATTTATTGGAACAAGAAACGGTTTACAAAAGTTTGAGTTCGTTAACAGCCGCATTAGTATGGAGTACTGTGTCGCGGCCATTAGCGCCCTCCTCCAAGAAGGGAGACGACAGCGTTCCAGGTATACATATTAACAAGAAAAAAAAACAATAAAATATAAATGTATGTAAGATTTTGTGGCATACCAATATCAAAAATATGCAAACTAGGTACTTAGAATATACCAACAAAATATACAAAACATAAAAATAAAATAATTGTAAGTTCTAATTACATTACTTTTGCATGTGAGTGTGTGTATATTAGCGTGAGTGTAAGTGGAGTGTGTATGTGCATGAGCGTGAGTGAATGTGAGAGTATGTGTAGGGATATGTATGTTTGTCTGTTTATGCGATTTGGAAGGCAGTGGGAATGAAAGGTTTTTTTTTGTTTTGTGTCCCTTTTTTAGATTTTTACAAGATGTTCAAGCTCTTCATAAGTCAGGGAACTGAACCACTTATGTGTGATTGATTTACACTCACGCTTTGCTGTAATCAATGAAGCACATCATGACTGGTACATCAAACTCGTAAGACTTCTCAATGAGTTGCCGGCGATTGAGAATCTGCTCCCGTGTGCCCTTTCCCTTTACGAAGCCAGCTTGCTCTACTATTGGATTAAAATTGAAATCAAATCATGCCATCACTTACCCCCAGACAACGCGTTAAATCACGCGACGTCGGTAAACTTTTTGTCTCATCAACCTTTCTTTTTTTTACCCGACTATAGCGAAGCGAAGGGTTATGATGTTAACAGTCTATGTATGTATCTCGTCGTATACGTATGTTCCTCCGTAGCGCCTAAACTATTCATCCGATTTTGATGAATAATGTGTCAATCTATTCGCTATTAAGGCCCGGGTAACGCAGGGTTAAAAAAGCTTTTACGTGGGACACTCAGAAAGTTTTGCGAAACTAAAAAAAATTGTTCTATACGTACATATATTTTTATTAAATCTTTTCAAAGTACTTTCCACCAGCCTCTATACAAAGATTCATGCGCCTAAACCAGTTTTCAAAACACTTTTGCCAGTCCGCCGCAGACACCTCGTTTACAGCCTGCTCGAACGCAGCCAGCGCATCTTCCGGCGACGAAAATTGTATCCCTTTGAGCTGATTTTTTATTTTTGGGAATAAAAAGAAGTCACACGGTGCTAGATCAGGGCTGTAAGGAGGGTGACCCAGGAGTTTGACTGGCGTGCTGTCCAGGAAGTCCCTCGTTTTGAGTGCGGTGTGCGCAGGTGCATTGTCGTGGTGGAGCAGTAGCCCGCGGAGCCCTGTGTTTGGTCGCTTGTTGCTTATAACAGAGAAAACTTCTGGCAAACATTTGGTAGTATACCATTCGGCATTAATGCTTCTTTGATCCCGTAAGGGAATTGATACCAAGTGGCCAGTCAAATTAAAAAAGCTAGCGATCAAAATCTTACCCCCGCTTCTAGATCGCTTCACTTTGGTAGGCGTTGGCTCATTTTGAAACACCCAAACAGTCGACTGGCGCTTGGTTTCTGGGTCGTATTGATAAATCCAGGACTCATCACCTGTAACGATGTCGTAAACACGCCGAGACGAGCCTGCTTCAAATTTGTTAAGCATATCACGGCACCATTCCACCCGGGCCTGCTTCTGAGCATCGGTGAGGTTGTGCGGCACCCAGCGTGATACTATCCTCCTCACGCGAAGATGGCTGTGTAGAATCTCGTGAACGCTTCCCGATCCAATCTTCAATATGTGTTGAATCTCCTGATATGTAATTCGCCTATTGTCTTGGATTAAATTTTTCACTGCTAGCACGTTTTCTTCGGTAACAGCCGTCAAAGGGCGACCGCTTCTTTCGTCATCCCCCAAAGTTGGTCGACCGCGCTTGAATTCGTTATACCAACGATACACGGTTGCCTTGGAAGGGCCTTCATCCATGAATGCCATTTGAAGTCTATCGTACGATTCATCCGGTTTCAGGCGACACTTGAAATCGTATAAAATCATAGCTCTAAAATGTTCCCGGCGCAGATCCATATTTCAGTGAGACACAATACTTTGAATTAACTCGCAAAAAATGTGGAGGGAAATTTTGAAATTGGAACTTACTTATTTTTACTTATAAATAATCATATTTTCGAAAAACATTATAACTGGCCAGTCTCCCATATATAAAAACTTTTTTTCGCAATACTTTCTGAGGGGCCTGGTATACCATTCCCCCTCTAAAAAGCTTATTTTATTCACTGAAAACAGTGAATAAAAAGCACTTTTAATCACTGTTTTGGTTTTTGAATTTGGAACACACCAGTGTATTAGACCTCCATCTCAATGCTATATAACCTCCTTGCGCCTCCTTGCGCAAAAAATACTCTATACAAACTTCTTGTGCAGAGAATTCTCGACTTTCAAACTCCATCGTTGATTTTAATTTTGAGTTTGTTTATATTTAGGATTTAACTAATGATTTTGATTTATTGAATACTTATTTGGATTGTAATTCTAATATTAATTACAATGATGTTTAATTAATTATAATTATGCAACGTAACGGAGGTGATCACCGGCCCCTGAAACACAGGAGCTGTTACCTAGCTCAGGGGTCAGGGTTTCACATTTTTTTGTAAATTTTGAAGGAAATAAACCATTTATTTTGTATTTATTAATATTCCTTGTGCTTAAGTCTTTCTTTTTCTCTTAGTCATGGTATAAAATATAGTATGCAACTCTTGAATAAAACGGATTTATATCGAGGGCCATGAATCACTCGCATCGCTCATGATTCTAACACTTGAATCACTCGCTATGCTCGTGATTCAATCATCATGAATCACTCCCTACGGTCGTGATTCAGTCGTTAGAATCCTTCACTTGCTCGGGATTCATCTATGGCCCTCGCTTTAAATCCGTCTTTTATTCACTAGTTGCATAATATACTATTTCAGTTATCAGTAATATCTTGTAAAAACATGTATAGGTAATTCACGGCATAATTAATTGTCTCTTAACAAATATAAGCCTTAAATCAAACTCACATATTAAGATTTAACATAAGTATTTAGTAAACGGCTAAATAATAACAGCCGCACGGGTCGATCTTTAAGGTTAAGCAACGCTTGACGAGATCGGTCCGTGGATGGGTGACCATTTCAACCGAGTACCGAGTTTCCTCCGTGCCTCGGAAAGCACGTTAAGCCGTTGGTCCCGGCTGTCATTTGAAGATCTTTGACAGTCGTTACGAATAGTCAAACGCTTGAGATCTGACACCAGTCTAGCCAAGGGGTATCGTGTTACCCAATAACTGTGTTGTGGAGGTCAGATAGGCAGTCGCTCCATGTAAAACATTGGTACTCAGCTAAATCCGGTTAGACTGGAAGCCGACCCCAACATAGTTGGGAAAAGGCTAGGCAGATGATGAAACGGCTTCAACTTTTACAGACAAATCAAGCTGGTCCGCGAGGAGTGCTACTGGTGCTGCCGCGCGGCGGCGGCTGCGCGCGTGCTGGACCAGCTGGAGCGCGGCAGTGCGCTGCGCCGCCTGGCCAGGCACCACCACGCGCACAACAAGCATGCCATGCATAATGGTAAGGAAAGCTAAATAATTGAATTAGGGCATAAGAGATATTTCGGCCTAGCAAAGTTCGGCATTCTAAAACACTGAGAAAATAACACTTTCTGGCTTCGCTAACTTAGGCCGGCAGGCTTATTACGTATGAAACAGCAATTAGCAATATTTGCGCGGATATTGTACAATCATCGCGCGATTATCGCTTTACGTCAAAAAATTGGAAGGCTTATTTTTGCAAAATAATTGCTCTTCAATCGCAAATCCGCATTATATATGAGCTAAAGCCACACCATAATAATTTTACGACAGCACTGCTAACAATAAAAATCTGCTAACTGAAATGTGCATTTATCGCAAGCTGATCGCGATCATTTCGTATTACGTATGGTTTTTGACAGCAGAGCGACAGCCATCGGCGAGCAAATGTGGCTGTCAAATTGCGATTACTTTTTCCCTTGTTGTTGGTCGATTGCCAATCGCTCTCTGATGGCTGAGTAGGTACAGAAATTTTTGAGTTTTCGGCGGCTTTTTCGTGTGTTATATTGTGCCTACTTTAATTATCCGCAACTTAGAATAATAATATAAAAGTAAATATTGAAATAACAAATTCCTAGTGAATATTGTAATGACAAATTGGTGTTGTTTTGTGTCTCTAATGTCTACGCAACTGGACTATTTGTTGAATCATTGAACAACACGTGATCTCGGTAAAGTGGAGGATTTTTTTTATACTGTAGTGTTGGCTATCTCAGCGAAGCTTATGTTTACTACTAAATACTTACAAACACATTAGAGTGAGATAAATCCGCAATATGTATCATCTATAATATCCTTTTTTCTATGGCAAGCACCGATTGCCACTATTCTGCCAATGTCTAAAGTAAATATGATTTAGTCTATTTAGTGATGTCTTAATGCGTTATCGGTTCGATTTCTTATAACAATCGACAATTCGATGAAATTTTAATGGATTTTACACATTAACATTTTAGTCATCCAATTATTCTAATCAATTATAATATTATGTAAATAAAATGAAAATATCCAATTTTCACTGCCATGTTTACTTTACACTAAAGTAAATTGGAGAAATCTATTATACATTTCATTGCTTAAATACGAGATGATTTAGTCTATTTAGTGATGTCTTAATGCGTTATCGGTTCGATTTCTTATAACAATCGACAATTCGATGAAATTTTAATGGATTTTACACATTAACATTTTAGTTATCCAATTATTCTAATCAATTATAATATTATGTAAATAAAATTAAAATATCCAATTTTCACTGCCATGTTTACTTTACCCAAATAATTCACATCTGCGAATATTAAATTATCGGAATATTGGAGGTAAATCGTAATCAAATTGAATATTGTAAAAAAACAGCCTCCACGAAGTGTTGCTCTTTCTTAAGCTGGTTAATTCATCAAACGATAAATTTTATAAATCATTGGACAGATAAAATAGCTTCTGTTAAAAGTGACTGTCAAAAAAAAAGACTTGACTTAAAGGCCTCAGTAGCCAGGTCACTAAATTGATCGCGCAATAATTGTACAATTATTGCTAGTTGCTGTTCTTTACGTAATAAGCCCGCGGGTTTCTCACCGCAAAATTATCGCAGAATGACCCTCAGTTTCCCAGCTCAAAATTATCGGAGAATTAATGTGACAAATTGTCAAGCACGCGTTATCTGCTGTGATTGGCTGTTGAAAATTCATTTAACCAATCACAGCAGATAACGCGTGCTTGACAATTTGTCACATTAATTCTCCGATAATTTTGAGCTGGGAAACTGGCGGTTAATGTTACAAATTGTCAAGCACGCGTTATCTGCTGTGATAGGTTGAAAGAATTTTCAACAGCCAATAACAGCAGGTAACCGGCGATTATTTCGTTAACAGCCCGATAATCGAGTGTTGAGAAACCGGGGGTTCGTCTCGTATAACTACCTACGCGAGTAAAAAAAATAAAAAAAATAAATAAATATATATATATATATATAAATTTTATTTGAAAAATACGAACATTTTACAAAGCTATGATAAAAGCTTTTGCTTGTCATATATAGATCGCAGAGCGCGATAAGGCCGCCTGTTGTATGTTTGTTTTAATTTTAATGGTTTTTTTTTGTATTGCCTTATCTTGGAGTACAATAAAGTATATATATAAATATACCTTACCAAAATATCAACTGCAATAAGTTTATAATTTAACATGTTAAAACAGGAGGAGAACTGATGGACGAGAAAGCAACAAGACTGACTGCCAGCATTAAGGCCATTACCGCTGAAGTGAAGGCAGACCCCTCGTGGGAAGGTGAGTTTTTTAGTTTTCTTTATACGTTTTTTATTGTAATAAAAGTAGTGTCTAACCGAAACCGAATTTCGGCGACAGTCCTAATTTCTACCAAAACTGAAACTTTCTTACAATGATCATGTTTTGAGGGAAAAATAAAGAAAACTTTATTATAATCAGTCGGTCTTTTTTTTTTCTTTAAATCATATAGCTATGCAGTCTTCTTCATTTTCACTTATTGGTATGATAATCAACATAACAACAAAAACGAACTGCAAACACAAGCCAGTCACGACATGATTAGGCACGTGGACGCGGCAAAATGTCTTCGTCGATAACTCGCTTAGATAGAATTTATGCGCCGAACATGACCGATCACAGCGCGAGAACGCCCGAATGCAGTTTCGGTTTCGGTCGTAGTTTCGGCAGATTTGCCGCCGAAACCGAAACCGAACTTTCGGTCGGTTACTAAATAAAACTATAAGAAAATATAACTATATATATCTATATAAAAATCAATGTTTGTCTGTATGTCCAATATAGAAACGTAAACGGCTGGATCGATTTCGCTTATTATTTTTTTGTTGTGTTTGTTATTATTAGGAGAAAGCCCTTATGAAAAAAAAAATTAAGATTAAAAAAAATTTCCTTGCCTACATAGCTAGCGTAGGTATGTAGGTAGGTAGGTAGGGTAGGGTAGATGAATGTTTGGTTTTTTTATGGCAAAACAAAGTTTGCCGGGTCAGCTAGTAAAAGATAATTTTATTTGAAACTCTGGGTCTATTAAATATAAAAGTCGTATAATCGTCAAATAGAAAGTTATACTATTACTAGCTGACCCCCGTGGCTTCGCTCCCGTCAACTGGCTACCTACCTACCATAACTACCCTACCCTACCTACCCTACCTAATGAAAAAATAATAATACATAAACCATCTACTAAATAGTCCGAACAAAGCCTAAACATTTTTTTTGGATAGGTGAGCCCGTTCTTGAGTTATAAGATTACAATGAAAAGTGGCATTGATTAATATATACATAGATTTCAATCAATCAATATCTTTATTGTGGATCATAGGTAGGTACATAATACAGGTCTTAAATAATTAAATTGTGATCAGCTATGTCCCGCCCTTCGGGCATACAATAGTTACATAGCAATTAAATTAAATTTACATTATTGTTACAGAAGATTAAAATTACACATACAATTTAAATAAAACCGGCCAAGTGCGAGTCGGACTCGCGCTCGAAGGGTTCCGCACCATTATTGCAAAAAACGGCAACAAAATCACGTTTGTTGTATGGGAGCCCCCCTTAAATAATTATTTTATTAGGTTTTTAGTATTTGTTGTTATAGCGGCAACAGAAATACATCATCTGTGGAAATTTCAACTGTCTAGCTATCACGGTTCATGAGATACAGCCTGGTGACAGACAGACAGACAGACAGACAGACAGACAGACAGACGGACCGCGGAGTCTTAGTAATAGGGTCCCGTTTTTACCCTTTGGGTACGGAACCCTAAAAAGGTGAATCAAAACTGAACTAATATAGATACACATCAGCAGGCCACCGAACGCATCATGACTGAGGCGGACTGTATTAGAGCAGTGATTTGTCTGATAAGAAATCTTTTATAGAGTAGTAGCACTTGTTTACTAACAGATCATGGAGATTATTTTTATTTTTTTTTATTTCCGTAATTATTCTAATGGACCCCGGAATATTATTATAGATACTTGACGCTGTACAAAAGATAACTAGAGATATAGATTTATTTGAAATTGTCTGCGATTTGTAAGCGAAGAGTATTTTAATAAATTCTGGTGTTGCAGGTGCCACGGCAACATTAATGGAGAGCGCAGAGGTTACAGTGGAGCGTGCGGCCTTCGCGAGACTGTACCTACACGTACTGTTCCCCAATGGAGACGGAGACATCGCACGAGACCAGTGAGTTACACTTCAAGACAGTCATTTGAGATTTGTAGCTGCTGGCGATGCTGTTTTTCGAAGAACATTCTACTCAAAGCACGGGTATTGTGAATGACTTGCGAAAATTAAAATAGCTAGGGAGAAGAAATGACGCAACAAATTCCTTAGCAACACGTAGCTTTAAGAGCTAGAGAAAAACATTGACCATAGCAACCGCAGCAAAACAAAATATGATTGCTGTGGTGCAATCGTTCGTTCCTTATTGCAACTTGTCCATATCAACGTATTTCTCATTAAAGTTGTCGGCACGTAACTTTGCTTGAGTCGTTTTTTAGGTCTCTTTGGTTACCAAGCGGGACGCGGGGCACTTTGGCACCATTCCGAGCAAGCGATTGGCAGTTGACACAAGTTCCGTTCGCTCTATATGGTGGTTGCAGCCCACTACCCCAAGACCTTGCCAAGTTACATGCCGGGGATTATACTGAGGGTCGTAATTCTCCCGTCGTTGTGGAAACAACATTGCCTTCACAGTTTGCGCTGTCTATAGTGTCTATGCCTGTCTTTTGCGTCGTGGACAGCATCGTGCAGTTTGGTGTTCAACGGTGTGCGGACTAGATCTGACTCTGTTATTGTACTGCGACATCTAGGACGTTTCCTTTCAATCTTGCCAGTAACAATCAGCTGTTCTATGTTATGTCCATCTTTCCTGGCTATGAGACCAAAGAACTCCAACATTCCTCTCCGCTCCTCCGCAGAAGGCAGGTCGTGGACAGTAAAACATGAGCATATAATGAATGTTGTTCACAGGGTACTGAGCGAGCACATCCGACGCGTGTCGTCGGTGACGTCGGCGCGCTCGGTGGGCGTGGGCGCGCCGCACCGCTGGGCCGCGCCCTACCCGCGCGCGCAGCGCCATCTGCGCCACCTGCCCGTCTACCGCACGCCCAGGGACAAGGTATTTCATACTCATGATAAGAAATAACGCTTGCCCAACCATAACATCAACTTCCACTGTCGTTCGTTCACTTGAATGTGTCATGCTCTCTTAAATGTCTCTCTGATGGCGTCATGATTGTTGAGCTGAGTGGTGCCAATCCAAACGCCATGTTCGTGAACGGGCACCGTCAGTTGGGATTGGTCACATCTTGGCTGCCTCGGCCTGTTTTTAATTATTTATTGTATTTTGGGGTTGTTTGTTTTATTCAAGACGCTTTTACGTGCACGTCTGTTTACATCGTTCTCACATATGTGTAATTTTCTAACAAGAATGATTTAACCAAATACTTGTAATTAAAATTTATTGATAAGAAAGAGTGTCTATGAAGTTTCTTACACATTAGAATAGAATAGAATAAATACTTTATTGTACACCAAAAAAAAAGAAATAACACATATTTTACAGCAACTTAATACTATGGGTACAAAGGCGGTCTCATTCTTCTCCATAGAGACTTACTGACGCTTGCGAAAGTGCAACCTGCTTGATTTTTCATTTATTTTTTGTTGACAATTTAAAAGCACCTTTAAATGATCTAATTGTAATAAAACAATGATTTTGATTCTATAATTCATTGTGTCAGCCAGTGCTAAGCAAGTTTTTGGAACGAATTTCCTTATCTTCCGTTACACAGAGAGCTAGGCCCAAAAATATATAAGATGTTGACCATATGTCACAATACTTGCTTAAATACTTTACAACAGGCATGCCTATAGTGCCATCTGTGCAGATAATTTATTCAGCTACAACAACAGCGTTATAATTAGCCAAAACTTTTCGAAATTTGTGCAAAAAGCTGGCATTATCATTTTTTATGGGGCGAAATGAAAACTTACGTGTGTGCTATAGAATGTAATTTTGCCACATGTCACTTTTTTTTGGGGTTCCGTACCTACTAAAACTCCGCGGTCCGTCTATCTGTCTGTCGGTTTGTTCGTCTGTCACCAGGCTGTATCTCATGAACCGTGATAGCTAGACAGTTGAAATATTCACAGATGATGTATTTATTGTGCCGCTATAACATCAAATACTAAAATCAGAATAAAATAAATATTTAAACGGGGCTCCCATACAATAAAAGTGTTTTTTTTTTGCAATAACAGTACGGAAACCTTCGTGCGCCTGTCTGACTCGCACTTTTTTCCATAATTTTATTTCACATTATCAGCTTATTAATGTTCCCACTGCTGGGACACAGGCCTCCTCTCTGTGAGAGGGAATGGGCCGTAATCCACCACGCGGGCCCAGTGCGGGTTGGTGGATGTCACATGTCTTCGAATTTTTGGTTCTAGGACATGCCGGTTTCCTCACGATGTTTTCCTTCACCGTTTTGAGAGCAGTGGTGATGAAATAATTTAGGCAAAGTAAAGCGCCTGCCTGGGCTCGAACCCACGACCTACAACTTGTAAGTCGCGGCCGATACCACTGGGCCACCACTGCTCCCCAATTTTATTTACTTAATCTAATATATAAAATTCTCGTGTCACAGTTTTCGTTGCCAAACTCCTCCGAAACGGCTTGACCGATTTTGATGAAATTTTATATGTATATTCAGTAGGTCTGAGAATAGGTCAACATCTATATTTTTTTTTTTTTTTTTATTGGGTAGGGTAGGGTAGGTATGTAGGGTAGGGTAGGTAGGGTAGGGTAGGGTACGTAGGGTAGGGTAGGGTAGGTAGATAAATGTTTGGTCTTTTTATGGCAAAACAAAGTTTGCCGGGTCAGCTAGTTTAATTTATAATTCTCTCACAGCTATCCTGCATCATGCGCTGCGTGACGTCAATAATGGCGGTGCTGGGTCTCACGGAGGGCACCACTCCTTCTGCCGACGACCTCACGCCAGTACTCGTATACGTTATACTAAAGGTAATATTTTTATTTATTTATTTATTTATTTATTTTAATATTATTTAATTTAAAAAAGAAGCAATTTTTTGTTATTGTTTTAAGTTGTCATGTTTTCTTTCTTTTCTATATAATTTAGGATGCATGTACTTTTAGAATTTATATTAATATTATTAATAATGATGAATGTTATGTAATGTAATGTTCAGCAATTTATCAAACACAATGTAAATTGTTCCTGATTAATAAATAAATAAATCTAGTCTAAGAGGTAACCAAAAAAAGTAATTAAAATAAGTAGATTTTCTGTATGGAGTAGCTCGTGGCTAAATAATAACAGCCGCACGGGTCGATCATCAAGGTTAAGCAACGCTTGACGAGGTCGGTCCGTGGATGGGTGACCATTTAAACATAGCTAGTTTCCTCCGTGCTCGGAAAGCACGTCAAGTAGTTGGTCCCGGATGTCATTTGAAGATCTTTGGCAGTCATTACGAGTAGTCAGAAGCTTGAGATCTGACACCAGTCTTGCCAAGGTGTACCGTGTTCCCTAGTTACTGGGTTGTGGAGGTCAGATAGGCAGTCGCTCCATGTAAAACACTGGTACTTAGCTAAATCTGGTTAGACTGGAAGCCGACTCCAATGTAGTTGGGAATTGGCTAGGCAGATTGAAATATATTTTCTGTATGATCGACAATCTACATTCAAAATTATTACGTCTGCTGAAAAATGTCTTCGTATATAATTTTTTTCATCATAATTTTAAGCTCAATAATATTTCAATATATTCCAATAATTGTGTCTTATCTAGGAAACAGAGGCATGAACAATTACTATTACTCCCTATTTCAACTAAAATTTAATTAATTTGTATCAATATATCTACAAAATACCTGATTTTTCGAAATTCAGAATCTCGTCACTAAAAATATGAATGTCCTAACACCAGGTGAACCCACCATCGCTGCTGTCAACGATCGAGCTAGTGAACGCCCTGGGCGGCTCGGCCCTCCAGGGCGAAGCGCTGTACTGGTGGACTCAGTTCTGCGCGTCCGTGGCCTACATCAAGACCATGGACTACCCGCGACCCGACAACAACGATACCTAGCGCATACAGACGCGCCTGGTGAGTTACATATATACATATTTGCGTTTGCGCATTTACTCGATTTTTAGGGTTACATACACAGGTCACGTATAAAGGAAATTGCCCATACACAGGCCCCTTATGAGGTATCGTGTCTGCGATTTCAATATTATACAAAAATAGGATTTATTTTTTGTGTTATTTTCTATCCGTGTCCTTTACTTTATATGTGCAGACAACAACAGACCAGGTTCCTTCACTGGGACATTTGTATGCACCTTATTGCATTGTAATAAGGGTTCATTTCAAGAACAGAAACATCGTTATATCTCGTGAACCCCGCAAAATAAATAAAAAATGTGTTTTTAAATATGAATATAACATGTTTTTTCTATAATATACAACCAAATTCATCAAGATACAACCATTTTTTCAAAGAGGCCCAAGTTCCCTTACAAAATGGGCATTCTCCTTTGAAAGAGAGTTACCGCGGCCCTGGCTCAAGCAACTGAAGGTACACAGGTAGGTTTTAGTCAGTAAAAGTCTGACACGCCTGACACGCCGCCTTCCTGCTTCACCCAGAGAGGGAGAAGTCATTGGTTAATTGCCCATCCTCATAAAAAAAGGTTTACATACACAGAAGCATGCTTATTTATTTATTTATATCAGACACAATTCAAGTCCATAGTTATACAAACATCGAGTTATAAAACAGATAAAAACCCAAAATAAAATTAATGTATTAATTACAATTTAAATAGTTGAAAACTCATTAAAAGTAATAATTAAAACGGTGAAAAAATAAATATAAAAATGTCAGAAATGTATAAAACAATGTCAAACGTAAAATTGATAATTGTAGAATGTTTTAAAAATGTCAAAAAATTAAAAATTCTAATTATATAAATTGTAAAACAAAATAACAATATTGCAAAAAATAAATAAACTATGGTAATTATTTTAAATTTTTACCTGCTCCAAGCCCGGTATACGGGTGCATGCAAGGCCTGCCACTGCCGCATGAAAGGCCCGTCTAACCTGTTGGCAACAACGCTAAGAAGACTGTTGCCGCTGCCCCGCACTCTACTGGCCATTGAGGTCGCCCTCTTGCGCATGCTGGCATAAAAACAGTCAATGCGGACGCTCGCGAACATTCCCGATGCGCTGCAAAAGCGAGGCAGCCGCAGCAGTGCCCTCAACGCGTTATTATATTGAACGCGAAGAGCACTGTAAGATTTCTGCAAATATGACACCACAGATTACTCGTATAAAAAGATCTGCAGTCACAGAATAAAAAATACAAAAGGGTAAAGTAATAAACTGCCTCATATCTCGTTATTGACAGCCAGCTCTGCTACTATTTTCCTCTTTGGCATATTATTTTTAACCGACTTTCCAAAATGAAGTAGGTTCTATGTTCGACTGTATTTTTTTTTTGTACAGTACTCGCATTCGTTTTTTTTTTTCTAATACTTGCCTATTCAAGAGAATAAAAATAGTAATAGCACAAATAATATAATACTAGCATTCGGATGCCTCATCCCATACAAAGAAACCGTTCCGACGTAAATAGCGTTTTTCATCTGATTATACCGATTATTTTTTATAAATCGATCGCGTTCGGGTCCGTTCCATAGCGATAGATAGATCACCATCGATATCCGTGGAAAGGAACGGAACCGAACGCGATCGATGTACAAAAAATAATCAGTATAGTGAACTAAACCGTGAAAGATTCTTTATTCACAGAAATTTGAAAATTTTCACAAGTAATTCTTATGCTAAAGTTACAAGTAAAATTTCAAAATTTAGAAAACCTCCGACACATTTATCTTGCAAAGACACCCCGATTTAAACAGTAAAACGCCCATAACTTTTGAACGGCTGAACCTATTTTATTCAAACATAGCTAAGAACACTCTCGACAAAATCACCTTTCAAACAAATAAAACTAAATCAAATTCGGTTCATCCGTTTAGGCGCTATGATGCCACAGACAGACACACAGATACACAGCAACACACGTGAAACTTAAAACACCCCTCTTTTTCCGGCGGGGGTTAAAAATACACAAAAGTATTTGAGAAAGGTACCCTATTGTTAAAACATATCTCAAATCAACATGCTTTGCGATAATTTATTAAGACAATTGATCTTTAAAGCAGCTGTAATTCTCTTTGAAATCTTACTATCTTTAATTGGCACAGAAGTTTTGTAAAGGCCTAATTACACTTTGAAATTCTGCACTCATACCAATATTTACTTGATGCAATATTCAATTTCAGATTTCAGCGCGTGTTCCGGATACAAAATTGGAAATCATTCGCCGCCGGCGGTGCCGCACTCTATAAGCAACTATACAACATAATCAACTACTTTGCAGCTATACTTAGCGATCTATATCGAAATCATGATATCTTATTTATCCGAAAATTAGACTAACGCACCAAATAATCATTTAGAAAAATCAATGTAAAATTAATCCATTATTTCTGATTTAAAAAGATTATTTGTCAAACTTTTCTTTAGCTTGAAAATGTGTCAAGGTTTGGCCTTAAAATAGGTTTTGACACGTTCTTAATTTCAAATTCAGAAATTGGCCCTAAGTCAGTCTTGGCTCTTTATGACCTATACTTAACAGAGGATTCTTTTCATTCATGAAAAAGAAGTTATATCTGCGTTCTGCGGTTACTGCCTACCTCTATGAGGAAAAACATTTCCCACCCGCATTCGGGTAAAAAGGTGGAAGTTTATCAATGTAAAATCATCAAAAACTGTATGAAAGTTTTCAAGTAAATGTTTCATAGACATATAGCATCAGGATTAATAATTCTTCTATATGTAATATAATTGTCATAATCGGTAAAAAAAAATAAGAAAATCGTCATTTTTGCCTATAGATGTGATATTTTTAGTTTTAAAAACAGCTTTGCTTATAAAGTGACTGGCATTCAAAATTATACATAGCTCGTATCACAGAATAATCAACAATCAGAGACATATTTTTTAACGCATTTCATATATCTTCGAATCGAAGCATTTTAGTAGATAACTTGAACTGTAAACACCAATATATCAGTAAAAATGCATTATTCTTATAGTTACAATAATATATACTTAATGCTTCAAATCAATTTAACTATTTACTACCCATACATAAATATGGCACATCGTATTATAGAGAAGTTCGTCTGTCAACAAATAAACGCAGTGTAAACTTAACGACAAGAAATAAATATCATAAAAAAATTGTCATTAGTTTATACCGAGCTTATTAGTAAATATAATACTAGGCTTATCAATGTAGAGATAGTATAAAGGATTCAAGTTAACTAATACATTAATAATGTTGTAGGTGATATTCGGCAGATGTGAAGTGTGTACTTGCGATCATGTGTTATTGGCCATATATCTATTCGGTCGGAGAACCCAAAATTATGTTTGATTTTCAATCACTTGTATTCTTCTAGATAATAGCCTAGTAAATTTAATCATCAAATATGAACCAGAATACTACTACACATTATGTAGTTAGAAACAATTAAATTATCCTTGTAAACGGCATCAAATATTAAAGAATAGCTCTATTGTGAGTCCAGTGTGCAGCTACGTCTGTACCGAGAGGAAGTCCCCTTGTGGGAAATGTGACCAAAACCACCTTCTTTCCATGGTCCTTCGAGCCGGATTTGAACCAACGACCAAAACCACCATTTTTCCAGATCATTAAATTCATCGCCGGCTTTGTATCTAGAAGACTTAATATCAAAACATAATCATCTATGTTTATACTTGGAACGTAATCTTTAGGAGTATCATCGGTTTGGCCTAAACCATTCGTTGAATTGTTATTTTAAGCCTATAGGTGTCTTTATTTTCGACGCAGTTTATGGGTTAATTTCCTTCCTTGTATTTGAAATTGGACATCTATTGGCACTTGTAATGTTTTTGAGCTATTGGTGTATTGCAAATGCCGATATTGTTTTCATCCAATCACGATTATGGATACAAATTTCAAAACCTCGATGTTAAAAACAGGATCTGTTTTAACAATTCTTTTGGAAAGATCAGAGAGTTGACAATCGTTTCTCGTTTGTAAAACAGCATGTAACATTTTTCATTCTTTCGGTATTCACGCTCAGCGCAATTTCTCTTTATACTTCATTACTGTCTATTACTCTGTTGTGTTGTATCTGAGACGATTAAATGTATTTCTGTTGTATTCTAGTCTATAATACTCCAGAAATGTAATGCATAATATCGCCGTTTGCAACACACCCTCTAATATAGTTTGTATATTTTATTTCCACGTACCTGTTTACAACGGCGGGATCTCTGCCGGTCCACTTGCGCACTGTTACCTAATACAACATCTCGATTGGTCTGTGATTTTAGAGTTGGATATAATACTCGAAAACGTGTATTTTTGAAAATGATGTGTAGGTATCTAAAGGTGTGATAATTAATTTAAAAATTGTAATCGAAAGTAAGAGGCCGATTTTTTAAAATAATTTATTGGAAAGTGTACATTTAATAGTCTAGTTTGTGTAACTTAGTTAGGATCAAAAAATAGCGGTTTAACTCGCTTCGTATGTAAACTATAAACCATGATTAATCATTGAGGTAACCCCGTAATCAAAATGTCATCAATTCTCATTTTTAGAGTAGTCGTAAGTTAAGTTTTATTCGTTGTCTAAGCACCGGTTTACTTCGCACCCCGATTTAAAAGACACTATTTTTGAACTAACTTAGCATGTAACGGAATTTAATAAATACAGTAGCATGTAATCTTGTAGTTGTTCCATGTAAAAGGGATCTAAGCTTCATTGTGACGTCGGTTCTTAATATTCACACGGCGAATTTTGATGCATTAGTTTTGGAATCATTTAAAAATACTCTTCAACGAGACAAGGCTGGATAAAATCTTAAGTAATTTTATTTTTGTATACCAGATAATCCCTGATTGATTATGCCAACTGAATGTTTAGAACTGGCGGCAGTAGAGAATCTTCAAATAGAACTTACAAGTTATTGAAGGCACGTCAAATAATGTTGTTACACTAAGCCATCATTAACGACTCTTGGGTACCTATTTAGAACAAGGGCTCTTGAAAAGATCTATCCAGGCAATTTTAGCTCTCCAACAATATTCACGTGTCGTCGTAACATGAGCACGTATAAAATTACTGGCATATAGCTTTTTAATCTCTTGCCCAGATAGTCAGCAGACGTCTAAGGTAGCACTGGCTGCTACCGCTGCGTCTCGTTTAAACATGTACCTAATGTAATCAGAGCAATGAAATTATATTTAGCAATAATATTTAGTGACTTTTATTTTTCATACCTTACATTCCTGCACATACCCACCGTCCCAAGCGTTGTTATTCTGCAGATTTACGACGCGCATAGTTTTCATTGGATCATTCACACAGAAAGAGTACCTAGTTATAGGTCTACCAGAATCTCATGGCATTTTTTTTTTTTATTATTGTGATTTTCATATGGCAATGTAAATTGTCACCTGTCAAATCAAAGTACTTGATGTGTCAACCGCTGCTGAAATTTTTTGATATTATCTTGAAAATTTGTTATTTTTGTGAAAATGTCGAAAAACCCACTTCGATCTCAAGCGAGACATATTGTTTTCAATGTGTATCATAAAATAAGGGAAGAAGAAGGCGTAAATCAAACTCAATCTTTGATTTTAAAGTGCGTCGTAGAGTGGACCGGTAAGTTGGACTGACTTGTTTTGATACTTTTAGTTTATTTTATATTTTTCTTACTTAATTTTTATTTCTTTTCATTACTAAAAATGAAGAAATTGCAACAGTAATGTAACTGTTACTAATTCTTCGACAAGATATTGATTTTAACGGAGATGGAGCATCCTTGATGTAAGAAAAATATTAAGTAATAACGTGTGCCCTGCAGTGGGACGTGTATATAGACGGGCGTTTTTGGCGGGATTTTGTCAAGTGAAGTACAGTGGCTGTTAATATTATTTGCAAATTGATTCCTAGTGGATATTGTGATATATTATTGGTGTAGTTTTGTGACTCAACTGTCTACGCAACTGGACATTTTGTAAAATCATTGACAGAAGCGATCTCGGGATAGTGGAGCGGAGTATTTTATTGTAGTATTGACTGCCTCTGCAAAGCTTACTGGAAATACTGACTCGATACAATTGGCTGCCAAATACTCCAAAAAACATTAGAATCTGTTACATCCGCATTCTAATGCATACTAAAGAATAAATATAAGATCCAAAACTCTTTCCAAAGACGTGGCTAACAACCAGCCTAGGTCCTAGCAACCAGGCCATAAAACTTACATAAAAAAACTATATATAGACTGATGATGATGAATGACTATAAGTAACATGATACATTTTATTTTTGTTTACAGACTTTATACATAAAGAGATTGGTTTTGAATATGTTAAATGCCAATGAAAAAGAACCATTTTGATGGAGAGAGATGACATAAAACTACAAAGATACAAGTTTTTGAAATGCCAGTGGAGTTCATGGAATCGTATTCTAGTTTTCTAGTTCTGAATGAGGTTTTAAGTTATTAGTATGATTTAAATGATATATAATAAATTAGTACTTAAATTAATATTCAATTGATTTATTTTTCCTATGTTATGAACCCGATGTATAACAACATTCTTCATACAAATACCTATAATTCTCACACACAGCGGATCTTTGTGTCTCAGAATTGGTTGCAAGACCCTGCGCAGTTTGTGTCAATGTTGAAGGTGAAGATAGCATTGTATAACTGTATCTTTCACTCGTTTAGGTATGTCGCATCATCCTATCTCGCTTACTCTATGCAGTATACTCGATGACAAACTAGTTCTTACGCATTAATTGGCAGGGCCTACTTCAGAGACACAAAGATCCGCTGTGACTACTATAAAATAGGTACCTCATGTTCATTAATACTAAATACATAAATAAAAATTAAACAGTATCAAGATCGTTGAATCCAATTTCCCCAGTATTGCACACAACAAATTTTTATTTCCACATTTGCCATGAGATTCTGGTAGACCTATACTTCAAGTACGCAGAAACACTTAAGGGCGAGCTCGGGCTTTTCTGCTCTCTCTCGAGTACTGATGTTTAATGTTTTGATCATTCATGTGCAAAATGAAATAAAAGTGACCCATAGTATGTAGAAAAGCAGCTGAAAAGCGCATGCTTAGGTTCGATTCCTAATTCCTAGGTTGTATGAAAAATTTATTTACAAGCGCTGGTAATAGTGCTTCTGCCAGCGGTTTCGCCCGAGTGTTAAATGTTTTTTATCCCAAGGGAACAATATAACGGAATAAAAACGCCTATGTGCTATTCCAGACTACAATCGATATCTGTGCCAAATTTCATCTAAATCCGTTCAGCCGTTTTGGCGTGATTGATTAACAAACTTATCCACATCCACAATTCCACACGCACTTTTTTTCTTATTGTCACATGATGGTAAGCGATAGACATCCATCCAAACTCACATTTATAATATTAGTAAGATTCGCGCCTATTTTTGAACGGGCTGCACTTCGAATCTGCATCACGTGTTAGCTTGTTCACGCGCGCACATCAGCGCTTAGCAATATCTTAAAAATATGGTTATAGTAAAAAAACAGCTCCTAGCACGATCTGCGACTTCGTTTTTCTAAGCGTGTCGATGGCTAGTATAGATTTCGGTGAGGAGACAACGCTGCGTGATATTTTTCGCACATAAAACGCTCCTAAACGAAAAAAAAGGGGGCGTATCATTCATTCGTGAAGGTCGGTCAGCTGATGAATGATTCGAGATCAAATGTTGTCATGCAGGGTATGTTTTTTTTATTATCGATATGCTCGCGTTATAAGCGCGTGGTATATTACTATATTTTTTGAACTGAATGATCTGAAGATTATCATTTTTGAAATTCCGAGACAAATTGTCTTAAAAGGGAAATGCTAAAATATTCTATCTGCTATAGAGTTTATATGGCTCCTCCTACATCTAGCAGCATTGGTCTTTATAGAGCTCATATTTCTCGAATAATGGGTAAGTGGGAGTGCTACGATGATTAAGTCATCGTAGCAGTAGACGAAAGTTTTGAAGAGTCAATCATACATAGTGCCTAATTGCATGTTTAATATATGCGCAAAAATAAGTATCAAACTTAATTTTTATTAATAAGGTAACTTTTATCATTAGAACACTAAGGCAACAATTGTATCAATATGTATTATCTAATTATCAAGATCATTTTGGGTTGTTTCATTTCTGCATGTGTCCATTTCAATAAAGATGAATATAACTTTTGATGTACAATATGAAAATTACACACGTTCATGTACCTACTTAGTTTCCACTTTTGATTTTCCATCAGCTCTAACGATTTTCTTAAGAATTCAGCGACGAAATGAATCATCAAATTGGCGGGACCAATGTTTTACTACCATAACTTTAATTTGGCACTTACAATATTATTGAAAATGGATTAAATATCTGTACATAAGTTAATGTACTATTAACTCTTCGGGTGTGAATTAACTGCCTCTGAGTACCGATGCCAGGTGACGACACTTAGACGTCACCAGAGATGTCTTTAGATACTTCCTTTACCTTTAGAAATACTAATGTCTTGTTTAGGGTACAAATAGTATATATGTAGTACACAAACACTTGTGATAAATTGTTAATTGGGACTTGGTCCCGCCATCTTGATGCTCACGAAGGACGGACATCTAAAAACTAACAATAGCAGGTAGACAGATAAGGTAAAAAAAACCTAAAATAATAATAAAGCCAATTATTTCCGAAATTTGGGTACCTAAAAGCAAAAAATGTTAACAAAAGTCTTTAGAATGGCTACTTAGAAGTTGGCATAGGCCTCCTCCAACTCTCTCCATTGTGCTCTGTCATCTGCAACCCTAGTCCAGTTAGGCCTCAAAGTCAAGCGGAAATCTTCTCCCATCTTTTAGCACGTCCCTGTTTCCTAGTACCGTTACTTTGGTACCATAGGGTCACTAGTTTGAACCATTTATTTATTTTACATCGAAGCATGTGCCATGTCCAACCCCACTTTAAATGATATATGCGAGTTAATAAGTTCGTAACGTTGGTTTCCGCAAAATTTGCATTTCAAAAAATGCTTCTGCATTTACAAAGCTTCCGTTATGACTGCCATCTTAGGTAACTACAGTTCGATTCAAACTTAATGGTGGCTGTTGACGGAGTGTCAGCCGCTGAACTAGGTCATGTGACAGTGGGGTACTACGGTGCGCAACACTTACTTCACAGCCGCCATTGAGTTTGAATCTACCTATACTGACCGTACTGCGTGCGGCTTCCTAAACAATCGGGGTTTGTTTAGGAAGCCGCACGCAGTACGTTCAGGTCTCAGGTCTACCTACTCCCCCGCCCCAAAGGTCAAAGCTGCAAAGACAGGGTTGATTGATAACGTGAGAAAAGATATCAGGCAGGCAGGATGTTCGATGCATGTATCGTCGAACAACGCACGTGGTAATTTGCCTTTCAATCGGTTAGGTTTCGAAAAATCAGGATGCGTTTACATTAAAATTTAAAACGTACACGTGGGATCGTAGAGACTATACATCATCGCAACCGTTTCGGATTGGTCGACGCCGAAGTCGTCCAACGACCTGATGTAAACGTCTGTCGTGACTGTTCGCAGCCGAAGGATCGCCTGTGGAAGCAACGCTTCGGTGACTGAATCACACTGAAGTTGTCGGATGACGAACTGTTTACGAGCCATAGTGGACTGAGCGGTTTCTCTCAAATGAACGCAAAAACTACTAGCATTTTTACTCACGTAGACAGTAAAAAGGGAATGGGGCTATGCCTATCAACAAGTTTGGCGTCTATGCGCACCGGAAGTAAAGCCACGTGCGCATATTGATTTGGGGTACGGCAGCAGCCACTGCTGTGTTGCCTATACATTTATTATTATGGCTTTTCGTTTGCTGCAGAAAACTGGCTTTAGCGAATAACTTTGCATTTACCATGCGTGATTCACACAACATGTGGTTTTCGATATTTCGTGGTTATTGATAAGATTAGTTTGATCGTATTTATATTGGGTTGCATACACAACTTCATACAAGCATTGTGTGTATGTACCTATGTGCATTATATGAACATCTCTGCTTAACCCTATGAGGATTACAAGCGTCATAGTTGTTTTGTGTAGGGTTGTCGGTAATAAAAAATAGATATTGACATACATAATTTATTATGTACTTGGATTTTTACATTTTTTTATGTACACTTATAAACAACACAGCTTTGCAGCAGCAGGTCACTGAAACAAAAAAGATTCCCGTTAGCAACTGTCGTATTTTCCTTAATTTGTTTATAATGATGAATGTTATCAGTCCTCGTGTTACGTCATGGCATTCAGCAGTAGCAAATAATATTTAATTACATCATTTTGAACCACGTGTTAAACGGCGAATATTAAGATTTTTGATAGGGCAACCCAGCCGCAGTATGGGGGTTTGAACTTTCAAAGAATTATTTGCCAATAGAGTCATGATTTTATATTTTAGTAAAAACGAGTAGCAAGAATATAATAATTACCTTATCACAGTGTAAGTCAGGCTTACGAACGTGGCCTTTCCTTCTTCTCTTTGTACAAAGCTAGGAGGGAGACGTTAGCCACCTTCACGACCTGTACAACAAAATATAATCGTCAGACATGAACAGCAAAGCTAAATGTCTGCAAATATTTGAGAGATCTTTCTGTCAGGAGAGAACATGGTATCATGGCAGTTATAAGCGAGAATTAAATATTCAAAAAAATAAGGCTTTATAATTAAAATCTTTATTTCCAAAGCTTTACAATTTGTATTTACAAATGTCATTGAAATTGTAAAGCTTTGGAAATAAAGATCTTTTTTATTTATCTAAACATGAAATTTATTGTAAATTGAATAAAAAGTCGAAAAGTAAATAGCTGTAATCTTGGCAAACAGTGTTACATTGGCTATCTAGAGACTGTAATTTTGATGCTTGATAAGCTGTCTATACAATTCAAACATCTTGTTGAGCAATTGAAAATTTCAATCACCACATGTAAAAGAACCTTTTTTTGGTAGGTAAATTTAAAAAAAAAGTGAAGCCTCACCTTAAACCTGACTCCGGGAATGTCACCGACGGCGTGACCCTTACGACCGAAGCCTGCTACTAGTACTTCGTCGTTCTCTTCAATGTGGTTTAGACAACCGTCCCGGGGCACGAATGC
Source organism: Orthosia gothica (assembly GCA_949775005.1). Classification (NCBI taxonomy): domain Eukaryota; kingdom Metazoa; phylum Arthropoda; class Insecta; order Lepidoptera; family Noctuidae; genus Orthosia; species Orthosia gothica. The sequence continues at coordinate 3,120,358 of OX459048.1, read as the reverse complement.
TGTTACTTTCTTGCCGTTCTTGATCAGCTGTACTCGCACACACTTGCGGATGGCAGAGTTAGGCTGCTTGGCTTCAACGCCACTGTGGGAAAAAAAGACGTGGTCAATCAACTGCTATATTGATTATTGGACTGTCAATGGCACAGCACACATGGTAACCCACTAAAAAACATGATAGTGTTGATAGTCTATTGAAGCATGGTTCTTGTCTTGCTATTGCAGGGCACCGGTGAAGATAAAAACAATAGGTGCTATGCCCAATCTGTAGCGGACAATTCATAATAATAATATCAACATTAGTTTCTCCCATACACATTAATGTTTGAACTTTTAAGACAATGGACAGTTCGGCAAGTGGCAAGTTCAGTAACCGAAAATTTAGGTAGAGTGCACCAGGAAATAGCTCCACAAAACTTAAAAGCATGAGGACAATATCATTCCAACATGTAACTTCAGGGAAGTTTAAAATTCCTAAAACTTGTCATACAAGAGATCTAAGTGTACAGTAAACATACTTTTTAAATGCCGCAACTTAAAAAAATCAATAAAGGCGGCACACGTAAACTAACTGCGAGCGTAAACACCATGCCTAGCCTATACATGTGTATAACCTCTTTCATAGTTCATTGACCCATGTGGTATTTACAAATCTCATGTTTCATGCATTTTGTTTTTATAACAGCATTTTAGCAGTTAAAAGTAAAAGAGAGTAATGAGTTAGAAAGTTTCTCGAATTTACATTTGAAATCATGCGAAAACTTGACAACTAGGTTAGACTTCAAGCATTACTAGGTAGACCTTAAGACAACTGTAAAAACACTGTTAGTGCTATATTTCTTCAGTTCCATGTCTTGATCCCGCATCTTGTCTTCTTCAGGGCCTTCGAGACGCCGCCACTCGCAGTATTATCCTGTGATTGTAGTATAAACACATTCACGGGTATAATACTGCGCGCGGAAGCGCCGCCATCCAACTGCCGCGTCCATCTTCTTGACTTCATTAAACAAACATGCAAGTGCGCTAAGTTCAGCAAACACTTCAGCATTCCTTGACACAAACATACATAGACTCACCACGAACTTGCTAATACATTAACAGGGACGTACTTACACTTTCTCCAGGACGATGCCCTTAGCGTGAGATGCACCACCGAAGGGATTGGCCTTCCATCTCGTCCCCATGTGGGCTTTCTTGTAGTCTTTGTCAGCCCATCGCTGCTCTCTGCGGTGATTCACGTGCTTTCGCGCCGTGCGAATACCACGGGGCTTACCTGAAATATTGACGGAGCCGGTTATCACTTGTGTTTACGACGCACGACACAGAAATCGATACACCAAAGTTTTAACTGGATAACGTGAAAGGGAAACCATTTATTGCACCTCATAATTAACGCGATGCTTAAGAGATGGAAATGGATTAGTTTTACACCACGAGAAAAACATGTCTGCGCCATGGCCGACACCTATGCGTGCAAGTATAAGTTACAACTTTTTAGGGTAATTATATTTGGAATATTCACTCCTTCATGGCATGCGTATTTATTACACTGTTTTACACAATTTTAAAATAAAAATAATAAATAAACTATAACAAAACTGCACAAAACTACTCCTTACCCATTTGGATAGCACGACACCAATCGGCTACGGATGGGAAAAGAAATTATCAAGCCAGCCAGCCAACCACCGGCTTCAACTCTACACTTTTGCCAACATAAGAACACTAAAATAGGGTTGCCATTTCTGAAAGTGAACCAATCAACTATTTGATTTTCGGAAACAGAAAAATATTTTCTTAGCTACATACGCTATGTATGCTAAAAAATAATTGGATATTGCCTTTAATTTTACAAACTAATGAGTTAGGTATTGCCAACTTTGGATACTTCTCCGTCTGTGTAGAAACAGCGTTATTTCTTTAGTTTGTAAAACAAATAGAAAACTGTCCAAAGAGAATCATTCGTTCAATTATCTGTCATTGTGAGTCGTCGATGAGTTTTCTGTTTGATGACACTGACAGTTGACACTTCTGTCTGACAGTTAGGTGTTTGTAGGAGCGGTACCTAATAGCAGTTATTTCCATCATTTTCTAGAATTATAGGCTATATTTTCTGTAATAAACCGCCAAAATGACAACGAATTTGGCAAGAAAGGATGGTGGTCCAGGTTACGTTGGTATACAGTTCTGCCAGGAGTGTAACAACATGTTGTATCCACGCGAAGATAAAAACAACAAAGTTCTGCTGTACGCCTGCAGAAATTGTGACTACAAGCAACTGGCCGACTCAAACTGCGTGTATGTAAACAAAATTATGCACGAAGTCGACGAATTAACTCATATTAACCCTGATGTAGTGAGTGATCCTACTCTACCTAGAACTAAGGATCACATGTGTCCTAACTGCAACCACAGAGAGGCGGTGTTCTTCCAGGGTCAGACAAGACGTGCTGAAGAAGAGATGAGACTGTACTATGTGTGCACTAGTTGTAAACACAGATGGACTGAGTGAAAGCTTTGTAATGTAATATTAAAATTAAGTGTAATAAATTGGTTCTTTTCAAGGTTTTGGTTTTCTTTAGACTTGTTCCATAATGACTAGGTAACATCTACAATCTTTTGTAGCATATTATAATACCCTGCTTATGCTTGTATATATAATCAAAATGGGTAGAATACTAATAAAACCAAATTTAGTTTTGTACACTTTATTAACTAAAAATATTGCCAAGCTTATCTGTTCTAATCAACAGTTATCAATTCACAGCCATTTATTAATAATAAACATGGAGTTTTTATAAACTTAAACATTACTTTCTTTTATTTGAAACCATTGTAACGTAACATCGTACTGGTAAGATAACTAATATTATGTAATAGGCCTGTTGAAACTGGAAACATTATTTTGCCATCACTAGAAAGTAAAAAAGATTGGTGACGACCAATCTTTTTTAGAAAACTTGGGAAGCAAAAGATATTATTGAGATTAATAATTCTCAAGGCAAATTATACTATTAGCTCTTGAAACAGAGTGGCATGAACCAGAATATATATTTTTTTGGTTTTATAAAAGATGCTAGAACTTATCCAGTCTTGTAACATTTTAGTAGAATTCAAAGAATATTGATATATTGTAGGTTTGTCCCTGATCACATCGGACCGAAAAACAACAGGTTCTTGGACCCAGACTTATCGAGTACATGGGAATCCTACATCTACAACTACATGGTACAAATATAAATTTTCTGGCAATTGCTCTTCTGTGATGGCAAAATAAGTTTAGTAATTGAGATTACAATTTACAGATTACAAAGTGATGAATAATTTACAGATTACAATAAGTGATGGAAATAAGCTGTTTGCACTAATTTGGCACATTCTGAAGTAATTGAGTGACTGCTTCTTATTTCACTGATTTATTGCAACCTGGCAATACCACAAGTCCAAGGACCAACCCAGGATTTTTTTCTGGGAGGGGCACGAGGTGCGGACGGTCAAAAATATCAATAATAACTGTTAGTAATAAACTTCATAGTTCAAGAATGTTTATGAAAAACAAGGGTCAGTCATGGTCTTTCTGTTATTTTATTCATATATTTTAACAAATCTGTTAATTTGATTTGCTTCTAAGTATGTACTGTGATGGAACTCCACATTACACAAAAATATCGCACGGGGGCGCAAGTGCCCCCGTGCCTCCCTCCCTTCCTTAAATTCGCCCTTGCATAAGTCTTTAATTTCCGAATTAAATACAGTGAAAACCACTTAAAACAACATAGAAGGGACTGTTTTAATGCTGTCCATAAATTCGTTTTAACACATTTAATCACACATGGGTCCTTGTAACAGGAACTTTACATTCCATTCTAAAACCCAGTACTTCGTTTTGAGCGAAGTTGCTATAAACGGTTTTTACTGTTGGTATTTCAGTGTGTTTGTCTTGTTACTCAGACATCAAAAGTGTCCCACCCAACTTGTTGTTGCAATCAATCAATAAAAATAAAAGCACCCTGAACTAGAAATAAAACTAGAATTCCTGTAAGAATCTAATAACTATTATGTAGCTTAAAAATCTACTAAATATCTAAAAACAGCCTCCCTGTTAACATCAGAGTCATTAGAAGCCTAGGAATAGATTTAGTTTATCAACAAACAATAAAGATGCCCAAGGTCTGTGCCCTAAAAAAGCGTGTGCAGTAAAGTTCAAAGTCTAAAATCAAGCTTATGCTAGATAAAGGTATTAAGGTAGAATTTAGAAATTCGTAAGATAAAAACATCCGAATTATGATCCTCCTACTTTTTGGGATGTTTTTTAAGGTGGAAACATACTATTGAAACCCGACCCGACGCCATGCCACCCGACGTGTCGACACCCGACCCTAGTATATAATAGTAATCTATAATTGCCCGACGCATACCGTGCACATATACAACACCCCACGTGATGCTACAACCATGGACTTAATATAAATATCTAATTTTTTTCAATTATTTATCTATTACTTAATTACGATTTAGAAGTTTAACTAAACGGTCTTTCATTGGTGTCTACATCTACCTATAAACCCCAATATAATGTTTGTCACACACACTTAGTTTTATTTCCCTTTGCTTTAATTAAAAACCCATACACCAGCTCTGTAGAGCAAACGGCAAAAAAACCGGCCAAATGCGTGTCGGACTACGCAAAATATAGGGTTCCGTACTTAAGATGAATTTATCCCAAGAACAAACCTATCATTGTAGTTGAAAATCATTCTCCCATACATTCTAACTGCAAATGTAAGTTTTATGATGGATCTCACCTTTAAGGGTTCCGTTTTGTCATTTGGACATACGTAACCAATAGCAATAGCGACATGGTCCCGGAACGAAATTTATGCACCTCAGACTACTACAAATTATATCAAAACAAACTGTCCCGTTTGTTAAAATAATGTTTGGTCACCCTATTAGAAAGAGATGAACGCATCTATACACACTATCTCTCTCTGCTCGCGTTTTTGGTACGAGAGCTCAGTCCAGAGGCCTTAGTGCGAGTTTTTACTCACGGTCAATCGCGTTAACGTAAACGTCAATTTGTATTGAAACTGGGCGCCGTCTGGGGACGGTAAGGAGAAACCTCTTTTTTTGTATACTTTTTGACATAAGAGATCGTTTACGTTAACGCGATTGAGCGTGAATAAAAACTCGCACTAAGGCCTCTGATATTTATATTAAGTCCATGGCTACAACACGCTTCGTTAGTATAGGGTTGCCATACGTCCGGGTTTCCCGGGATTTGACCTAGTTTTGAAGGCGTCTGGGCGGGGTTTCATTTGTAGTCCGGGGTCTTCAAATCAACAACAGCAATGTTTCACCGACTTTTTGTTTTTTTTGGTATGTTGTTTGGGATTGCATGTCTATTTATTTTACATTAGCTTCTGCACCCAAGGGAACATTATACCGGCATACAAAGTAGCCTATGTGCTATTCCTGACTATAATCCATCTGTATGCCAAATTTCATCCAGATCCGTTTATCCGTTCTGGCGTGATTGAGTAACAAACATAAAACCAAGAAGTAAGATTACTATACAAATTGCCCACTAACTGATCCGTACCGTAATGTGCCACACAAAAAAGTGAAAAATTAAAACTGTTTTACAGAAAATACAACCGACTTCCAATGAAAACACTTCAAAGTGAAAAATAACTTCAGATTTTGGAAGTCGGTGTCAAAAAACGAAGAAACGAAACCATTAACACCAACTTCCGAAATTGAAATTATTTTTCACTTTGTAGTGCTGTAGTTGAAAGTCGGTTGAATTTTTTTTGTACAAAACATATTTTAAAACTACATTTAGTTTAAGAAATTTATGAAAATCAAATCAGTTTAAATGTCCGGGTTGTAAGCTCCAACAACCGGCGTTTTCACGCTCCTTGTCCTGGTTGGCTGATTTTAGAAATGGCAACTTGGCAACCCTACGTTAGTAATTAGTGTCATAGCTTCGTTTCTAGTATTATTACTAACACTATGATCACTTTATTGGCCTGAACTCATACCATATAATACTGAGAACCGTTTTACTACTTCTATAAATTGTTCATCCAACATTTTAAATAAAACATACAAAAAATGTCTATAGCCCAGGAACGCTCTCGACTGACTGACGCGTGGCGTCGGATGTTAACTAGAAACACATTGTGTACGAAGCGTCGGGTGGCGTGTGTTCTCCCTCTCCCGGTAACATGCTGATCCAAACTGATTTGTGCTACCGCGTGGGAATGCGTGTGATCACATGGCGTATTGACTATGAGTTTCTGACCAAACTAAATGTACTGATTAGTACTTCAATGCGTCAGAAGGCGTCACGTGGGGTTTTAATAGCATGTTTCCACCTTTAAGTATTATACATTTTAGCAGGTTCTATTTGAATTGTTTTAAAAATTTGTTATTGCGTAGTTCCATTTTAGGTAGGTACTTACTATCTATAAAACTTGCGGTAGTTTCGACTTCGTGTTCAATTGAATTGATTCAATCGATTATATTTCTGGATTTAATTACAAAATTGTTCTTCTTAGACTACCACATATCTTTATGAAATAACGATAAACTTAAACATTACTACCCTCGCTCGAACAATCTTGATTTAATTCATTTAAATGGCCTTCTAGGCAATATTTATATCTAAATACAAAATATTTTCTCTCATTTATACTTAAAATTACATTCAACTATGTTTAATTTTCACGCGACCCTGCCGCGGCCAATTCACAAAATTTAAAAGCCACTGTAGAATATTATCCGCCGGAAGTCCGTGGCAGAGACCGGAAGCCCGAAATTGGGGCAGACGTGGATTTTATCCATGGTAATTTTGATACGGACTCCGAACATTGTCTTTTCAGTTTTCTGATTGGATTCAAAGCAGCGTATTTTATAACAATTTAAGTATGTAAAAGGAATTATACTTTTATGACTGATCAAGTATGAATTATGCTACTTTGATTCCAGATTTTATCCGCCCAATGGTCTAAACATATGTACATTCAGAAGTTATAGAAATAAAACGTATCAACCACACAATTAATTGTCTCATTAAATTCACTCGTACAAAGCATTATACATTTAACAGGAAAACTTAACAAGTGTACATTATAATTTTATCATCAACCTTGAGGAAGACGGGTTTTTTAAAATTAAAAGGAAGAGTCATAATCATAAATATTCTAATTAATCGCAAAAGTGGCGCCATCTTGTATTAAAGTTTTCTATTTAACATTTCCTTAAGTGCACGTGCTATTATTCCGACCACTTTTTCCTCAATACTCATCAAAAAAATCATTGGGAAAAGCTAAGTCATTGTTGCATGAAGTGGTGGCGCCACCATCGCCATAACAGCCACGGAACAGAAAAAACTGTTTTTTCTGTTCCGTGATAACAGCTACTCGCTTAAAGCCAGTCTTCCATGACCGGAGTAATAGAAGACAATTCAAAGAAGAAGCAAATTCTACCATAGTAAAGCTCTAGCTAGCATCTTCTCGTTTATTGTTTTAGGTTATATGTGTAAGCCCTGTCCACAAGGCTGTAAGTAAACTACCAATGGGATCTCGTGGCAGTTTCAAACTGCATTTTGTTTTTAACCGTATGAACAGTGAAAGAAAGAAAGAAAATGAGTTTATTTTCATTAAAACAAAAACACCTTAAAATTTAACAAAATCTATGCTTACTGACGTGAGATCCTAAGTCACCAAGTGAACGAGACCTAATGGGGTCAACTTCGAGAAATCGAGATACACACAGCCGTGTGTAAGCCAATTTCGGAAAAGAAGCAGGTTATTTTGTCCACAGAACAGATAAAATAGATTTTATATGTTCTGTGATTTTGTCGCTCGTGGACGGAGCACTTTTATTTAAAATTTTGTTGTAGCCTTATATCTAAAATATTTAACGGACAGTTTTATACCGAGAAATTTTACTTAATCTGGTATTTGAATTCTGTGTTATCTGTAATATGGGTAAATACATCCGTATATCATTTTATGATTGCGATAAATGTATTTTGTACAATTATATTGACTTTTTAAGCACCAAAAAAATTAAGACTAGGTATTTAATATTCTGTGTTTTTTTGTTGTTGATTTTATGCGTCTACCATGCCCATTTTATTAATAATAAGACTGTCGACTAGTTTAATAATCCTACATCTACGGGCGAAAGCATTTATATTTTAAGTTATTACATATTCAAGTATTGACTTTTCGCATTGGAGTCTCTATGAGTAAATTACAATCAATACAAAGTCAAATCAAAATAACACGCAAAATTTCAGTGGCGTGTGTAATGGTATTGATGACTTCGCAGTGTAAATAAGTGTTTTAATTTTGAGTTATTTAAACCTTTATCAGCTATACGATGGGTAGGTAGGCATTATTATTATATTATGCAAATGTAATTTCAACAACTTATTGGGTATGTTTGTATATTTTCGCTTTGAACTTATCTATTTTAAGTTACTACCTAAACTTTTATGTGCGTAACTGCGTCTAGCTGTATTACTTCTATGTTTTTATAAACTTTATCAAATTCAAGCTCGGGCAAAACAACCATTTCTCTATCTATAACTAGATTTAAGCTTCGATGATAAATAGGTCAAAATATTTTAGATAAAGTACAGTTTCACCAACTTCTCTGACCCAGCAATATCGCTTGTCAGTGTCAGAAATTAGTTCCAATTTTGATCACTTGGTCAAATTGGTTAGTGGCGCTGTATAATTAAGGATAGAAGAGACGACTTTTATTACTTGTTTTTTAGATGATCACTTTTATTATTATCATGTCTCCTACAAAATGGTAGTTAGCCAATTTTATCAAATGTTAGATGGCACTACCATTTCAATTGGAGGTTTTGCATGGCTCTGTATGAATCTGTTTTTCGAATTTTCTTTGGGATATGATGATCGCGACTAACAAGAGTAGGTAACAGTTGATCAAGCTACAAGGCTAGGTTAGGCCATATAAGCTTTAAAAAATAATCTAGGCCGTAATGTTTCTATTATTTAGTGAACAACTTGGTGCAGAAATGAATCCCAAGTAAGCCACAGTACCTACGGCACCAAATGAAGAAAATGTAAGTAGCATTTGGGATTTCTTTGCAAATACACTAATATGTCGTAGATCGATGATTTAATGATGATTTTCGACATTATATTAACACAGAACATCATTTTCTCAGCTAAGCGGACGGCGGCATGATTCGAAGACGGATTATTTGGTGATTGCAGTGTCGATGGTTAACGAAATACCTAGGTATCTATATGTTTATTGCATCTAATGATCGCACCCGAATATTGCAGTGGAATCTACAGCAAATTCCTAATCGGTATGGTACCGGCGAAGAGCTCGGGTGATTAATTGACATCTTTCAAAATAAAATCTTTAGTTTCAATTCACGAAGATTCCACTATAAAGGCATGTCGAGTTTTGTAAATTTTTGTCAAGTGGCATCGTTTTGATCTTAAAATCTGCAATAGGTATTCAAAAACGGGCTAATTGCGCAACACGCAATCAATGTCAAATATTGACAATGCCTTTTAATTTGACAATTCAACAACATTCATTGCGTTATTCAAGTCAAGCAAGCGAATTATTCAAACATAATGAAGCAATATACCAGGAATTGCTTTCAAGTCATTTCAATTGCATTGTGATAGAAAGTAAATTATGCAAATAGACTACAGATCTTAACATAATTGCACATTTTGAAACCAACACGTGTCAGAGACACAGCACATTTCTTATCAACTTTCCCAAAAACTTACAATCTTCGACTAACTATAAACCTGTAACTAATCGTCTCAATGTAAAAACGTGGCATCAATCTTCAGTCTCCTGCCACGTATGGAGAGCCGTCGTCAGTGTTGCGGGGGCGTCGGTATGTCCGGAAAGTTCTCGGGCAGCGGAGGCAAGACATTAGCTTCGAATTGCCCAGACATATTGCCTGGTGGTGAGTAGTTGGCGACTACGATGATCTTGCCATCCCGGGAACGAGCCTTACCGATTCCGAAGAATGTTGTTGCGACCCACACCATTTGGGTGAAGTGACCTGAAGAATGAATTGAACGATGAGAACGAACTTTTTTTAAATTTAGAATGTTTTTGTCCATCAAATAATGATCCAAATTTATGCGGGTACACAATTTAGAGTTCATAATTGGAAAGAGTTAAAATCAAATATTAAGTTACTCACTTTATCAAATAGTATAAATATAAATAAGTGATGATTTGATAATAAACTGCTTACCCGCGTTAACGTTGGCGTGAAGAACATCAGGCTCTTTAAAATAACTGTACTGGCGTACCGCGGCATACCAATAGGAAGACACTTCTTGACCTGCAATCAGAAATTTTAAATTAGATTTAAGTTTTTCTTATCAGGATCTATTCGTATTAAAATATTATATCAATAGGTCTATCAGAATATTCCGAGCATGAACTAGTTAGAATCCTCCTGAAAGACGAAGAGTATGAGGTCGTACCTGTGACGTCAGGCTGTATAGCACTGACAGGCCGCTGGTACAGGTTCTGACCGACATCTCGGTCATTCCTGTAGTGGAACTTGTTCGTGTGGGCCAGGTGATTCGCCCATGCCTGCGCGTAGTCACACAACTGGGAAATGGAGTGTTTTTGTAAAATACATATTAAGATCATAAACATCAATACTATTAATAAAACAACAATATTAAATATTAAAACATCTATATTAAATATTGTCAACAATAAGCCAACTTTTAATTCATACTAATTTGACTCACTGTGTGAGTTAGGGCATGAATATCGAAATCTCGGCATCTCGTAATATCGGAATCTTTGAACGAAATTAGGGATATTTCAATTCCTATACTGAGTGACTCAATATCGGAATCTCGGAATCAGAAAAATACCAATATTTTAGCTCATTTTTAAGCACCGAACGCGATGGCTTGTTTAAACCCGTTGACTACGGTGATTAGCAGTGATCGGATAATTGGGTGCTTATTTACTTAAACTGAATCCCGGCTTTACAGTCCTGAGATCGCTAAAAATATTACCTATAAGAGTCACAGCTTCATAGAACCCGTTGTAACAATTAACGCTTAGGTTGCGAGAATCCGCTAGATGATCGGTCAATGTTGTGACACTTGGGGAAGGCCTTTGTTCAGCAGTGGACGTCTTTCGGCTGAAATGATGATGATGATAGCTTAGATACTTTTTCATACTTTTGATTAGGCTGTTTCGGAACAAATAACAATCCTTGTTAAACTTTAAAATTTATATTGAGTTACTTGCTGAGAAACCTCAATAAATGATAGCTTAATATATTTTTTGTCTTCTGCTGGTATTAAATACAACAAATTAGTCTTTCCGATCACTAATATGTTGGATTGATCTACTACTTGACTACATTATCAATTACTTTATTGATATTCCATTGATTTTGAATGTAATTAAGATCGGATAATTATATTTTACCATTGCCATTTGCATTTTATTAAGTTAATGTAGTTGTTTTACGAAATAAGTTTATCTCAACTATCCAGGATTCATTTAACTTAAATAATAATGCTTATGTTGTACTGACAAAAATCAATGCGGCAATCGTCTTACCTATTCCAATCAATGTATAATAAGAATTCTCCTGATTAGAAAGCATCAAATGAAGAAGAACATGCTCAGAATTTATTCTAAACTATTAAAAAACAATAAACTTAATAGGAATAAGCAGAAATAATATTTCAATATTTTGTTGGACGTCTCCTTTATCCCATGGATTTGGCTAGTGATACTTATATTGATGAATTTATAAATCACTAGCTGTTCCCCGCGGCTTCGCTGACGTGGGCCACCCCACAGAACCCGTTTTCGGGATAAAAAATAACCTATGTCACTCAGGAATAATGTAGCTTTCTATTGGTGAAAGAATTTTTTAAATCGGTCCAGTAGTTTCGGAGCCTATTCGGTACAAACAAACAAAAAAATCTTTCCTCTTTATAATATTGGTATAGATTATTACTCACTAATCGGGACTACTTTGAGATTGATTGAAAAACATTTATTTTATGTTTATTTTAGCATTGTCCTTTTTCAGAAAGGCATGACGTTAGTAGTTATTCTTTCATGGGAACAAATATGAAGTTTAGTTAAATAAGCGCCCGATAATCCAGTCCACAATATAAAATCTTATTATGTCTCGGCAAAAACGTGTTTATTTATTGTACTTAATCCAATCTCATACCGAATTTGCACAAATAACAAAAAAAAATGCGCGATGTCAAACGAATGAGCGCAATTCCGATATTAATATCGGCATTCCGATATTGAGATCTAATATCGGCAATCAATATCGGCATTGAAAAACTTCCGATATAACATGCCATAATGTAAGTATTGCTTATTGGCGCCCAGTGAGAGACCAGCAAAAGTTTATTATTTTACTCATAAATATGTAAGAGAATCATATTTAGTACTAGTTCATCTCGATTGCTCTGTGCCAGTTATAAACCATATGCTAGTAACATACTATAGACAAATAATTTGAATATTTCAGTTGGCACCCAACGTGGTACCGGCTAAAATATTTTATTTGACTAATAAATATGTGAGAGACGCATGTAGTAGGTACTGTTTTATCTCAGGAACCCAGGATTAGCTATAAACATTGTGCCAGTAACCATAACTCGACAAATAATTTGCCTGTTTTATTTGGCGCCCAACGCGGTACCAACAACGAGTACTTTAAAATTGAATCAATTATTCAACTGTAAAGCTTTAAAATATACTACCTCTGGTGCCATAAAAAGCTGTGGAGAGCCATGCCGTTGGCGATACACGTTGTGCCAACATAAGGATTCAGTGATGAAGTCGCTATCCTGCCATGCAGTTCGGACCTCGCTCCACTGCACCACCATGCTCACTGGCCTGGACCGTAGCACCTGCAAGGAGTGTAAAACTACTGAGTTTATATACTTGGTGTCGTATATTTCGAATCAATGTCCACTGTTTGAAAACTCAGATCATTGTTTTGAGAATCATAGACCCATTATCAGTATTTCGTACTAAACATCATAGTGTTTAAAAAAAAATGATACATTCTTGAAGAGGTCGTAAGAGTTTTAAAATCTGTCGTATATATCTCTCGTACGAAATTATTTAGATACATGCTACGCCCCGTTCAGAGGTCAATATTACGAGTTTACCATCAGATTTAACCCCAAGAAAATCATAATCACGAATACCTGCAAGAATATGTTGAGAAACTTTTCACAAGGATCCCTGTAACTTTCTAGTTACCTACCCGTATTCCACAGAATTCGTGACCTGTTTGGGCCTGAGCCAAATAACTTTGCGGCCTGGTCCAAAATAGGATTTATGTGTAGGTAAGCTCACGTATAAAATGTTATGCAATATATAAGGTTCTCGAATTTCTACGGTCTAGGGAAGCCTGGCACGGTTTTTGTTTTCGCTTCACTTGCTTTATATTTTGCTCAACCGATACCGATTTCATTTTTCGAATTTGCTGGCATCTAAATATTTCTGGGTGCAGGGTTGTATTACATCTTTTTAACCGACTTACCAAAAAGGAGGAAGTTCTATGTACGACTTAAAGTTTTTTTTTTTTAACCGACTTACCTGAAAGGAGGAGGTTCTATGTTCGACTTTATGTTTTTTTTTTATGTTCACCGATATCTCCGTCAATTGTGGACCGATTTTGAAAATTCTTTTTTTGTTTGATAGAGTATGTTCCGAAATTGGTTCCATTTTAATTTGGTGAAGATCTGATGAAAATCTTCGGCGATATACAACAGAACACTTCAATAAATAACGGAAAATCTCTTAGGATTGCCATGTCTGTTTATTGTTTATACCATAACATCACGACAGCGGTCTTAAGGGATACGCAGTTGTGTTCAGTTCACCTTGGTACACTCTCGCATTTCACTCGTTATATAGTCCTTTTGCTGCTCCGGTTACCCTGGCGTATAAGAAAGAAGATGGGAAAGAAGATCTAGACTGTATATAGGTTCAGTTTCATGATATTCGGGTTATCTATTCTGGCAATATAGGTACCTTACTAAACTACTTGCCTATTAGGTAGGTACAAATAAAATGTGAAAAAAAAACCTTTTAATTTTCCAAAAAAATACTACCGACTTCCAATAAGAAAACTACAAAGTGAATAATAACTTTATTTTCGGAAGTCGGGGTCCATAACGCAAAAAAATTGTACCTACTAAAGACACCGCTGTTCAATTTATCGCTGCAGCATACGATCAGGGGCTGTTCTAAGAAGTGCCAACGCCATCATGAATTCCTTGTCAAAAATATTTTAATTCCTCTATAACTCACTCACAATTGAATCGTGATGGTTTTTTATAGTCTAACTGCCAAAAAACAAAATAGTGAAAAATGCATTAGCTACCTACATTTATTTTAAAAACGATAGCATTCCCTGTCAAATTGATCCCCAGTTCCTTCAAAATTCAGACAGTGAAAGCTTTATGAAAATCCATTATTCATATTAATTTCTTCTAACTTTTCAAAGAACAAGATGGAGGGTAGTCCGTAATTTATGCTGCAGGTATGAACATTGTTTCTAATGGCTCATCAATCATTTGAAGCACCTGATGGTGTTCGTCTTACCTCATTTATTTTAATGGTGATTGATAGGTTTTTCTTGCAATATTGGGATCTAGTAAAGCTCTTAAGTCTTTTTAAGATATTTAGAAAAAAGCTCATTAAGCGAAACTTAAGTTATTATCTAAGTGCGACCTAACTGCAGTTTCTTTTCAAATGGCAAAGTTATAAAAGAAATCAAGTCTGCTCACAAAAATAAAATCGGTAAAACATTCTCTATGTACTTAAGTTGTAGGTACTCCTTATTCCTTCAGTAGAGTTAGGTTTTTTTTTAATTTTGTTGAGGCTTGCGCTTGACCAGTATCCCACATGATGGTAAACGATGATGTCTTCGACAGTAAAGCACGCTTGTCTAGAGAAAACCTATTCACTCTTGACTTAAAGTCCCCCAGGTTGTAGCTATCGGAAGACACAGAATCCGGCAGCGAACGTCGTTATGTCCTTAGCATCAGTCGTGATGCTAAGGACATAATGTGCTCTGCTAGAACATTAGACTACCCTGCTAGGAGCGCAACCCAAGTCTACGAAATTCACACTTGACACATTTTCCCCTCGGCCAATCTTAGTATATCAGACACACCAACTCCATAATTACCATATTTCGTGTAGGCCATAAAGCGTCTTAAATACCAGTCTACTTATTATGGGCCCCATCAGTCAAATAAATGCAAATATGCAGCTTTACATAAACTGGCCCCGAGCGACGTAGGGCACGCGATTGGTAGAGGTAACAAGGGCACTTAATTACTTTTTAATTGGCCATTTATTTTTCGCTTCTCTGTGGCAGGTTAAGATTTTTAAAGTGTTTTAATGAGGCACAGGTTGGCTGCTCTGAGTGGGTTTGCCAGATTAAAAAACATTTTAATTAAACTCATCTTGAGGGGTAAACCTCATTGGAGTTTTAAAATGTTAATTGGGAGTTGGCGTAGGACTGTGGAGCTGAGTGATAGGCATAAAATCGTGATATTTTTTTTAACAAATTTTGGCAATAGTTGACTGTCGTTATTTATTTAAATCATAATAGAATACTTTCTTAGACCCAAGCCTCGTGCATTAAGAATATAAGCCTCAGCAAAATGAAACTGAATCCCAGCAGTATCAAAGGCGTTATTTAAAAAGAGAATGGAAAAATATAACTTTGTTAAGTTGGAGATTTTCAAGAAAGCCGAGGTCGTGCGCGGTGCTGAGACTGTCCAAAGCCGCAGGGAGCAAACTCTTTAAGACGAGTGGCCACTGTTCTCATTACTCTAAAAGCCTGTAGTCTCTCAGGCTTTACTTATAGCCACAACAGCTGTATAGATACGTTATAACTAGACCTTTATATTTTTCCGATACAGTGCTTCATTTTTATACGTTAAGGATATGAAGCACTAACTTAGGTTATTATTTTCGTCTAGATACCGGTAAATTTGCAAATAGAAACACTTTACCGATATTAGTTATCTGGGAATGAGATGAAAACGTGTAGTTGGGACATCTATCTAGTCTGTAGGTGAGGCATCTAGGTCTTTACATTACCGAGGGCCGATTTCACCAATGAAACTGATCGCGATTAATTTAACTAAACCAGTGGTGTCTCATTCCATACAAAGAAACTGTCCCGACGTACTGTATTGATTATACTGATTATTTGATTTATCTATCGATATCGATTGATTATTAGATGGTGATCTATCTATCGCCGTGGAACGGAACCAAACGCGATCGATCAGCAAAAAATAATCGGTATAATCAGATGAAAAACGTTAGTGGCACGGTTTCTTTGTATGGGATGAGGCATCTGTATGCTAGTATTATATTATCTGTGACTAAACTCAGTTTATGCAAATACAGCGTTCTGATTGGTAATTTCTCAGCGGTCTCAACCAACCAGAACGCTGAATTTGCATAAACTGACGCATGATTAGTGTAATTGGTGTAATCGGCCCTGAGTAAAAAAATATGATCGTCAAAAAACCAAGTTAGTTATCCTATTCATTTACATCATCTTCCTGCCCTTGTTCCGTGTTACTTGGGGTCGGCGCAACACGTTTTCTTCTTGTTTTACGCGGATCCTTATTTCTTTTTCCAAAATCAATGTAGCCTAAGTATCACCTTACAAAGTCAGCTATCTTCTATTGTCCTGTCTAAGTCCCATCGAAATCGGTCCCGCCGTTCCAGACATTACCCGGCAAAAAAAAATTAACATTGACAAAAATGTAGTTTTTGTCTGTGAAGAACAAAAGACGTAACAAAAGCTATTATTTTAAAATACCAAACAAACACTTCAACTTTATTTATTTGTATCTTCTTCTTCATAATCGCTGTCTTCATTTCTGAAGATCGTGCCCGTCTTGGAAAGCCTTGACGGAGTCAACGACGAGCTGCTTCCAAGCCACTCTGACTTCGGCTCTTCTCAGGGCAGTGGTCAACGTGAGTCCTGTAATGGCTCTGATCCGTCCCGTCAGACCAGCGAGTAGGTGATGGTGGTCTTTTTCCATCCACCTTTCCCACTAAAATCCTGTTTTCCAGGTTGTCTGACTGCCTCCGGGCTATTTGACCAAAGTAGCTTAGGACTTGTTGGTAGCAGACCGTGGCAGAGTCTGGCTTTGATGTTCAACTGGTCGAGTATTCATGCGCTTGTCACATTCCATTGTATTCGAAATATTCTTCTGCATTAGATAACACATTTCAAAAGCCTCTATCTTGCCGACCCACCGTGCAAATTGCCATTTTTTGGCAACGACACTACCAGCCGCACAACCAGTAGTGTCGTTGCCAATTAACGACAGAGAGTCAACACAACAGAGTTTAGAAATATTGCACAGGATTCGGCGCCGTAAAGAAATATCGGGAACAGCAGGAGTTCTCACAAGTCTCTTCTTGGTGTTACTGGAGAAATTTCTGTTTTGCCATATCCTCAACATCTTGCACATAGCAGCCTTGGCCATCTGTTTGGCCTCCCTTATCGCTGATCGTGGAGCCCAGGTACACAATTTACTCACGAACCCTAAATCTACCAGTTCTCCCGTTCGTGCGATTAATCAAACTCGTTCGATGATCATTACTTTGATATGTTGATCGACAGTACTACCATCTCGCTCGCACGCTCCACTCTGGCAAATAGTTCCGCAAGTTGGCGTTCTGAAGTTGCAAACAATGTGGTGTCATCTGCGTACCGGAGATTGCTGATCTTGATGCCACCTACCGTAATATCTCATACGTATAGATTGAATCCTTTTCTGCTCACTTTATGTAGTAAGTAGGTAGGCAAAGTTAAAATGCACTAAAATCAAACCACTTCTAAAAACATAAGCAACTATAGCAACTTCAACTGCGTTATTCATCCCTGCCCACGGAGGCAGACTAATAACTCCTCATGGTTTCACATTCTAGGTCTTTAAAGTTTCGCGCTTGGCTGGCACGTCTCGTTTGAGTCTCGGCTCGCTTTAGAAGGGGCTAAATTACTCATGAACTTATGTGAAGTTCGCCACTTGAATCTTGTTATGATTGAACCATCTTTTGTGGTACGTTTAATATATGCGTTCCTATTAATCGGAGCGCAGAGCGGTGTACAAGTGGTAACGGCCGCGGTTTACAAGTTGTAGGTCGTGGGTTCGAACTTTTTTTTGACGTCCGGGTCCATACCGCAAAAAAAAAAATTACCTACGAAAGACACCGACTTCCAAAAATTAAGTTATTTTTCACTTTGTAGTTTTTCAGTTGGAAGTCGGTAGTATTTTTTTGCAAAAAAATTTTTTTGACATTTGGAAGTCTGTAGTATTTTTTTTGTAAAAATGTTTTTTTTGAATCTGAATCTTGAATTTAGAATCTGCTAATTAGTTGTTAATAATTATGGGTGATTATGTTTCGACATACTATTGCGAAAAATCTAACTTTCAAATTGTTATTTCTGATACTATGCCGGAACAACGGCGTATTGATTTTTTTAAATATCGGCAGTAGGTAGATAGTTCAGCGAGTATAGAAAATATTATAAGAGAGATGGAATAAGAGCATATTAAAACCCGAAAGCGCTCATTTACCTAAGAGTTTATTAATAATGAACCTTGTGCTGAAAATAAGAAGCATTTTCCGGTGAAAAAAAAACCAAAAGTACTTAGTGGTTCTACTATGAAGTTAAGTAACAAAATGCGATGTTGGAAAAATAGATCGATAGGTGATATAAAATGTTCTATAAACTTTCAGACAAATTCAAATGATTCGAATTTAAATGTCCTGAATGTATTAAAGCCGAAACAATGCTGTCTGTTACATAATATAAGGTCACGATCACATGGCACAGTGCCAGCAAACTGTGCGCCCCTATTTGAACAGTCCACAGATAATCTCCATATTTTTCAATCAAAGTTACGCAAGCACGACGAATGCCAATAAGAGAAGTTCTCTACGCAAATAAACGGTCGAAACTTGCATTCGAATTCGGTATGAAACATTTGTGAGATTTATAATGATTGCTGGTATCTATAATGATTGCTGTTTTTGGTGAAATACGGAACGGCTGGGAAGTTGATTATAATCTTATCTATACTATATAACAATATTATAAAGCTGAAGAGTTTGTTTGTTTGTTTGAACGCGCTAATCTCAGGTACTACTGGTTGGAATTAAAAAAAATATTTTAGTGTTGGATAGCCCATTAATCGAGGAAGGTTATAGGCTATATAACATCACGCTACGACCAATAGGAGCGGAGCATAAATGAAAAATGTAGCAAAAACGGGAAAAAATAATCCTTTTTGAGAGCTTCCGTTGCGTGCGCTGCGTACAATCATGTATGTAGGGTAGGTAGGGTTAGATGGGTAGGTAGGTAGCCAGTTTTCGAGAGCGAAGCCGCGTGGGACAGCTAGTAAGTAATAAGTATATTAGCTCATTTGAATCTGAAGCTAATCAATCTCAGGTTTAAACATTGCTGAAGTAGTTAACCTTTGCTGATTTATGATGCAAGAGAAAATGGAATCAACTCTTACTGCTATAGAGTCTGGCAAACGTAAGTAGAGACTGAAAACGCGCGGCAAATTTAAAAAATCTCGGCATAGCAACCCCAAAACTAGTATGAAATACTTGGAATAACCTAATTTGATACTTTAGAATTATTTATTATTAATTTCTAATTCTAAATTAGGTTATTCCAAGTATTTCATACTAGTTTTGGGGTTGCTATGCCGAGTTTTTTTAAATTTGCCGCGCTTTTTCAGTCTCTACTTTCGTTTGCCAGACTCTACCAACTTAACCATGCAACACCTCCTCGACTTCTAAATTGCCCTAACGAAAATTAAAAACAAAAACCGGTCAAGTGCGAGTCGGACTCACACACGAATAATTCCGTACCATGCCAAAAAAAACACGTTGTTGTATGGGAGCCACACTTCAATATTTATTTTATTCTGTTTTTAGTATTTGTTGTTGTAGCGGCAACAGAAATACATCATCTGTGAATATTTCAATTGTCTGGTTATCACGGTTCATGAGAAAGAGCCTGGTGACAGGCAGACAGACGGACCGTGGCGTCTTAGTAATAGGGTCACGTTTTTACCCTTTGGGTACGGAACCCTAAACAAATCGTCATACCTATGCTTGTATAAAGCCCTAGTTCGGTCACAATTGGAGTATGCAGTGTCAGTATGGAATCCTTTCTACAAAAAGTATGCTGAAATGGTTGAAAATGTTCAGTACAAATTTTTACGCGCCATGCACTACAGATGCCATAAGTCCTACTTACCCTACTCTCAGTTACTCAGCAAGTACAAGCTCCTGCCCCTTGGATCTCGGAGAATATACCTTGAAGCCATTATCTTGTATAAAATTGTCAGAAATCAATTTAATTGTATAGATTTAAGTAACATGATTTGTTATGCTGTGCCTAGAACCATTCATAGGCGACAGGTTCGCGCAGGTACTCTCTTTGCAGTGAATTCATGCCGAACTAATTCTGGCCAGCGCGCACCTGTCCGCCGAATGGTTGACTCATATAACACAACAGTACCTTTGAAAACATCGACATCTTCAGTTGTTCAATGTGTACATTCAAAAGTCTCGCCCTATCTTCTTTATTAAATAAAACCCATAATAAATAAAATTCGCATGTGTTTGATGATTTGCAGCAATAGCTTTCTGAAAATCGTCAAACATTCCTAGGTCATACTTATTTTATACTGTGTAATATTTATACCTGCTCGTACAGCTCCTAGCGATACACTCACTTATTTTTTACTTTTAAACTTTTATGTCTACCTGTGGACAGCGTTGTGGGTTATATTATTACTAACATTGTCATTGTTAAATTAGTTATAAGTTCTTATAATGTAACTGTTTGCTGTTCCTTTCAATAAAAAATAAAATAAAATAAATAAAATAAAAATTGACCATCCCAGCCCACCATCCAGTTTCCTTAAAAACTGAGCCTTGACTGAACAAAGAAGATATTATAACACCCTACATTTTGACATTTTCGCCCCCAACCCACAAAGATAAATATTTAGACAAAAACTTAGTTAAACCGCGCAGTTATGATAAAGGGGTTGTAATAAATTAGGTAGTTTGTAGACCCACCCGCTGTTTCATGGCGAGATAGCTTACGTTTTGGTCACAAATCCTTTAATTAATTGGGATTTAAATGCAGATTTAGTAGCTACCTCTGCATTTAAGCCCGTAGATTATAAATGGGGCAACAAACGGTAACGTAAGCTGCATTGAAGATAGGGACCTCCGACCTCGTTGTATTCATCAAGAATCTGTTTTGATTGATGAATCATGCATGTTGATACTGCAGAAGTATTTGAAAATCGAGCGAAAGGGAAAGCGCTTTTTTTAACCGACTTCGCAAAAAGGAGGCGGTTATCAATTGGACTGTATTTTTTTCAATGTTTGTTACCTCAGAACTTTTTATTGGGTGAACCTATTTTGATGATTCTTTTTTATTGGAACGCTGGTGTTTGTCATGTGGTTTATTTGACTTCGGAGGTATACATCAGAAGTCTTCAATAAATGACGGCAAATCTCTCGGGATAGCTGCAATGTCTGTTTATTGTTTACACCATTTCATAACATATCATCATGACAGTATGATCTAAACGGGTACGCAGATGTGTACAGTTCACCCCTGGTACACTCTCATTCCACCGGTTATGTTCAAGTTACATTTTATTCAAATTATTTATCCTGGCATCACTGTGGGCAGTATAGGGGTATAGGGTACCTTACTATAGAACTTGTCCATATAGTACCACTAAGAAGTGAAAAATAAAAATCATTTTAACAAAAACATAAAACCGACTTCTAAATCAAAACACTACAAAGCTAAAAAAGTCGTAAACAAGGAAAAAATCATGCTGTGCAGTCGGAGGATACATATTCGCGGGCTGGCTGACCAAAATCTGGTGTATCCTCCGCCTGCACAGCATAATTTTTACCTTGTTTACGACTTTTTAGTTCGCTTTTGAAGCAGCCGGGTTTTTTGATTTTTTGATATAAGTTTTTTTATTTATAACTTTTTAGATAGTGTCATATATTTTTGAAATCATCTCTTAAAACCCTTTATTTTGATACCCCACACGATGGGTTTGGAAGAAAAAAAAAAATTGGGCCCCCACAATATGGCACCCAAAATCCGCCATTTGTCTATTATCCAATTTTAATGTAGCCTATGACACTCGCAGGGTTAAGACGCATGGATTGACGTACGAATCATCAAAATCGGCCAACGCGTTTGGTCTCTGGAACGCCATTTAGGAACAAACATACATACATACATACATAGACTGATAAACACATTACCCTCCTTCGGCAGTCGGGTAATAACTTTTTTTTCCGAAATCGGTGTCTAAAAACGAAATACAGTAGGTACCAACGACACCGACTTCGGACAAAAAGTGATTTTTCGCTTTGCAGTGTTTTGCTTTTTTTTGTTATTAATTATAAAAACTCTATGCCAAGCTGTTTATAAATGAGAGAATCTATGGTTATGAATGTCATGAAAACGAAATAAAATCGTACCAAAAAAAACATTGGTATATTACTCGTATCTATGGATTTAACTTAAAAGCATGCGATTATATGTAGGTAGGTCGGTATAAGAGTATCTTTAAATCCTCCTCACGTCAACATCATCGAAGACCATGCTCGACCGATGATTATAACTTTCCACTGATGTTACCATTCATTTTTAGGCTTCCAAGACAAAGACAAAGATATTTTTATTGCAACTAGGCCACCAAGCGGCACTTTTGAATGTCACAAAAATTTACATGGAATAAAAGTTGATTCTACCGTTCCGTACCCAAAGGGTAAAAATGGGACCCTATTACTAAGATTCTGCGGTCCGTCTGTCTGCCTGTCACCAGGCTGTATCTCATGAACCGTGATAGCTAGACAGTTGAAATTTTCAGATGATGCATTTCTATTGCCGCTATAACAACAAATACTAAAAACAGAATAAAATAAGTATTTAAGTGGGGCTCCCATACAACAAACGTGCTATTTTGCCGTTTCTTGCGATAATGGTACGGAAGCCTTCGTGCGCGAGTCCGACTCGCACTTGGCCGGTTTTTATAAATAGTCGTTCTTTTTAAACCGTACTTAGTCTGTTTTAAAGTTTAATGAAACGGTGACTGTACGAGTTACTTTTATTTTGCTTGCAAGATTTTTTTAAATAAATTCGTTCTTCCATAAATAATTCGCTCGTTCATACTCTAACTCAATATACTAAGGAAGGTTTCAAGTCCCTACCCACGCTGCATACATTATTTTGTTGCTGAAAATTGACGTCAAAAATATTTAAAAATAACTTAAAACCAATGATATTCAAATAAACAGATACGTTATACACTCACAAAACAATTGAAAAAAGTGTTCCGCGCAGCAGCGGCAGCACACATACACACTTTTCATTCATCTGACATTTCACTACAATGTCGAAAGGGATGGCTTGATAAAACAAACAAGAAAAAAAGAGACAGCTAGTGTTTGTCACTTGCGTGTGAATGTAAACAAACATTATTCTGACAACCAATGTTTTTTCTTTTTGTAACCTCCAAATATCAGAAAATTAGGAAAAAAAATTGTAATAAATTAGTAAATTGAGGTGTATTGCGTATTTACATATTGTATGAGATCCCTTCTGTTTTATGTAATTTGGTATTATAATTGGTACACTTTCTAAATACACACGATGGCATTTTTTTATTTTGTTTTTTTTTCAACAAAGCGTATCGCTCTTCGCCATGCGTGACATAAACTAAAGACTAAAGGTTACAATTGTCTACTATTCGAGTCTTCACAATGCGCGCGCTTATAACATATCTGTTTATTTGAATATCATTGCTTAAAACCAAAACCAAAAAAAAGCCGCCATTTTTCTATTTTGCAATTTTTATGTAGCCAGTGACACTCGCAGGGTTAAGAAATCGGCTAACGCGTTTGGTCTCTAGAACGCCATATAGGCAAAAACATACATACACAATACCCTCCTTCGGCAGTCGGGTAAAAACATAGACATACTAAATAATATGGACTGGAAATACCTACGAAAAAAACGTGCCTACCTAAACTTCAAAATGTTTCATAAAATGGCCGCCGATTCTAAGGTTGTGTCAATCAAGCAACACACACACACTCACAAATCTCAATAATACAATATGTAAACAACCATTTGACAGCAGGTCTACCACGAACACAACCACAAAATTCGTCGTATAAAATGGCGAATATGGCACGTACCTACAACCGTCACTACGTCATAACAAAATGTTGCCATAATGAGCAACAACTGAAATATTGTTGTCTCTTTCATCAAATACGATTACTACATTAGAAAGAATGAAACAAAACGATGTTTCACATTTTGTATCGTATTTCACTCATATTTGTATGCTAATGTATTTATAGAACATCGCGGCGCCTCCATATATTTCCTATCTCAATGGGTAAAAAGTACGTTAGGTTTGAATTCCTACTAAGTAGTAATGGAATAAGTACCCTACAGCATCGCATAGAAACTGAAATCTCATTGTTACACAGTAAAATGTATTATTTATTACCGAATCGTAATCAAAACAGCTAGGTAGTAATATTTTTGTTCCAAATCTTATAATTAACTCCGCTTTCAGCACAAATAAGGGTAGTCAGGTCAAGGACGATCATAATAGGGAAGTTTGGGCCATCCCCGATTCCGAAAAGTTATATAATTTTAAATGAAGAGATATCAAACGGTCCAGACTGATAATCCTACTAATCTATACCAATATTATAAAGAGGAAAGATTTTTTTGTTTGTCTGTTTGTGTGTTTGTTTGTACCGAATAGGCTCCGAAACTACTGGCCTGATTTCAAAAATTCTGTCACCGTTGGGAAGCTACTATACCCGGGTGACATAGGCTACTTTTTATCCCTGTATTCCCACGGGAAAGGATGAAGAACTACGCGGGTGAAACCGCGAGGCATCCGCTAGTCTATATTATTAATTAATATTATAAAGTTGAAGAGTTTGTTTGTTTGAACGCACTAATTTCAGGAACTACTGGTAGGAATTTAAAAAATCTTTTTGTGTTGGATAGTCAATTTATCGAGGAAGGTTATAGGCAATATAACATCGCGCTACGAGCTATAGGAGCGGAGCATAAATGAAAAAAGTTGCAAAAATGGGAAAAAAAAATACTTTTTGAGAGCTTCCGTTGCGTGCGCTGCGTAAACGGTTTAAGTTACGCAACAATCATTTATGTAGGGTAGGTAGGGTAGATGGGTAGGTAGGTAGGTAGGTTATGGGAGCGAAGCCGCGTAGGACAGCTTCAGTTATATTATAAACTAAATGTTGCCCGCGGCTTCGTCCGAATCAAGCCCGTAATATATTTTTTTAATTTTCCACAGTAACTGAATTTTGAAACTCTCACTTATAACATCAGCTATCTACATCTACCAGTGAAAGACCCGTCAAAATCGGTCGATTAGCCGGAACAGATAGACAGACAAACATCTTAAAAGAATTTGTTATAGTACCGTATATACTTTCACATGCATTCAATAAAACGTTATTTTGATATTAGATACAGACATTTCAATTTTTATTATTTGTATGGAAGATGTGATTTGTATATTTGTGTTTCAATCACGGAAAAATGGCTGATCGGCATGAAATTTTGCACACAAATATATTTTTTGTACCACTTGCTCAAAAAAGTGACATTCTATGCCACAAAAAGCGAACATAACAATAGTCATTTTTAATCTGTTAAAAACAGGGAAAGAAAATTGTACTGAATTTCATTCATCCTCTAGGGGGAGAATGTGATTTAAATTTGGAATACTTACCGAAATTTATACTGAACTACATCTGTGTTTACACCATTGAGTTTGTATATAAAACATTATACATCTTTTTGAAAAAGGAATACGCATTTATTATGCAGTTATGATTATTAAATAAAATAACGAAAACCGACGAGGCGTATGAGCTTGATGCCTTTGCTTTTCCGACAAAAAATATTAGTCTAGGAATTTGCCGCGTTTTTGTTTTCTTCTAATACACGTTAAGTTTATTTTACTTTTAATTGTCATTATTTTTAATAAATGTTTTTCTCATACTCTGTTAATTTTTTCGCAAATGGTACGAAAAGTAGAGTATTTTCCTCGGTGATAAAGCTGTCTTAGTCTTGGGTGAACTTAAATCCCTCGCTACACTCAGGACTCGTCTTAAATCCCTCGCTTCGCTCGTGATTCAAGTTTTTAACACCCTCGCTACGCTCGGGAGTAAACCTCGAGTACTTCGTTACGCTCGCGATTTGAATCGTCACCTGCGACAGAAGACACTGCTTTATCCCCTTGGTTAATAACCTACTAATAAGCTGTTTGCAGATAAATTTTCATCTCAGTATATCCCTTGGGATATGTTAAAACACTTTTCACGCGGGCGACGCCGCCGGCAGAAGCCATAGTTGAAATATTTTCTTGAATACTTGAGTGAATATTTTGTCCTTTTCGTCCGTTAAGTTCAAGATTAACTCGTAAAACGATTAGGTTGATGGTATGTTCGGCATTTTACAAAGTTTCTTCTGTCTGAATATTTTAATTACCAGAATGAACTCAGCCAACTCACAGACTCGGTAGGTACATACCTACCTACCGAGTCTGTGCTAGGTAGTCGAGCTAGGTACCCACACCTGAATTGAGGGTGACGGTTGTGGTGTGATGACGTCTGCCCTCTATATTATCTGTGGTAAGGGGAACTCTTCCAAAGCGACCCTTCGGTGTACATTATGTACCTACTACGAAAATTTGGGTTAGTCCCACTCTACCCCGATCCCAGTTTACCCCGTCCCGTTTGACTCCGATTTATTTTTCTATAGAAACTCGATTAAAAGTCAATTTAGCTTAAAAGTAACGTCAGCAGATAAAATGTTAAATATAATTTTATTATTTACTTAAATTATAATACTAGTTTTAAGTATCAGGATTTTTTTAAACTTTGCCCCACACTAGGCTTTAACTTCTTCCTGTATCATGGGTGCGTTTACAAACATATAAACTCACATACAGAACACCCAGAGCCGCAACAACTATCTGTAGGTCATAAAAATATTTGTTCCGTGCGGGAATCGAACCCGCGACACGCAGCGCAGCAGTCAATCACTCAACCACTACGCCAACCGTGCGCCGTGCGTAAAATGATAAAGTCTTGCTTGGTTAAGGCGGTACCCCGAGCAAAACGCCGCGCAAGCCGTTTTTTGTGCTGTTTTTAGGAGCTATCTACTCGTTACTTAAAAAGAAATATCAATAAATAAAAATACATTAAATTTCTACATAATATTGATTCTAAAATGGTAGATTTAGTTTTTTTTTAAATGTTGTATATATTTCACTAATCTACTTCCAAAAAAACATGAAAATGAGAAATAATTATTGATATTATGCATCTCTTCGTAAAGTGTTCATTGATATTTTTTTGTACTAACACTAATGGATAGACAATTTAATAACGAACATTTTTGTAGAATTATTTTTTTCAAAAGACCAAAATTCGATTTTATAAAGATTTTATTCAAAAATCTGGGCGTATTCACTACTGTAATTCATGCGCCACCAGTGCCGCTAGACCAATAGGAATGCTCATATCTCATGCCGATTTTTTGGTCAGGGTACCGTCTTAAGGTATTATAATTAGATAATACAACATACTCTCCTAGAGCAAATACATTAAGTTTTAACTATTATCACAATAGTTCCTTTTTCAATACAGAGAAAATCAAAATACCTACTCTACATGGAGAATTTAAAAAATACGCACGAACAGTCTCACTTTCAGGAATTATTTTATATTTTTGATACATTTAATTCAAACTGTCATTATTTTTATTAAAACTATGATTCGAAATTGTACAAAATTTCAAATAAACTACTTATTGGTCTTATGTATTTCAAACAAGTACATTTTAGTATTTTTTATGTCGACCGTATAAATGGAAAACGATAGCGAAATAAATGTAATCATATTTATCGTATTCGGGGTCAAACGGCAGGCTTATTACGTATGAAACAGCAATTAGCAATATTTGAGCAGATATTGTACAATCATCGCGCGATTATCGCTTTACGTCAAAAAATTTAAAGGCTTATATTTGCGAAATAATTGCTCTTCAATCGCGAAACCGCATTATACAGGGTGTTTGGAAGGGAGCTGTACATACGCCTAGGGTAGAAACTAGGGATAGTCTGCTACCTACCCCCGCCCATTATATTGACCTTGGCCTCAAGGTTTTTTTTTAATTTATTATTATTTTTTATTTGACTTTTTTATGATTTTTTGACTAAAACTACCTGTAGCTCAAAATCTATCCATGGGACCGGTCGGCTAATGGTCTTGTTTTAATCGTTAGAGTCTTAGGGTCCTGCAAAAAATTATTTTACACCAGAAAATTGTGGAGAAGAAAAGTTATGGGGCCTGAAGTACCGTAGTAAGGTAAATAAATAATTTTAAGGGCAACTTTCTATGGGGTTTAAAAAAAAACTAACAGGGTTGGAGTTCTTCTGATTTTTTTAAAACATCCTCAGTCCATGCCCTTTCTAACGATATGCTAAAAGTGTAATTATCACTTTTAGTTTTAAAGTTATTAATTAATTTCCGCAACTAGGGCACTTCAAGCAAAAATTTCAACTAATGAAAATTAAATGTGTTCGATCGTAAAAGGATGGCAAATGAAACAAAAAATTTGGTAATGACTAATGTCATTAAATTACACATTTTAATTAATTACTAATTTTAATTAATTACAAATTTTGTTCAAATTGATGACCATTGACCTGTAAACATGCTCGGCACCTCTTCCTCATCTCCACGGTCACCGTTCTAAGCAGCAGTTCCTCGCGCATTGTATCGAATGCGGCGTGGATCCTGTTAATTAGAACCTCCCTTGTTGGTACTTCTTCTGCGTACACCAACTCTTTCGCCCTTCCCCAGACGTAGAAGTCGAGTGGGGTAAGGTCAGGCGACCTTGGGGGCCAGGGAATTGGCCCACCCCGACCAATCCAAGAATTAGGAAAGGAAGGAAAATTTGTAATTTAATGACATTAGTCATTACCAAATTTTTTGTTTCATTTGCCATCCTTTTACGATCGAACACATTTAATTTTCATTAGTTGAAATTTTTGCTTGAAGTGCCCTAGTTGCGGAAATTAATTAATAACTTTAAAACTAAAAGTGATAATTACACTTTTAGCATATCGTTAGAAAGGGCATGGACTGAGGATGTTTTAAAAAAATCAGAAGAACTCCAACCCTGTTAGTTTTTTTTTAAACCCCATAGAAAGTTGCCCTTAAAATTATTTCTTTACCTTACTACGGTACTTCAGGCCCCATAACTTTTCTTCTCCACAATTTTCTGGTGTAAAATATTTTTTTGCAGGACCCTAAGACTCTAACGATTAAAACAAGACCATTAGCCGACCGGTCCCATGGATAGATTTTGAGCTACAGGTAGTTTTAGTCAAAAAATCATAAAAAAGTCAAATAAAAAATAATAATAAATTAAAAAAAAACCTTGAGGCCAAGGTCAATATAATGGGCGGGGGTAGGTAGCAGACTATCCCTAGTTTCTACCCTAGGCGTATGTACAGCTCCCTTCCAAACACTAGCTATAGCCACACCATACTAATTTTACGACAGCACTGCTAACAATAAAAATCTGCTAACTGAAATGTGCATTTATCGCAAGGTGATCGCGATTATTTCGTATTACGTATGGTTTTTGACAGCAGAGCGACAGCCATCGGCGAGCAAATGTGGCTGTCAAATTGCGATTACTTTTTCCCTTGTTGTTGGTCGATTGCCAATCGATCGCTGATGGCTGAGTAGGTACAGAAGTTTTTGAGTTTTGGCGTCTTTTTTCGTGTGTTATTTTGTGGCTACTATAATTAGCCGCAAATTGGAATAATAATATAAAAGTAAATATTGAAATAACAAATTCCTAGTGAATATTTTAATGACAAATTGGTGTTGTTTTGTGTCTCTAATGTCTACGCAACTGGACTATTTGTTGACTCATTGAAACAGACGTGATCTCGGTAAAGTGGAGGATTTTTTTATACTGTAGTGTTGGCTGCCTCAGCCAAGCTTATATGTTTACTACTAAATACTTACAAACACATAAGAATGTGATAAGTACGCAATATGTATCTTCTATTATATTCTTTTTTTATATGGCAAGCACCGATGTCGACTATTCCGCCAATGTCTAAAGTAAATTGGAAAAATCTATTTTACGTTTCATAGCTTAAATACGAGATGATTTAGTCTATTTAGTGATGTCCTAATGCGTTATCGATTTGATTTCTTATAAAAATCGACAATTCGAAGAAATTTTAATGGTTTTTACACATTGGCATTTTAGTTATTCAATTTTTCAAATCCATTATTATATTATGTAAATAAAATGAAAATATCCAATTTTCATTGCCATATTTACTTTACACAAATACTTTACATCTCCGAATATTAATTTATCGGAATATTGGAGCTAAATCGTATTCAAATTGATTATTGTAAAAAAACAGCCTCCACAAAGTGTTGCTCTTTCATAAGCTGGTTAATTCATCAAACGATACATTTTATAAATCATCGGACAGATAAAATAGCTTTTATAAAAGTGACTGTCAAAAAAAAAGACTTGACTTAAACGTCTCAGTAGCCAGGTCACTAAATTGATCGCGCAATAATTGTACAATTATTGCTACTTCATGTTCCTTACGTAATAAGCCCGCGGGACGGGGTAGACTGGGATCAGGGTAGAGTAGGACTAACCCTCATATAAAACCCTGAGTAGGTACCTACTCCTCCTATGGAGATCGTAAATCCTCATCTCAATCTACCTACTTAATGGTAAGTAAAACACTACAAAGATAACAAAAAACAATTTAGAACATTTTACTTTACACGTTAGGTAGCATTTACATTATATGTAACATTGGTACACTAGTACATAACCTTAAAAAATAA
Source organism: Orthosia gothica (assembly GCA_949775005.1). Lineage (NCBI taxonomy): Eukaryota > Metazoa > Arthropoda > Insecta > Lepidoptera > Noctuidae > Orthosia > Orthosia gothica. The sequence goes on along the minus strand of OX459048.1, from coordinate 3,089,230 downwards.
AACTGGTTATATCTTTTACGTCCCAATTTATAAAAATCTAAGAATTTAAAAAGGGATTATCTATCATATATAAACTACCAATTAAAACAAAAAATATCCCAAAACACGAAATTTTTTAGCAGTACGAAATGCCCATACAAGCCTGCCATTTGCCTTTCATACAAAATGCATGGTGCAATGCACTCTCAACGATAGATTCTATAGTTAGGTAATTTATTTTGAGTACAAATTTTATAGATATTTTTTTTAACCCCGTACGAAAAACAGGTGTGTAGTTTGACGAGTGTATCTGTGTGTGATGTGTATCTGGTTGTGGCATCACAGATGAACCGATTTTAATATAGGTTTTTTTTTTGTTGAAAGGTGACTTTAACGAGAGTGTTCTTAGCGGGATCCTGCCGTTTTGCCGAAAAGATTTTGACAAAATTTCATTACCCAAACAAATTTTAGCAACCTTTTTTTATACCATTGCAATATGTCGAATGATTTTAGGACGCATATTTTTAATTGGTCAAATTTTTACTTGGCAAAATATTACCAAGTATAATGTCATTATGGCATTTGGTCTTTAATCAAATGATTTATTACAGCAAACAATCTTCAGACAATAAACGTTTGGTGAAATGATTTGTTAAGACAAAAAATATTAAGGCAAAAAAAAATAAGAAGTTTTGGGAATTATTTAATTTAAAAATTATTTTAATATAATCATTTGTTTAATGCAAAATATTTTTACATTACAATTTAAAAAAAATTGCAAAGGACGTTAGCAATTTTATTTCGGAGTATTTAGTCTTGTGTTGCAGAATTCGATTAATTATTTCAATTTGTCTGAAACAAGTCAAATTTATGGTTACTTGGTATTAGTTTATTTAAGGAAGTAGTTAGAGTAGGTTAATTATTAAAAAATGGTTAGGTTAGGTTAGGTTAAAACTGTGACCTCCTACGCACGAGCCGAGCGAGCGAAGCGAGCGGTGCCGCGGCAGCGGCCGGCGAGTGCCAGAAACGACTTGCATTAATAGAAAAAAAAGAGATTGTTTTTAGTAGGTTACCCGGAACTGAACTATTTAGATTAGGATAATAACTTATTTAAAAAAAAATGTTGAACGACTACATTAAATTACATATCTTTTTTTGCAATTCTCCTCTCGCATATATGCTGGAAGAGATTTCGATAGAAATAAGCATACCTTTGTACCTATTTTCTGTTCCTTCTTCTTGTCTATTTACTGTGTGTGTGTATATTAATGGTTAAATAAATAATAAATAAATAAATAAAACTAAAAAATATATATAAAAAAAGGAAAGTAAAAAAGTATAAATATTTGGCTTATTTGATTTTGCGTTAAAACTGTTATTCCAACTGAAATATTTGACTAAATAAAAAATGTTAAAAGTACTAGTTGGTAAACAAGTTATAGTTTAAACGTTCATTTCCCAAACATTAGGTTTGCGTTACAATTTTTTGTGAATAGATTTATTGCTAAGTAATAATTTGGCTAATGAAATTATGCGAAAATTTTTTTGGGAAGTGAAAATTTGTCAAATTCCTTTCGGTCAAACAAGGGAGACCCGTTCTTAGCATGTTAAGTTTCTTATGTTCTTCTTAAAATCGGTTCAGCCGTTCAAAAGTTATAGGCGGTTTTACTGTTTGAATCGGGGTGTTTTCGCAAGATATCGTGTCATAATTACGTGTTCAATAGATTGTCGATCGAAGCGTGTCTACTACTAGATAAATTATGTACTTAGTTTAAAATTAAAAATTATAAAACCCTACACAAAAACAAAAAAAATAAGCCTCGTACTCGCATCGGGGTACCACTAAGTAAATAAAATAAACTGCTGTGAACGTTGGCGGTTAGTAGGAGTTTATTTTTATTTTTTAAACTACACTACACTATAATATACCTAGTAGTAGACATACTTCAATCGACAATCTGTCGAATGACACAATATCTTTTTACTGTTTTTTATTATTGATAGGCTCGCGAAAAAAATAGATTCAAATAGCGTGGATATTTTTTTAACGGCTGAACCGATTTTATTCAAACATAGCTAAGACCACTCTCTGCAAAGTCACTTTTCAAACTAAAATAAGTGCGAGTCGGACTCGCGCTCGAAGGTTCCTGTACCATTATCCCAGAAAACGGCAAAACAGTCACGTTTGTTGCATGGGAGCCCCATTAAAAAAAAATACTATATTCTGTTTTCGTATTTAATTAATTATAATTATGTAACGTAACGGAGGTGGTCACTGGCCCCTGAAACACAGGCGCTGTTACCTAGCTCAGGGGTCAGGGTTTCACATTTTATGTACATTTTGAAGGTGAACCATTTATTTATTTATAACTCGTAATATTCCTTGTGCTTTTCGCTTAAATCTTTCTTTTTCTCGAAGTCATGGTATAAAATATAGCATGCAACTCTTGAATAAGACGGATTTATATCGAGGGCCATGAATCACTCGCGTCGCTCATGATTCTAACACTTGAATCACTCCCTACGGTCGTGATTCAGTCGTTAGAATCCTTCACTTGCTCTTGATTCATCTATGGCCCTCGCTTTAAATCCGTCTTTTATTCACTAGTGGCATAATATACTATTATTTTTCACTTTTTAGTTGTGGTACATAATGGACCAGTTTTATAGGCTTGGTACCAATAATGTCCAAAGTGAAGCCAGAAATGATTAAGCCAATAACAAGAATCTTCAATAAAACTGGTGGAATAAGTGTATACCAAGGTGAACTGTTTATATCTGCGTACCCCTTTAGAGCGTACTAGTGTGATGATATGCTATGAAATGGTGTAAACGATAAACAGAAATTCGATTGCAGCTATCCCGAGTGATTTGCCGTCATTTATTGAAGAGTTTTGATGTATATCTCCGAAGTTGTTCATCAGATCTTGATGGAAATTAAATAGGACCGCATGACAAGCCAAGTCAAGACATCGGTTCACCTAGAAATAAGTTCTGAGGTAACACATAAAAAAATGCAGTCGAATTGATAACCGCCTCCTTTTTGGTAAGTCGGTTAAAAATCGTAGCGATCCCAAGGGCTGTGTCTACATTGTAAACCCAGCCTTATTGCGGCATTTTGGCAGGTAAATTATTGTTAGCGTAAAACCTGTCATTATTTGCCTTGTAATCCACAAAGTGTGGCAGTAAATAATACGAAACTTCATTTCCTGCCGAAAGCGATGTGAAGGGTGATTGTGGGTTTTGTTTAGTAGTTGTACGTAGGTACCTATCTACTTATGTTTTATGTGTTCAAGGCTTCCACAGAAATCCGCGACTAAACAACGCGACAAAATACGACAACCGTTTTTACCCGACTGCTGAAGGAGGGTAATGTGTTTATCAGTCTATGTATGTATGTATAAACATACATACATACATAGACTAAGACTAAGACTAAGACTAAGACTAAGACTAAGACTAAGACTAAGACTAAGACTAAGACTAAGACTAAGACTAAGACTAAGACTAAGACTAAGACTAAGACTTTTCGTTCCTATGTGGCGTTCTAGAGATCAAACGCGTTGGCGGATTTTGATGATTCTTACGTCAATCGATTCGTCTTAACCCTGCGAGTGTCACTGGACTCACTGGCTACATTAAAGTTGGAAAATAAAAAAATGGTGGCTTTTGGGCGCCATATTGTGGGGCACAAATTTTTTTTCTTCTTCCTAACCCATTGTGTGGGGTATCAAAGTAAAGGGTTTTAAGAGGTGATTGTAAAAATATATTTCACTTAAATGTTTAAATGTACCAAATTCTAAAAAAAATTGGTTACTAAAAAGTTATAAATAAAAAAAGTTAATTAAAAAAAACAAAAAACCCGACTGCTTAAATAGCGAATTAAAAGACGTAAACTAGAAGAAAATCATGCTGTGCAGTCGGAGGATACATGTTGGCGAGCTGGCTGACCAAAACCATATGTATCCTCCGACTGCACAGCACAGCAAGATTTTCTTCTAGTTTACGTCTTTTTAGTTCGCTTTTTAAGCAGTCGGGATTTCTGTTTTTTTTTATTTTTCATTTTTTATTCATAGAGGTTGTTCTACGGGTAATGTATCGTTGCAACCGATTGTCGAGAACTCGCGACGCGCCTGTCTGAGGGGCTTTTATCCAAGAGAAAGTGAGCACATGAACACAGACATGAGTTCGTTTTGATGAACTCGTATAAGTGAAGTAATACTCGCTATTTACAGAATTCCCCATTGCTGAGAAAAACAAAGGTCCATTACTTGTAATGGACCTTTATCTCGATCTAAGTTCGAGTAAAAGCTGGTTCTGGGCAACTCAGAAAGCTTTTACCGGAGTAAACAAATCAAAGATCGAGTGAACCAAGGTCATAACAAAACACTGACGAACCTCAAGCAGTGTTTTTTTTTACGGTTGTAATCCTTTAACAGGCGCGTGGATATTTGGGGAAAAGACCAAGGAGTGAGGGATTTTTACATCACTAACACCACCCCTCTGTGCAACGCCTGTTAGGGCAGATCACTGGGGAGACTAAAATAATCGCCTCCTCACCAGCACGTGATCACTGTGCTGCCGTCCTTCCTGAAGCCACTCGGTGGGTGGACAGAGTCTCCAATCCGGCCACCCGCGACCACGGAGTCCCACCTGCTTGTGACGCAGGCGGGGTTTCGGCGTTTTAGACTTCGTGGCGGTTGACTCCCCGATGCCTTCTTCGTCGAGCGGGATCGGCCCTCTCACGATCCCGCTCGGCGGCCTCCTTCTGGGCCATCACAGTCTCACTGAAGGAGGCCATCAAGAAGTGGTCCTAGCAGCAAATTGAACTCATGATTTGTAATCATAGGACAAGTCACGCAGGGACCTCTTAGCGAGTGCCATCATACTATTAAATAATCGTGAAATTACGGTGCCTTGTTATAAAGGAGAATGCCCATTTTGTAAGGGAACTTGGGCCCCTGTGGAAAAATGGTTGTATCTTGATGAATTTGGTTGTATATTGTAGCAAAAACACGTTATATTCATAATTAGAAATCATTTTTTATTTATTTTGCGGGGTTCACGAGATATAACGATGTTTCTGTTCTTGAAATGAACCCTTATTACAATGCAATAAGGTGCATACAAATGTCCATATATATATACATATAAAGTAAAGGACACCGATGGAAAATAACACAAAATATAAATCCTATTTTTATATAATATTGAAATCGCAGACACGGGGGCCTGTGTATGGGCAATCTCCTTTGTGAAATCTGTGAATAAGTACTTCGGCACGAACTAAACTTGAGAGCAATAAAATCGCACACATTGACTTTTTTTTGTTAAGGCAGTTTTTTTCATGAATCTGAATAAAAAAAACAGTATTAAAACAAATTACAAGGGGTGTGCGATTTTATTGCTCTCAAGTATATTTTGTGCGGGGGGTTAAAATGCATGCTATCTCATCCGACAACACGTGCAAAAGAGATAGATGCTGCGATGAGCAGTAAGAAGCTAGTTCGTGCACGAATACACACTTTTGTAAATTTGTAGCGAAATGGATGATGATTTAGGACGAAAACGAGCGCGTGAAATTTTATTAATAGTCCTTTGGGAGTATGTATGGATATCATAAAAAATAAGTAACTAGCTGTTCAAAATAAAATTATTTGCATTGTTACACTACTGATCTATCCCTGTATGGTGACTGTTTTGCAATTTTCAATCTTCCTAAGGTATTTATTTGCGCCCAAAGATGCGTCAAAATTAGTGTTGAAATAACTTTGGACGCTCATAACTTTCAAATTTTTTTAACTTTTTGTTTCTATACAGGGCTATATATAATGATAAGACTAACAGATATCATTTTTTATTTTGAACGTACATCGTCAAACAGTGGAGTAATCGCCAGACTACGTTTGTATGGAAGAATGACTGAGTAGGGCAACCTTAATAAACTCGTACGGCTTCTTTGAGTTTGTGCATAAAAAAGCCCCAAACCCATTGATATATTAAAAAGAGGAAGATACGTTACGCGCTAACATGGCGATCAGAAAACCTGGGCTCGGCGCACGACTACATGCAAAGAAACTCACACATCTGTGTTCAGTGTCATCACCAGTCCTAAACCTACAGTTACCGATAGACAAGGACAGAGATATGAGACGGCGCTGTAGTGCAAGCGAAATCGCGTTAGCCGCCGAATGTTGGCCGAATCACCGAATGTTTACTATTATGAATGAAATGACATTGCAATATGTGCGTATCGTGTCTCTCACGCATGTTTGTAATATCTATCTCACTCTCACAAATATGGCGAAGCAAACATGAAATATTATTGTAATTTTCAACAAATTAACATTTTTAACTGTACTTACGAGTGGTAAGTGATCCCGTGTGACTTATTTTTCTTCCTGGTATTATTTAAACACTGTTTAGCTACACAAGAAGTCATTTTGATGCGTATTTATTGCAAAAAAAACATAAAAACACTGAAATTAATGAGCTGTGTGATCAACAATGTGCCGTGCGGGACTGAGTACTCGCTACAGGCATTCACTTAGATTAGTAGGACCAAGCGCTGTGAGCAGTCCCGTATCTTCCTCTTTTTAATACATCAATGCCCAAACCATACATTTGACACACTCCTTACAACTTCTAAAGCCTTTAGAAGCTCCTTGTCTTACAAGACAAATCCGGCAAACCCTTCCGCCCGCTAAAGGGCCCTTATATCAAGATTTACGTGATACTTTGCCGCTGAAATTGGTGACAGAGTACCGAATTTTTATAGAACAGCTAACGAGGAGGCCGCAAAGGAAAAACTTTTCTTTTTCTTTGTCCCTTTTGAGGTTCTTGGCAATTAGTGTACGGTCAAATATCACTTACCTACGTGGATATTGTGGATCAAAAGAAAACGTAAGTTTGATATTGCACATAACAATTTTTATTTACTCCTTTTTTGCAAAAAAATATTACCGACTTCCAAATAAGAAAACTACAAAGTGAAAAATAACTTTATTTTTGGAAGTCGCTGTCTTTGGTAGGTACCATTTTTTGCGTTATGGACACCGACTTCCAAAAATAAAGTTATTTTTCACTTTGTAGTTTTCTTATTTGGAAAATTGGAAGTGGGTGGTATTTTTTTGCAATTTCGTTTTTATTTTCACTTTTTAGTTGTACCTACCTAGCTGATAGGCAATAGTTAAGTAAGGTACCTATAATGCCAAAATAGATTACCCGAAAATCATGAAACTAAACATAACCGGTGAAATTAAAGTGTACCAAGGTGATCTGTACACATCTGCGTACTCCTTTAGAGCTTACTGGCGTGATGTTATGAAATAGTATTAACAATAAACAGACATGCGATTGCAGCAATCCCGAGAGATTTGCCTTTATTTATTGAAGAGTTCTGTTGTATATCTCCAAAGTTCTTCATCAGATCTTCACCAAATTAAAATGGGACCAATTTCGAAATATACTCTTTCCAAAAACAAAAGAATTTTCATAATCGGTCCTCAATTGTTGAAGATATCGGTGAACATACACAAAAAAAAAACAAAGTCGAACATAGAACCTCCTCCTTTTTCGTAAGTCGGTTAAAAATTAAGAAAATCCCTCCAACGAAATTCGCGTCAGGCCGCATCAGATCAATTGAAAATTAACACTTTTAAAAAGTATTCTTTTTGGACAATTTATAGTGGACCGTTGATCACGAGTTCGTATCTAAAACTTTTCTGATAAGTGATACCTGTATTCTCTTTGTTATTTCAGCAAGCTACACCTACTAAGATTTCAACTACCTATTTACCCTGGATATGATCGTTCACTTCACATACTTTGTCTGGAGGCGTGTGTGGCTGACAATTAGGCCACTTACTGAACCCGAGGCTTTAGAATTATTTTGTACTCTTTACATTTATCATAACCTAACCATAGCATAAAGAATTACACACCGCTTCAGGCTTAAGAGCGGACTCTAGTCAACAGGAATTTGAAAAATAGGTATTTGAAGAAACTATTGCCGTCGCGTCACCTCCAACCTCACCCCGTAAAGTGCGAAAGGGACAACTGCAGCTTAGGCTGATTTTACCTACAAAAACTTTGACTAAAAGACGTTTCGTATTCTGCTGTTTTCTTCATGAAAACTGGTCTGATCTAAAAAATTCTTATATCAAAATGTAGAGGAAAAGTATATCTATGCTCCTATCATCTTTCATTCCTTTTTTATTAAAAACTTATAAATTTTGTCTGAAAGTCTTCTGAATATGGCGGAAAAAACGGCATTTTTTTCGGATTTTTGGATGGTCATATTTCTTTTTGTGATTATGTTTTGGAAAAAAGAAAATGATACAGGCACGTATTACCTAGATTTTATGGAAATAAATAATTGCTCTAGAGGCATTATCCACGAAGAAAACAGCAGAATGTTTTTGTATGGAGAAAGTCTCACTAGAGTCCCCTCTTAATGCCTAAATTGCCTCCGTTTTCCGGGTCCATTCTCTAGTCGATCAGTGATAACGAGTTCTTTATATGTGGCAAGTTGGTGCAGGAACCCTATTATTCAGCCAAGGAAATTAGTTTTCCGAGTTCTGCTGAGTCAGTGATTGATGAACTGGTGGTGATTGGCAGTTTTTGTTTGGTTCATTGACGAGTCTGTAGTTACCGCTTACCTACTTACGATTTTATTTTAAGAAGGCTATGAAGGGGCACTGCTGAAGGGCTTACGGGTCATAATGCATATTAATTTTAACGTGGACGTGTACGGCATTTGTGTCATCAGATTTTCCCTTTAATTTAATAATAATATTTAGAAGGGTTTTTAACAAAATTTTGAGTGTCGACTTTTTCAGAATGCTTCGTTACTTTTTATCCGACTGCCGAAGGAGGGTAATGTGCTTATCAGTCTATTACGATTCGTCTTAATACTGCGGGTGTCACTGGCTACATTAAAATTGGAAATGAAAAAAAGGCGGCTTTTAGGCGCCATTTTGTGGGGACCATTTTTTTTTTCTTCTATGCCCATCGTGTGGGATATCAAAATAAAGGGTTTTAAGAGGTGATTTCAAAAATATAAATCACTTCTATGTTTAAATGTAACCAATACAAAAAAAAAAGTTAATTAAAAATCAAAATACCCGTAAAAAAACGTAAACAAGAAGAAAATCATGCAGTGCAGTCGGAGGATACATCTGGTTTTGGTCAGCCAGCTCGCGAATATGTAATCCTCCGACTGCACAGCATGATTTTCTCCTTGTTTACGTCTTTTTTTGTTCGCTTTTTAAGCACTCGGATATTTTGATATTTTAATAAACTTTTATTTTATTGTACCTATTCATCATTCATTCAGTATACTCGTAGGTACTTAAGCCAAAGACCAATAATTTATTGATTGATAAATGTTCTACTTCCTTGTCATGCCTTAATGACATTTAAGTAAATTGAAATAAGTAGGGACCTACTTCGTGACATGACTAAAATGGAGGCTTCGAGCATTCTTTTTTATTAGAGACGGGAAACTCGGCCAAATTACAACTTCATAGCCTTCAGCTACCTTATCAACTTGGCTAACTAAACTTAAAAAAAAAACGCAAAACAAAATCCCGAATTTAAAAGGTTCATTAATAAAGCCGGAAAAATCACGAACTTTTCTGACCTTTGGGATCTGAAATACCTCGGCCGTTGAGTGTCGACGTAATTCAATTTTCGAACTTTTGGGAAAGGTTTCACCTTTTTGTCACATCATAGGTCATTTTCATGGTTGGAGGCGGCTCAGTGAGCTCGATCAAGACCTTCACGCAAAAATATTTCCGTCGGGTCAAGGACGCGTTCCATTTCCCGAGATCATAATATAATGCATATTAAATTACGTAAACAATACGATGCTTAATGTTTCATGTAACATGTGCTGTTGTTGCCCTTGCCAAAATTCGCCAGAGTTTAAAAAGTTTAGTGACGTAACCGAACGTTCGAGAATGCTCGAGTTCTTTTTTCGAATAACTTTAAATTGTATTCGAACGTGCTTGTTCAACTTTTGATAAAGAAGATATATGTACATACTTGCATCTCGGAGTTTACTTTTCATGAATTTATTAGCTTAGCAGAACCACCGAAACTTCAAGAATCATATTGATACCAAAACTGTATCGTGGCATTCGTGTGTGAGTGACTGAGTTTGCTGTCATTATATTTTTTTTTGTCCGCTATGCACTAATAATCCGAGAGCATTAACTCCGTCTATTCTAGACATGGATTATATATAAAACTTATAACTAGAAAGTAAAGTCTTACTTACCCTTTGTAAAAGTTTCGGCCTGTTGTCGAGAGGCTGTTCAATTGTATTCTTATTTGGTTCGTTGTCATTTCTGTAGGCGTTCCTGAGAACAAAAAAAAAATATTATTAGACTCCAATATTTGAAAAAAGAATACAGAAACCACATTTACATTCCGAAATAGACCGCAAATACCGTGACACTTGGCCACGCCACAGCACCCGAGGGCATCAGTTTCTCTCGTGTAGATATTTTGTTTGTCATTTTGGCCAATAAATCCTTTTAAGCTGGGAACAAATTATCGGACGCGGCTGACGGACGCGACTTACAGCCGCGACTGATATGTGTGCACAGTCGTTACTCGTTTGGGACGCGGCTTGCGGACGCGTCCGAGCGATTTTTCCATAGACAATATAGCTTATTCAACGAAGATTATGTTTACGTAGAAACATGTCGAGTAGTGTAAGTGAGGTCGCAATTCTCTGCTGCGAACACACTCGATAAGTTTTTCTTCCATTTTTATTTATAACCTCGAACGCACGTGCGAGAGATCGCGTAGTCTGAGTTTTTCTGAGTCAGAACAACTCAGACTACGCGATCTCGCGTCCCAGTGCCAGAACTTCCGACACTGGGACGCATCCCGCACCCGGTGCATACCGTCCGCGGACGTTTTCGGCTGACACAAACTTCCAGCGGGCCAGATCTCTATCGGACGTCCGAACGCTAAAGGTCACATCCGCGACTTACGTCCGATTGTTTGCACAATGTAATGTACATTCATTACACAGATACTCTATAAGTCGCGGCTGTCAGTCGCGTCCGTCAGCTGCTTCCGATAATTTGTGCCCAGCTGCACATTAATCTGGCATAAAACTTCGAGCTCCTTTGGCAGTCGGGTAATTAAGACGGTACCCTGACCAAAAAATCAGCATGAGATATGAGCATTCCTATTGGCCTAGCGGCACTGGTGGCGCACGAATTACAGTAGTGAATACGCCCAGATTTTAGAATAAAATCTTTATAAAATCAAATTTTAGTCTTTTGAAAAAAAAAAACATTACTACAAAAATGTCCGTTATTAAATTGTCTATCCATTAGTGTTAGTACAAAAAATAATTAATGAACACTTTACGAGGAGATGCATGCTATCAATAATTATTTCTCATTTTTATGGTTTTGTTGGGAGGAGATTAGTGAAACATATACATCTTTAAAAAAAAAGTACGACTACCATTTTAGAATCAATATTATGTAGAAATTTAATGTATTTTTATTAGTTGATATTTCTTTTTAAATAACGAGTAGATAGCTCCTAAAAACAGCACGAAAAACGGCAAGCGCGGCGTTTTGCTCGGGGTACCGCCTTTTGTCTATGATGTAAATCGGCTCCCCATTCATTATTCTCTTTCCTAGAAATATGTGGCGTTCGTTTTGCTGGCCTTAGGCCTACAGGAGTTACCGAGGTACCTACGTAATTTACAAAGTAGCACCACATGTTGCTAATACACCATCAGGCCTTTGAGATAGTGTTACATCCATTCATATTGTCTACAAAGCAATCATTATGAATAATTTAGCACCCTATCTAGGGTCATGTTCGGCTAAACTCTATAATTATACTACAGGTAATCTACGAATCAGCACCAGAGGTGTTACTAATAAGTCTTCAAGTCTCTGAGATTGTGTTACATCCCTATCGCATAGCGTTCAACAAGTTTTTTTTTTGTCAGAAATTATGATATAGGATTGTACTGTCACAACTGAAAAAATCTGGTGTCCTTTTCCAAAATTCAAATTATATCTGTATCAAGATTTTATTTAACAGGCCACGGACTGTACAAACTGTCTAAGGGTTAAATCATCATCAACTCGAAAATAAGAAGAAGTGGTTTGACAGACAGACAGAGTTACTTTCGCATTGACAATATCGGTAGAGCACTAGTTGTGGTTACAAAGGCGGAGGACTTATTTGGACAAAACCTGTCGAGATTGCTTCAAAGGGCTCAAATAATTATTGAGAGAGGCCTGGAGCATTTGGAGATGTTTCATTTCATTTTCATTTCCAGATTTTGGCATGTTTAATTTAATTTAATTTATTGATGTATATTGTACATTTTTTTTTTTTTTTTTTTTTTTTTTTTATAACCTATAGGCACGCGCTTGACCACAATCTCACCTGATGGTAAGCGATGATGTGGTCGACGGTGAAACACGCTTGCCTAGAAATAACCTATTCACTCTTGACTTAAAGACCCCTAGATTGTAGCTATCGGGAAACACAGACTCCGGCAGGGAATTCCACTCCTTAGCTGTACGCATAATAAAAGTGTTCCCAAAACGTTTTGTGCGTATGGGTGGGATGTCTACCATGTATCGATGGCGCATCGCCGTACGTCTGGTAGTCCGATGATGGAACGGGCTAGGTGGAATTATATCGTGCAATTCCATCGCACACTCCCCGAAATGTAACCGATAAAAAACCGACAGGCTGGCAACTCGGCGACGATGTTCAAGACTCTGGAGCTTTGACTTGACCAGCGCCTCATCGCCGATGAGCCTCTTGGCTCGCTTTTCGATCGACTCTAGTGCGTCAAGCTGGTATTTGGCTGATCCGTCCCAGAGATGAGAACAGTACTCCATGCATGATCGAACTTGCGCTTGATACAAGTTGAGGAGCTGTTCCGGCGTGAAGTACCGTCTCACCTTTGCAAGGATCCCCAGCTTTTTGGCAGCCAGCTGAGCCTTTGCCTCAATGTAAGGGCCAAAATTGAGAGTAGATGTCAACGTAACGCCAAGAAGCTCAAGATGGTCAGTTATTGGCACGGTCGCATCTCGGAAAGTTGGATCTGGGTAAAATTGGGGGCCGAGTCACCCACGTCCGTAGGTGTGTACCCCTTTTTTTGATTCCCTACACGTGGTCCCCGGGTGGTGCAAATCAGGTGACACTAACTGGTGGTAGGCTTCGGCCGAAGGCTTGTGACCACCCACCGGGCAAAGACGTACCGCCAAGCGGCCTAGCCGTGTTCCGGTACGATGCTCGGTGTAGCCAACTAGAGGAGTTGGGTCGAGATAGCTGTTCCACTGCAGGCTGACCAATCTGACGCGCGCTGTTAAGGATGTATCGGGAGACTAGTCGCGGAGGGTAGCGGGATCCGAGGCACGGTGCACCGCTGGCCGACCGCAGGTAGTTGGGGGCCCAAGTAGTGTGCCAGCCACACACGAAAGGCTGCCCCGCCAACTGTCGAAAAATCCCGGAATGCACCATCGTGCTGGTTGGCGACCAGACGGGAGGGCCCGATGGACATTCCGGGGGGGCTCGGGCGTCCCCGCAGTCTCCAGACTAGTGCCCCAATGATGCTGTCCTTTCAGTGCGTGTCTGTAGGTTAGCAGCGTGGAACCTCGTCTCACTTCCTTCTCCTCTATTCCATTCACTCTTTTAAAATGAAAAGGAAAAAGAATAATGGTGTTAAACAGCGGCTGCACCCCCTCCCCCACAAAGTGCACCTCACTAATATTCGAGGTCTGCACTCAAATATCACTGCAGTCCACTACCATCTGGAGGCTGAGAAACCAGCGCTCTTTTTCCTTACGGAGACGCAGATAGCGAATCCGTCAGACGTGTCGTACTTGTCTTACCCAGGGTTCACCCTGGAGCACAATTTTAAACCGCGGGCGGGCGTATGTATGTATGCCCGTGACGACGTTTGCTATCGGCGTCTCCGTAACCTTGAGGACTCCAGATTCTCAACGCTCTGGGCTCTGGTGGACACAGGTTTGGATAAAGTCATCTACGCCTGTGTCTACCGTTCGCACAGTGGAGATCAGGAGACATCCAGGCTCACAGAGTACCTCAGTGAGGCGGCTGATGCGGCACAGCAGCGGTACCCTTCCGCCCAATTAGTGTTACTGGGGGACTTTAATGCCCACCACCAGGAGTGGCTCTTCCCATACCAGTGCACTGACCATGCTGGACGGGAGATGCGTAAGCTTGCGCTTGCGCTAAACCTCACCCAGCTGGTCCAGGGGGCAACGAGGGTACCGGATGTTGATTCGCACACAGCGAATTGCTTGGACCTTCTGCTGACAACAGATCCGGACAGATACTCTGTGTCGATAGCTTCACCCTTGGGTAGTTCCGACCACTGTCTGGTGAAGTCTGTGTCCGTCTATTCCCCGCCCGATCCCAGCCCAAGAGGCACCCGGCGGGTTTGGCGGTACAGGTCGGCAGATTGGGATGGTATGCGATCATTCTTCGCATGCTATCCTTGGCAGCCTACTTGCTTTTTTTCGACTGATCCATCGTCGTGCGCAGACGCCGTGACCGATGTGTTGCGTCAGGGTATGGAGTACTACATTCCGTTCTCTGACGTAACAATGTCCAACGTTGACAGGCCATGGTTTGGCGCCGAATGTGGGCGCGCTGACGCGCTTAAACATGAGGCGTACCTGGCTTGGGTCGACGCTCGATCGCGCAAGGCAAGTGACGTGGGTCAGAAGAAGAAGGCCTTCAACAGGGCTGCCAAGTCCTGCAAGCTGGTGTTGCGAAGGGCTCGGTTCGATCACATTGGCCGAATAGGGGCCAAACTTGCTTCTTACCCAGCAGGAAGTAAAGCGTTTTGGTCCCTGGCTAAGTCGGTCGAGTCGAACTTTTGCCGTCCCTCACTACCACCACTGCTGAAACCCGATGGGTCGCTGGCACACTCCGCTGAGGAGAAGGCAAATTTATTTGCCTCTCTTTTTGCGGAATCTTCACGTCTGAATCCTGGTGACGCGCAGCCCCCTCCTTCTTCTGATGGATGCGAGACGAGTATGTCGGACATTCGTATCCACCAAAAGGACGTCCGTAGGGTGCTGAGCCACCTCGACGTGAACAAGGCTAGCGGCCCTGATGGCATTCCAGCAATTGTTCTTAGAACCTGTGCGCCTGAACTGTCTCCGATCTTGACACGCCTATTCCGCCTTTCGTATGAGGCTGGAAAAGTGCCGAATGCTTGGAAGCAAGCTAACGTACAGCCCGTGCCCAAGAAGGGCAGTCGAGCTGACCCGGCCAACTACAGACCCATATCTGTAACCTCCATACTCTGTAAGAGTATGGAACGTGTACTCAATAATAAGCTCCTGGCATACCTAGAAGCTAACGATATTCTTAGTGACCGCCAATACGGCTTCCGCCGAAATCGGTCTACTGGGGATCTTCTAGCGTATGCCATTCACATCTGGAGTGAGGCCATCGAGAAGCACGGGGAAGCGCTTGCCGTCTCCCTCGACATCTCGAAGGCTTTTGATAGGGTCTGGCACGAAAGCCTTATTGGTAAGCTTCCTTCATTCGGTTTGCCCGGTGGTCTGTGTGATTGGATTGCAGACTTCCTGAGAGATCGGTCCATTCGAGTGGTTATCGATGGCTGCTCGTCGGACCAATTGGATATCAATGCCGGGGTCCCTCAGGGGTCGGTACTCTCAGCAACTTTATTCTTGCTGCATATTAACGATCTGCTAAAACCCGGCACCTTTGGGTATGCAGACGACAGCACTGTTGCTGAGAGATACATGTCCAACGCTCGAGCTACCGGACCTCAGATCCAGTCTCTGCGGGAGGCCATGGTGGAGCGCCTGAACCTGTCCTTGCAGGCAGTCTCCGAATGGGGCGATGCCAATCTGGTCAGGTTTAATGCTGCTAAAACCCAGGCGTGTCTTTTTTCCGCTAAAAAGAGCCAATTCCAACCGGCTCCAACTTTCCGAGATGTGACCGTGCCAATAACTGACCATCTTGAGCTTCTTGGCGTTACGTTGACATCGACTCTCAATTTTGGCCCATACATTGAGGCAAAGGCTCAGCTGGCTGCCAAAAAGCTGGGGATCCTTGCAAAGGTTAGAAGGTACTTCACGCCAGAACAGCTGCTCAGCTTGTATCAAGCGCAAGTTCGATCATGCATGGAGTACTGTTCTCATCTCTGGGACGGATCCGCCAAATACCAGCTTGATGCACTAGAGTCGATCGAAAAGCGGGCCAAAAGGCTCATCGGCGATGAGGCACTGGTTAAGTCAAAGCTCCAGAGCCTTGAACATCGTCGCCGAGTTGCCAGCTTGTCGGTCTTTTATCGGTTGCATTTCGGGGAGTGTGCGATGGAATTGCATGATCTAATTCCACCAAGCCCGTTTCATCATCGGACTACAAGACGTACGGCGATGCGCCATCGCTACATGGTAGACATACCACCCATACGCACTAAACGTTTTGGAAATACTTTCATTATGCGTACAGCTAAGGAGTGGAATTCCCTGCCGGAGTCTGTGTTTCCCGATAGCTACAATCTAGGAGTCTTTAAGTCAAGAGTGAATAGGTTACTTCTAGGCAAGCGTGCTTCACCGTCGACCACATCATCGCTTACCATCAGGTGAGATAGTGGTCAAGCGCGAGCCTATAATATATAAAAAAAAAAAAAAAAAAAAAAAATTGGCTCTTTTTAGCGGAAAAAAGACACGCCTGGGTTTTAGCGGCATTAAACCTGACCAGATTGGCATCGCCCCATTCGGAGACTGCCTGCAAGGACAGGTTCAAGCGCTCCACCATGGCCTCCCGGAGAGACCGGATCTGAGGCCCGGTAGCACGAGCGTTGGACAAGTATCTCTCAGCAACAGTGCTGTCGTCTGCATACCCAAAGGTGCCGGGTTTAAGCAGATCGTTAATATGCAGCAAGAATAAAGTTGCTGAGAGTACCGACCCCTGAGGGACCCCGGCATTGATATCCAATTGGTCCGACGAGCAGCCATCGATAACCACTCGAATGGACCGATCTCTCAGGAAGTCTGCAATCCAATCACACAGACCACCGGGCAAACCGAATGAAGGAAGCTTACCAATAAGGCTTTCGTGCCAGACCCTATCAAAAGCCTTCGAGATGTCGAGGGAGACGGCAAGCGCTTCCCCGTGTCTCTCAATGGCCTCACTCCAGATGTGAATGGCATACGCTAGAAGATCCCCAGTAGACCGATTTCGGCGGAAGCCGTATTGGCGGTCACTAAGGATATCGTTAGATTCTAGGTATGCCAGGAGCTTCGTGTTAAGTACACGCTCCATACTCTTACAGAGTATGGACGTTACAGAGATGGGTCTGTAGTTGGCCGGGTCAGCTCGACTACCCTTCTTGGGCACGGGCTGTACGTTAGCTAGCTTCCAAGCATTCGGCACTTTTCCAGTCTCATACGAAAGGCGGAATAGGCGTGTCAAGATCGGAGACAGTTCAGGCGCACAGGTTCTGAGAACTATTGCTGGTATTCCGTCCGGGCCACTAGCCTTGTTCACGTCTAGGTTGCGCAGTACCTTACGGACGTCCTTTTGATGGATACGAATGTCCGACATACTCGTCTCGCATCCATCAGGATAAGAAGGGGGCCGCGCGTCACCAGGGTTCAGACGTGAAGATTCCGCAAAAAGAGAGGCAAATAAATTTGCCTTCTCCTCAGCAGAGTGGGCCAGCGACCCGTCGGGTTTCAGCAGTGGTGGTAGTGAGGGACGGCTGAAGTTGGACTCGACCGACTTAGCCAGGGACCAAAACGCTTTACTACCTGCTGGGTAAGAAGCAAGTTTGGCCCCTATTCGGCCAATGTGGTCGAACCGAGCCCTTCTCAACACCTTCTTGCAGGACTTGGCAGCCCTGTTATAGGCTTTCTTCCTTTGACCCACGTCACTCGCTTTGCGCGAACGAGCGTCAACCCATGCCAGGTACGCCTCATGTTTAAGCGCGTCGGCGCGATGACATTCAGCGCCAAACCATGGCCGGTCAACATTGGTCATTGTTACGTCAGAAAACGGAGTGTAGTACTCCATTCCCTGACGCAACACATCCGTCACGTTGTCCGCGCACGTCGTAGGATCATCCGAAGAAAAGCAAGTAGGCTGCCAAGGATAACATGCGAAGAAAGATCGCATGCCATCCCAATCTGCTGACCTGTATCGCCAAACCCGCCGCGTGCCTCTTGGGCTGGGATCGGGCGGGGAGTAGACGGACACAGACTTCACCAGACAATGGTCGGAACTACCCAAAGGTGAAGTTATCGACACAGAGTATCGGTCTGGCTCTGTTGTCAGCAGAAGGTCCAAGCAATTGGCCGTGTGCGAATCAACATCCGGCACCCTCGTTGCCCCCTGGACCAGCTGGGTAAGGTTAAGCGCAAGCGCAAGCTTACGCATTTCCCGTCCAGCATGGTCAGTGCACTGGTATGGGAAGAGCCACTCCTGGTGGTGGGCATTAAAGTCCCCCAGTAACACTAATTGGGCGGAAGGGTACCGCTGCTGTGCCGCATCAGCCGCCTCACTGAGGTACTCTGTGAGCCTGGTTGTCTCCTGATCTCCACTGTGCGAGCGGTAGACACAGGCGTAGATAATTTTATCCAGACCTGTGTCCACTAGAGCCCACAGCGTCGAAAATCTTGGGTCCTCAAGGTTACGGAGACGCCGATAGCAAGTGTCGTCACGGGCGTACATACACACTCCCGCGCGCGGTTTATAATTGTGCTCCAGGGTAAACCCTGGGTAAGATAGGTACGACGCGTCTGACGGACTTGCTATCTGCGTCTCCGTAAGGAAAAACAGCGCTGGTTTTTCAGTCTCCAGGTGGTAGTGGACTGCAGAGAGATTTGAGTGCAGACCTCTAATAAACATACATAATTTTGCATTTTTCAGTAACAAAATTACATAATTTTGTTGCTAGGTTATTTTAGTATTATGTAATTTTGTGTGTTTAAATTGCGACTTGTAGTATCATATTGGATCAAACTGTAAAAATGTTTAGTTTGGTGATAATACCGCCAGTGCAGCGGTGAACAGTTTCGGAGATATGACGTCTCCCTGTCTCACACCTCGCTGCAGAAGGATAGGTTCCGAGGCCTGATCCTGAAGTCGGACTGACATAGTGGCGTTTTTGTACAAACACTTCAACACCTCGATGTACCGGTAGTCGATTTGGCACCGTTGGAGACACTGCAGTACAGCCCAAGTCTCGATTGAATCGAAGGCTTTCTCGTAGTCCACAAACGCTAAACAGAGAGGCAGGTTATACTCTTCGGTCTTCTGTAAAACCTGCCGCAGCGTATGTGTGGTCTACGGTGCTAAAGCCTTTTCGGAATCCGGCTTGTTCGGGAGGCTGGAAATCGTCAAACTTGCGCGCGAGACGATTCGTGATGACTCTTGAAAACAGCTTGTAGACATGGCTAAGAAGTGAGATGGGCCTATAGTTCTTCAATAGGGCATTGTCACCCTTCTTGAAAAAGAGTACCTACCACCACACCCCTGCACCACGTACGTGGCTTATTTAGGTGAAAAACATCGGTAAATTGAATTTACTGTGAAACATGTATGTTGTTTTCGGTATCAAATTATTCGGCCCTCAATTTATTGAAGATGCAAATATATCCATACCTTTATGCATTTGTAACTGCGGGTCCAAAATTGTTGTCTTAGTTTTGATAATTATAACGCTGATTTTTATGTTTATTTATGGATAATTAACGATAATATGATGTTTGCGATCTTACTAAACTGTTATGTTATACCACAAAATAGTAAGTATACAGAAGGGCCACTCCCGCCGTTTAGAAAATTGACAGCTAAACTTGACAGATTCACTAGGGTTGCTACTATATTGATTCCGAATTAAAAAAAAGAGTAGGTTGCCCAAGTTACAAACATAAATACATAGATTCGTCTAAACATACATCATATCATGCTTACATGCCTTAGAGGGTAGACAGGGCATCAAATATCCATTTAATATCACGAAACATTTCATATTACGCCACATACGATGACTATTAGAGAGTAAAAAGACGTAGTTATAGTGTAATAATGATCCCACTTAAAAAATTAAATTGTAAAAAGCTCCAAGCTCGACAAAAATATAAATGTGAAAAACAGGTACCTAATAAAATCAAAAAACCAAAGATGATCTTTAACAAGAAAATTATGCTGTGCAGTCGGAGAAAACATATTTGTAAGCTGTATGACCTTATTATTATGACAAGTTCCCAATTTCATCTATGGGCTTAAAATAATTTCTTATAATCCTAGACAATGAATTTCTAATTTGTTATCTTGAAAGATTAATGACCTTTTTAACTTAAAAATAATTGAAAGAAAGAATTAAAAACAAAAAAGTAAATTCGGTCTGTAACAAATAATAAAGGTAACCCATCCAATGCAGCCAACCTCGTTACAGTACTTAATGTATGAATGACGTGACAAACGCCTGCACAAAGCAATCATGACAGCCGCGGCTGAGCTCGGTCCAATATTGCCCAATATTCCCTGTAAAACCGAAATGTCAAAGTGAGAGTGGCCCCTCTGTCTGCGGCGCGCCGCCGCTTACGTACTTTGTGGTTATACTGAGTCTGGCCATAAATACTGTTAGAATTAAAAATAAACAAAATATTACATTTGAATTCGGAATCTGTCATTTTTTTATGATTTTTCTTTGTGTTTTCTTATTTTAGCGCCAATACATTGTAAAATATTTTAAGGCGGTACCCCGAGCAAAACGCCGCGCAAGCCGTTTTTTGTGCTGTTTTTAGGAGGTATCTACTCGTTATATAAAAAGAAATATCAATTAATAAAAATACATTAAAATTCTACATATTGATTCTAAAATGGTAGATTTAGTTTTTTTTTAAATGTTGTATACATATATTTTACTAATCTCTTTCCAAAAAAACATAAAAATGCGAAATAATTATTGATATTATGCATCTCCTCGTAAAGTGTTCATTAATTATTTTTGTACTAAGACTAATGGATAGACAATTTAATAACGAACATTTTTGTAGAATTTTTTTTTTTCACTCGACCCAAATTCGATTTTATAAAGATTTTATTCTAAAATCTGGGCGTATTCACTACTGTAATTCATGAGCCACCAGTGCCGTTAGACCAATAGGAATGCTCAAATCTCATGCCGATTTTTTGGTCAGGGTACCGTCTTAAGATTAAAATGGAGTGGAGGGATAATGAGTACCGAATCGTGTGATTGCATTACACAAAGTAGGTATGGAGTCAAATGCAATTTTTAAAACCGTTCATACGCTTGGTATAAGTCAAATGTTTGTGTACCGGTTTATCAATAGGTACAATGAGACCTCCTCTGTTTGTGACAGAAAAAGATCTGGCCGTCGACGTAGTGTTCGTACGAAAAAGCAGTAAAAGCAGTAAGGGAAAGAATTTGAAGAAATCCTGTCCGAAAGCAAAAGATTTTATCTCAGGAGATGAAGATAGCACCTAAAACCATGTCGCGTATTATGAAATATGACTTAGGACTTGCAGCCTATAAGAGACGTACTGGTCATTTCTTAACATATAATTTAAAAAAAGAATAGGGTGGTAAAATCGAAACAACTACTGAAGCGGTACGCAAAGGGAGGTCACAGAAAAATTTTGATTACGGATGAGATTTTTTTTACAATTGAGCAACATTTTAACAAACAAAATGACCGTATTCATGCTCAAAGCTCTAAGGAAGCTTCCCAATTAGTCGACAGAGTGCAACGTGGGCATTATCCGACTTCAGTGATGGTTTGGTGGGGTGTTAGCTATGAAGGAGTAACTGAGCCATACTTTTGTGAAAAAGGTATCAAAACTTCGGCACAAGTGTATCAAGATACCATTCTTGAGACGGTAGTTAAGCCCCTTAACAACACCATGTTCAACCAAGAATGGTCCTTCCAGCAAGACCGGGTCACAAAGCTCGGTCCACGCAGTTTTGGTTGGAATCGAACGTGTCTGACTTCATCAGAGCTGAAGACTGGCCGTCGTCTAGTCCCGATCTTAATCCGCTGGATTATGATTTATGGTCAGTTTTAGAGAGTACGGCTTGATCTAAACGCCATGATAATTTGGAGTCCCTAAAACAATCCATACGATTGGCAGTCAAGAATTTTCCCATGGAAAGAGTGCGTGCTTCTATTGATAACTGGCCTCAACGTTTAAAGGACTGTATTGCAGCCAATGGAGACCACTTCGAATAAGCTTTTTATATTTTAAATCGTTTTATATTTATGTATTAAACGAACACATTGTAATAGTAATAAATGTTATTTACAAAATATATGTTTTTCTTTGTGACTATATTTATGGCAAGACTACTGACTACTACTATAAGTATGTACAAATAAATTGTCTCAGAAAATGGCGTCAATATTATTGCAGGCTTGGTTTCTGATTTTGCTACTGTAACCCCCTTTTGCAGAAATGGGTGATAAAATCAGTGTTAAGAAGCTACTAGTTCCATGTATGCTGCTAAATTCTTTGGTCTCGAACTTCAACCTCCATACAATGCTCCGTAGAGTGATTATAACCTAGAGCGTGAATTTGATATCATATAAAGCTGCATTGCTCGTGAGGAGCTCGTGGCTAAATAATAACAGCCACACGGGTCGATCTTCAAGGTTAAGCAACGCTTGACGAGGTCGGTCCATGGATGGGTGACCATTTCAACATACCGAGTTTCCTCCGTGCCTCAGAAAGCACGTTAAGCTGTTGGTCCCGGCTGTCATTTGAAGATCTTTGATAGTCGTTACGGGTAGTCAGAAGCTTGAGATCTGACACCAGTCTTGCCAAGAGGTATCGTGTTACCCAGTTACTGGGTTGTGGAAGTCAAGATAGGCAGTTGCTCCATGTAAAACACTGGTACTCAGCTGAATCCGGTAAGACTGGAAGCCGACCCCAACAATAATTGGAAAAAGGCTAGGCAGATGATGATGATAAAGCTGCATTGCAGCACATACAATAAATAATTATAATTTAGGGATCTGCAAAACAATGCTAGACACCCGTGCTTGAAAAAAAAACTAGTAGTAAAAAAACTAGTAAGTAGTTTAAAGCGTTCCCCATTTTATTGAAAAGCTATTATTTCCTAACATGCAGCACTGTAGATTTCATAGTAGTTCTACAAATTTGATATAAACGAGTTGAGGAGCAAATTTTACCTCACATATGCATATCAGAAACCGTAAGAATTAAATTAGTCACAATTTCCTATCCTATGCAAAACAGCATGGCAAAATATGTCACACGGAATCTTAATGCAACTATAAGTGCGAATAAAGATGCAATGATAACTACAGTGCAGTCAATGGTGGTCTATAATGCCATGCAAAAACCATTATGAGAAAGAAAGAAAGAAAGAAAGATACAAATTTAACTATTGTGCAGTTAATGGTGCCTTAAGGTATCAGAAAAATACCTTAGGTTTGTAATGCGTTCATAAGCTATAGTTTTAGCTGTTAAAATAAGATAGCAGATTATATGTTTTAGCTGTTATCGAACTCGTGCCTAATTCTGACTCCCTTAAGGTCTATCCACACAAATCACCTTTATGCCACCCCTATAGACTTTGGAGCTTTAAGGAAAGCTGCATTTTTCACTAGTTGGGTATAGACGTATAACTTTAGCCTACTTTCCTGCAGTGCATCAATCGACTACCGTCGGCGTGCAATCGAGTGTCATCCATATGCAAGCGCACTTGGACTTTAATTGCAGAATCGGACGCCAATTTGCAAGAGGTCAAGCACTGAAGCAGTTAAAGATTTACTTACCTACTCAATTCTCAATACGGACTTGGAAAGATACGTATTTAATTTAGCGGTTTTCAGCTGTATCTAATAAATAAAAATTAAAAATTGCCAAAACCCCGACAAATCTTTTAATTTCATATTTTTAAACTACATAATTTATATATTAGTAGACACGCTTTGATCAACAATCTATCGAGCACGTAATTATGACACGATATCTTGCGAAAATGCCCCGGTTCAGACGGTAAAACGCCCATAACTTTTGAACGACTGTATTGATTTTCATTAAACATAGCTAATCTAAGAACACTTTCGAAAAATACACCTTTCAAACAAAAAGTTCGGTTCATTCGTTTAGGAGCTATGATGCCACAGACAGATACACAAACACATAGGTACACAGGTCAAACTTATAAGAGCCCTCTTTTTCCGTTGGGGGTGACATAACCAGGACCAGATTTAGAGTTGTGACCGGCCCAGGCTAACTTTCAATAAGCGCTCTATAGTCAGCCTCTCAAGTCTCAATCCTGCGTATGTGCCTGCCCAGCCCACGCCGTCAGTGAGACAGTCTTACTAAGCACGTTAAAGGCTGACCGGAAACAGAGAAAAGTAAGGAAGGTAGCCAAAATTCTTATAACCTCACTGTTTCCGCGATGCTCGCGACGCGGGCTACCACAGGTAAAAAAAAAGATTTAGCGCCCCCCGTTAGGGAGTTATGCCAGCCCACAACCAAAAACAAACAATAGGTACTCTTTGGTATGGTAAAATTAATGATATAAATAAATTGTTGATTGTAAGAACGAACGAAGTGTACTCATATTTTTTTCACCTCAGTTTGATTATGTTGTCGACTTACCAGGGGGCGGGCAAAAAGTTCTCGGCCCAACCAAGAAAACAAAGAAAATAAAATAAAACAATATTTTTTATTCTACATATTCTCCCCTTAAATAACATCTATTTAATATATGCTCTCTATGTCTTAAGGGCCGACTCCTTCCACTCTTCTAAAAACAGCTCCGCTTCAACTATCACCTCTAAGTTTATGTTTTTTTAAATTAGTGGTGCTTGCAAGGCAAGCTTGGCGATTGGCCCTCGAACCTCGTACGCGGGCTCGTTGGCGAGTGGGTAAATCAAGCCCTGCACATTACCCACCTTTTGGGCTTCACTGCGGTCGGTTAAAATAGTTTTTGTAAGAAGCAAGAGTTATTCTTGTAAAATTTAAAAATCTCGTACCTTACCAGCTAGTACCCTTAACCAAGTAAGTAGGTATAGCCGCAAATGGCCCTAAACAAGTTATATCTAACAACGGGTTCAAACGTACCTATTCTATTTAATTAAGGAAATAACGTGTCAAGATATGTTCGCGTGCTCTTCTTGGCATGTTGAGGAAGTTATAAGGGAGCATTCCATTGTAATACTATCTCCCCGATCCACTTTTCAACCTCGCCCTCGTCGAACCTTGGCAGCTATAGCAGTCAAACACGCGATGTGCAAGGTATATCGCTAAATTGTATGCTATTTGCGAAATGGCTAACACCTGAAAATGGAGGGAATTTTCTTCCGTGTGTAACATTGTTAGCGGGGTGGTATACAAGTTGTTAAATTTAATAAATCTGGTGAATGACGCATGATTAAAGACCAGTCCAGTAAAATCGCTATGCTTAATTAGATTCGGCGCCTAAAATCGCCATATTCCCGTCTAGTAAGCAACATCATCGTTAATTATATTCTTATTGCACTCACCAAGCGATATCATCATTTTCAATTCTGGTTGGCTCCCATTAAGGGACATCGTCATATTCAATTCATATTGGCGCCCAACCAGCAACATCATCGATGTCCCTTATCGTCATTTTCAATTCATATATTGGCGCACAACAAGGGTCATCGTCATATTCAATTCATGTTGGCGCCCAACGAGTGACATCGTAATTTCTAATTCTCGTTGGAGCCCAACAAGGGACATCGTCATTTTCAGTTCATATTGGCGCCCAACAAGGGACGTCATCATTTTCAGTTCATATTGGTGACTAACAACGGTCATCGTCATTTTTTATTCATATCAAATTTGCGCCCAATAGGCGACATCATCATTTTCATCTCATTTTGGACAAGGGACATCGATTTTTTTATATTTTACTAGCGTAATGCTTCAACGGGTACACTGTACTAATATGGCAACAAATGCACTACAATTTCGTAACATATAATTTCAAGGTATCGATCGCAAACTCTTCCGTTTTGACATTTCAGCAGTACCTATTCATTGCGTGTTTTACGCTGTCGAGTAGACGGATTTTAAACATAAAGCAATGGATTAGGAACTCATTTTCGTTGTGATGGCCGTACACAAAATCATAGTTACTTTAACTATGATTTTGTGTATTAACACTAAATCTCAGTTTTCATCTCAACCAACTATGGTGCTGTACTCTACATTATTATACCTAAAAGGAATATACGCATAAATATATACGCATTTCGGACGAAATTGTCAAATGCTAGTGAAAACCGTATAGAAGTACCTACATAGAAGTAAAAACCGTAGGTACACACATACAACACATTTTGTGTACGGTGCCAAAAATGGGACATCGAGTCCCGCAGCCTAATTGTGTAAGTGAATTTGGCAAAGGAAACAATCTGGTTCTTTCCCAAAAACACACACATACACAAAAAAGTTGAATAAAGATTCAACTTTTAAAACACACACATACACATATATGTGTGTTTTTGGGAAAGAACCAGATTGTTTCCTTTGCCGAACTCACTTACACAATTAGGCTGCCGTACCTCGAAAATTATATCGGCTGACAATTATATCGGCTAAATATTATTGCGTTACATTGATTCCCGCATCATCTAATGTAAAAACAGCGGTTATCATTGCTGCGTGTCGTTTCGTATCTAAAAACTTGCTGAGGAGTTTGCTGCTCCACGGTTCCATCACCACTAGGTGATGGTTCTGATGGGCGACCATTTTATGTGAAATGTTGACTTGAAAAAAGCTGACAGTGAATATTATTAGATTAAATTACTTTTTGATTCCCAGCAACATTGAATGTTGCCAGCAACATGATTCCCGCCACACAAAAGCATGTTGCTGAAACAATGTATTAACTCACTTGTCTGGTCGCAGCAAGGCGGGTGAAACCTTCTTTCTGAGATTAGCGAGCGCCGTCAGCTCCTCTCTTTTCCTAGAGGGAGGCGGCGCGCCGCATAATGTCAACATCGGCGTCGGCGTTGGCTGTTGGGTGCGCGATAGTAGTCTGAAAAAGAAAATGAGATATTTTGACAGTTCTTTGACAGTTAAATCAATATGAAAACAAAACTGAGTATGGATCGTTTGATCATCGGTCATTCATATGAATTGAATCCATTTGTACATCCTTCATATTATAAAGCCTTAGCATATACAGTTACTGGAGAGTGTTGCTAGTCGATGTGTCATCTCCCTTAGCGGATAGAACTTTTCGATTTCCGGTTGCCGTCAACTCTGGCAACTTATCTAGGTTTGTACAAGATTGGGAAGCTCAGCTTTACGAAGTTAATAAATTTAGCATTTAGCAATAACATTTTTGTTGAACTTTAATACATAGGTATCTTGCTTGAGTCCTATAAACAACAGTGGGATCTTGTAGACTCTACGATGGATACTGGATGGATGGTTACTTAAAACCCCTATTTTTCTTATTTTTGTGTTGCGGTACATTTTTTTTTTTTTTTTTTTTTTTATACATTGCCCCACACTAGGAATTTCTTCCAGTATTGTGGGTGCGTTTACAAACATACAAACTCACATACACAACACCCAGAGCCGGAACAACTATCTGTAGGTCGTACAAATATTTGTTCCGTGCGGGAATCGAACCCGCGACACGCAGCGCAGCAGTCAATCGCTCAACCACTGCGCCAACCGTGCGCCCAAAAATAAAATTATATATACTCTTTGGACCCAGTAGGTGGCCACCACTGCGGAGGTGACTTTGACTCTGCACAGCAGACGCCGGAACAGTGCCCTGCGTGGGCCTCTGAGTGTCAGGTCTTGGTCGCCAGGATCAGGCGAGATCTGTCTTTGCCAGCAGTTATGAGGGCCATGGTGGCAGAGACAGAAAACTGGAAGGAAATGGCCTCCTTCTGTGAGACCGTGATGGTCCAGAAGGATACCGCCGAGCGGGATTTAGAGAGAGCCGATCCCACTCGGAGAAGAAGGCGTCGGGGAGGCAACCGCCTCGATGCCTAAAACGCCGAAACCCCGTCTGCATCATAAGCCGGCGGGCTTCAGGGGTCACGGGCGCTCAGATTAAGGACTCTGTGCACCCACCAAGTGACGAAAGACGGTGGTACAGTGATAACGTGCTGCCGTGCACAGTGAAGCTCAGGGGAGGCATTTTAAGTCTCCCCAGGGATGTACCCTAACAGGCTTTGCACAGAGGGGGTTCCGGGGTGGTCTTTTAAAAGGTTACGTGCTGATGGTGGGCCAAGGGGTGGTTTTAGTGAGTAAAACATCCTACGTTCCCTGATCTTCCTCCTAAAAGTCCAGGCGCCTTTTGAAGGTTTTCACAAGAAAACAAAAAAAAAATGTGGCCAGGTTTATTGAAGCGTCACGCGTCGGTGGCATCGCTATTTGGGACACTCCAGCAAATGAGACAGTCTCAACAGGAGCACCGCATTTGCAATAAAACCCTCGAAAATTTCGTTATCTCAGAAGACTGCTATTATACGCCGTTTCACTAAAACTCCAAAAGGAAGGACCCTTTCAAAACAAATCACGAAAAGTTCAATCGAAGTTGACCAAAGACCTTATACTTCTTACTACGTATAAGGTCTTTGAAGTTGACAGTTCCGTTATTAGATTTGAACCAAAATTAGATTTGAGCCGATGACACCTAAATTGATAGATTGGATTAGTTAGTTATTCAACGTTCCAGATCCAATGAGATAAGAGCAATTTATCAGTAGACAGATCATTGTCTTCGCAAATTAATATCCACACATATTGCAATCTGTATTGGGACATGTTGTAATTAATATCATGTTCAGGGGCCTTACCATGACGTGTTAAAACTTTCATGATGCGACCGTGAAAATGGGACAGATGTATACGATGTATAAGTCATGTACATCTGTCTCTTAAGCATAATGGAAATACCCTTGCTTTAGGAGCTTATGGTATCATCCATTAAACATTACTGACTAGCTTTTGCCTGCGACTTTGTTGGCGTGTGTAAACATGACACGTTTCCTATGCCACTCGGCAATAACGTAGCGTTTTATTAGTATAAGATTTTTTTCGTACCACTTGCTCAAAAAAGTGACATTCTATGCCACAAAAAGCGAACATAACAATAGTCATTTTTAGTCTGTTAAAAACAGGGAAAGAAAACTGTACTGAATTTCATTCGTCCTCTAGGGAGAGAATGTGATTTAAATTTGAAATACTTACCGAAATTTATACTGAACTACATCTGTGTTTACTCCATTGAGTTTGTATATAAAGCATTATACATCTTTATGAAAAAGGAATACGCATTTATTATGCAGTTATGATTATTAAACAAAATTACGAAAACCGACGAGGCCGTATGAGCTTGATGCCTTTGCTTTTCCAACAAAAAAATATTAGTCTAGGAATTTGCCGCGTTTTTGTTTTCTTCAAATACATAAGCGTTAAGTTTATATTGTGTGTTAATTTTTTTTGCAAATGTTACGAAAAGTAGAGTATTTTCCTCGGTGATAAAGCTGTCTTAGTCTTGGGTGAACTTAAATCCCTCGCTACACTTAGGGCTCGTCTTAAATCCCTTGCTTCGCTCGTGATTTAAGTTTTTAACACCCTCGCTACGCTCGGGAGTAAACCTCGAGTCCTTCGTTACGCTCGCGATTTAAATCGTCACCCGCGACAGAAGACACTGCTTTATCCCCTTGGTTAATAATCTACTATTGTCATCGGATCTTAACGAATTTAGGTAATCAGAAAATCGTCAGTCGGTGTCTAAAAAAACGAAAAACAGTAGGTACCAAAGACACCGACTTCGACAAAAAGTTATTTTCCGATTTGTAGTGTTTTGCTTTAGAAGTCAGTTTTATTTTTTTGTTAAAATAGTTATTTATTTTCACTTTTTAGTGATACATAATGGACAAGTTCTATAGTACCTATAATGCTCACAGTAATTCCAGAATAGATTACCTAAATAACATGTAACTTGAACATAACGGGTGGAATGAGAGTGTTCCAGGAGTGGAACGGGTACACATCTGCGTACCCGTTTAGAGCATACTGTATGCTATGAAATGGTCTAAACAATAAATAGATATACGATTGTAGCAATCCCGAGAGATTTGCCGTCATTTATTGAAGATTTATGTTGTATATCCGAAGTTCTTACCTTCTTCACGTTCTTTACCAAATTTAAATGGGACTATTTCGGAATAAACTTCTTTCAAACATAAAAATAATTTTGCAAAGCTGTTCATTTATGACGGAGTTATGCCCGAACATACATAAAAAATATAATATAACAACATCCGAAATGAGAACCTCCTCCTTTTTAGGATGTCGATATTACTCTTTTTAGGGTTCCGTAGCCAAAAGGCAAAAAACGGAACCCTTATAGATTCGTCATGTCTGTCTGTCTCTGTCTGTCTGTCTGTCCGTCCGTATGTCACAGCCACTTTTTTTCGAAACTATAAGAACTATGCTGTTGAAACTTGGTAAGTAGATGTATTCTGTGAACCGCATTAAGATTTTCAAACAAAAATACAAAAAAAAAACAATAAATTTTGGGGGTTGAAACTGAAACTAAAAATATATTTTTTTCATCAAACCCATACGTGTGGGGTATCTCTGGATAGGTCTTTAAAATGATATTGAGGTTTCTAATATATTTTTTTCTAAACTGAACAGTTTGCGCGAGAGACACTTCCAAAGTGGTAAAATGTGTGTCTCCCCCCCCTGTAACTTCTAAAATAAGAGAATGATAAAACTAAAAAATATATATGATGTACATTACCATGTAAACTGCCACCGAAAATTGGTTTGAACGAGATCTATTCAGTAGTTTTTTTTTTAATACGTCATAAATCGTAACCCGCAATTTACCAAGTACGGAACCCTTCGTGCGCGAGTCCGACTCGCACTTGGCCGGTTTTTTTGTTTAGTGTTTATTTGAACTGGAAAGCCTATCTATATATGTTATACAAAACGTTACCTGCTGAGATTTTCACAATCGGAATAATCCAGAGGTAGCTATAAAAAATAACAGTGGAAACTGAATAATTTCTGCTAAACTGAAGAAAAAAATGCGAACTGAAAATAAAACGAATATTATTTTTAGAACCTAAATACAAGATTTTTTTATGTAACTAGCGAAAAGTTTGAATTAAATTCATGAGAAAATTAGAAATATTATTATATGATTTGAATAGGTGGAACTGTATCCGGAATCAGGCTTGCAGAAACAATGGACTAGGGCTATGCTTACGCTGACGCCGATAATCCCACCAACTGATACAAAGCCCAAGCAAGGAGATTGCTATCTTTAGAAATCTTTACCAATAGCCGTATGATTCCGAATTTTAGACTGGTTTTTGATCTTGATTCAATTTAAAAAAACCGGCCAAGTGCGGACTCGCGCACGAAGGTTTCCGTACTTGGTAAATTGCTGTTAACGATTTATGACGTATTAAAAAAATACTACTTACTAGATCTCGTTCAAACCAATTTTCGTTGGAAGTTTACATGGTAATGTACATAATATTATTTTTTTAGTTTTATCATTCTCTTATTTTAGAAGTTACAGGGGGGGGGGGACACACACACACATTTTACCACTTTGGAAGTGTCTCGCGCGCAAACCATACAGTTTAAAAAAAAAAAATATTAGAAATCTCAATATCATTTTCGAAGACCTATTCATTTATACCCAACACGTATGGGTTCGAAAAAAAAAAATTTTAGTTTCAGTTTCAAGTATGGGAACCCCCAAAATTTATTGTTTTTTTTTCTATTTTTGTGTAAAAATCTTATTGCGGTTCACAGAATACATCTACTTACCAAGTTTCAACAGCATAGTTCTTATGGTTTCGGAAAAAAGTGGCTGTGATGACGGACAGACAGACAGACAGACATGACGAATCTATAAGGGTTCCGTATTTTGCCATTTGGCTACGGAATCCTAAAAACAGTCGGTTGAGATACGTCAAGACACAATTTTCTAGAATTCCGTTTCAGTTGTTTAGCAAAACATGTCCTCATACAGCTTTATTTTGATTACTTCTAGATCTCAAGAAGAAACCAAATCAAAAACCATCCTTAAACACACAAAATATAAACAAAAATACCTTTTGGAGGCCGGCGTCCTTTTCGACAATAACGTGTAATCATAGAGATTTGAGCTCGAAGGGTTGTTGTTGAGAGGAGGCGGGTAGTACGATTCGTCATCTTTGTAATTATTGTTGACTAACGCCGACTTTAACGGTAACAACTCAACAGTGTCGTTGGGACGGTGTTCGCGTGGTGTTGTCATCGCGGGACTGGCATCGTGCGGCCACGCCGGCTGCTTGCAGCCTACTGAAAGATGTGGCCTTGAAAATGGTGCAGCGTAGGGATGGGTAAGGGGTGTTATCTGTTGTTATCGAGGAAGCTGCATGATGAGCATGCTATGACTTGGTAGTGGCCTATGCAGGGGCGGTTCGTGAATTTATGGGGTCACACTACTTGGGGGCCTACCACTAATCCCTAAACGGCATAAACTATCTAATTAATCAAACTAATTGGCATTTTGTCAAAAACTAAAAAGTGATACAAAAAAAAAAGTAAAGTAAAAATGTGTAAAGTGATATAGTGTGTTTTTTAAAAAGGCTTTTCTGAAAATATTATATGAAAAAACATATTATACGGTGAATGAATACCTAACTGACACATTATAATTAAAATTCTTTTAGTTTTGACATTTTAATTGACAATTTACTAGAATTTATTATTACATATTATATTTATGTTTTTTTTTTATTTTTTTATCGTCAACTATTTAATTTGGAATTATTTAATAATGTGTGATAATACTGTATGATAATTTATTATAATCAGCATGTTTGTACCAAATTAATATTTGTACGCCGATGACGGCTAGACAAAGCGTTCTTTAATAATCACAACATCTGTACCTAACCTACCTATGTTCAACAAATAAAGATATTTGTATTTGTATTTGATACATTCTATTTTTCTGAATGTGTGCCTGGTGCGACTGGTCAATGTGACCGCTTGGGGGAGACCTATGTCCAGCAGTGGACGTCTTTCGGCTGAAATGATGATGATTATGATGACTGAGAAACCCTACTGCATGGTCGTGAGTTACCAAATTACTGAACCTTCTTTTGTCTAAAACTTTCATGAGCTCAGTAGGTACCGAGTTTAGGTAGGTATGTAGAAAATTTTGCACCTGGGTTAGTTTTTTTTTGTCAATTTCTGCGCCTTGTGTTAGATTTTCTTTTAACATTTAGTATAAAAATAGGAGTAAGTAAGTTAGTCGTCATATGCAGAAAAGTAGAATAACAAGGAAATTTAGGGCGGCAAAAGAACGACCGCAGCGAGCTCACAAATCTTAGCAATCTGCCCGAGATATTTTCTAAAAACTATAATAAAATAGGTAATAATTAAACTGTTCGATGGGATAAACTGTTTTCCATTAGGTTGATATGCTCCTAAGCCTATGGGTATCTGCCCTATGTAGTACAGGTAGGGTCTATTAAAACTTGCCCGAGACTTTTTCTAGAAACTCAAAACTCTAATAAAATAATTAATTATAATTAAACTGTTTTTAATTGGTCCTGCTGGGGGCCCTTTATATTCACGGGGCCCCTTTATATTCACGGAGCCAAGCCATTAGATAGATCCGCCCCTGAGCCTATGGGGTATTCTGACTGTCAGGTTCAGAGGAACTTTAACACTATTATCAGCGACAACCAGCGTCGTCCTACTCTGTTTAATTTCAGGTCTAAAAGCAAAACGGATTTCGTTGAGAAGGGTATTTTTGAAAGATGTAGATACCTAACTTCTGTTTTTTTGATATTTCTTGCAACGATTAAAGTAAAAAAAAAAATCGCAGACTGGCCAGACACACACTAGGTACATCACTATTGTTCAGGAGGAGGTGCCCGTGCCAGGCAGTTCCGGAGCGAATCCCGGGCCGCGCATGCGTGCAGCATTGCGCGTTCTAACCTGTCATTTGCAGCCATCTCCGTTTTAACCAGACACCTAGACATTGCGACTTATAACCTAACCCAAAGTACATTGCCGATATAGTGAAATACACACTAGGTGCTCGGGCACATAGGTATTTGCTTACGACACCCGTTTAATTATGTTTTTATTTATACATATTAGGGAGCAGGTAAACACAATATTCTTATAAGAATTAAAATAATAGCGGAAAAAAAATATGTAACAAAAAATTAACCGACGAAATTGCGAAGTAAAAAGCAAAAAATAAAAATCATTTTGAGGCGCGGCGCGGCGCGGCGGCGCGTCGCCAAACATTTTGTTTTCATAAAAAAATATTCTTTCACTTTCTAGTTTATTTAATTTCAACAGAATCGGTTCACAAATTATCAATAAATCTTTTTTGTCTATCTTTAGGGGAGGATATTATTTTTGAAAGGTGAATGGCAGATTTTGTACCGCATACTTTTTCTGTTGTTCGGTTATAGAATTTTTACCACTTATTATGTCAACTAAGCCATTTATTTGCATGTAAGTTTACTATTTTTAAAACTTCGGATTAATTAATAACATCAATCTAAAGATTTTAATATATAAACGTTATAAAATCGTACGCTAAACGCAGTTATGTTATTAGAAATTGCCTAACGTAAAATAACACAAATATTGAATTGATAATTAATTACTTAGAAATAGAAATAACATTAAATATAATCAAACTCATCATTATCAAACTGTTGCAGTCCGCTGCTGGATATAGGTATCTCCTAATGCCCTGAGTAGGTACGATCCGCACCTCAATCTACCTACTTAATGGTAAGTAAAACACTACAAAGATAGCAACAAATAATTTACATAACACATAATGCAACATTTACCTATATGTAACAATCTACATTGGTACACTAGTACATACCCTTAAAAAATAAAACTGGTTATAACATTTACGTCCCAAGTTTAAAAATCTAAGAATTTAAAAAGGGATTATCTATCATATTAACTACCAAATAAAACAAAAAATATCCCAAAACACGAAATTTCTATTAGCGGTACGAAACTCCCATACAAGCCCAACCCATTAAAATATTTTTTTTTTATAAGATGGTCATATCGTGGACATAAAAAAATATATCTAGAATTGAACACCTTTTTTGTTTCGTCGGTTAAAAAGGAGACAAATAAGCACCTCGATTTTAAAAGTTCAGCAAATTGAATTACAATTTTTAAGGGGTTAAGATACATGACAGCCCAATATGCCGCGTATTATAGCGAATATGAAATAAATAAGGAACTACCCTGAAATGTATTTTAATTTAAATATAATTGTTAATTCTCTTGACGAGACGGTTGGTGGCGTAGTGGTTGAGCGATCGGCTGCTGCTCTGCGTGTCGCTGGTTCGATGCCCGCAGGGAACAAATATTTGTATGGCCTATTAGATAGATCATTGTTCCGGATCTGAGTGTCTTGTGTATGTGAGTTTAAATGTTTGTAAACGCACCCACGATACAGGGCAAAATTCCTAGTGCGGACCAGCCATTAAAAAAAAATAAAAAATATCTGCTATCATCATCATGAAAAGAAATTCATTAACATTCAAGCACGTCCAAGATTCAACAAAAACCACCTTATATTATGTAGTGTGTTACTTGCTTAATTTAGTATAGTTAAAGAGAGACACATTTGAATGTCGTGGCGATGGCGTAGCGTGCCGCGTTCTGTCGTGGCCAGGGGTGACAATCTTAGTAGTGGCAAACGAGTAATTGTTCTAATATAAGTGTACAAAATTAGGTTGGACAGCAAAGTATTGCCACTCCATACATTTAAATGACATTTTAATTTGTCTTCATTATATCGTACGTTAACTAGACAATCAGCACAGAGATGGCGGTATTCATGATGTACAATTTGAAATAAGTACCAGCAAGTAATGTTAATTTTCAACCTCGTTAGTAACGTCTGAATAGCCTATTCGAACAGAGTCAGACTGACGTACAACTGAGTTCTGGTTCGATTCTCGGGAACCGTGGGACTTTTTGTTTCCTAAAATTTATTAAAACAAGTATGTTGGTAATAGTTTCAAAACCTGTATCCAGAGGGCGACACTTTCCGCTTCTCAATTTTGTCGCTGAGATAGACCTCTATTTCATATATAAAAAAGTACTCTGTGGTCGTGGCGTCGACTGCTCGCGACGGATCGGCTGCACCGGGACCTAGGACAATCTCATCAGCGTTATCGATTGTAGAAAATGAATCAATGTATGGGAATGACACATCTGAACGTTAAGTCACGTGGTCAGACCATACAAATAGGAGGCGTTAACGATTTTATAAAGAGATTCGATACGAAACGTTTGTAACTTGGCTAGGGGGGCGTTGGTGGGGGTTATGACGTGACCCGACACGACAGGCAAATATGTTTCAACACCGCGTGGTCCGCGTGGGCAGTGGCTCGTGGCGCATCATGCAATGACAGTTTTGTGGACTTGCCATACCTAAGAAATTAGCGTGCATACCTACAAAAATCTGGCGCATAAAATGGCTGCCTTGTAGGGTTGTAACTGCGAGAAACATGCGCAGCTGATATCGATGTAAATATCGACCTTCATGAAATTGTTTACGTTGTTGTTTTACGATATAATAATGTAATAACAATATAATATGAACAAACCAGGCCCATAGAAACCGAAGTAGCTAAGGGTATAGAGTATTGTATGACTGGTAATATACAGGGTGGGCAAAAAATATATCGTGGATCAAACGAAATAGCGATTTTTGGGGATAGTGGGAGATGTTTTTCTTTTGACCTGCTAGAAAAAGCCCCAAATTTCGCCCTGTTTCGTTAGATTCACGATTTTTGGCCGTCCCTATACCTAACCCATTAAAAACTAAAATGTATTTTGTTTTATATCAAGTCATATCAGCCTATCCCAATCCACTAGACATAGGCCAAAGGGGTAGTAATAATAAATAATACCAGCCTGAAACTGTCCCACTGCAGGGTAAATGCATCTTTGCAGGGTTCTGTTAAAACAAGATTCCTCAAAGTGCATGGAGCAGATATGCCACATTTTATGTCTAGGGTTTGTATTTTCAAAACCAATAGCTTCTATCCATTTCTTCTTTAAAATTTCGTTTCCAGGAAATCTGTGGATTAAAATATCATTGCAATGTATTTTACATACTATAAATTTTATCGATACTTATCGTATGCGAACATCGATCATCACTAACCTTACTTGTCAATAATTATTGTATGTAAACAATGCAAAGAAATATAGAAAATAATAACGTTTTATGCCATACAAACATGACACAGGTTCGAATAATATTCAAAAATACCATCTTGTAACAATATTTAACACAAAATGCGACCGGATTAGTGAAAACTAGTTACTAACCTGTGCAGAGTCAATTTAGGCTGATTTTTGTTTTTTCTCATACCAGACTGTTTTCAACAATACGAGGACATGATTTTCCTATTAATGTCCACACTCAGAACACCAAAATAACTAGTTTCTAGACGTATTTCCTTGTAAAACAACAAAAATATTCTGAACAAGCAACTGTTTGACAGCACAACTACCACAAAAACAAAGAGTACTTTTGGCGCATAAAATGGCGACCGGTCACGCATCTCAGATGAAGAAAGTACCTAGATGGAGGACATTTAACCGAAACTTACGAACACGTTCCTTCTCCCTTTTACAAAAGCATTATGTCATCTGCTTGAAAGAGAGAGATATATTGTCTATAGTGGGTCAAAAATTATAGAATGTCACCAGTTTAACTATACAATTCTACCTATTGATATATAACTGCATAGTGATGTGTAAGTATTTTTTGTGTGGTTTTCGATAAACAAAACACTGAGTGAGTGCTATGTACTATAAGTTATTCCATTAATATATATCAAAATTTCTATAGAGGTATCACTTGTCTTCATGAGTTTTTGACCGTCTTTATGATAACTTTATTTTTTGTATGTCTCGTACAGTCTCTTGTGTTTGTGTGTAATAAACTAAACAATATTATATTATAGGCAGATGGTTATTTATTTCCTTATAAAATGTGTTTTATATAACTAAAAAGTAACGTTTTTTTGCAAAAAAAATTAACTGACTTCCAAAGTAGTCTGTGTCGAAAAATAAAAACCGGCCAAGTGCGAGTCGGACTCGCGCACGAAGGGTTCCGTACTTGGTAAATTGCGGTTTACGATTTATGACGTATTAAAAAAAAACTACTGACTAGATCTCGTTCAAACCAATTTTCGGTGGTAATGTACATCATAATATTTTTTTTAGTTTTATCATTCTCTTATTTTAGAAGCTACAGGGGGGGGGACACACATTTTACCACTTTGGAAGTGTCTCTCGCGCAAACTATTCAGTTTAGAAATAAATGATATTAGAAACCTCAATATCATTTTTGAAGACCTATCCATAAACACCCCACACGAATGGGTCAGATGGAAAAAAAATTTTTAGTTTCAGTTTCAAGTATGGGGACCCCCAAAATTTATTGTTTTTTTTCTATTTTTGAGTGAAAATCTTAATGCGGTTCACAGAATACATCTACTTACCAAGTTTCAACAGCATAGTTCTTATAGTTTCGGCAAAAAGTGGCTGTGACATACGGACGGACAGACAGACAGACAGACATGACGAATCTATAAGGGTTCCGTTTTTTGCCATTTGGCTACGGAACCCTAAAAACAATTAACTGTAACAAAGACACTGACTTCGGAAATGAAAGTTATTTTGCGCTTTGTAGTGTTTTGCTAAGACCTAAACGGTCTTAGCAAATTTGTTTGTTAAAAAGATTTGTTTGTATAAAACGAGGTACCTAATGTTATTTCGTAATTAAATAAAAATAAAACCTATATATTTAGTCGTTTAATTTCTCACAATAATTCTATCGTCTACAATTTAAACCACAACCATATTTTAATCACAATTTTATTGGCCCATAAATAGAACAAGTTTTTTGCAATAATTTCTTTCAATTTTACCGTGCGGTGCAGAAGCTTTTTTGCATTCATGATGATAACGAATTTTGAGATAAAATTCTACAACTGCTTTGATAATTAAATGTAAATGATTGTTATGTACACAATTGTCGTAACAATGACTCATCAGTTAGGGGAAAATTTCTGATCTGGCGCATATTTCAAACACTGCCATGATAATTTTCTGAGAACAATAAGGTTTCCTGACTTGATTTATGACCCGACTGTACTTAGCTAGCAGCTTCCTCTTTAATGGTGTTTTCTGAAAAAATAATAATTGGAATGCAGGTTAGGTTTTGAAGATGCCATATAATTTTAGCCTTTCCTTTAACTTACAAGATAGAAAAATATCCTAAAATCAATATGTCATAATCTTTAAAGATGTTTAGTTATTTATATACCTACTTACTGGTTGGCAAGATGCTGACTGTTTTGGAAATATTGTTGGCACTGCGTGCGAATGTAATACTCTACGTTCATATCCTTTACGCATACAAGATTCTTCGTAATGTTCAGAACATATCCTCGTATACTGTGTAGGCCACCAATTATCGTCTTTTCTCACTGTTTTTATCCATTTATTTCTTAATTCAATATCAGCAGGAAACCTATAAACAAAAAAAGCATAATTATATTAAATTGAAAAATAATACAATA
This sequence comes from Orthosia gothica, assembly GCA_949775005.1. NCBI lineage: Eukaryota > Metazoa > Arthropoda > Insecta > Lepidoptera > Noctuidae > Orthosia > Orthosia gothica. Next base: position 3,049,547 of record OX459048.1, on the reverse strand, counting down.
TTGATTTGGGAAAATATAGGATTTTTGGTAAATTTCTTCTTTTGGCCTGCCATAATATTCTGCAATCCATAATTACTGAGACCAAAGCAGCGTCCAATCACTAGGTTCCGCATGTCCTAATCAGTACGAAAAATTTGTGGCAGCCTTTAATTAGGGCTACAATAGTGTACATTGTATAGACAATGTAAAAATATGAGTACTATAACATGTATTTTTGGTGTATGCTTTGTTGGTTGTCCTTGATAAAATAAATAAAACAGATAGATTTTCTAAAATCTGACTAATTACATTGTTTTTATTTCATTATACGTATCATAAACTCCCTGGAAAATGTATGTGATTATACTTTTACTCTATCGATATATCATGTAAGGGGGCACATCCCTATGAAGTACATGATATCGCTCATTTGGTGCAACAATGGCGTAATTACACTTTTTTTCTAAACAAGTTTTATAGTGTCAAAATGTGCGGAAAGACTATTTACATCGGGAGAAACATCGACAGAATTGAATTTGTGGTGATATGCCGCGAGATGGCGCGAGTGTCGTTGTAGAATTGAGTAAATTGGCGCCATTTCTGTTGCTACAACGTCTGTATAGCCAGTTGCGCGGGGCGCCCCGCTAAGTGTGGTTGTGTTTGGGAGCAACAACGACGTAAAGGTATTTATGACATTTCATCAGATAATTTTTGGTGCAACAATGCCGTAATTGAGCAATCGCGGCGTTGTTGTTCCAAAAATGTGTATGTTCTTGGTAAAACTATGACAGAATTTCGTAATTACGTCAATGCTTGTCAAAGTAAAGTACCTTCTTGGTGAAACAACGGCGGAATTTTGTAAATATGTCATTGTAGCACCAAATGTGATATATTTTGGTAGATCAATGACAATATTGAGTAATTACCTACGTCGTTTTTTCTCCAGATAAAATATTAAACTGTTGGAACAATGTCAGATTGTGTAATTATGTCGTTATTGCTGCAAATAAAGTATGTTCTTTTTTGAAAATTGACGGAATTACGTAACTGTGTCGTCGTTGAACCAATTGTACCTTTAAATGTAAAATTTTTGACGTTCAAAAGTGCCGCTTGATGGCCTAATTGAAATAAAGGATTTTGAGTTTGAGTTACTCCAGTACTTTTTACGTGTATTGTAAATAAGTAGAATTTCAATTAGTGGATTTATGGCTATAAATAGCTAATACCTCTGGAACTAAATTCATTTAAAATTTCAGTTAAGAAAGAATATTATTAATGATGGATAACCGTGCAAGAAGATTGGTGAATTATTGTACAATGGAAGGGAAAGTACCCCCATTTGCAAAACCAAATGCTTCAGAAGTCAGTAAACGATGTAGAGATGGTAAGTATGTAGTATGTAAGTGTATTCTTATTTAATAGTAGACCATACTTTCATTTATGATTTACTACAACAAAAATATTATTTTTTGTTGCAGTTAATGTTAAAGACACTTTTATAGATCATTATAGATCACTTAGTTAAAAGTAAGTAGGTAATTAATAATTAATCTGTGATTATTTGTGCCAATTAAAACTTAAAAATTATTACCTAGATGATTATAAGATGTTAGTATTAAGATGTTTTCCCTTTTAATCTGAATTAAGTTCATGCCTAGTGAACACATTTGGTTGTCTTTTCTTAAGTTTATTTTGTTAAACATTCATAAATAAATGTTTATGTTGATTATATTCAATCATTTAGTTTTATTTTGTCACAAATGCAAAATTTCCTAAAGAATGCGTTATTTTTTAAATTGAATTCTGAAGCAACATTGGCATATATACAGGTACCTTGTCTTATTTTTACCTGTAACCTAGGTTATCTACAATATACAGTGTCGATTTGGACTACAATAGAAACTACACATATTAAACTTGCTTTAAAAACCACTAGAATCGTAATAAGTCTCGCCAAAATGCCATACCTTTAATCTGAATCTTTGATTGCATCTCCTGTAAAATTTCTAAAAGTTTAATTACGCCATTGTTGCACCAAATGAGCGATATGTCAAAACGTATCCATACATTTTTGTTTTTCTTTTTATTTCTAAATTGGAAACTAACACATATTGTTTTGGCAGTTTTTTCTTTCTATTTATGTATGGAGAACTAATTTCATTGACACTTCCTGCTTATAATGCTTTTTATCGATTTGTAATGATTGGGTTGACTTACCGATGAAAAGAGACTTCTGCAATATTTTATATCAAAACACCAACTCTATTAGAGCAACCGGACACAGTACACGCCATTGTTCATGGCAAAACGAAAACCGCACTCCAAACACAATATTATTCACAATAACATAATATTTTTGATGAAATCGGCACAAAGATGAGTTAACCAGCTGTGTAACTACCAAAATGGCGATTCTCGGCAAGTGGCGCGCGGCGTTTCAAGGCGGTCGAAAAAGCTATCGCTATCTCTTTTTGTCACATGAGTTGTTTCCATTAAAAGTGTTGAGTACAAAATAGGCTACTATATTCAATTTAAATATGTTTTATCTAGGTACTTTCTTCATCTGAGTCACGCATAGGCATGATGTTGACGTCACACAAAAGTGTTGCCAAATTTAGTCCTTGACAAACATTTAGATGTCTCTCTTTTCATATGCAGCTCTTGGTTAGTTAAAAAGAGACAAAAAGCTTTTTGACATGTGTGTGTCGATATGATAGATATTTGTATAACTATTCTACATTTATAGTAGAAAAGGCCGTCTCCATAGTTATCCTACCTCATTGTACAAAGTGTACAAAATATAAGGATAATTTGACACTAATTGTGTAAGTTCTAAGAATAGCGCAAGCTACGCTTTCCGTTCATTAATTGCTTCTTATGTTCAAAAAGCCGTCTACTCGACAGCAACATGCAATGATGACTGTTGAGTAAAGTTGAGTTGTCGCGTAAAATGAAAGGAAAGGAGTGTGCTCCGTGGTGTCAAAACAGATTCGCAATTACGTATAGGGTATTAACTTTAAAACTTTCGCGTTTCATAATTGAAAACAATATAATTATAACGGGAAATTTAACGCGATAATTTCGATTGTTTGTTTACCTATTTCGCCCGACGTTTCGGCCGTGTTGCAACGACCGTGGTCCCGGGTAGACTGTACGTATAGGGTGCTGAAATACAGCTTGGAAAAAAAATTCCTTCCTTTCTTTTTTAGGGTTCCGTACCCAAAAGGTACAAACCGGACCCTATTACTGAGACTCTACGGTCCGTCTGTCTGTCACCAGGCTGTATCTCATGAACCGTGATAGCCAGACAGTTGACATTTTCACAGATGATGTATTTCTGTTGCCGCTATAAAAAAATACTAAAAACAGAATAAAATAAATATTTAAGTGGTGCTCCCATACAAAAAACGTGATTATATTGCCGTTTATATGCGATAATGGTACGAAACCCTTCGTGCGCGAGTCCGACTCGCACTTGGCTTTTTGCTCTCAAGAAATTTAATTATTTATTAAAACTTCATGCAACATAATGCCATTCTCCACCAGTCAACCAAGGGTGGTGGAGAGAAAAATAAATTGAAGGTCTTCATAGAAATCATTATCCAAAGCCGAAGTAAACATTATGTACTTGCGTCTACGCGTTGTAAAGGTTCGGTATATACTGTTCAGAAATAGCACCAGAGTGCGCCACCAAAATGCCAGATTCGTAGAGTCTGGCAAACGAAAGTAGAGACTGAAAAAGCGCGGCAAATTTAAAAAATCTCAGCATAGCAACCCCAAAACTAGTATGAAATACTTGGAATAACCTAATTGGATACTTTCGAATTATTAATTTTATTTTATTCACAACCATAAACAAAATCTGAATCTAAGACATCCATGTGAATAGATTCGTTATAGTCACTGGAATCACTGTTTCGTACATTACTAATGAAACTTTAAATATTATTTTCTGCAAATCTGTCCCTTTCATGATATTTATTTTCAACATTGTATGACACGATCAGTCATTTTCTTCCACTCCTCTGCTAGCTATTTCACCCAAGTACTGGTTCAGGGTTCTTATCCTATCTTTCTGCTCTAAATCCGTAAGTTTTTCAATAGTTTTTACTTTCTCATTAATTCCTGCTACGTCCTCCAGATCACCGGCAAAAGAAAAAAAAAAATACTGCAACTTTTATTGAGTCATTCCCGCTCGTCCACACCCCGTCGTCCACACTGCGGACGACTGGGAATGTTGCGTTCTGTTCGTCTACACTGTGGACGAACAGAACGCATTATTCCCAGTCGTCCGCACCTCGTTTCATGTTTAGTTTAAGAGTCAGTGTTTTTTTTTTTTAAATTAAATAAATGATTTAACGGTTTAATTACTTTAAAAAACAACATAACTATTAAGTTTTTTTTATTTAAAATCATCAAATGTTAAAATAATTAACAACAATTCTAGTTTTTAGTCGTCCACACCCCGTCATCTCACGTCTAGTCTAAGAGTTAATAAAAAGAAAATATGATGATAGTATTTCATAAAAATAAAAAAATATTTGTAATATTTATATTTTTTTTTTTTTTTTTTTTTTTTTTTTTTTTTTTTTTTTTTTTTTTTTTTTTTTTTTTTTTATTTAATATTTTGTAAAAATGGTAATGTTTAAATTATTGTAAATTAAGTTGATCTGTGATACAAATTACTTTGTTGTTGCCCTTAATTATTGTAAAATAAGATGATCTGTGATGAAAAATACTGTTGAATTTAAACACTACTTAGTACATATTATGTTGTTATTATATACTTTAAAAATGTTTATATAATACCAACAAAATATTAGTTAAAATATTGCCTTTTAATTATTGTAAATTATGTTGATCTGTGATAAAAACTAGAATTGTTGTTAATTATTTTAACATTTGATGATTTTAAATAAAAAAAACTTAATAGTTATGTTGTTTTTAAAGTAATTAAACCGTTAAATCATTTATTTAATTTTAAAAAAAAAAACACTGACTCTTAAACTAAACATGAAACGAGGTGCGGACGACTGGGAATGTTGCGTTCTGTTCGTCTACACTGTGGACGAACAGAACGCATTATTCCCAGTCGTCCGCAGTGTAGACGACGGGGTGTGGACGAACGGGAATAACCCCTTTTATTATGTTAAGATAAATAGCCATAATGCATTAATATGAAGGTGTTTAAATTAATATACAATGAATGTGAATAATAATAGAGAAATAGTTTTTGCATAAATAGTAATTACGAATTAAAACAAAGTATCAAATTATTGGCGTCATACTAACTTAAGAATAACACCACACGTAAACAACCTTGTTTTTGTTTGAATTCGGCATCTTTCTGTTGTTGTTTTTCTTTATATTTAGACATCATGCGAAACAACATCTCCTTAAACCCATTTTTAATTGTTATTTTAATTTTTCACTGCCTTTATGCTATAATGCTATTATCAAGACCACAACAAATCAAAACAACACGCCATCTTGTTTTGGAAAACTGAGGTTGACATTAGTATAGCATTGCCATGTAAAAAGTTTGCAAATAATTCGAGTGTCTACTTTCGTTTGCCAGACTCTATGCACAGTCACCGCCACACGCCACGCCACGTAAGTGTGTTTCCGCCCGGAAAAACTGGGGTGTTGTAAGTTTGACGCTGGTTTGACGTGTGTGTTTAAACTGATGAACCGATTTTGATTTCGTTTCTTTTTGTTTTAATTGTGACTATAACGAGAGTGTTCTTAGCCATCTTTGATGAAAATAGGCTCAACCGTTCAACAGTCATGGGTGTTTTACTGTCTGAATTGAAGTATTTTCGCAAAATATCATGTCGTGTTCAATAGATGGTCGATCAAAATGCGTCTCCTATAATAAATAAATTATGTAGCATGCAATAAATGTGTCAAGATTTCTTTAAAATTTTACTAGTCCTTAATGTCATTGTTATTTAAACAAAATTTCATTTTTGGCAATCTAACTACTGCCGCCCTTCACCAAGTAACGATTAAGAAGGAACCACACTTACGTGGCGTGGCGTGTCGTGGCGCCTTCTGACGCAGTTGATTGGCTACAAAACACGTTGCGTTATGACGTAGGCTGGAACAGAGTCGTTTGATTGGTGGATCCTGCGCTACACCATGCCACGACACGTAAGTGTGGTTCCGACTTAAGTGTGGTTCCGAATTTACGCGACGGGTGGCGTGCTTAATGTTGCCAGCATAACTGATCTTTTTTCTTTCTTTTAATTAATCAATAGGCATTTTTCATTAACCGAAACTTAAAGTAATTTAAGTTATGCTTAATTAATTACTAGCTTTTTCTACTTGCATAGAATATGATGAAAAAAGCTCCATGAAATTATTGTAAATCTTTTATTGAATACTTAGTAGTACCTACGGTTAAATTTGGTCTAACAATGGTCTGGCTAATACAGTCCATTTCAATTCTTTTTTAATTTCTTCTTCAACAATTTTTGAAGGAAATGCTGCCACATAACCCTCTTGAGTTATTTGGGTGACGGTGCGTTCAGAAAAGCCTAAAACAAAATAACAATGATGCATTATATTACATGATGCATTATATTACATGATGCCGGTCATGTCCCGCTGGTATATTTATGTTCCACCCAAAAACCAATACTGTCAGGCACCGCTAGTACAAAAATTTAGGGATTTTTTTGTATAATGGTATCCCTAAAATTTACCTGTCAAATAGCAACGCGGGCTCTATCTTTGTAAAGCGGTACCCCAGGCCCGTTATTGTCTTGTTCTCTTCTAGAAAACATCCCTGCTAGCACTTTAAATTACTTTTAGCATAATGATGGCGATTATTTACTTCGGAAACTAAAAACACGGAATACAACACACTCTCTTGACACCTGACATAAATGACAAATGATTAGTTCCGATTTTGGCCGCGCGCAGACTTATCTTGCGCGCACTCTATTATAATCAAATCTGTATTCAGTTCTGACTTCTGTCAAACAAAACTGTCAATCATCTCTGTCAGTGTCATAACCTGTAGTCTATGTCCAAAGAGTAAAATGAGTAAAATCTGAATAATAGAGTGCGCGCAAGATAAGTCTGCGCGCGGCCAAAATTGGAACTAATCATTTGTCATTTATGCCAAGTGTCAAGAGAGTATGTTGTATTCCGTGTTTTTATTCGTTTCCGAAATAAATAATCGCCATCATTATGCTTAAAGTAATTTAAAGTGATAGCAGCGATGTTTTCTTCAAGTGAACAAGTCAATAACGGCTCTACGGTACCGTTTTACAAAGATAGAGCCCGCGTTGCTTATTTGACAGGTAACTTTTAACGGTATTGGTTTTTGGGTGGTACATAAATATACCAGCGGGACAGGACCGGCATCATATAATATAATGCATCATTGTTATTTTGTTTTAGGCGTTTCTGAACGCACCGTTACCCAAATAACTCAAGAGGGTTATGTGGCAGCAGCTTCTTCATAAATTGTTGCAGAAGAAATTAAAAAAGAATTGAAATTGAAGGTATAGCCACTGCAAGACCACTGTTAGACCAAATTTAACAGTAGGTGCTACTAAGTATTCAATAAAAGAATTAAAATAATTTCACTACTTATTAATAATAACTAATTTTATTATTAATTTTGATTTTTTCATTATATTCTATGCAAGTAGAAAAATCTAGTAATTAATTATGCCTGACTTAAATTACTTTAAGTTTCGAGTAATGAAAAATGACTATTGATTTAATGAAGGAAAAAGATTCAGTTAAGCTAGCAACATTAAGCACGCCACCCGTCGCGCGCAGACTTAAGGCGGAAACACATTTACGTGGCGTGGCGTGGCGTGTCGCGCCAGATGCCTATCGGTTTCATACATTTAGTATGGTTAGAGGCACATTTGAGTTTCGTGGCCCAGCGTGGCGCGACCTGGCGTGGCGCGGACTGCCCGCGACCGATTGCGCTAGCCCCACTACCGCTCTGGCGCGACACGACACGCCAGACAAATGTTGTGTTTCTACACCGCGTGGCTCGTGGCGCGCCATTCAATTAGAGGTGGTCTGTAACAGGTTAAATTAGGTATCTGTTACACCTGTTCCAGTTCCAGGGAAATAGCAGTTCCAAAATCCTGTTCCAAAATAACAGCCTGTTATTTTGCAACAGCTACTAGTATTAATAAATAAAGCAGTGTACAGATTCATTTTGTGAAATCTCCCCATACTTGATATATTTTCCTCAAAATTATATTACTTTCAAAAAAATTTTAAATTTTGTAATAAAAAAAAGCTTTAATAAATAAATGATAAGCATACAAGAGCAAAACACAAAATTTTTCGATAAAAGAGTTATTTATGTAGTTTGGCTACCTTTAATATGTATTTTATAAACTTGCTCATAATTTTTCAATGGCATACATATTTGAAAATATTGTGAACAAAAATGCCCAATATTAACCCACTTTTCCTTTTTCCCCGATAGTTTGCACTTTTTCCCCAAAATTGGGCCAATAATACCCAATCTGGATATACATTCACAGAAAAGAACCACAGATTATGTGACTTTGATTGCACTTTTGGATAAACGCACGATATTACACTATGTTCTATTTTTATTTTTAGCACGACAATGTGATCTGTGGGTTTAAAATAAATATTTCACCATCATATTTTTACATTACATAAAATATTATAAATAAAATACAATCAATATTACATTATAAAATCGATGGTTTAAACATTTTTTTATTCAATGGTAAGTTCATAATTGTGTATCCGAATGGGTAACAGTGACAGGCAGAGAACAGACGCTATCTCTTTCTATTACAATAAGTCAGAAGAGAAAATAGCTTGTTCCAGTCCCAAACTGGTACAGGCGCAGATCATTTTTGTTTTAATCTCTTTCTAACAACGTAAACATCCCTAAGCTAGACGAGAGAAGAGCTTGTTATTTTACACAGACACACACACACACACACTAGTTACGCCAAAGGTATGTTTTGTTTGACTTGTGACCACGCGGAACAGATTTTGACTGTTACTGCGACTGTGACTGTTACCTACATCAGTAATCTGTGACTGTTACTGCGACTGAGACTGTTACTGCGACTGTGACTGTTACTGCGACTGTGACTGTTGTTGTGGGTCGTGGAACTTATGGAACAGGCAAAAGAAGCAGGAACTGTTATTTCAATTTATGGATATCTGTTCCATGTTGCTATTTTTAAATACCTGTTTTTTTTAACTGTTTCGATAAATATGCCTCACTCCTACATTCAATGACGTAAACTCGTAGCGGACGCTTGTATGCTGCGTGTTGAAAATGACCGACGAGCTTATTGAACTTGTATGTCAACGTACTACAGTTTTCTTGTTAGATACTAATTAGTGTTGTATTTGTTTTGTTTTATGTCCAACTAGCATGTACAATCATATAGAATCCTAATTTAAACATTAAAAGTTGTTATATATATAGATTTTAAAGAATTGATAAGAGATAAACATTAATAATTACGCGAGGAACTTGAAAACGTAAATTTTTGTTTGTGGAGATTTTATGATGAAGTTAGTGTCAAATGAAAGGTCTTGGTCTAAAACCATTTTATCCGTTTAAATAATGTAAATCGGTCCACGCGTTTCCGAGATAATCGCATAACATTTGTTAGTAATATTGAACGCAACCCTATTTAGTGAGTTCTGTGCCACCTCTCTAGTGTGCTGATGGCGCCCTCTCCCTTTTTTTTCTTTGTACTGACTGCTAATGGATATAATTTACAACCACTGTAATCTAATTGTAAGCATTATACGAATATTACTAAATAATCACTGTTATTTATCAAAATCCTTCAATATTATAATCAAATTGTAAACAAACCGAATTTTTATGTTTTTGTTCTAAAAACTTTTAAATTTGAAATTGCCTTGCCTTCTTTTTTAGGGTTCCGTACCCAAAGGGTAAAAACGGGACCTTATTACTAAGACTCCGCGGTCCATCTGTCTGTCTGTCTGTCACCAGGCTGTATCTCATGAACCGTAATAGCTAGACAGTTGAAATTTTCACAGATGATGTATTTCTGTTGCCGCTATAACAACAAATACTGAAAACAGAATAAAATTAATATTTAAGGGGGCTCCCATAAAACAAACGTGATTTTTTTGCCGTTTTTTGCGATAATGGTACGGAACCCTTCGTGCGCGAGTCGGACTCGCACTTGGCCGGTTTTTTTTTAATTTTGCTCTAAAGTAGTTTAATTGCTAGGAGAACTTTATTTATTTATTAACATTTCATGCAACTTAAAGGTACATAGGCAGACTTAAAGCTTAAGGTATTATCTACCAGTCAACCAAGATGGTGGAAGGGTGGTGGAGATATAACATGGCAGGTGCATAGAAATAAATTGAAAGTCTTCATCGAAATCATCATCCGAATCCGAAGTTAATATTATGTACGTCCACACGTTGCAAAGGTTCGTTGTATACTAATTCAGAAGACACGCCAGCTTAGTGTGCACACTCAGCGCCACGCCTGTATGCGCCACGCCACGCCACGTAAATGTGGTTCCACCTTTATTGCGCGCACTCTAATATAAGGGAGCTATAGTCAGTCTGTGACATAGAGGCACAGACCTTATACGTATTTAGAGGATAGAGGAAAATAATATATACGTAGTATAGTACCGTACTATACTATATACTACGTACTATTAGTACGCGACACGTAAGTTGACCGAAAATGTATTAACATTTTTAATGAAATTAAACGATTTAAACCCAAATGAATCATTTCTATAAGACCTAACAGTTGACAATTTGTATATTGTAAAAGATTAGGGAAGCCTGTCGTAGAAAAGGGATTTATTTCAGTTTTAATCGTTTAATTTCAAGAGAACGATAAAACATTTTGGTTCAACTTACGTGTCGCGCACTCTATCTCTAAGTAGTCTGTGAACAATCTATTACTATACTCTATGTCTGTGAATAATAGTCTGTGTCTGTCATTAGTGTCATTCATCATAGAAAATTCCAAGAAAATTCTATCAAAGATTGCAAACAAAAACACCAAACCTAGTAAACCTACTAAGAGAAGAGAATTGAGAAACTCTCTAGTCTCTGGCTGTGAGTATGAGTAATAGCGATTGACACATTTTGTTAGCAATTATTGATTGGACTTTTTCGCATTTTTACCGGTTCCTGCTTGATCTGCCTCCGTGTTTTCACCATTTCCCAGACAGATTTTAAAACCGTGAGTTCTAGTGATCTCATAGCGAATATTTTGTAAATATGTAATAAAATTTTGCGTTGTTTTGATACACTTATCAAACAACGAAGCAAAGATTCGATTTTTTCCAATTATTGTGCAATATGTAGCCAACACTTGATCCCAATACGTAACAGGAAAACTGCTTGCCTCTAATAATAGGTATGATGGTACACAAATTCATTTTAAAAATCTTACCTATATTAAAATATATTTTGTCTGCGGTGGGTGAGTCAGATTCACTAACAGTAGGTTAAATACATTACACTGAATTTAGCTTTGTAAAAATACTGTGTTATTTTTTACATTACTTCATTATTCTTGCACCTTAACCAGCCATGCCTAACAGGTCTTGTCTCAAGCCACTTGGCGGTAAAACAATTGAATTGAATTTGGGTGTTAAATTGTATTTAATTGGAGCAATAGCATCTTCCAGTTATTTCAATAAGAATATCTAATAGATACTACGATGGGATCGCCCTGCTGCAAAATGGGTGTTTATGATAATGTATCTGTTACTGCTTATCAGGTTTCTATCAGAATCCAGACAGCAGACAGCATGTCTTAATTCATCAGTCAAGGAGCGGAATTTATTCTTAACCTCTTGTATTATATTGTATTGCCGGAACGCAGATCTAAGCGAGACATAATGGCTTTTTCATTGTGTCTCGAATGCCGGCATACGAGCGGTTAAGCTGAATGTTGTCACTAATTTTATAATTATTGTTTACAGAAAACATGGCCATGGACCTGCGAGCTTTGTCAAGTTCTAATGATGAACAAAAATCTGAGGTATGTTAGTTTTCATTATTGTGAACTGCAATGGGTGCACGGTTGACGCAGTGGTTGAGCGATTGACTGCTGCGCTGCATGTTGCAGGTACGATTCCCACACGGATCAAATATTTGTATGATCTACAGATAGTTGTTCCGGCTTTGGGTGTTGTGTATGTGAGTTTATATGTTTGTTTTTAAACGCACCCACGACACAGGAACAAATTCCTAGTGAGGGACAATTTTGTTTTTAAAGGAAAATAAATCATTATTATAATATTGACTTATGAAGACCAAAATATTGCCATGGTAAAACCAATTATCATGATTTGTTATATAATATTTCTTTTATAATTTACAGAATCCAGTTGGACATGTATCTGCAATATTCAAATGCCAGACTAGTGATGCAGCCAAGCTTTGCGTCCATGACTTGCTGAGCAAGCTGCAGGAAGATGCTGATTATGATATTGGCGGTACCTACGCAGATACTGAACCTGAGTTCTGGTTCTTTTTCACAACATCTGTTTGCCATGGAGGAAATTTCTTGCTCAACTTATTTGTGTGCCATAGAAAAACTGGTTCCTTCACCGTACATGTTTCTAACTCCAATGAGCTCACACAAAAAGTAGCACCAGAGGATGATGTTCCCCATTTAGATTTACCAGACTCTATGTCAAAGTACACCTTCAACTCAACGAAACCGAATAAAAACTTTTTCATAAGAACCTTCTGTTTCAAGACATTGGAACGCTTCAACCAATCCTGCACTTTACACATACCAGTCAAAATAACAGCAAACCCGAAGTTTGCTCTAAATAGCAATGTTGTGAAAGCCATAAAACTCCAACATGATTTGAGTGGACTTCTCACAAAGCAGGAAACAACAGACTTTGTGCTTGAATCTACATCTCATAAAAAGTTCCCTACGCACAAGATACTTTTGGCCGCACACAGCTCTGTACTGAGAAATATGCTTAAAAATTCTCAACTTACTTCTTTGTTTATTGATATAAGTGATAATGACATGGAACTGCTCTTACAATTCATATACACGGGTACAATAAAAGATGTGATGAAGCAAGACTGCCTGAAGTTGTTAGAGATAGCAGATAAGTTTCAACTGATTCAACTGTTCACATTGACTCAGCATGTGATTGGCGATCAGATCACTGTGAACAATGCAGTGGAAATGGCAGTGATTGCAAAAAAATATAAACTGGAGGAATTACAGAAAAGGGTCTTTAGATATATTGCAAAAAATCCGAAAGTGTTGGAGACTGATGCGTGGAATGACCTCACTGATGTTGAGCTAACTAAGTGCTTGTTTCGGTACACCCGTTTAATGAAAGAGTAGGGTGGGTATATAGAAGCATCCTGAAACAAGTACAAGATCCAATGACTGAAGCTCTCCGCCCCAGCCTCCCTGGCTCAGACCTTTCTCGCGAGCAGTCTTGAGCTACACGGTTCACCTCATTCCAAGTCGTACCAATGCTCGTCGCTTCTGCCAATAGGGTGCATCGCCAGATTTGACGGCGACGGCCTCACTTCCTTCCATGACCTGTTTAGGAATGTGATCGGAAGCCCTCTGGAGCGTAGGAACAATCCATCTCCATTCGCGGTTGCTTGGACTCTCGTGTCATTTCTCCAAGAGCTCTACGTTAGAGATGGTCTCGGGCCAGTAGATTTTGAGGATGCGACGAAAACCTGAAGCCTAATTGCGTAAGTCTCTTATTACCTTCCACGTTTCGCACCCGTAGAGCAGCTCGAATTTGATGTTGTAACTAAGTTTTTATTACTTCCTCTGCTTGGTGGGCTAGTCAACCGTCATCGCTAGAAGAGTACATATTTTGTTTTTTTTTACTAACCAAGTCCTACTCAATAAATATATGAACTGTTTAGCACATATGGATCAACAGATTAGTTTTCTCTCTAGAGAATCTGAACTAAAAAGTGTACAGAGATTTTTATGAGTGAGACTAGAGTATTACTTGAAATTTTTGAAGGTAGAGAGTGTTCCATGATTCATACATCACTAGAGGCAATCTGTGCCATTTACAATAAATTTCTGTTTATATTCTATTTTTAAGATTTTAGTTTTTACGCAAACAAACATAGGCGCACCCAGCTGTGTGTGTGTGTGTGGCGGTAAATAAAGGAAACTATGACTAGTACGAATTAGTAATTAATATTGCGAACAAGCCTGTTGGGCGCCGGGGGCGGCATAATCTAAAAAGCTGAAGATAATGGTGGGGCAAATTCAAGTGCCCACCCTACCCTAACATGGGTGCGCCTGCGCAAACAAATGAGATGTCTATCAAGAAGTGGTGTGGCTATTAGATTATCACTAACAATACTAACCTACAAAAATAATTTTGAAGAGAACTGTCACTATTGTCAGGAAGGTAGTCTGATAAACTTTTTGCGGCGCAACTTAGTCGTGTCAATTTAAGTAGTCGGCTTTGACAGCTATAAAACACTTAAATAATAATTAAACTTGATGCTTACGAATGATAATCGTTGTTATAGTGTATGGGTAACGTAGTAATTAATTAGGATTATAAATTAGATTTCTCAATTTCTTACGTACAAAGTTATTCGCGGCATGTAAAATGAGAAACGTCATCGGACTTCTTAAGGCGGTACCCCGAGCAAAACGCCGCACAAGCCGTTTTTGTGCTGTTTTTAGGAGCTATCTACTCGTTAATTAAAAACAAATATCAATTAATAAAAATACATTAAATTTTTACATAATATTGATTCTAAAATGGTAGATTTAGTTTTTTTTTAAATGTTGTATAATAATATATTTCACTAATCTACTTCCAAAAAAACATGAAATTGAGAAATAATTATTGATATTATGCATCTCCTCGTAAAGTGTTCATTGATTATTTTTTATACTAACACTAAAGGATAGATAATTTAATAACGAACATTTTTGTAGAATTATTTTTTTCAAAAGACCAAAATTCGGTTTTATAAAGATTTTATTCTAAAATCTGGGCGTATTCACTACTGTAATTCACGCGCCACCAGTGCCGCTAGACCAATAGGAACGCTCATATCTCACGCCGATTTTTTGGTCAGGGTACCGTCTTAAGTTCTTAGATTGTCACGATTACAGTTCTGCTGTATTTTACCACTTTGACAGCTGACCATTTTTAGCGCGCATTCTCTGGTACGCCGGTCATTTTTTTATATATTCTAGATTAAAAAAAAGCTAAGGCCGGTTACAATGTTCGACTGCTCCACCGACCGTCGCCGTCGCATCGGTGCGTATGTCAGTCGCGCTTGTCATTTATATGAAAATACGTAAAATCGTCATAGTGCTAACACACGTCCGGATTTGGTCCGGCCGGAACACGGATTTGGAGTAAATCCGGCCGGACCATATCCGAGCGTGTGTAGAGTGATCCGCTGGACATCATTATTATTAATCGAGTTCGTCTCGGTCCACACAAGCGTGTGTAAGCGAGAAAGGATTTGTGGACGGAGTTAGTCCGGCCATATATTGCTACGCACTGCGTACGAAGACCGTCAGTCGAGCGCGTCCGCATGCTTGCGTCGGTCGACCGACGCGCTATGGAAACGAAACGCGTTCAAAATACTTTACCGATCGGTGGACCAACCGTATAATTATACGGATGCGTAGTCTGTACTAGTCTGGTCAGTTTGTTGGTCAGAAGAGCACTGAGTGGTACAAACTGACGGTCGGAACAGAACGTTCTCCATAGAGGGAAATAATATATCGAAGTACGCACTGACGCGGACGGTCAGACGAGCACTGTAACCGGCCTTATATGCATTTTTTTATTGCTTTCTTTCATATCTATTTTAAAGATATAATTAAAAAACATTGATGCTCTTTTTAATTATTGTTATATTTGAAAATTAACCAATAGGGTGCGAAAGTGAAAAAAAAAAACTAATATAAAAATGGTACAGTACTGGTACAGGTCTATCCATACCTCTAAAAGAGGGCCTCTAAGCCTTAGGCACAGGGCTTAGCACGCGAGATTACCTGTTCATAGAGCTCAAAATATTTGCGCGAATTTAATCCGCGCCATGGCCAACTTCAGGGCAGCCCAGAAGTTTGGTTAGAAGTTTTTTTTATACCAAGTATGTTATCAGCTGTTAAAGTGTGTGTTTAGAGATGTATAATAACCGTCATTATAATTTCGTATATTTGTATACTTACCTGAGTGTAATAATAATGGAGGCACTATGTTACAAAGTTAATATTGTTATGCCATTGCCCAAGGCAAACATGACGATCAGTCATGCTGATATTTTGTTACGTAGTTATAGTACTCATGTTTGAACAAAAAAGGATTATATTCTATACTTAAATGTTTTTATCATAATAAATATATTTTTTTATTGCGACTGTGAGTGCTAAGTACGAAAACTAATAGCTAATAAATTGAAAGAATGTGATATTTATGGAAAAGAATGAATTTGAAGTCTGAGCATAAATTTTGAAGAATGTCGAAAATGGTACATAATTAAGCAACTTTTAGGTGGTGTGACCACGTCTTTATTATCGTATAAGAAACAAAATAATTAATTTATAATGCAATATCGTTTGTAGTTCTTTTAAGTAATGTTTTTAAATATTTATTTGAATGTCTATATTTTGTTACTTTCTATGTACATATTAAATACCAATCAAATAATAATTGTGTTTTCATTATTTGGGTCAAAATACAATCAATGCCTTTTCTAATATGTTGTCAAGGTAACAGGACAATGATGCGTCTCGCATACGCCCTTTGCATTTTACCTTATTTTTAGGGTTCCGTAGTCAACAAGGAACCCTTAGTTTCGCCATGTTCGTCTGTCCGTGCCTCCGTCCGTCCGCAGCTAAGCTCAGACTCTAAACCCCTTTACGCACAAGCGGTTGGTCGCCTAAGTGGTTCATTTGAGCGGCCAGCTAGCTGACGCGGTTGTAATAATGGCTGACCGCCATGGCGGCCAACCGCGTCAAGCCGTTGGTCCGCTCATGTACGTACGCAGAGCGAGACCCTCGACTCTAGGGCTTATGATATTATAAATTAGTTTATAAATTGTGCTGTTTAAAGAAACTCAGAAACAGAGGCCCTAGCACGAGTTTCTGCGTATATTGGATCGACTACGTTAACGTATCGCCTCCGACAATTTTTGTATGCAAAATTAATCAGCGCCATGTGTGCGTATTTGGAACTAATAAATCGGTAGCACAAGTTTTTGACAATTGCCTTCGTATCGAGTTTACGAATTTACGTTGCGTTAACGCTCCAAATGTATGGGAATCGGTAGCACGAGTTTTCATTTTGACATGTAGTATCGAGTTTTACGCTATGTGTGACGAAAGCACGTCGAAAACTATCTCACTAACATTTTCTTGGTGAGACATTTCACGTCAAATAATTTTCCGTATTTATTTAGGTATTTTTACAATATTATGCCATTTAATAGTGAAGAAAATGGGAAGGCATGCTGTCTTTTGATTATCTAACGTCCTTTTTTAATAAATAGGCTAGGAGAAGATGTTAAACGAGGTAGGTAACATTTTCATTTTCTTTGTAAACAAACAGTAATAGTTTCTTACATTGAGATAATATGTACTACGTACTACTATGTACTACGTGCGTAGTACATTATTACCGCAATGGTTTCTTAAATAAACCATTTCTATAAGTTATTGATGCTAACCACACATAGAGCGGCCTTCCTGCCGTGGTGGAGTATGATCTCTTGCGCGTTATTCGCCACAACTCTACGTTTTTCTTGCGGTGCTCAATAATTATCATGACTCATTTGAAGATTCATGAATTGAAGAAAACGGCGATATGCTTTATAAATAAGAGATTATCCCTTATATAATACTAGTATGCACGTATGCCTATATATTATGCAACCGGTTTATACCAGTATAAAAAGATAGTTTGGGAATATGGGTTAGAATTTGGGATATACAACATTGACGGCTAAAATGTTCTTGACTGCCCTATTAACAACAATAGAAACCTAAAATATATTAATATAACATCTTCAGCAGATATTGTGGCAATGGTTGCAGTTTGCAGTATTTTAAATAGCAAAAACCGTAATGCGTTCTACAAGTATAGCTAGTCTGTCGATGATAAACACAGACAGATGTACAACGAAAGAGAAAACTATGACTAAAATGAAATAGAATCCCTTCGCAGCGTGACGAACGGTCTAGTATAAATGCCTTCCATCGTAATTGCCACCTGCCAGCCAATGTTCCAGAATCCAGAGTAATCCTTATGAGGGATCTGACGCAGAATGTCCCATTCGCAAAAAGTCCCGTTGTCGCAGAAGGTCCCATTCGCAGAATGTCCCATTCGCACAAAGTCCCATTCGCACAATGTCCCAATCGCACAATGTCCCATTCGCACAATGTCCCATTCGCAAAATGTCCCATTCGCAGAATGTCCCTTTCACACAATGTCCTAGGAGCACCAGTCATAAAAAAGGAAATCGGCTGTTCCATACAATGATTTCGTTTTATACCTACGAGACCGAAGGAGGGTAATGTGTTTATCAATCAAAAAGATACGTTAAAAAAGAAAGCGACTGCCGAAATTGAAGTTATTTTTCATTTTGCATTGTTTTTATTAAGAGTTCGGTTGTATTTTTATTGTTTTTTTTGTTTCACATTTTAGCTGTGGCACTCATGGGCAAGTTCTATAGTAAGGTCTTCTTGTAAAGTTTTCTTCTTTTCGTGCCAAGAAATTAAAATTTTTACTCAACTATTCTCAAATGTTGTCTGACCAGTATGTAACCACCTGGACCGCTCTGTCATTTGCCACGTTCAGGTCCTGAAAGATACAGGTGGCTGGGCACGAAGGGCAGACAAGGAGGAGGGGCATATCCTGCGACCGGGCCCCACACTGGCACTGTGTTTGAGACTCCATTTCGCCAGATGTTATCTGCAGCGACCAACCTGTATCCGCAATCGGTTTAGGGATTTCCAGATTGGCCACTGCAGTTCGTGTCCAGGAGGCAGATTCTCTGCCGGAGTGATGGAGTATGGAGGGGTAGGATGTGCGTTTTTTCACAGTGTAGATCTCTCGTCTGTTGCGCTGGCTTCCCAGGAGGACGTATGTCTGAAAAGCTAGCTTTTGTGGCTTTTTAAGCGTGCAAAAAGAAATTTTTTGTTTGCCATTTTTTAGCGAAACCCGAGAGGTACACTTTTTTTCATTGAAGGTACTGAATAGAACAATTTGAGAACAATATCCTCAAAAAGTTTCAACAAAATCGGAGACTAGTGACGTACAGGGTGTGTGACGCCATCTGGGTTGTATCATGCATTGGTATTTGACACATATTATACGAGTTTATGCAATTGGGACCTTTTGAGATTGGGACCTTTTGAGAATGGGACTTTTCGAGAATGGGACCTTTTGAGAATGGGACTTATTGAGAATGGGACCTTTTGAGAATGGGACTTTTTGCGAATAGGACGTTTCGCGAATAGGACATTCTTTTTCACCGTGACATTTTGCGAATGGGACATTCTGCGTCAGATCCCTTATGAGACGAGAAATCGATGCAGATAATGGACTGTGATAGGACTCTCTTTCGAAACTATATAGTAGAATCCTAAGTCATATCGTTCCGTATGCGTACATGGAAAGCCTTGTTGACTCACTCAGCATGTTTTTATTAAAAAAACCTACTTCTTGTTGATATTTATTGAATTTATTATATTTCTAACATGTAAATAAGTAGCTGTGAATTGACTAGGTAACAACTAAGCTATAAATGTGTTAATAAATACCTAAATAAACAGAAATATATGTTTTTCATAATTTTCCTAATCCAAACATATATACATCAACTAACGCTTTTTTCGGATAGGGGTAAGTAGGTAGAAACTACAGAATGCCACATGCTACGTAATATTCACATTCATACAGCAACATGCACGCGCTGGCCTATCTGAAGAACATCACAATAAGATCAGTTGCGGACGGTACCCGGGCCGGGTGGTGTAAGTACCCGCGGTCGCCGTGAGACAGTATCACACTGTTATTTGACGTGCTTTCCATGCTCTGAGTCCGGCGACTCTGCTGGTGGCACACGCCACCACGCACCCCTGAATGAGTGGTAGGTATTACGAGGACGACCCACATACAAGAGCCGCGTTTTGACCAAAGAAATAAACCGCGAGCTTTTTCTTGAAAATTCTTGTTGCATATGTTTTAGGCCATTTTTTTGCGTTCGTCTTTACTTAGCTGAAATCTTCAGAGCCTTATTTAAAAAACCTTTTAAACATACATTATTTAATACCTTTTAATTGATTGTTTACTTAGTATACACAACCCTTATTGACATCGACAATAATAATTACACATTTTATAACAGTTAAAAAGTTCGTAGAATAATAACATCAACAAGTAAAATTTAAAAAACCCCCGATACATTTATCTTGCGTAAACACCCCGATTCAAGCAGTGAAACGACCATAACTTGTAAACGGCTGAACCGATTTTATTCAAACATAGCAAAGAACACTCTCGACAGAATCACCTTTCAAACGAAAAAAAATAATCTAAATCCGTTCATCTGTTTAGGCACTATGATGCCACAGACAGACACACAGGTACACAGACATACAGATACACACCAACACAGCAACACACGTGAAACTTATAACACCCCTCTTTTTCTGGCGGGGGTTATAAATTCCGGTTTGGTACACTTTCATTACATTGAATAAGCGAATATCGCGTAAACGTGTGGACCGATTTTCATTATTCAAACGGATAAAATGGTTCTACGTCTAGACCTTTCATTTGACACCAAAATCGTTGAAATATCCCTATAAACAAAAATCATGTTTTCAAGTTACGTAATTATACGACACTGAACTCATCACAAAATTTCTTTAAAACTGGCCAAGTGCGAGTCGGACTCGCGCACGAAGATTTCCGTACCATTATCGCAAAAAATGGCAAAAAAGTCACGTTTGTTGTTTGGGAGCCCTACTTAACCCTCTGCAGCAGAAGGACAGATAAGCAAAATCCCCGAATATTTATTTTATTCTGTTTTTAGTATATGTTGGTATAGCGGCAACAGAAATGCATCATCTGTAAAAATTTCAGCTATCTAGCTATCACGGTTCATAGAGATACAGCCTGGTGACAGACAGACACGAATCGTGAAGTCTTAGTAATAGAGTCCCGTTTTTACCCTTTGGGTACGAAAATCTAAATACTATCTTTATCTCTATCTATTTCTCTCTATTTATCTTCTCAAGATGGTCAAACTCTGTTCTGTGGGTCAAACCATCTCAGCATACCTACAATTTTCAGTTAATACATCTTTGTTTAAACCACAACGTTGTCTTATTACATCTATCTCTATCTCATCATCGTTCTTCAATCTATCATTCAAAATTACATAACACATAGGTACTTCCTATTCTAAACATTTTTTTTGCTAAATTTGTACAAGGTAATCTCTGAAAGGTAACGCCTGCCGTTCCTACCGATAGGTGTAGCAGTAAAAACTTTATGGGCTGATCATGAATCTACATAATGCATTGATTAAGTAAAATACAGATTTAATTAACAAAACTTTGTATTATATAATGTTCTTGTAACTTTGTATTCATCATAATGAATTGGTAGAGCATGTAAGATTCCAACCATAGCTCATAGCTGCTCCAAACGCTTGAAATAGCATGAAGAGCATTTGTACCAAAACAGTTGTAAATATGTAGATACTTTTTAACGTCGTAAGTTATAAAATATTCCCCCAATTCCTTCGTTGGATGTCACTATTGCACAAAGACACGTATAGTTTGCCGTGGGCTTTGAAGACATCACGGCTGCAGTCTTGTAGACGGTGGTGCAAGCAATCGGCATGGCTTGTCTTCTCTTAGTGGCAATGCTGGCTTATATTGTTGCGGTTTCGAGAAAGGCTTTTGGCTAGTACCAGGAATATTTTACTTGTCATCTCCTGTTGGTAAAAGAAGTTTATATAGAACAAAATACAAAGATTCTGAAACTAAATACAACATTGTTGGTCGTGCAGTGTTAATGGACCTTTCCATTAGGAATTTCTTAGTGGCAACCCGCAGCCTATTTGTGTAAGTAAATTCGGCAAAGGAAACAATCTGTTTCCTCCCCAAAAACACACACATACACTCTGAAAACGAAAGAAGTTGAATAAAGATTCAACTTCTTTGTGTATGTGTGTGTTTTTGGGAAAGAAACAGATTGTTTCCTTTGCCGAATTTACTTACACAATTAGGCTGCCGGAGTCTCACTCTGTGTGCTGTGCACGGCAATAGGCCCGCCTCTTACTACAGGAGACCTCATGGGATTGAGTGGATGAAGCGCATTTTGCATAATTGTATAAATCTGTGCAATAAACTTACTTGTTTGCTTCTTTATGAAGTTCACCATGATGATGAACCGAGTGAAACAAGTTCTTTTGGGATTTATTAATTCTAAAATCACAGAACCGTCGTACGTAACAGATTTTATCTTAAAGCTGGTAAATTAAAATAATTATTTGAAATGACAATAAACAACAATAGACGTTTACACCTTAGGGTCTGCTCACACCGAGAAGCAATGCGGCGGCCTAATTGTGTAACTGAATTCGGCAAAGGAAACAATCCGGAACCTTCCCAAAAACACACACATATACACTCTGAAAACGAAGCAAGTTGTTTCTTTCCCATAATTGATTTTGACGTAGAATTGATTGGTTAGTTGAATGAAAGCGGCAGAATCGAGAGAAAACTTCACTCAATTCTAATTGTATAATGCAAATGTCATATAATTGACAAGCGTTATCTTGTTTCGTCGCTGTCATTGATGCACACACACATTGATCAATGTGTTTATGTGTCCAATAAATATTTTTTGGCGCCTAGGATAATAGGATTTGTCGTTGCACTTATTTTTATGATTTACTCGTATTCGTTTCTAAATTAACACGTAAAAGTGTAAGTCAACATCTTGATTGATTGTGAAAGTGATTTAGTGTGCAATTAATCCGTGTGTAAATTTGTAAAAGTGGCCCCGACGGGCTACGCTCTTACTTCCTTCGGTCTGCCTAGTGTTCTGTGCGATTGGTTTTGAGGGATCGGTCCATCCAAATGATTATCAATGGAATGGATTATCAATTTTACATACCGCCGAAATACTCGAGAGCTCCAAGTAAGTAGCGTGAAGTTAACCTCACTTTTAGTTATCTTCTAATTAGGTTTTATTGTTTTTTCAGCATTCACAATGTCACGAGGTTATTTGGTGCATCTCGGAGAAGAGGAGCTCCTCAAAGCAATGCTTAAAATTAAGTAAACCGTAGTCTTTTGAGTAGTGCCAGCAACCCTCTCGATTTGCCACACCACAATAACTTCGTGGCTAACTTTAGGATCACCAAACTTCAATTCTTGAAGCTTTATGAGGAAGTGTTTCCACTTCTAACTCTCTTCTTTCTTCTGCAGTTCGCCCTCAGCTTAAGGTAACTTTTAAACCTCTAAGTACATATTGTTAATATTAATCTTTACAAAGTGTGTTAGACATAGGCTGGCAAAGTTCAATTATTTATTTCTAATAAACCGTTTTTGCATTATCAACCTGCCAGTCAATTAGTCACAAAGTTGAAGCTAGTTTTTCAAAACCTAGGTAATGTATGTGGGGCAGAAACTCAATGGCCAGTAAAACCCAGTTACTTATAAAAAAACCAAGCACAATATTGGTGCATGTGGAAAATGGTCCATAAATAATTGCTTAAAGAAATAATATGTTTGTGCAGGTTTTAGCAGCAGCTGCTTTTATGCTTATCAAAAAACTATTGGTGTATATTACCATCTGGGGCTATCACAAACAACCGTACATGATTGTCTGTGCGAGGTAAATGCTACTTAAATTCTTTTGTATTTAAACCCTAAGTTTCTGACATAATGTTCTTTTTGTTTTAGGTTACTGAAGCTCTCAACAGCATTGAGATTCTTCGAAAATATATTAGTTTTTCTATGACACAGGAAGAGAAGGGTTCTGTAAAAAGGAAGTGAGTATGAAATGAAATAACAATGAAAACAAGTGGAATACCTATATATCTATACCAATATTAAAAAGAGAAAAGATTTTCTGTTTGTTTGTACCAAATAGGCTCGGAAGCTACTGGACCGATTTAAAAAATTCTTTCACCAATAGAAAGCTACATTATTTCTGAAAGATATAGGCTATTTTTTAATCTCGAAAAACGGGTCTTGTGGGTGGCCCACAGGAGCGAAGCCGCTGGGAACAACTAGTATTAATATAAAGTCATAAACATCTATGACTATTATTTACCATTGTTTTACACAAAAATGATGAGAATCAGCATTTATGTAATGCAAATTTACTTATATTGTTTGATTTTATTATGTATTAAATAAATACATAATACCTAATCCTAATTATTTGATTTCAGATTTATGGATATGTTTCAATTGCCCGGTGTGTTGGGTTGCATTGATGGAACCCATATTGCTGTAATCCGACCTCATGAAAATGAGGAAGCTTATTTCTACAGAAAGCTTTATCAGTTTTAATGTATTCATTGTAAGTAGGTATATTTCTTTCTTTTACTAATTTTTTGTTGTAATTAAGTTGTGACTAAGTTTTTGTAATTAATTATATCCTTCTGATAATTTGAACATGAACAGAGACTTGATTATTAAAAGTTTAACCAGTGTTATAAGTATGTATATTAATTTAAAAAAATACCCGCACTACTAGAACATACACAGGTACTATTTGTATAGTATATATGGCAGGATATTTGATGAGATTTAATTGTTTGTTTAACTTTTAGATTTGTGATGCCGAACTACACATTCAATATAATGATGCGTCATTCTGGGGTGACTCCCATATTTGGAAACAGTATCCTGTCCAAAATTTCATGCAGAACTTACATGATGAAGACGAAGTATGCTGGCTAATAGGTAACCAAAATTATTTATTGAAAAATATATTATATTTTTGTTGTAGGTAATTAAACAAGATTGCCTATACTGACTTATTTTTTCAGGAGACTCGGGATACGCGTAAAGATCTTAAGATCTTCAAAAATCCATGTTGACACTCGCAATGTGGTCGAGCGCTGCATTGTAGTTTGAGTCGCTGGCGATGTTTACTAGCTCACAGGGTAATACATTATTCTCCAATTACAGCGATTGTGACCAGCCAGTCCATGTACAAAAAGGTTCTTCAACAATCTTTTCACAATAGTGTGCTGGTGCCTTTACTTATGTATGGAAGTGAAAGTTAGTTGTGCAAGACTGCATAGGTATTTACAAATTTTCCTGCTTGCCCACCAAAAAAGACATGAAAGTAGAATAAATGCTGAGGAAATGCGTGTTTTAATGATAGACGAGGAATGATGTAATAAGACATGTTGTGGTTTAAAGAAGATATAGTGAGAGACATTGAAGAACATGCTTAGATGGTGAACACCCATGCTGGTAAGAGGATTGAATGTAAGGAGACTAATAATAGGTATTTACTAGGCTGATTTGTGTACTCATGACTGGCGTGCGTGTATGACTGGATGTATGAACGTAAATTAAGCAAAAGGAGCATGTAATTTGATACTTGCAATATTTTTTAAGTAAACAGGATCACAGTTAAATAGATTGCGGAATGGGCTTACCGGGGAAACCTTGTTAAAAAAAAAGCCAAGTACACTATCTCACAGGAGATGTGGAAACGTGTGCATATCAACTAAACTAAACAATTACTATAACTACAACAATTTTTCATATTCTTGATTTTAATCAGTTGTAAATAAATACATTATCACTATTTTTTGTTGTATTATTTTCTGTTCCTACCCATTTTATACATACACTTAGCTAGCTGCTGACAGCTTATAGGTCACTAACGACACATCAAAAATTCCAAAAAACTTTTTTACAAAAAAAATCTACCGACTTCCAAATAACAAAACTACAAAGTAAAAAATAACTTTATTTTTGGAAGTCGGTGTTTTTGGTGGGTACCAATTATTTTGACTTCCAAAAATAAAGTTATTTTTCACTTTAGAGTTTTTTCACTATTAAGTCGGTAGTATTTTTTTTATTTTTCACTTTTTTGTTGTACCTCTCTAATAGGCAAGTAGTTACGTAAGGTACCTATGATGCTAGAATAGATTACCCGAATATCATGAAACTGAACATAACCGGCGAAATGAAAGTGCACCAAGGTGAACTGTACACATCTGCGTACCCCTTTAGAGCGTACTGGCGTGATTTTATGTTATGAAATGGTATAAACAATGAACAAACATGCCATTGCAGCAATCCCGAGAGATTTGTCGTTATTTATTGATGAGTTCTGTTGTAAATCTCCGAAGTTCTTCATCAGATCTTCACCAAATAAGAATGGGACTAATTTTGGAATATACTCTTACAAACAAAAAAAGAATTTTCAAAATCGGTCTCAATTATGGAGGATACATATTCGATTTTTTGAATTAAGTTTATTTATTTATAACTTTTTAGTTAGTTTTTTTCGAATTACATACATTGAAACATATAAGTGTTATATATTTTTGAAATCACCTCTTAAAACCCTTTATTTTGATACCCCACACGATGGGTTTGGAAGAAAAAAATAATTTGGCCCACCACAATATGGCACCCAAAATCCGCCATTTTTCTATTATCCAATTTTAATGTTGCCTATGACACTCGCAGGGTTAAGACGCATCGATTGACGTATGAACCATCAAAATCTGCCAACGCGTTTGGTCTCTGGAACGCCACATAGGAACAAACATACATACATAGACTGATAAACACATTACCCTCCTTCGGCAGTCGGGTAAAAAGGAATTTTCAAAATCGGTCTACAATTGAAAGAGATATCGGTGAACATACATAAAAAAAAACATACAAGAAGTCGAACATGAACTTCCTCCTTTTTTGCTAAGTCGGTTAAAATAGGAAATAATTAACCTAAGAAATAAGTGACAACCTAGAAAATAACAAAGGACAATAGATTGAGGGCAGATTTTTCAATCGTCAGATCCGAGGAATTAAAATGGGAATTTGACAGCACAGCTTTTGCATTGAAAATAACTTTTTCAACGCAAAAGCTGTTTGTTGCATTGAACTACTGCTGATATTTATTCTTCAGGTAAACACGGTTATCGGAACATTCAAAATTCTATTAATACGGAAGGTCCGAAGTTTATAAATAGTTATCCATTATCAAATAAAAACCAATGCATTCTGAAAATATAATATTTATTCAAATAGTCAGATGTCATACATGAAATAATTTATCCATCAAAGACAAAACAATGTCACCTATTAGTAGCTAATTTTACAAAAGTCAAGAAGGAACATCAAGGGCGGATTTAAGGTGTGCGTTTCGACGGCGCGGCCATAGCGTTTTTTTAAAAAAAAACTATGCCAAGATAATGTAAAAATTTGTAAAAGATGATTCCCAAAACCATAAAGGCGAATGGCAGGCTTGTATGGGCATTTCGTACCGCTAATAAAAAATCGTGTTTCGGGATATTTTTTGTTTTAATTGGTAGTTTATATGATAGATAATCCCTTTTTAAATTCTTAGATTTTTAGAACTTGGGACGTATAAGTTATAACCAGTTTTATTTTTTAAGGTTATGTACTAGTGTACCAATGTTACCTATAGGTAAATGTTACATATTGTTACATAATGTGTAAAGTAAATGTTCTAAATTGTTTTTTGCTATCTTTTTGTGTTTTATTTACTTACCATTAAGTAGGTAGATTGAGATGAGGATTGTACCTATTCAGAGCATTATAAGATACCTAAGTCCAGCAGCGGATTGCAACAGTTTGATAATGATGAGTTTGATTATATTTAGTGTTATATGTATTTCTGAATAATTAATTATCATTTTAATATTTGAGTTATTTTACAAAAGGCAACTTCTAAAACATTACTGCGTTTAATGTACGATTTGATTACGTTTATTTATTCAAATCTTTTTACTGATATTATTTATTAATCCGAAGTTCTAAAAATAGTTAACTTACATAAAAATAAATGGCTTAGTTGCCTTAATAAGTGGTATAAATTCTATAACCGAACAACGAAAAAAGTATGCGGTACGAAATCTGC
This sequence comes from Orthosia gothica, assembly GCA_949775005.1. Classification (NCBI taxonomy): domain Eukaryota; kingdom Metazoa; phylum Arthropoda; class Insecta; order Lepidoptera; family Noctuidae; genus Orthosia; species Orthosia gothica. Next base: position 3,021,420 of record OX459048.1, on the reverse strand, counting down.
CGTTCACCTTTGTCAAAGTTATGGTTGAAAAGTTTTAAGGGTTTGAACGTGGCCGCGCCATTGAAACGCGGCGAACCGCGCGGCCACGGAGATCTTTAAAACTAAGCGTTGCAGAGATCTGAAATTTAGGTACATACATAAACTCACGCCTTTTTCCCATGGGGGTAGGCAGAAACTACAGAACGCCACCTGTTACGATCCTTACATACTTCTTTTGCTTCACACACATTCATACATCTAGTCATACACACACGCCGGTTATGGGTACTGCGCACTTGGCCTTTCTGAAGAACATCACATATAAGGTCTATTTAGGTACATAACAGAATGAATTTGTAAAAATATAGAAAAAAATCCTAGCTTTATATTTTAGGAGCTGTAACACTAAAACTCCATGGCCGCGCCATTGAAACGGTGAAATCACGTTATCGCCGATATCTCGCTGAAAAATAATCGCAGAGGTCTGAAGTTTTTTGTACTACATAGATTTGAATTTGTCAAAACATGTTAAAATATACCTAGGATTTTTTTCTATATTTTTACATGTTTTGACAAATTCAAATCTATGTAGTACAAAAAACTTCAGACCTCTTGCGATTATTTTTCAGCGAGATATCGGCGATAACGTGATTTCACCGTTTCAATGGCGCGGCCATGGAGTTTTAGTGTTACAGCTCCTAAAATATAAAGCTAGGATTTTTTTCTATATTTTTTTTTTTTTACAAATTCATTCTGTTATGTACCTAAATTTCAGGTCTCTGCAACGCTTAGTTTTAAAGATCTCCGTGGCCGCGCGGTTCGACGCGTTCAATGGCGCGGCCACGTTCAAACCCTTAAATCTTTTTAACCATTTTTTTGACAAATTTATGGTTTTGGGAATCATCTTTTACAAAAAAAACGCCATGGCCGCGCCGTCGAAACGCACACGATTTAAGAGGAGGGGCACTTGGGCACGTGTCCCTCCCCCAGACGGTATTTGTGTGTACTGTGGAGATTCCATCACAGTACATACGTAGAAGCAAATCCAATTATCAGAGTTGTTAAAATATATGAATAAAATAACAGAAAGAACATGAGTGAAACTCTTGTCTATTTAAGGCTGGAATTGCGAATTTTGTTCGTTGTATCCCTTTCACGCACTTGCAAATGAAAGATGATAATCCGAGTTTGCGAGAGCGGTACGGTCGGGGGAAAGCGTGGGTCGTGGCGGAGCGCCGATTAAGGCTAGCTTTTCTAGGTATTTAACGCGCCACTGTTACCGTGAAGCGAGCGGCGCGCTCGCGTGTGCGTAAAGCCGACAAAACTGTCACAGCAAAGGTAAGGTAGGTAGTGAAGGCTCATTTTCTATTGCTTTTAAAGGGTAATAAAATATGAGAGTTACAATGCGTAGTAAATAAATAATAACTTATACTGTATACCTATAATTTAATAAAAAGGCCCTAAGTCGTATTTTATTCAATTATTTGACTATGTAATTATTTATGTTTTTGAAAACATAAACGGAAGGACTAAATAGACACATTCATGCAAAAAAAAATATTTCTACTGTTATTGAATCAAAATGACACCGATCGAAATTGCCAAACTTTTCGTCATGAGTGTCATTTTCATGGTTTTTGGGGTAGCTTTTTACAAATCTTAAAAAATATTTTTTATATAAAAAGAAAGTCGTGTTAGTTACACTATTTATAACTCAAGAACGACTGAATCGATTTGGCTGAAAATTGGTGGGGAAGCAGCTTAGAACCAGGAAAAGGACATAGTAGGGTAGGGTACAGTAGGGTAGATGAATGTTTGGTGTTTTATGGCAAAACAAAGTTAGCCGAGTCAGCTAGTATATATAAATATCTGCCTAGCCTTTTCCCAACTATATTGGGTCGGCTTCCAGTCTTACCGAATTCAGCTGAGTACCAGTGTTTTACATGGAGCGACTGCCTATCTGACCTCCACAACGCAGAAACTGGGTAACACGATACCCCTTGGCAAGAACTGGTGTCAGATCACAAGCTCCTGACTACCCGTAACGACTGTCAAAGATCTTCAAATGACAGCCGGAACCAACGGCTTATTGTGCTTTCCGAGGCACGGACCGACCTCGTCATGCTTTGCTTAACCTTGATGATCGACCAGTGCGGTTGTTATTATTTACCCACGAGCTCCAATACAAGATGGAGCCGGCCGAAATGTTTGATACTTCATGGGTGTCATTTTCATAGTTTTCGAGGTTGGTATTTGTGAATATGTGGTCAAAATGAAAATATAATATGGCGCCAACCGAAATTTCTGAAACTTTAGTCATGGGTGTCATTTTCAGAGTTTTTGGGGTAACTAAATGCTAATATGGGGTCAAAATGAAAATCTAAGATAGTGCCGACCGAAATTTTTGAAACTTTCGCGTCATGGGTGTCGATTTCATGGTTTTCTGGGTGGCGAATTGTAAATATGGGATCAAAATGAAAACATAAAATGGCGCCGAACAAAAACATCCATGACGAAAATTTCATAAAGCTCGGTCGGCGACATCATGGAATTACATTTGGACCCAAAATTCGTATCTAGCAACCCCAAAAACCATTAAAATTACACCCATGACGAAATTTTCAGAAATCTCGGTTAGCGCCATCTTGTATTTTCATTTTGACCTCATATTCACAATTACCTACCCTGAAAACTATGAAAATGACACCCATGACGAAAGTTTCAAAAATGTCAGCAGGCGCCATCTTAGAATTTTATTTTGACCACAAATTCGCATTTAGAGACCCAAAAACCCTGAAAATGACACCCATGACTAAATTTTCAGAAATTTCGGTCGGCGCTATCTTATATTTTCATTTTGACCACATATTCACAATTACCCACCTTGAAAACCATGAAAATGACACCCATGACGAAAGTTTCAAAAATTTCGGTCAGCGCAATCTTGTATTTTCAATTTGACCACATATTTACAATTGCCTACCCCGAAAACTATGAAAATGACACCCATAACGAAAGTTTCAAAATTTTCGGTAGGCGGCATCTTGGAATTTTATTTTGACCACAAATTCGCATTAAGCGACCCTGAAAAACAAGAAAATGACACCCATGAAGAAAGTATCAAAAATTTCGGCCGGCTCATCTTGTATTTTCATTTTGTCATCATATTTGTAAAATGCTACCCCAAAAACCATGAAAATGACACTCATGACGAAAAGTTTGGCAATTTCGATCGGTGTCATTTTGATTCAATAACAGTAGAATTATTTTTTTGCATGAATGTGTCTATTTAGTCCGTCTGTTTATGTTTTCAAAAACATAAATAATTATTTAGATAGTCAAAAATTGTATGAAATACGACTTGGGGCATTTTGATTAACTTTTAAAAGCAATAGCTAATTAAGCCTTCTCTACACACCTTTGCTGTGAGTTTTGTCGGTATAACGCACACGCGAGCGCGCCGCTCGCTTCGCGGTAACAGTGGCGCGTTAAATACCTACAACAGCTAGCCAATCGGCGCTCCGCCCCGACCCGCGCTTTCCCTCGACCGTACCGCTCGTGCAAACGCTGATTATCATCTTTCAATTTGCAAGTGCGTATATAGAATATAGACCAGGGTCGATAATTTTTAAAACCAAAAAAAATAATAGTAGGATGAAACCCATTAGAAAAGGAGGGGAATATTATAAAAATAAAAGGAAAAATAATTTACGGGCGATCTGAGGTCGGGAAGGGGATGGGGGTGAGTTTTTAAGGGTAAAAAACGGGTTTTCTCGATTTCCGGCAAAACTAAAAGACTTATCGAAAAAACTCAAATAGCAAAGTTGTAGGTAATAAAAAGATCTAAAACTTTTGTATTTACACTTTTTTCACATAACCTCAAAATTTATGTGAAAAATCCAAAAAACCAAGTTTTTGGTTTTTTATTTTTATCTTTTACAAAATTTTTTTTTTTTTTAACGAGATTTGGTGAAAACTTACCTTTTTATGTCCCAAATACGCTGTAATTATTTGATTAAAAATATTTATTTGTTCACCTTATTTTGAATTAATATCGAAAAAACACCCTAATTTTCAATCGAAAATTCACCCGTCAAAATATCAGCTTTTTTTAAAAAGTTGGTATGGTTTCTGTTCGTTGAAATCTCTACTTTTTGATGGTGTATAAAAAATATACATTACTATGATACATATAATTTAATTTAAAAACGAAATAACAGGTAATAAGGCCCAGACCCTCCTAGTCCCTTCCCTACTTCTCTATAAAATACCTTTTGATGGGCTAAAATTTTCCGTAGGTCACTCAGGTATATCAGTTATCTTAAAATAGCAATAAATAGTCATCTACGCATATAATTTAAAGAAGATTCTACAATTTACTCAAAATATTGTAGATGTCTTAATAAATATTACCTTTATTTTTTGCATTTTCTGAGAAAATTTACAATATTAATGAATATTTTTTTACACCATCGGAAAGTAGAGATTTCAACGAACAGAAACCATACCAACTTTTTAAAAAAATCTGATATTTTGACGGGTGAATTTTCGATTGAAAATTAGGGTGTTTTTTCGATATTAATTCAAAATAAGGTGAAAAAATAAATATTTTTAATCAAATAAATTACAGCGTATTTGGGACATAAAAAGGTAAGTTTTCACCAAATATCGTTAAAAAAAAAAAAATTGTAAAAGATAAAAATAAAAAACCAAAAACTTGGTTTTTTGGATTTTTCACATAAATTTTGAGGTTATGATTGTGAAAAAAGTGTAAATACAAAAGTTTTAGATCTTTTTATTACCTACAACTTTGCTATTTGAGTTTTTTCGATAAGACTTTTAGTTTTGCCGGAAATCTAGAAAACCCGTTTTTTACCCTTAAAAACCCACCCCCATCCCCTTCCCGACCTCAGATCGCCCGTAAATTATTTTTCCTTTTATTTTTATAATATTTCCCTCCTTTTCCAATGGGTTTCATCCTACTATTATTTTTTTTCACTTTTTATTATTTTTAAAGGCTTCTACCCTGGTCTAATAGTTATAAATATTTAATTGACAGATATGAGTAGAGTGATTATCATTTCAATAATATCTTAAAAAGCACCCCACGCTTTATTTTTATTTTTTTTATTCTGTGTGAATTATATAAATATTATTAATTTATATTTATTGAAATTTTTAACACTATTCTTAATTTAAATTTATTTTCTATTTTTTAGTTCGGTTTTCTATAAAAAGCGTGTTTTTTAGTTTTTTTTAAACTATTATTTATTTTCTACTTTTTAGTTTTTTTTTTTTAATTCTAATCGACAATTTCACCGAATGCGAATGGCTAATAAATTCAGTGTCGCTTAGTTATAATTAATAAAAAACGAAAACTACAAGACTGTATATCTATATATCCATGTAAAATAACATGGTTTTTCCTAGGCAAGCGTGCTTCACCGTCGACCACATCATCGCTTACCATCAGGTGAGATAGTGGTCAAGCGCAAGCCTATGAACGATAAAAAAAAAATAAAAAAAATATATATCTATATCTAGAAATATTATGTACATTTATTCTACCAGGGGCGCTTGTGCCTACCTTCCTTATAGTCTATACCAATATTATAAAGAGGAAAGATTTTTTTGTTTGTATGTTTGTTTGTACCGAATAGGCTCTGAAACTACGGGACCGATTTCAAAAATTCTTTCACCATTAGAAAGCTACATTATTCCTGAGTGACATAGGCTATTTTTTAATCCCGAAAATGGAGAAAGCGGGAGCGAAGCCGCGGGGAACTGCTAGTAGGATATAATTATATTAAAGCTGTTTTTTCGGCAACTAATTTTGAACAACTTATTTATTTATTTTTCAAATTAGTGCATTGTCATCGGTCCTCGATAAATCTAAAAAGTTTGAAGAAAATCTTGATCGTGAAAAAAAACGAAAAGTGGGTCAAAATCGCGCCAAAAGAAGTCGGTTACAAACATACATACAGGTGAAGCTAATATAAAGCGTGTAAAAATTCGCTATTTCAGACAGAAATAGACAAGAGTTGCACTCATGTTCTTTCTGTTATTTTATTTCATATATTTTAACAACTCTTTTTTCATAATCTTCCAGAAAAATAAGAAAATTATAAAAAAACATCGTTATAGAAGTCCTTTTCAGTTTTTTTTTATCGAGCGACGTTTTCGATATCATGTTTTGAATCTCAGAAATAAAAAGTATATATATATTTTTTTTTGCATTTAAACTACCACTATTTGTTTATTTAATAATGAATCAAAGAGATGTAAAAGTTAGACTACCTGCCCTTAAAGTCAGTCGCAACAGGATGACAGAAGAGCCTTTAAATGCATATAAGAGGCTTTAATGCATATCCATCAAGACGTTGCAAAAATTGACGTTAATGAAATGCTGGACATCTTTAGCAGGAAACATAAAAGAAAACTGTCTTTATTAAACATTTAATTTGTCTATTGTTTTGACACCCTCAGAAACCTTCCTATACATTGAACTTGTAGAAATAAAAATGTTTTTTTTTTGCCCGCCCGCCCTTTGTGCCCCTCCCAGAAAAAAAACCTGGATACGCCCTTATCATACATGGTAAAGTATAATTGTCATAATCAAATACAAAACATGTTAAAAGCCAATAAGTCAAATATGTCCAAAATCAACGATTCCTAAATAGGAATATTGATTTTTGAAAAATCTAATAAAGCAGTTTTAGTTTCATAAAAATCGCGCCCAAGTCTCTACTCTCCCTGCGCCTCTGTTGAGGACTAGCGATAAACATTCAAGTATTTTGTTAGTCCTCGAGAGACATTGCAGGGCCTTAACAGAATTCAGCATATGGCTGTGGTCAGGCAGAGCATACAATAATTTTTACTCAAATCTACACTATATTAATATAGGCCCTATATTATTATAGTGTGGCCCTATATATTCAAACATAGGGGAAAGATTTGAATGTTTGAAATGGATGAACTCAAAATCTACTTCACCGATTTAAAAAGAGTCAAAGGGTCTATAAGTCAAGAGTGAATAGGTTACTTCTAGGCAAGCGTGCTTCACTATCAACCACATCATCAGTCGATATAGTGGCCAAAAGCATCCTGCTGCATCCTCAGAACATTCTGCTGAATCCTGTTAAGGCCCTGCAGGGCTTCTGCAGTCATCTGCTTGTGTCCATCCGAGGAGGGGCCATCTGATTGTCTGAAAACATAATTTAATTTGGATTCTTAGATATTTTGAAATACAAAACATAATTATGTATCAATGGATTCTAAAGTTTTAGTCATATTTAAGTTTTTCAAAACAAATAGATAATACATACATGGTCTCCTCGCCCTCGGCACGGACGCACACGCACCATGAGTTCCTTAAAAATTAAATAAAACAAATGTTTAATCCTCCAATAAGAATAATCAAAGTCAAATATTTAAATGCTTATTACAGGTTATTACAAATAATAGCCGATAGATACACTGTGTTTTAACCTTATATAATAAACTAATATAAAATAAAATAAAAATAAACTAATATAGCATATATTATTTCTACATATAACAAAAAACTGTAGTTTGGTCTATTGGTCTTACTGGTTAAGTCCTAAGGGAATAATTCCATGTCAATTTTTAATTCTATTTATTATAATGTACAGATGTCACTAAATGATATCCATCAATAAAATAAAATAAAATGAGTGTCATGCTATGTCATTCAAAACAAGTATTAAAGAATATACTTTATTGTACACCATAAAAGTTACACATCTATTTTATAAGGAAAACTTAATTATACGGGTACAAAGGCAGTCTTATCACTGACAGCGATATATACCAGACAACCAATATCTATTTGCCCTCTATATATTTTGCCTTCTAATAACAGAAACAAATAAAATCATTGTACCTTTTGCAACATTCCAATACTATTATAAGTTAAATAAAATATTTAAGACATGACAAGCATTATTAAATTAGATAAGTCAAATGATATAGCAAAAACATAAACAAATCATTGTAGTTTTGACATACAGTAGAGTCCGTTTATTATGACATCGAAAGGAATTGACAAACACGTCTTAATATGCGGACGTCATACAAAGCGTTTTGTGAAAAAGACACTTTTTTATGTAAATATGTACTTAAGTATTTACAAATTTTCCCGCCACAATGTTTTGTCGAACTTTAAAACGACTGATCCAGCTTGCAGAACAATTGAAGTCAAGAATAACAAAACGCGTGGCAAAAACATTTGTCTTTTCATGTAGCATAGGGCCGCTGACAGGTATTCCTTTGTTTCTTATGATAAAATGGGTCATAATAAGCGACATATCATCAAGGGAAGTCATTGTATCCGACTTTTTTATAAAGAATTATATATGAAAACCAAACTTCGTAGTGTAATTACGTCATAATAATCGGTTGGTCAATATAAGCGGAGTCATAATAAACGGATTCTACTGTAATTTATAGTGACCACCCACCACTAAGGGTTTAAATATGCACTTCTTTGGATGAACTTTAAATTACAACAATGACATGACGGGCAGATTTTATGGGAAATTTAGGTATAGCTTGGCATGTCGTCATCACTTCACAACATTACAACTAATTTCATGTAATAATTACACCTACTTTAAGCCACTCCTTCCCTGTTTTAGAGCAGCCGAGCCCCACGCTGTTGAAGCGGGCTGCGAGCTCTTCCTATTTGACGAGGTTTGCCAGCTTTTCCCTGGGACCTTCGTTCGTCTCCGATCCCCTGGCGTTCAGATATTTTAGGATTAGCAGGCATAACTGAAGAAAAAAACAACAGAACTTAAGTAAAAGCAACAAACGTAATACTCTCTTCTAGAGTAGGGTTCTGTTATACTTATCTTACCTTACAGAAAGAAATTGTTAGCTAGGTAATTAGGTACTCACTTAATTTCAGCACAACAAAGTTTTTTTCATCCTAACTGCCGGTATGTTTGTAAGGCTAGTTTAATTTAAACCTAACTATTAACATGTAATTTTGTTTTGTTATTAGTCATAAGATTACTACTAACTAAGTTACTTTATAGAAACCTTACATTATTTCAAACAGTGTTGACTGTTGCCGTATGAAATAAATAATACACACACAAGTCACTACATAAATTAAAAAACTATGATTTGCTTTAATTGTAAAAGAATATGTAATTACTCATATTTAATCATTGAGATAGGAAATATATTTAGTATGTCTATGTATTTATGAATACGCAAGGTCGCAGAAACGGCAGAAAACTTATTTATCATAGATTAAAAATCACTACCTAGAACCACTGAATAAATACGTTTAATTACACGTATTAAGTCACGGCGTATAGCGTAGCGTACCGTTTAAATATTTATTTTTCAGTTTTTTGGGAACCATTGTACATTTTTAATTAAAAGCATTGGAAGGCCATTAGTTGTAAGTAAAACAAAATTAAATTATGTCATAATTATTTGGAAATAAATCATTCGAGTTTGAAGAAACATAACGCAGTAGATGAAATGCCACTCAAACTAGCTACATATTAGTAATCTGTGAAATGAAAGAAATCAAATGGTTTCCGCACAAATTAGTTTCGCAATTCGAACAAAGTTGTTTGTATGTGTGTGTTTTTTGGGAAGGTTCCGGATTGTTTCCTTTGCCGAATTCAGTTACACAATTAGGCCGCGGTACTACACATAAACCGCGCGGCATTTAAAATTAAATAAAAAGTGATCAAATCCTCCAACCGATGAATTCATTTTTGTAATCTATTTATTCATATATTAATTTAATTATATTTTTATACATAATATTATTATGCGTAAAATGTGAACAATGTAGAAAATCATGGTGCGTTTTTTCTGTTCTGTGATGGTGAACAATAAGTTAGGTAGGTATATTTATTATATCTAGCATTCTGGGCATGATTGCTGACAGGCTGTGTTGTATTGAATTCAGCTGGATTACTGAAGCAATGATGGCTGCCTGTGCGTAATTGTTAAATGTTTGTTTGTTTAAATGTGTTACTAACTGTTGTTATTGTCTTACTAAGAGGTATAAGCTTTGTTACATCGTTCTCACATATCTATGTATTTTTCCTGTAACCAAATACCTACTTATAATTGAACTTTATTGATGGCAAAGAGTGTCCGTAGAGTTTCTTGCACGTTCTTCTCCATAGCGACTTACTGAGGCTTGCGAATGTGCTACTGACTTCATCTTTTGTTTGACTATTCAAAAATGTCTTTTAATGGTTTAGTTGAAATAAAGTATTTTGATTTTGTAAAGTTTATATTGTTTGTCATACTATGAATATAATATGTATTTAGGTTAAGTTATTCTATGGGCCCTGTTGCCATTAATAATTACGTATAATTAGGTATTGAAAGTTTCAGTGTGGACGTGCTAAATACCTACTTTTACTAATAACTGAGTTCCCACGTCGCGTCGGGTGAATTTCGCATCTACACGCGTTTGCATCAGAGTGCTAACGGTTTTATATTTTTGTAATTTGAAGGAAACCGTCAAACATTAAGTGACAATTGTCAAACGTCATGTACGGGACCGTTCAAAACCGAACAATTTATCATAAATTGAAACGCCTATAAACTGAAATTTTCAATAACTTATAAAAAAATAGAATTAATATTTTTTTTAAATATGTTTTAACATCTATTTATAACAATCATTTTTTTCAGTTTTAGTCTCTAAATTATTTAAGACAAAGTTACCCGTTTTAGTCTTCTATTTTCAGAACGCACAATTCACTACAAATAAATCCAAACGCTATTGGATTCTCGGCCTTAATTAACCATAGTTCAATTACTACTTCCGAATTGTCGCAAGACGTTTTTTTGAACTCGTGCTGCCAAATTAACTTGTCGCAGCATCGAGTACGTTTTCGTCTGGTAAAATGTCACGATGACGTTACGATAACGTCAGAAACTTGTGCTAGGGGCTCTGTATGGTCGCTGCCAACATGCTGCCAATAATGAACGTATTTCATCCATGATGAATTCCCATGTAATCGTTCCCTCCCCGGACAATAGCGGAGACGATAATTTGCCATTGTATCAGCTTTGTAAACATCATGAAATCGAGGTTGCAAGTACAAGACCTGCTCAGGAAAACTTACCGACACCCACTGCTTCTTAACAAGCTACTCCTAAGGGGAGTCTAACGCCCAGCAAATGTCTAGTTGGTAACCCTTTCGGGCACGCTCAGCGCAATTTGTGATTGTACTTTTGTTACTATTCTTCTCTTTTACTGTGTGTTTGGTTTGTTGATGTTATTTTGTGCCTGTTGTGAATATTTTTATTTCGATTTTTCACACCCAACCACGTAAGTTCACTCCTTGATTCACCCGGCATTAGAGTGACGTACAAAATATTGTTCAAAGCGAGTTTGTGAAACTGTGGTATGCGAAAATAAAAATACATTTATACAGAACTTACATTTATTAAAAAGAGAAACTAAAGCTAACGTTAAAGCAAAATGTTAAAGAAATATTTATTTATATCTAGTCATTAATATTATAGTTATATTATATTATTTGTTAATATTAAACTGACAGAAATTAAAAAAAATAAAACGTGTCATTGACGCAATCCCGAAAGTTTTGGCCCTAGCAAAATCAGGCTAAAGAAGTTCTCACTTCCAAAAAAATTACTAAATTTGTGAGAGAATGTTCCCCGAAAAGCCCAGAATACAAAAGTTCACAGGAGAACTCTAGCAGGGTGTCGCGTTTTAAGTGAGTCTACCTTTTCATGTATTGTAAAGTATAGCTAACACACGACGTGTGTTGCGGATTTATAGAAAGACTAAAGCCAGAAGACTTTAATTCTCGTTCTCAAAAAACGTTCACTTTCAAGTCGCAATTTCATTGATAACACAATTAATGTAAATAATTGACAAACCCTATTTTTGAAGGATTGAGCCTGAGATTAGAAAAAAAAACATAAAAAAATTTAGAAAATGTTGTCTTATTAAACGCAATAACTTAAAAATGTATAGTAAAGTATACCAAAAATGTAATACAAATTAAAATTTGTTATTTTTTAGTATTACCTTATGTTTTGTGGTTAGGTAATATTTTAAACTCGCCGTGTGAATGGATACCTGCCTATTTAGGATGCACGTTTTAATCTTTTATTCTCATCACTTTTCTGAATGCTTTTGGCGACACATTCGTCAATTCTTTAAATGACAGCTTTAGAACCGTCACTGATTTAGAATTTATTACAAATTCGATAAAATTCGAATCGCGATTTGATGCTCTATTGCTATTAAGTTTGCAGATACTTGCATTTAGATTTCTTTGACTTCAATTTTAAGGTTGCCCTATATTATATCACATTATTTGCTGACAGTTTAGTTATTTGTGTCGGCCACTAGAAGCAATTCAAATTACATTCTTTGTTGGTAAACAACATTTTGTTACTGACCAAAACGACTGTGATTAGCTGACCATTTAAAAGATAGCCGTGTTTATAAGTAAGGCTGTTAGTCTTGAAGTAGACATCAATCTGTGAGAGAGTAGATACTGCACTAGTCGTAGTACAGAGCTAAGCTGGAATATTAGTAGTTAATAATGTGACCCGAAAACTAGTCAACTATTATATTGCCACTTCTGTCTAATCTTGGAGACTAAATTGCAATTGATATCATCTATAATTAACTAATAATGGAACCGCGACCTTCTTCTTCGTGTCGATGATTCCTTCACTAAATTTTACTTCACCGCGATCTTACATTTGTTGTAATGATTAGTATGTAATAGTGATGGTAGAGGTGAAAATAAACTCTTCAACGGCTTCCGAACAACCTCCGTTTTTCAGACAACAGTTGAAGCACACGTCGACTCTTCTTTGACCAGAGTTACCGGCGTAGTATCTGCAAAAAAAGATAAAGTGGAACTTCTATTATAATGTAACAAAGCGATTATTAAGGCATGAAAAACTATAACAATACCAATCTGATGATTCAGATTACTGATATGACCGACATGGCGCCGATTCATTGATATAAATCTAAGGCATGTTATATGTATGTACACGAAACGATGAGACAGGTTAGTTTCAACGAGCAAAATTCTTATAGTGATTATTGCGGTCGTCATGGGCGACGCACATGAGGACATAACAGCCGGACACAGTTCGGGGTTTCATCAGATCAGACGGACGTAAAGGTGAAACTGATCATTGTTTGAAAAGACTTCATACTAAAAAGATTGTTACCTGGGCTTAGCATGTCTCTCAACATTGAAACACATTGGATACACTTCATTACAACGGCGGGAACATCGCATCTTTCTCCGTCATAACCCGCTGAGCATTGACAGACCGGCTCATTCTCCTCGTTCAGGGAACAGACACCATTGTTTGAGCAATACTCGTGACACGCGTTAAATTCGCAGCGTTCTCCAGAGAAACCAGCATTACAGCTGAAATAACAAAAATATCGATGAGTTACTCTATAATCAAGAAAATCAACAAATATATATGAATACTTGTAACAGGCGCATGAGGTGCGCGACCACTGTGCCGTGTTTAACGGAAGGGTGTGATCAAATTTCAAAAAAACTGCTTTTGTTCATGTAAATGTACAACTTTCTCTAAGGAAGTCCTAGGCAACTACCAAAACAAATTAGATTATCCATACAAAGTTGCCGTGTGTATGGAAGATACCTACAATGTTTTGTAAAGAATTGACTACGACTGAGCGACTTCCTTGGAGAAAATTATTTATATTATTATGGGCAGAAGCAGATTTTAAAATATGGTCTGCCCTTTCCGTTACACCCTGTATAGAAGTTTATTTGACAACACTGAATACAGTTATGGAATTCAGACTTCAAATTGCCCTTTGTCCTTCAGTGGGACAATAAGGGACAGCTGTAGGTAAATATTGAAATCTAAAAAAAAACTAAATATCGTATCTTTATATAATGTTTGCAACAACTTTTATTGTCAATTTGATTTACCTGCATTTAGGCTGTCCCTCAGTACCGACACTACAGTTTCCTTGCAAACAATAGTCTTTACAAATGGCAACTTCGCATTTTTCACCCTCGTAACCTTCTGCGCATTCACAGATCGGCTCATCTTCCTCATTCAAGGAACAGGCACCGTTGTATAAACAATAGTCATGACACGCGTTAACTTCGCAACGTTCCCCAGAGTAGCCGGCATAACAACTGTAATAACAAAGAAAGACATCAATGAATTATCTATAGTAAGAAAACAACAAATATGTATGCTATTTGTAAAAGGGTCTACCTTTTACAAATAGCATACATATTTCCTGTGTAAGATGAAATTTCGATATCAACCAATAATCGGCCGTAACTTTCAGCCTGGCCAAAACTACGTTCTTGAATTTTCGTAAACGCTCTGTTTCCTTATGCCGAGTTTTCGCCGATTCCCTTGAGTAGCTGATTTTAAAATGAGAATTACGTCTAAACGGCTAGTCGTAATTTATTGGAAAAATATATGTTATATTAGACCATTTTCTTAATAATTTCATCTGAGCAAATTTTGAGTTTTATTCGTATAACATAGTGTAATTAATTTGTAAAGTTATGTCTAAAACGGACAAAAACACGACAATCACAACAAAACCGCTAGGCGTATTTTAATGAAATCGACACCATATCAAAGACAATTTAATTATCTACATTTTGATCTGAAGATTTTTTTTTTAAAGTCAAAGAATAATAAGAAAAGTACAAAAAACTACTATAATTTCGGGTCGCGCGGGTGAGAAACAAGTGCGCGTTTTGTTCCCTCAAGGTCGTTGGCGTTAGTCGTCGTCTTAATATACTCACTCGTCTTAACGTAAACCGTAAACGATCTCTTATGGCAAAATTTATACAAAAAAGAGGTTTCTCCTTACCGTCACCAGACGGCGCTTATCCAGTTTCAATACAAATTGACGTTTACGTTAACCGTATTGAGCCTGAATAAAAACTCGCACTAAGGCCTCTTGTTGCGTCGAGTGCGCTGCTACCGGGCGATCGCACTATTCCACCATTGCGTTGAGTGAGTGTGTCCATACCTTGGACGTATTATGCCAATGCCGTTTGTGATTACCGGTTATACAAATGTTTTTTATGTCTTTGAGTTTCATTACTATTTGTCAATTGTTATTATCGAAGAAAACTACGTACACGAGAACAATTTCTAACAAAGTGATTTTTCTTTGCATAAGCAAAAAAAAGAAACTGGACTATATTCATTGTATTTATATCATTTTTCACGTATTTTGCCACGCATGTTAGCAATTATTCAAAAAGTGCTCAAAAGAGTTGAATGGTATACTTTGTTTGAATTATCTGTATTTTTGAAAATCAGGCAGCATCTTCTATTTTATAATTTTAGTTACGTTCAAACTGAAGTCAAATGATTAGTTTTTTCATTTTAATTATTTAATTGATTTTAATTGATAGCATTCGATATAAATAAATAAATCTATGGACTATTTCTGATTGGTTTTGCGATGATATTATTTTCTTACCAACTGTGATATGTTCGCAATTTTAAATGTAATTTACGTGAGTTAAACAAAGTCAACGATTTTCAGGACTATATAGTTTTCAATAAATACAAAATGAAAAATACCGATTTGGTAGTTTTTCGACGAAAGCACAACTGACTTATCTCAAGGTATCTACAGCAAATTGCTTTCATTAGGCAGTGCAGATATCTAAATTTCATGTTAATTACAGACAAGTTTTGTAAAGACATTCTGAATTAAAGGGCATTAAAAATGAAGCTAAGCAAAAGCAACTTGAATTATCTTCGGTCTTCTACGATTAAGGTTTGACTGGCAATGAAAATAACAAATTGGTTTAAAATTATAAGCTCGAAAATACGCCATTCTTAGATTTTCTCTATGAGATTCGGTTTCGGCCATAAAGGTGAATGGCAGATTTCGTACCGCATACTTTTTCTGTTGTTTGGTTATAGAATTTGTACCACTTATAATGCCAACTAAGCCATTTATTTGCATGTTAGTTTACTATTTTTAAAATTTCGGATTAATTAATAACATCAATCTAAACATTTTAATATATAAACGTTATAAATCGTAAGCTAAAAGCAGTTATGTTATTAGAAATTGCCTTACGTAAAATAACACAAATATTGAATTGATAATTTATTACTTAGAAATAGAAATAACATTAAATATAATCAAAGTCATCGTTATCAAACTGTTGCAGTCCGCTGCTGGATATAGGTATCTCCTAATGCCCTAAGTAGGTACGATCCGCATCTCAATCTACCTACTTAATGGTAAGTAAAAAACTACAAAGATAGCAACAAATAATTTACTTAACATATTATGCAACATTTACCTATATTGTAACAATCTACATTGGTACACTACTACATAACCTTAAAAAATTAAACTTGTTATAACATTTACGTCCCAACTTTAAAAAATCTAAGAATTTAAAAAGGGATTATCTATCATATTAACTACCAAATAAAACAAAAAATATCCCAAAACACGAAATTTCTATTAGCGGTACGAAACTCCCATACAAGCCTGCCGTTCGCCTTTAGTTTCGGTCTGTCTCTAGTTAAAGGCGAGTGGGGTGTGCGACTACTGCGCTGCGTTTCAGACACTATAAGTTCATCGTAGACAATACTGACATCGGTGAGGGAACTCGGACTTCAAATTGTCATTTGCCCTAGTTGGAACAAAAGTGGGCAGGCATATTAGTAAAAGTGTTTATAATTATTATGTTTGCAAGTAAGTATAGCACGATTTACCTGCATTTAGGCTTTCCCTCTTTACTGACACTACAGTTTCCTTGCAAACAATAGTCCTTACAAATGAAAACTTCGCATTTTGTACCCTCATAACCTTCTGTGCATTTACAGATCGGCTCATCTTCCTCATTCAGGGAACAGGCACCGTTGTTTAAACAATAGTCATGACACGCGTTAAATTCGCAACGTTCCCCAGAGTAGCCGGCATTACAGCTGAAAACATGAAAATATCGATGAGTTAGTCTATAATCAAGAAAATCATCAACTACTTGTAACAGGCGCATGAGGTGCGCGACCACTGTGCCGCGTTTCAGACGCCCTATACAGGCTGTAACGGAAGGGTGTGAATATATATTAAAAACTACTGTACCCCCCATGTAAATGTACAACTTTCTGCAAGGGTATCCTAGGAAATTTACAAAAAAAAATGGATAATCCATACGAAGTAGCCGTTTGTATGGGAGTTACAATTTTTTGTTAGGAATTATCTACGAATTCTTCGGAGAAAGTTATTCATACTCATGGGTAGGAGCAGATTTTAAACTATGATCACACCTTTCCGTTACACCCTGTATAGAAGTTTATTTGACAACACTGACTTCGGTTATGTTGTTCTGTTTTATTTTCGAATTATCTGTGTTTTTGAAAAACAGGTAGCATGTTTAAAATTTGTTGTTACGTTCAAACTGAAGTCACATGATTACTTATCTTTTTAATTATTTCACAAATATCTAATAGCATTAAATTTGATAGCATATGATACAAAAAAATAAATATATGGACTATTTCTGATTGGTTTTACGATGAGTAGACTATTATTTGCTGCCCAACAATGATATGTTTGCAATATAATGTAATAACGTAAGTTAAATAAAGTCAACGATTTTAAGGACTTTAACTCACGCATTCTTTATTGTTTTAGACAACAACACAATGAAAAATACCGTTTTTGCAGTTTTTTGACAAAAGCGCAACTGACTTATCTAAAGCTATCTGCAATAAATCGCTTTTATTACGCAGTGCCAAGTCCAAAAACAACATTTACCAAAATTTCATGATAATTACGGACAGTTTTGTACAGACATTCTGAATTATAGAGCATTAAAATTGAGGCTGAGGAAAAGAGAATTGGATTCACTTCGGTCTTCTACGAGTAAGGTTTGACTGGCAATGAAAATAACAAATTGGTTTAAAATAAGCTCGAAAATACGCCATTCTTAGATTTTCTCTATGAGATTCGGTTTTGGCCATAAATTTAGTTTCGGTCTGTCTCTAGTTAAAGGCGAGTGGGGTGTGCGACTACTGCGCTGCGTTTTAGACACTATAAGTTCATCGTAGACAATACTGACATCGGTGAGGGAACTCGGACTTCAAATTGTCATTTGCCCTATTTGGGACAAAAGTGGGCAGGCATATTAGTAAAAGTGTTTATAATTATTATGTTTGCAAGTAAGTATAGCACGATTTACCTGCATTTAGGCTTTCCCTCTGTACTGACACTACAGTTTCCTTGCAAACAATGCTTATGGCATGCGTTAACTTCGCACCTTTCGCCGCCGAAGCCAGTTTTACATCTGAAATAATAAATACCTACATGAAACACATCAAACACTTAATAAAGTACGAAACCAGAAACCACTCCAGCCTGTGGAGGTCTACAGAGGAAGTCCAAACACTGCTCAATCTCTAGCTATCCGGCTTTGCAACTCAAGCACCGTAAAGTCAGCAAAATCAGTTTTGGTCCATGAATTTGGACCATAAACTGATTTTGCTGATTCTGCGGTAGTTCTGTTGCCATTGCCAATTCGGAAATGCAATTTACTAGACCTGATCGATTTGTCGCTGTTGTGTGTCTCCTTGTCGAATAAATGTTTATTTCTATTCTATTATTTCTATAAAACAAAATACTATGACCGAGTTCTCACCTCTAAATTATCGCAGAATTATTGTGGTAAATTGTCAAGCACGCGTTATCTGCTGTATTTGGTTAATAACGCGTGCTTGACAATTTGCCAAAATTAATTCTGCGATAATTTAGAGGTGAGGAACTCGGCCTTAAAATATCAAAATTTATTTTGTTACTAATGTAAACAATGTTCGACTCGAGTCGGTGTTCTAGGTACCCTAAATATAGATTTCGAAGCTTTCTAGTCTCTTTCTGATAAGCAGTGATAGGGACAATGTGAATGCTTAAAATCTGTAAACAATAGGTATCCTATCAAAGGGTTGTTTTAAGTGACGTAAGTTAGGTTAGGTTATTAGGGTCAGCTCAAACCGAGACGCGACGTGACGCGACCATGCTAGTACTTAATGAGACAAACATGTTTTACCTGCATTCTGGTTGTCCGTCAGCACTGACACTACAAGCTCCTTGCACACAATAGTTCTGACATATTGATACTGTACATCTCTCACCAGTGTAACCCGGTGTAGATTCATAACGAGATTGCTCACTAATGTCCGTACTATGGGAACAATGATCGTTCGGTATCAGATTTTTCAGAGGTTCACAGTTTAGATTTCCTTGAGTTTGCTCCTTTATTGTGTAGTTGGCTGCTATATATTGACAACCAAGCCTACAATAAGTTGAGTGAGTAATTGAAAATAATTTAGGTTCCTCACTTTGCCGTGGGTTTTTATGTAATAGCCAGATTTTGTCTTGATTTTCTCTCCTCCAGTAGATAAAATCTTTTGATACGGACAATGAATTTGCACGTCGTTCGTTTTTGATAACATATAATGTTGTTCTGTCCTTTCCATTCAAATTGGCACTTTCAATAGATAACTGGTTCCTAGTGTAAGTGTACTCAATCCAGTACATTTTCTGTGTCTGTGGATCAATGGCCAAACTATATCGCCATGTAACATATTTCATTATTAGAATTTCTCTCTCGGAACCATCAAAGCGAGCCCTCTCTATCTCATTGTCCGTGGCCCAGTAAATATATCTGTAATTTGTAAATAACGATTTTGTTAATGTCATAAAACTACACACAATAGCAAAGTAGCGCCATAAATAACACACAAAAGGTCTTTTTTTAAATACAATTAATATAAATATAAAATATTTAATTTAAAAAAAAAATCAACTTAACTCATTTAAGTGATATAAGATTTTAGTATGAATTTTGTGAAAAATGCATTTTGTTTATTTTTTTAAGATTAGCAAGACACGCTTAGTTTACGAATATCACCATCACATTTAGTTTTCACATATATTTACATAATTTTATAGCCTGTGACCATTTGGAATAATCTTCGATCAGCAACAAAAGACTAGATAACCCTTCTCGTACAAAATCAATGCTAAACTCTGTTCGCGTGAATATATACATACTATCCTACATTTACAATACTTACTACAGCTACATTTGTTTACTAACGAACTAAGAAGTTTGAAGACAGTTTAAGTTCAACCTAATTACAACCTGGCACCTAGTAATAAAAGTTACAAATCTTCATAATATTATCTTATACTTTAGACCAGGGATGGCGAACCTTTATTAGAAAGCGTGCCATTTAAATTATATAATTTTTTATGTGACAATGAAGTGCCACCAAAGAATTTTGAATTTGGCTTTCTTTCTCAATTGACAAAAAATAAAACTCTAAATGTTATGAATTAATCATTCTTTATTTGCACCCAGTAATTCTTACAGCAATCCTAATATTTTATTTACAGTTTTATATTGTATTTATATAATAGTAGGAGTTGGTGTCATTTCTGCTGTTGCAAATTACCTAGATGCTGAATAACCTCATTTCAGCGTGCCCAAAATATTTTGTCGTGTGCCACCACAGGCACGCGTGCCATAGGTTCGCCATCCCTGCTTTAGACCGTTCCTCACAGAAAAACGAGCAAAGCTATAAATTACTTCTCATCATCATCATCTGCTTAGTTATTTTCGCAACTATGTTGTGCTCGGCCTCCAGTCTAACCGGATTCAGCTGAGTACCAGTGTTTTACATGGAGCGACTGCTGACCTCCAATCAACCAACTGGGTAACACGATAACTACCTCTTGGCAAGACTGGTGTCAGATCTCAAGCTTCTTACTACCCGTAACGAGTGTCAATGATCTTAAAATGGCAGCCGGGACCAACGGCTTAACGTGCTTACCGAGGCACGGAAGAAACTCGCTATGTAAAGATGGTCACCCATACACGAAAGAACCTCGGTAAGCGTCGCTTAACCTTGATGATCGACCCGTGCGGTTGATATTATTTAGCCACGAGCTGTCACACGTATTCGAATTTTAGGTTCTAAGACATGCCGGTTTCCTCACGCTGTTTTCCTTCACCGTTTTGAGAGCAGTGGTGATGAAAAAAGGACCTGCCTGGATTCGAACCCACGACCTACAACTTGTAAGTCGCGACCGTTACTACTGGGCCACCACTAGCAATAAATTACTTCTGTCACTTAGAAATGAAAAGGCATAGTTTAAATAACATTTTGTGTGAAAATAAACCTTAACTAGCAACAAATAAAGTACTTTTTCCCGATATTGCCTAACGTTACGGCTTATATTGGCCAACCTCGGCCAAACATTTGTAGCGGGGCTATAAAATCGGTAATTTTGTTGTTGTTTAAAATGTGATATTATTAATTAATTTATTAGTTCAAAGCTAAAAATATTACTTATTCTACATGTACTTACTGAAAGTAAGACACTTCGGCCGGTAAATTCCTTTTTTGTGTATAATTTTTGCAACTTTTGAATACACATTGAGGCATTGTGAAACGTGTTAACATTGGCTGTGTTTCAAGCGAACTAAACAAAGTTAAGAGCTCACGTCTCAAGTGAGCTGTTATTTACCAAGACGTACTTTTTGCGCCGATCCGATATCTATGTATAACCATTGTACATGAAGTTTATATAAATAAATAAATAATGTACCCACAATGTATGTGTGATAAAGATTGTTTATAGGAGCAATGGTTGCGCAGATCACCCTCCAGATAAAATTAGACAAACTCCTAAAATTAACTCTCCTTCTTTATAGGTATATATATCTCTCCTTCTTTCTATATAAAACTAGGAATACTCGGTTATATTATAAAACCAAGTAAAACTATCCTGCAATGGTCTAAAAAAATTATATAATTATGTTTATTTTTTAATTTCCACTAATTTTGCCGGTGTGTGTATGATTATATCACAAAAAGTAACGTACCCTCCACAACTATCCACGGCGATATCCAAGCAGCGCCCATGGGTCGTTAGTATAAGATTTCCGTCAACTGCTTTATTAGAAGATGCAGGATTTAAAGGAAACGAGTAAATATTAAAAAATCCGGTCCTCCAAAACAGTAACTGTGTGACCGGGTCGTAAGTGACAGACACGCCATAATCGTTTGTACTTCCCGTAACTAAATGTTGTATTTTCCTGGTTGATAGGTCAAAGCTGAATATTGACACATTGGTCGGGTATTTGTTGTCAGCAAATATAACCCTGTAGTGAACTGGATCATAAGTTGGGGCTTGAATATTTGTAGCCGTCGGAATGTGTTCTGTGTGCGTAAGTGTTCCATTGTTATAAAACTCTAGCCGTTTCTCTATGCCCATGACTATGTCTGAAACATGAAGATAAGATTTAATTAAAACTTTTCGTTCCTCAACTTCTCATAAAATACGCTGCTCATACTAATGATTTGCATTGCTGCCGCCTTCTCGAGAACTAAGTTCTACAATTTACTACTTACAAATACCGTTCAGCCGTTCTGGCATGTTTGAGTAAAAAACATTCAAACTTTCACATTTATAATATTAGTAAGATTATAAATAAATATGGAATACAAAAGACACAAAACGACGTAGTGACGACCATGGGGTACACATTTCTCTGCGCCTCCCAGAACAAAAGAGACGTAGAGGCCGCCCGACGCCCGCCATTGACCTGCAATGCTATTCTGTAGACATCTCACCGTGATGACTTTAGGTGCAGTGAGCTCGAAGTGGAGTGAGCTGTCAAGGATGCTAGGGATTGACAAATTTATTTCATTTATAATCATATCGACAATCGGCTTTAGCTATTAAAAGGAAATATTGGCTTTACACCTTGCTTTTAATTTAGGACTAAAATAATTGAAATATCTCCAAAGACAAAAAATATTCCTAGATACTGTTATAGAACGTTGATCCGTAACTTTAAATAAATAAAGATTATAATTATAAAAAAAAAACACTAAAAAAACTTCCAAAACGAAAATAAAAATACTTGCACAGAACATTGATCCGTAACCTGATATAAATAAGGAGCAGAATCGCGTCGAGCGTCCACAGAACGACTAGTCGAGTTAGTAAAATACTTACTTAATGATTGTCTTACTTAGAAATGGATGGGACTTCTCAACCCGATCAACACCTGCTCTACCCCACCCATCTTTTTCGCAACCTTGTTAACAACTGCTTCAAACCAACCAACCCATTCTCACCCAAAACTTGCTTAACTAACAAGCATGGCAGCGGACGATTGTATCCGCAGACTTATTACGTATCTTTTGCAAGAGCAAAACGATAGCGATTTTTACGCAATAATTGCTCTTCCCTAAAGAAGTTTTAGAGTTCATGCCGTTTTTTTTTTTTTAAATAATTGTATTTGACAAACAGCCAGCGATTACCAAACGATTGTGTAGGACCTAACATACCTACACTGCAGTTAATTCCGACTTTTATGACTTAAAGCGTTTGATCGCTATCGTTTTGCAAAAGATACGTAATAACCCTACCGAACTACGCCGAACGAAACCGAGTAACGATCAAAGTGAACGTTCACCCGATTCAATGCAAAGAATTTGTAATTACTAGAGATAACGTATTCCTTTCGTTCTGGCTTATGGAAAAACTCTATAGAAAAAAAGAGACAAACATAGACAAACGCTACCATTCTGAACGTCAAAGAGATAACTTTATAGTCACTGTTGTAACCCATCGGTTAGCAGCTGTAATTAAAGTTTTTCGCTGTTTTCACGCCATTGTTTCGTTTATATCAGGATGAATTTTGTTGTTTAATTATCTGCATGAACCATGCCGTGTGTGGCTATCGGCTGTTTGCAAGAGTAGAATGAGTGTATTAACAGAACATAATCAAAGGATAATCTTTTCACAGGTTTCCTAAGAGTACTTATTTATATAAGAGACGCGTTGATAATTTATTTCCAGAAACCGCGGGTATCAGCGGATACTAGCTAAAGTCGCGAGCAATATTGTAGCGCATTAGTGTGTGCCCAAATATATTAATTATATAATTCCACTAATCCACACTGGGTCCGCGAGTTGTAGGATAATGGCCCATTTCTTTGGCTGATGATGATGAATAATATAATTATCATTTATTCATTCATCAAGCCATATCAAAAACAGTTTACAATTAAGAGATGCAAGATAATACAAGTGATGGTACCCTGACGTCAGAACTAGGCAGATGCCTGCACCTTAGAAGTCCAGTAACCGTTTCCACTCTATCCCTTAGTGACCTTTCTGGTGGCCCGACGCCATTCGATTTATATCACACCGATAAACGATTTTTCATCCCATCTATTCGAAAAGAGGCGAAGGGTTCCTCGATACGTGCGAGCAAAATGGCTCATTCCGGCGCACTTAATAACAGTGACGAAATGACTTTTAAATTTGGAACACAACTTGAATGCAATACACTTCTATAAAGTCCTGACCGGTAATAAAAAAGCGCGCCTGCCAATGCGGCAATGGTTAACCAAATAAAAAAACACGCGGGAACATTTAGGTATTTGTTTTATCAAAATATTACAGACAATGTTAGTTTGATTCACACAAATTGTATAAATAATGAGTTCTAGCAGTCAAACTGAAATAGAATAAGTCTGGTGTTGAACCAGAAAGTGTAAAATCAAACGCAGAAACTGTCATAAACCATTTACTATCAAACAAATTGAGAGCGAATTGAAATCCAGTGGTGTCGCGGAAGGATATATCGAGGACTCAATTGAAAATAAGACAAAAATTTGGAAGCACGTAGTTGAAAGTCTTAAATTACAGCCTTCCTCAGTTCATCCACCGATTCAACGTTTGTTGCCGCGCCCATATACTTTAAAACAGCCTGAAATTTCACCACTGACTCAACATGATTATCAACCAAAGTCTGAAGTTATTACGAATACCGAAGTGATAGAAGTGAACTATATTTTCTGTTTACAATAAACTTCCAAAATTGCGAAAACGTATCTAATATTAATATAAATTTGTAATTTGGAGCTCTTATTTATTTTTTTCAAAGAGGGGGATGAAAAGCAGAGTACCTATGCTACACGGTACCAAAATTAATTAACCTTGAGCGACGAAGTTTGAATCCCCCGCTACGCTTAGGATTCTACTCTAGAATCCTTCGCTTCACTCTGGATTCAAACAATCGCTCTCGCTCGCAATTAGTCGCAATACATTATTTTGGTCCCTTGTAACACAATGTACTAACTACTAAGCGAAATTACAAGTACTTTACATGGATGGAAGCAATGCAATTCGCTCGATATACACTTTAAATTTCCTTAGAAAATTCGTGACACAATTTCAACTGCATCGCACCATCAGGGTCCCTTACTGCCATAGTCCGATGGGACGATAACGACACGACCGAAGAGTGATCTGCACCGCGCAGGACCAACGGCTTAGCGTGCTTTCCGAGGTGTGCTTCGATAAATGTTACAATTCCAGGAAGTGTTTTCGCTTGGGATGCTAAATCACTTAATACGCGGGCGAAGGCGCGGCCAGAAGCTAGTAACCTATAAACTTAATATCAAGTGCTTTGTATAAAACTACTGCACAGAGTCCTGATTCCAGCAAATCTTGTGTTTTCGACACACTTCTCAAATTATTCACAAAGATTATAAAAAGAAATCAAATATGATATTGAGATAACTGCTATTAACTGCATTAGAATTCAGACTGTTTGAGAAGTGATCTAATGTGGAACTTTTAAGTCATGCTTTTTGGAAAAGTTTTTGTTTTTTTCTTGTGGTGGCAATTAATTTTATTGATAATGTTAGGTAACGGAATCTGACATTGCCGCTGGAAAGCGATTTATTTGGAACACAATATTTTTTTGATCATTGAAAAAAAATAACGGCATCGGCAAGTAGGTATCGGACTAGCGCGCAACAGGTGCCGAATAAAACCACCCATAATTAAGAAGATTCACATTTTTACATCAAAATTTCTTAAATCCATACTATACTATATATATATGTATATTATATATAATATAATATATTATAATATATAATATTATATATATAAATATATATGATATATATTATATATTTATATATAATATTATAAATGTGAAAGTAACTCTGTCTGTCTGTCTGTCTGTTACCTTTTCACGCTTAAACCGCTGAACCGATTTAGATGAAAGTTGGTATGAAGATAGTTTGAGACCTGGGAAAGGACATAGGCTATTTTTTTTTTCATAAAATACTAAGGGGGAGAAATGGGGGATGGGGTAGTTTTGTGTGAAACTTCTTATTATAGTTTAAACCGCTGAACCGATTTAGATGAAAGTTGGCATGGAGATAGTTTGAAACCCGGGCAAGGACATAGGCTACTTTTTTGTCATAAAACAGCAAGGGTATGAAAAGGGGGGAGGATTAGTTTTGTATGTAACTCTTTATCATGCAACTCCTTATTATGAACAGATTAAGATGAAATTTGATTTGGAGATAGTGTGAGACCATGATAAGGATATAGGCTACTTCTTTTTGCATAAAACACGAAGGGGGAGTAATGGGGAGAGGGTTAATTTTGTTTGTAACTTCTTATCATGATTTTTTTTCTTATTATGAACCATTTAGATGAAATATGGTATGGCGATAGTAGTAGATCCTGGAAAGGACATAAGCTACTTCTTAGTGCATAAAAATCGAAAGGGTAGAAATGGGAGGGGTCAGTTTTGTATGAAATTTCTTATTATGGCTTAAACCGCTGAACCGATTTAGACGAAAGTTGGTATGGAGATAGTTTGAGACCAGGAAAAGGAAATAAGCTACTTTTTTTCATAAAACACAAAGGGGATTTAAGGGGGAGGATTAATTTTGTATGTAACTTTTTATCACGCAACTCCTTCATAATATGAACCGATTTAGATGAAATTTGGTATGAAGATACTCTGAGACCCTTCATACTTCTTTTGCATAAAGTACGAAGGGGGAAAAAGGGGGAGGCTTATTTTTGTATGTAACTTCTTATCATGCAACTTCCTCTTATTATGAACCGATTTAGATGCAATTTAGTATGGAGGTAGTTTGAGATGTAGTTTGAGATCCTGAAAAGGACGGAGGCTACTTCTTTGTGCGTAAAAATCGAAGGGTTCGAAATGGGAGGGTTTAGTTTTGTATGAAATTTCTTAATAAAGGGATCAAATCGCTTCAAACTTAACGGAAATACTTCCATAACAAATAATTAAAGTGTATTGTTTGTTATATTTTCCCTAAAAAGGGGTTGGGGTTGTAAATATAAGATGTACAAATTTTCTTCATGAAGGTGAATTTTCTTCATGAAGGTGAATTTTGGCAGGTGGTAGTACCTATAGGTAAAGATACTAAACGTTAGTTAAGAAAGGATTTGTGGAAATTCGAATTTGAAGGGGGTAAATGGGAAATGGGTCAATGTGGCGACGCTTGGGGGAGGCCTATGTCCAGCAGTGGTCGTCTGATATGAATATGATGAAATGAAAAAAGCTGATCTTTGTATGAAACTTTTAAATGCGGCTTCCGATTTGGTTGAAACTTTGCATGTTTTTGATAACAAAAATTTGAGATCTGCATATTTATTTATATTATGCAATTTTGCAATGGGATGATGCTTCGTATTACACAATAAGGAAAAAATATAGTAGGTGCCAATATATTAACAGGTATGAGAAAAGGGGAAAGCGTGTTCATACGTCGAATCCCAATAATCGCCATTGAACTATCAGTTCAATTCAAAAAAACCATGCTTTATGGCCAGCTGCATGTAGGTGCTGATGTTCGCGTATGTCCAGGGCCCAGAATATATATGTATTAGCACAAAATGAAAGGATTCTACAACATAGTATATAGCAGCGTTCTAAAATGTTGTACCCATGATAAACGGCATAATTAAGAAATGTCAATTAACTGTAGATAAAAATTATGATAGAGTGGTATCTTCAATTCGCAGCAAAGCAGAATTTATGACTTTGTTGTTTATGTTTTTCCTTTTGTAACTATTTAACCTTTACCTATATTGACCAACGTTTTCAATTAAATAATTTACCTAATCGTTTTACGTTAATGCTTCCTGTACCTATACAGGATGAGTTTTCCAAGTGGGCGTGGATGGCCAAATCATCACTATGAAGAATAGCACAAACAATCCCTTCCTGGTCTAAGTAGCTAAATGTCCAACAACGAAAAATGTCTAATGAGCAGTAAGTCTAATTAGCAAAATGTCCATGTAGCAAAACCGTCCAACTGTCAGATGAAGTGAAGTGCCCGATTATGATTAAAACTAAAACTGCAACATTGGAAATTTCTCACCCTGTATGTCGACTACCACAATTGATTAACAATTAACGCGGGCGAAGCTGCGGGTAACGGCTAGTTCGTAAATAAAACATGACAGAAGAGCTAATTTTAAGTCCCATACGTCCGAATGAAAAAAGGGAACTCATTATACGATCACTCCTGAATCTGTCTGTTCATTTATCTCAGCCAATTTGCTTTGAATCTACCTACTGAGCCGGTACAGTTCTTTGGTACACATAAAATGAACCTCTGTGACCCAAACACGGACGCGCAACGTACATAAATTAACAAATTTTGAATTATGAGGATCAATATTATAAAAATGCAAAGATCTTTAAACTAGGCAACCTAACAATTCCAACCACAAATGTTGAGCACTTTTCTTTGTGGTTGTAAAATGGGTACGATTCTAGTAAGCGTTAATAAACCTTTTTTATGCCAATAAACTCAAATCAGAATAAAATGTATTAAATCTAAATTATTATCGTTCACAACTTTATGCTCACCCCATTTAAAGCAATGCACTATCGCCAGCTGCACCGCTAACAACACCAATATACGCATGTGATACATCTTGGTCTCTCTTGTCTCCATCAACGTCCACTCTCGATGACAGCTCGTTGAATACAGAAAGGAACTGTTAATTTTATGTGAACATGACGCTATAAATAGGCAGCTACATGACTGTTACTCAAAACCCATTTCCTGTTAGGAAGACTGGCTGTGATAAGCGGGGTTCATATGGGTTTTTCCATATTTTTTACCAAATTCGTTATTATTTAGTCATTTTAATTTTTGCACTTTGATAGTCTGGCCGCTGGTTTCCTGTAAACATAGATAATATATTTATCAATAGGACGCAGGCATACAAGTTACAGGGACACTCGCTGATAAGCGGACCATTTATGTGGAAATGTTACATGTGTATTATTAAATACTAGCTGGTGTCTACGACGTTGATGTATACTTTGAAGAGTAGCCTATGTCCTTCTCCAAAGTCCATTCTATCTCTATAGCCAAATTCATCAATCTTGATTAAATGGTTAAGACGGGAAAACGTAATAAACAGATCTACTCTCACATTTATCATATTTGAATGAGTTTAAGTATCGAAATATGGATTTGTATTAAGTTTATGCTCTCATTGCCTTTCTTACGCGGCAGCAAAGACGAGGTAATGTTTGATGCATGACAATGTATTTGGGATACCATGTACCCTTGTATCATCTAACGGCTGCATGAATTTTAATGCGGTGTCTATCAACTCATTTAGGTTGTGCAATGGCCAGGAAGAGGGCTACCTGCGAATTATGTTTTCCGTAAAGTGACTGACTTAAAACGCAAGCCTCCGACTGCATTTTGTGATTTACGTCTGGTTCGCATCTTATCATTTGATTTTATTTACTACATATTTTATCGTTTACTTTTTATGGTTCCGTACCCAAAGGGTAAAAACGGTACCCTATTACAAAAAATCCGCGGTCCGTCTGTCTGTCTATCTGTCTGTCACCAGGCTGTATCTCATGAACCGTAATAGCAGTATTGTTGAAATTTTCACAGATGATGTATTTCTGTTGCCGCTTTAACAACAAATACTAAAAACAGAATAAAATAAATATTTAAGTGATTTTTTTTGCCGTTTTTTGCGATAATTTAACGAAACCCTTCGTGCGCGAGTCCGGCTCGCACTTGGCCGGTTTATTATAAATCCTTATCATACAGTCAAGTTTCATCTATTTTTAGAGAATATCTTTTACAAAAGTATTTACAAACAATTAATTTCTTTTTGGTTAAAGACTAAGAGTTTCAACTCCTATTGGCATGAAAATATAACTTCTGGTGAGGTTATTATATTACCACCGCTTGAGGTTCTTTGTAGCCGCAGTGGCAGCGTCACCAAAGCATGACGCACCACTGTCGTCAAACATAGCTACCTTATTTGACGATACTACTCTTCACCTCAGTGGTTCCCTAGGTCTAGGCACTCCCTGTAGTTCTCCTTATCGCTGCCACTGTGACAAAGTTGTTAACAGCCGGTCACCACGGCCTGCTGTCATTTAGTCCAAATATGAGTCACATAGCGCGGCACTCGAACATCGACATCATCTGACGTGGTCTTATCGCCATCCCGGCCGTATTAGAACCCCATGGCCTGGCACACGACGATGGCAAAAGACCGGACGCCATGTCTTTGTTTCCATGGAAGATGGGTAGGCCGTTGGTGTGGACGCTACTTGTGTCGATACTCTTAGATCACATAATTAGCTTCAATGTTGTTTCTCTTTACCTAAACAGTGAAACAGTTTTGTTGGTAAAAAAAAACCGTTTTCAGGGCAACTTACAGAAAATATTTCACCATTTTCATTGTTACAGCAATAGTGTTAATATAATAGTGTTGATAAAAACACATTAAGATAAGCAGTTTAGAAGTTATGAGGGAACTGACGAGCATACTTATGGCTTAAAATCATAACCCTACGTTTGGCTTTCTAGTCGTGTAAAATGATATCACTGTTCTACCCCTACGGTCTACTGAAAGGGTTAAACCACATTGACACAGAGTCGAAGCGATAAGCTGAAACTGTACATAGCATATTGACCCCTATCTCCAATACGTAATGCTTACATTTCTATCCAGCTATAAGGACGCGCGCATTCGAACTTCGAATTTTCGAATCCGATCGTCAATATAATCCGGTACCAATGGGTTACCTGGATCCGGTAAAATCTATCGGAAACTCGGAAACACTCGGTATGAAAGTTCTTATGCGTAAAATAGGAGCGCTTTTTACGAAGCCGATAACTTTACTAAGAGTTAGTTGCTAACACGAGATTAAGTAAATAAACATGTCATAATTGGCCGAGTTAGTTAATAACTCGAAGTTGGTAAGATAACCCAGCGAGGCGCAATCGGGCTTTATGTGGTTCTTTTGTACTTTATCGTGTTGAGTATGGTTACTATCATGGTGTTTTAACTGTTTAAATATTCTATCTCTTCTCTATATCTTAAAATAATATAAATTGAGATCGAAATTACGAATCGAATCTTAAATGTGACTCCTCTTAGGCCCACTTGTACGAAAACTTAACTCAGAGGTAGTTTCTAAGACGAGGTTAAATTGACAGTTTGTCAGACAATATTGTCGTGTTTACAACTAACTTTGAGTTAAGTTTTTCTTGCAAGCGGGCAAAGCTTGGTTAAACCACGCAACCGCTTTTGATACGGTGTCTACTAGAAGAAAAAGCCATAAACGAGGAAGGTTTGTGAAGGTATATAATTGCCCCGTGCGAAGCTAGGCGGGTTGCTTTCCATGAATTATTTTACATGAAGTAGCTGCCTATCTGACCTCCACAATGCAGTAACTAGGTAACACGATGACCCTTGGCAAGATTAGTGTCAGATCGGTCTTTGTTGTGCGTTGGCTAGCGGAGTGTAAGTCATCGACAGCTGGTATTGCAGTGGTTGGTTGATGACTTGTTAACACATAGATCAACAGACGCAGTATATAGATGACCAGATGCCTTAGACAAGTGCTATTCTATCACTGAAAGCGACGCGATAGCGTCAAAAATGTATGCTATTGTCGAGTGCTATCGAAATGTAACGCGATCAATCACATATGTTTTGGTATGTCGACAATCGCCATTGCTGATAGAATACTTCACTTAGGCCCTTTTTAAGCCCCGCCGGGAAAAGATTGGTGTTATAAGTTTCACGTGTGTTGCTGTGTATGACAGTGTATCTGTCTGTGCCATCATAGCGCCTAAGCGGATAAACCGATTTTAATTTAGTTTTTTTTTTGTTTGATAGGTGATTTTGTCGAGAGTGTTCTTAGCTATGTTTGAATAAAATCGATTCAGCCGTACAAAAGTTATGGCCGTTTTACTGTTTGAATCGGGGTGTTTTCGCAAGATAAATGTGTCGGGGTTTTTTTAAATTTTGAAATTATACTTGTTGAAATCAAAAATTAACTGCGACTTCGCTTACTTAAGCTATTTAAAATTTTATTTTAGGCAAGTAAAGAATTTTATTTCATCCACTAATTTTAGTTAGGTACAATCAATCACTATCCTTTTTTCCAACGATATTGGACTCGGCTTCCAGCCTAACCGGATTCAGCTGAGTACCAGTGTTTCACATAGAGCGACTGCCTTTCTGACCACCACAACCCAGTAACTGGTTAACACCGTACCACTTGGCAAGACTGCTATCAGATTTCAAGCTTCTGACAACCCGTAACGACTGTCAAATTTTAGTTGGGTATGTAGATAAAAATATACACAGTGTATAAAAGTATAGTAATTGATTGGTATACTCGCGAGGCATTCATGTCTTTAGGTACGTCTAGTAAATCTCTACACATGAAATACGGTTGAAATCTGCTTCTCTGGAGGGGACGATGTAGTATGATCACAATTCTGGAGTCTACCTGTGTCTCACTTATTTTGAAGCCTACCAGGATTTGAGAGAGAGCAAGAGCTCTATGCCAAGTCATGTATGGTCATTTATGACACATATGTATAGAAATGGTTTTTTCATACAATCTATTTGAAAAGAGGCGAAGGGTTCCTAGATAAGTGCGAGCAAAATGGGTCATTCCGGCGCACATAATAACAAGGACGTAATTACTTTTTAATTTGGAACATTATTTAATGGAAAAGTTTGAACGAAATTCGCTTTGATAAAGTCCTGGCTGGTGATAAAAGAGTGCGCCTGTCGACGCGACATTGGTTAACTAAAATTAAAAAAAAAAAACTAGACTGCTTCAAAAGTGATCCCCCAGGGGATCAGTTCGAGGGGATCCGACCGGAACAAATCTTCAAAAGCGAACTAAAAAGTCGTAAACAAGGAAAAAATCATGCTGTGCAGTCGGAGGATACATATTCGCGGGCTGGTTGACCAAAATCTGGTGTATCCTCCTTCAGCCTGCACAGCATGATTTTTTCCTTGTTTACGACTTTTTAGTTCGCTTTTGAAGCAGTCGGGTTTTTTGATTTTTTGAATTAAGTTTTTTTTATTTATAACTTTTTAGTTCGTTTTTTTTCGAATTAGATACATTTAAACATATAAGTGTTATATATTTTTGAAATCACCTCTTAACACCCTTTATTTTAATACCCCACACGATGGGTTTGGAAGAAAAAAAAATTGGGCGCCCACAATATGGCACCGCCATTTTTCTATTGTCCAACTTTAATGTAGCCTATGACACTCGCAGGGTTAAGATGCATCGATTGACGTATGAATCATCAAAATCGGCCAACGCGTTTGGTTTCCGGAACGCCATATAGGAACAAATATACATAAATACATACATAGACTGATAAACACATTACCTTCCTTCGGCAGTCGGGTAAAAATATGCGAGCTCTGCTTATTCGTTTTTTTTTTTCACAATCAAAAATCTAACTAGATAACGCAAGTCCCTCCATGTGTAAGACCAAGCGTGACAGATGTTCACACAAAATTTAAGAACAAATTTACTTACCAATGAAAGAAAATATTTCCATTGCCTTGGGCAACTTTTTCTGTACAGTTTTTACAGCTCAATATGGCATAATTAGGCATTTTTCTAGATTTCGGTGGTTGTCCGGTGGCGATAATGCTAAATGAAACAGCTCAGAGTACAATCATTGCTAGTACTTTAACTCCCATTTTTGACAAGCGAAGTACAAACAATCGCGTCATCTAGTTAGATTTATGTCTGTGATATTTTTTATTACTTTTTTATCAAAATATTACAGAGTATTTTAACTTGAGTCACACAAATTGAATAAAAGATAAGTTTTTACCATAGTTCGTACATTGAAAGTGAAATATTAACAACAGAAAGTGCAAAATTAAACGCAGAAACTGTCATACACAATTTACTACCAAACAAATCGAGGGAAAAGTAAATTACGGCCTTCCTCAGTTGATCCACCGATTCAACCTTTGTCACCGCGCCCATCCACTTCAAAACAGCGTGAAATGTCACCATTGACTCAACATGATCATCAACCATAGTCTGAAGTTATTACGAATACCCAAATGATAAATAAGTCGACGACATTTTCTGTTTCCAACAAAACAGTTACAATAAACTGCTAAAACTGCGGAAACGTTATTCTCATAGAGGAAATTCAGATTGCACCATGCAGAACTTATTTAATGGGCTCCAGTGTTTATTGTATGACATCCAAGATTTTTAATAAATTGTCATGTTGCATTACAGATATTGACACCTTGCACATATTTAAGCGGAAGCTAATGGAATTTCTAACTGATAAGGCGTATTACAGTGTGAAGGAGTATCTAAACGGGAATCCTTATGGCAGATAATTAATGAAAACAATAATGACATACTCTGCTCTCAATTATTATTTATCTAGGACTTTAATTTATTTTATTGACATTAATTTCATTATCTACTCTGACATTTATTTAAATGTTGACTACTGGATACCCCTTGACATTAAAAATAAAATGGTTTAATAATTTTGTAATATTTATTGTTATTCAGCTTGATATTGAATATTTATTGTATTTTGATACTAGGTTGAAATTTATGTGTAAGATTTTGCATGCCCATATGACGGCAGAGCATGGAGAACATTAAAAAACATGTATAACATCTTTACCTCTACCTATGTTGGCAAATAAATAGTTTTTGAATTTTGATTTTGAATTTTGGAATGAAAAGTTGAGTGTACCACCCGGGACCAACATTATTTAACCTCGAACGAAGTACTTTGAATCTCGCTACGCTTAGGATTCTACTTTAGGATCCCTCGCTGGGCTCAGGATTCTACTCTAGAATCCTTCGCTTCGCTCTGGATTCAAAAAATCGCTCTCGCCCTCTATACATTATTTTGGTCGCTTGTGACAAAACCTACTACGGCGTCCAAGGACTGTCAGAAGAAACATTGGTCGCCCGGCGGCGAGATAGGCAGACGACATTGTTGCCATCTCGAGTAGAACCGGCATGAGGCTGGCGCAGGGACGTGGAGATTGGCACAAGTCAAGGGAACCCTATGCTCAGCAGTGAGCGAACTCGGGCCGCGAATATACAAAAAACTGCTTAGCTACATTTGCACTGTGGCAGAATGATCGGCATTTATACTATGGGGATGTTTCAACACGTTCTATTATACAAAACACACCTTCAAATAAGTGCTACAATAGAACGAAGTAACATTTCTTTGTTTTAACACTGTCGAATCAAATTGGTATCTCCAAGAACTTTGCGAATGCTATTCTCAAGTACAAAAGACGATAAGTGCAACATTTTAATAGCTTCACTAGAAACCATTTGCATGTAACCTGATCGGCTCAGTTTTCTGACTGACTTACTAATCGACGATGGAATGGTATGTTGTCAGACCTCCAGAAACAAAACCAGGTTAAAGAATCTGTCAAGAAAATATTACCTTATATAATTCACCTCTATCTGGAGGTTAGCCTGTATCTTGTGGTTAAGACATGGAAAATAAGAATCATAGCATAGAAGATACATATATATTATAATTTTGGTACCTATTTCGTATAGTCAAAACTGCTCCAGTTTCGTTTATTCTAATTTTAGAACACATTTTAAGTAGTAAATCTGTTTATTATAGGCCTCAAATAGGCAATAGGTAATTTCTTGGAGAATGACCAAGTATCGTGCAGTACCGGCGCTACGATGGAATGATGACTTAATTCCTTTTGCATCTTCTTCAGGGATATAAGAGCAGGTGATTTATTTTGTTATTAGTTTTGCATACATCTCTATATAGTGCAGATCATGAAAGGTTTCGTATCAATTCAGATTGGTCATTCTAGTCCTTATCAAAGTACTTAGTGTAGAATTAAACACGTATGTTTAGGAAAGTCAAAATGTTACAAAGTTACAAATATATTCAAAGTGTAGTGATAACAGAACAGAGTACATTGTAGGCGTCAGTTATTACTGATATGACGGTTGGCTCGATTGCCAAATTATCTCTAATTTATACAAATATAAAATCTGTTCAAGTTTATCGTTTACTACAATTTGCATATCGATTTAGAACAATATTCCATGTTAGTTTAAATGACTTCGCGTGACTACTAAGTCTTCGCCATGACTGCAGAAAAGAAAGACTGTCGATTAAAATTTTATGCCAGCAGAGATTCCTCTTTATGAAACTCGTCTAGAGTATAATAAAATCTTTCACGCAGTAACTCGTTAAGCGTCTTTTTCAATTTCTGCAATGGCATATGGGTTATTTTATCAGTTATTTTATTATATATTTGTGGAACAACACAAAAAAATAATATACTTTATAATATTTTCGCAATTGGTATATTTTTTTTTTTTTTTTTTTTTTTATTCATTCAAAATTTGTTTACACTATTACTTTCATACATTCTGCCAAACTGTAAAACAGTTTGTCGGCAGATAATTTCCAACATCAGTTCTGTCATTTCTTTTAAAAAGGGGCGTATTGATTACTTTTTTTAAACTATTTGGGAATATACCATCTGCAATACAGAGATTGATAACATGTGACAGTGGTTGTTATTCTGTTCAGTTAACTGGTTTATCCGTGAACCGTTAACCAGTCGAACAGTTGACGCCAAGTAAACAGTCTAAAAAAACGGTTAGTTCATTCAAGGCCCACCACTAGTGTCAACTCGACTTACCTTCAAGAGCTATTTCAGATGTGGCTAGAGTAAAAATAAAAATCGGGACCTAATGCACGAGGTTTTAGGTATCTAATCATACTACTAATGTCAATGATGACGTGGACGTGTGTGCAATGTGGTTCGTAAATTTGCCACCGCTACTGCCCGTCTGGATAGCCAAGTGATAAACGTGGTTTCGAGTCCCAGCTATGGATAGACGCTCCAGCCCATCTCGAGCTGCGTTAGATCTACATCTGTATGTAGCTTGGCAATGCGAGTCAATATTATATTGACAGTGTCAGTCTCAAGTTATGATAACACGTACTGTCCGCAAATAATTTTATCTAGCACCATGGCACATACCCATTGTACTGCTCGGCGGGCCGGAAATGACTACATTCTTATCGTAACAATAAAATAGAACAAGTGTTTCAATATATTGGAATCTTTAATGTTTTTAACGTTAAACACTCGTTAGTCACATAATAGTCTAAAAGACTGAACTGAATGGTTAGAAATGATCAGTAAGAAACAGTCCCAATGCAAGCAAGTACTGTCCGTAAACTGTTATTTCGTTAAGAATAATTAAAACTTATTTTGTCTGACTCGTATTAGTGAAAAATTGTTAAAACAGTCCCACTGTACTGCCTGTAACACTAATTTCTCGAGCAGAAAACACTTTGATTGAAGTATGTACCTTGTTGTTGGTAGTTAGGTAAAGTAAACAAGATGTGTGATCTTGTATATTTTAATAACAGATGAAGACCGATATGCAATCAAATTAATAAAAAAAAAGTTAAATCAAAAAATGAAAAAAACCCGACTGCTTCAACGCTTCGTCGCTTTTGAAGCAGTCGGGTTTTTTGATTTTTTGATTTAACTTTTTTTATTTATAACTTTTTTTTCGAATTACGTACATTTCAACATATAAGTAGGTATAATATATTTTTGAAATCACCTCTTAAAAACCCTTTATTTTGATACCCCACACGATGGGTCTGGAAGAAAACAAAATTGGGCGCCCACAATATGGCGCCCAAAATCCGCCATTTTACTATTATCCAATTTTAATGTAGCCAGTGACACTCGCAGGGTTAAAACGCATCGATTGACGTACAAATCATCAAAATCGGCCAACGCGTTTGGAACGCCATATAGGAACAAACATACATACATACATACTTACATACATAGACTGATAAACACATTACTCTTATTCGGCAGTCGGGTAAAAATAATTCTGTAAAGTTACTCGTAAGTAGGTCTGCTTAATATTATAGTACAAAAATAAACCATACCTTGATCATCTAACGGAGAACGGTGGCACAAACTTGTTGTTGATGATAACTATGAGTTACCCGAGTAATGTCAATCACGCGATCGACGCCGTTTCCATAATAATATTATAACACTAGATATTAACTTTTCAAATAATTAACTGTAATCGCGAGCGTGTGTGGAACAGCGCAACACTAAAAAGCGAATGACACAGATTCAGTGTTGCCAGTGGTAGATTATAAAATATTACATGAGACATTTCAAAAAGTAACATTTTCATGAGAAAAGTTACGTTACATTACCATAATGTATGTGGAAAACGACACTAACTGCCAGTTTCCCAGCTTTCAATTATCGGGCGTACGTAATCGACGAATAATCGCCAGTTAATTCTACTTTCAGTTTCTCAACACCAAGTGTGACAAGCGGTTGACAATTTGTCACATTTGAGCAAAATCTAGGCCTATCGGGAGTCTAGTCGCGGAGGGTAGCGGGATCCGAGGCACGGTGCGCCGCTGGCCGACCGCAGGTAGTTGGGGGCCCAAGTAGTGTGCCAGCCACACACGAAAGGCTGCCCCGCCAACTGTCGAAAAATCCCGGGATGCGCCATCGTGCTGGTTGGCGACCAGACGAGAGTGCCCGATGGACATTCCCGGGGGGGCTCGGGCGTCCCCGCAGTCTCCAGACTAGTCCCCCAACGATGGCGTTCTGTCTGCGTGTGTCTGAAGGTTGCCAGCGTGGAACCTCATCTCACTTCCTTCTCCTCACCTTCCTTCACTCACAGCAATAATGCCAAGGAACAAAAAGAGAAAAGCTGAACAGCGGCAGCACTCACTCTCACATAAGTTGCACCTCAGCAACATCCGAGGTCTGCACTCGAACCTTGTCGCAGTCCATCACCACCTTGAGACTGAGAAACCAGCACTTTTGTTCCTTACGGAGACGCAGATCGGATGTCCGTCGGACGTGGCGTACCTTTCTTACCCAGGATTTACCCTGGAGCACAAATTCAAGCCACGTGCGGGTGTATGCATGTACGCCCGTGACGACATCTGCTATCGGCGTCTCCGTGACCTTGAAGACTCTAACTACTCAGTGCTATGGGCCCTGGTGGACACAGGTCTGGATAAGATCATCTACGCTTGTGTCTACCGATCGCATAGCGGTGATCTGGAGACAACCAGGCTCACACAGTACCTGAGTGAGGCGGCAGATGTGGCTCAGCTACGGTACCCCTCCGCCCAACTAGTGTTACTGGGGGACTTTAATGCCCACCACCAGGAGTGGCTCTTCCCATACCAGTGCACTGACCATGCTGGACGAGAGATACGAAATCTTTCGATTGCGCTTAATCTCACCCAGCTGGTGCAGGGGGCTACGAGGGTGCTGGATGTTGATTCGCATACGGCCAATTGCTTGGACCTTCTGTTGACAACAGATCCAGACCGATACTCAGTGTCGATATCATCACCTTTGGGTAGTTCCGACCACTGTCTGGTGAAGTCTGTATCCGTCTACTCACCGCCCGATCCTAGCCCGAGAGGCACCCGGCGGGTTTGGCGGTACAGGTCAGCAGATTGGGATGGGATGCGATCTTTCTTCGCATGCTATCCTTGGCGGCCCACTTGCTTCTCTTCGGAAGATCCATCGTCATGCGCTGACGCCGTCACTGATGTGTTGCGGCAGGGGATGGAGTACTACATTCCATTCTCTGACGTAGCGCTGTCCGGTGTTGAACGACCATGGTTTGGTGCCGAGTGCAACCGCGCAAATGCAGTTAAACACAAGGCTTACCTGGCATGGGTCGACGCTCGTGTGCACAAAGCAAGTGACGTTACTCAGAAGAAGAGAGCCTTCAATAGGGCTGCCAAGTCTTGCAAAAAGGCGATGCGAAGGGCACGTTTTGACCATATTAGCAGAATCGGGAACAAACTAGCTTCATATCCTGCTGGTAGCAAAGCGTTTTGGTTCCTGGCTAAGTCGGTTGAATCAAACTTCTGCCGCCCCTCACTACCACCACTGCTGAGACCCGATGGGTCACTGGCCCACTCCGCCGAGGACAAGGCAAACTTGTTTGCCTCCCTTTTTGCGGAATCTTCACGTCTGAACTCTGATGGCGCGCGGCCCCCTCCGTCTCCTGTTGGATGTGGGACGAGTATGTCGGATATTCGCATCCATCAGAGAGAAGTCTTTAGGGTGTTGCGTAACCTTGACGTGAACAAAGCTAGTGGCCCCGATGGGATACCGGCAATTGTACTAAAAACTTGTGCGCCTGAATTGTCTCCAATCCTGACACGCCTATATCGCCTTTCGATAGTGACTGGAAAGGTGCCGAAGGCTTGGAAGCAAGCTAACGTTCAGCCCGTGCCCAAAAAGGGTAGTCGGGCTGACCCGGCCAACTACAGACCCATCTCGGTAACGTCCATCCTCTGTAAGAGTATGGAACGTGTGCTGAACAATAAGCTCCTGGCATACCTAGAAGACAACGATATCCTCAGTGACCGCCAATACGGCTTCCGCCGAAATCGGTCAACTGGGGATCTTCTAGCGTATGCCATTCACATCTGGAGTGAGGCCATCGAGAGGCATGGGGAAGCCCTTGCTGTCTCCCTTGACATCTCGAAGGCTTTCGACAGGGTCTGGCATGAGAGCCTTATTGGTAAGCTTCCTTCCTTCGGTCTGCCTAGTGGTCTGTGTGATTGGATTGCTGACTTCCTGAGGGATCGGTCAATTCGAGTGGTTATCGATGGCTGCTCGTCCGGTCAGTTAGGTATTAACGCCGGAGTCCCTCAGGTGTCGGTGCTCTCGGCAACACTGTTTTTGCTGCACATAAATGACCTGCTAAAACCCGGAACCTTTGGGTACGCAGACGACAGCACGGTTGCTGAGAGATACGTGTCCGGCGCACGGGCTACTGGGCCTGAGATCCGGTCTCTCCGGGAGGCCATGGTTGGGCGCTTGAACCTGTCTTTGGAGGCTGTCTCCGAATGGGGCGATACCAATCTAGTCAGTTTCAATGCTGCTAAGACCCAGGCGTGTCTTTTTTCCGCAAAAAAGAGCTTATTCCACCCGGCTCCATCTTTCCGTGGTGTAACCGTGCCGATAACGGACCATCTCGACCTTCTTGGTGTTACGTTAACATCAACCCTCAATTTTGGTCCTTTCATTGAGACAAAGGCTCAGTTGGCTGCAAAAAAGTTGGGGATCCTTGCAAAGGTGAGACGGTACTTCACGCCTGAACAGCTGCTCAAATTGTATAAAGCGCAAGTTCGGTCATGCATGGAGTACTGCTCTCACCTCTGGGACGGATCTGCCAAATATCAGCTTGATGCACTTGAGTCGATTGACAAACGGGCCAAGAGGCTTATCGGTAACGATGCACTGGTCGCCTCAAAGCTCCAGAGCCTTGAACATCGACGCCGGGTGGCCAGTCTGTCGGTTTTTTATCGGTTACATTTCGGGGAGTGTGCGATGGAACTGCACAATTTGATTCCACCTAGCCCTTTCCATCACCGGACAACAAGACGTACGCCAATGCGCCACCGGTACATGGTGGACATCCCACCCATACGTACAAAGCGTTTTGCGAATACTTTCATTGTACGCACAGCTAAGGAGTGGAATTCCCTGCCGGAGTCTTTGTTTCCTGATAGCTACAACCTTGGGGTCTTTAAGTCAAGAGTGAATAGGTTACTTCTAGGCAAGCGTGCTTCACCGTCGACCACATCATCACTTACCATCAGGCGAGATAGTGGTCAAACGCGAGCCTATAGATAAATAAAAAAAAAAAAAAAAAAAAACTCGAATTAACCAAATGTTACAGCAGTTTTGGGTTTCTGAGCACCTTTTTCAATGTTAATCGCTTGTCAACGAGCCTTATTTATAATTGTTGGAAATCGGTCGATTACTCGAAGATTCAAATTTATATTATGACTTTAAAGGCTTATATTACGATATAAAGATAATAGGGGTCGCGAAAACTATGGTATGGGTTGAGTTATAAAAAATATATTAATTTGGATCAATTATTTAATTACCAAGATCACGGGGTCTCATTGTTAAGAAAGAAAATTTGGTTCAAATAAATCTCAAGAGATGCGACATGCACATTCAATTCAATAAGTGTGTGTAAAATTAACATTTTCTGGAATTGAACATATAAATTGTATGTTCTTGCTTAACCAACTCTCCTACGTACAAAATTATGGAATATTGGGCTCTTAATTCACATTTCAAAGATTATTTGAACGGATCATTCAAAACTGATGCCAGTAGATGGCACATTTTTAAATTTCTGAGGCATTCCACTCGATTGTTTAAATTTGCATTGTAACACATTTTGGTGCAAAAAAACTGTGAAAACGTGCAAAAAAATACTATAAAACGAACATTCACTGCATTTAACAAAAAAAAATGTTCACGAACCTAGTAAACCCTTTTACTTTCAAGTCACTGCTAACACCATCTATTGCCGTGAAACGGGATCGAACGCAATTGATGCACTTACAAAAATAACAAGATTAATCAGATGAAAAACGCTAGTTACGTCGGCACAGTTTCTTTGTATGGGATGAGGCATCTGTATGCTAGTATTATATTATCTGTGCCAAGATTAAACAAAAATTGGATATTAAAAGCTTTTAAATTAATTACATTATAAAAACTTGACACAATTATCAAAAATAGTTATTTTGAATTTATGTAAATAAAAATAAACAAACTGTTACTGACCCGGGAATCGAACCTTAATCACGCTAGTGCGCGTGAGGAAGGTTCGATTCCCAGGTCAGTGTTGACTGTACCCTGTACTTAGTACTTACCAAGGTCAGATTCTGAATAGGTTTGTGTTTAACTTGAAGCGGCTGGGGTGGTGACCGCGCCAGGGTAAGCAACACTTACCAATGTCAGTCTTGGGATGGGTGACCACTTTTTTTCGATCACTTGAATATGGATAGTTGAACCCGACAGGGTAAGCAACACTAACCAATGTCAGTCTTTGGATGGGTGACCATCACCACAAAAATTTTGATCACCCATCCTAAAGTCTACCCGCTAGGTACAATACCAATAAATAGTCAATACCAAGGTCACCCTTCCAAAAACAAGCGAACCCAAAAAAGTGGTCACCCATTGAAACACCGA
Organism: Orthosia gothica; assembly: GCA_949775005.1. NCBI lineage: Eukaryota > Metazoa > Arthropoda > Insecta > Lepidoptera > Noctuidae > Orthosia > Orthosia gothica. The sequence continues at coordinate 2,978,102 of OX459048.1, read as the reverse complement.
CCTAGGTAAGTGTTGCTTCCCCTGGCAGGGTCACCCGTCCAAAAAAAAGGGCCTACAAAAAATGGTCATCCATCGCAAGACTGATCTTGGTTAGTGTTGCTTACCCTGGCGGAGTCAGCCATCCAAAACCAACCAACAAAAAAAACCGGTCACCCATACAAAGACTAACCTTGGTAAGTGTTGCTTAGCTTGTGTGGTGTCATATATACAAAAACAAGCAAACAAAAAAAATGTGGTCACCCATCCAAAAATCGTCCTTGGTAAGGTTTGCTCAACTTGGCGGCTAAACCAACCCAGCCGCTCAAGATAAAATACTATTTAAAGTTACTGATACGCTATAGTAGTGAATGAATGCCAGCTAGGGTAGCCAACCGAAATAAATTAATGCCGATTATTTAATGTAACAAGCGATTACGTAATTTCTCGATGATAAAGTTTCGAGAAACTCACTGACAACTGAGGGCTGGTTAATTTGTGACAAATTGTCAGCGGATTTGAGATGTGACGTCGACTTCAGAAACCGGCCCTAATACGCTAAGTCGCTCGTCGGAGTAAATGGGCTGGAAGATTTCGAAATATGCGTAAGTGAGAGAGTGAATATGCAATACGTCAATTTGTGTGCCATAAAAACAGGTGCGACACGACGAACGAAAAATTTCTTAGATGCGTTCTGTTTAACGATTATTTTTCGTTTGCTCGCAAATATTTCATTTTTTTCTTTTTATTTCTTTTACGAAAAAGTTTCATTTTGAGTCATGTTACATGGAGGTTACATGAGAAGGTCAAAAGTAACTTAAAATGTAACAAAAGTTATATTCTGGCAACCCTGCACGGATTGCGGGCGCAAGAACCAAGTGGAATAAAAAAGCTGCAGAAGAAATCAAAACATTCTCAACATAGTGTGGAATGGTGTGTACCATACGTCACTACATGAACATGTGTATAAAATGCTAATCTCGAGTACGAAGCCTCAAGTATAATGGTTCTTGGGGCACACAACATTTTGATTTGTTTATTACTTGCCAGGCTGCTTGCTGAAATGTCTTGATTTTTGGTTTGCCCGAATTTTCGCGTACAGATTTTATTGATAGGTACTTTGAGTAACTGAGAAGTTGGTATGATCTGAAAGAACTAGATCCACTATTTCCGCTTTGCATTCTTTTCGGTAAGAGTTTGCAAAATTGTCGATACAAGAATTTCTACTTCATCTGGTCGATCATACAGAGCAATTTTTGAGATTATATTGTAAAAGAAACTTTTTAATTTCTAATGTTCTTTTTAACCCCCGCCGGAACAAGAAGGGTGTTATAAGTTTCACGTGTGTTGCTGTGGATCTGTGTGTCTGTCTGTGGCATCATAGCGCCTAAACGGATGAACCGATTTTGATTTAGTATTTTTTTTGTTTAAAAGGTGTTTATGTCGAGAGTGTGCTTAGCTATGTTAAATGAAATCGGTTCAGCCGTTCAAAAGTTATGGGCGTTTTACTGTGTTTGTTTTATTACATCGATATTGAGGTCGCCTGTTAGCATGATATTTTTATTTGTAATTGAAAGAATTTTTCGCAATATGTCGTCCAGTCTTTCATAAAATACGGTAGTTAAATTTAGGTATTCTATACGCAGACAATTATTATATTATGAGTTATCAGCTCTTTATCACAGCACTCGAAAATACCGGTCACTGATTATTTTGCTACTTCCGTCAATTCTCTACAATGTAATCATCATTCGAACAAATATTTCAGTTACTCCTCGTTTAATATTTAACCACCAGAAAAGTTATAATATTAAACCAAAAGATGCTGAAACCAATCAAATTATTTTAATTCAGAGGTGCATTATAATAGTGGCCATTGAAAAACGGGTGTAAAATTATGAGAAAACATGAGAATATGGAACCTTGGTTGTTTAATGGTACCAGCTACCAGTTGTTGTGTGAAATGTAAAAAATCTGTAGTATCCTTGTTCTGGGAAGTTTTAAGTTTCCACATGGAGCTCGGAATCCGATAATGCATAACATCGTCGCCATTATAACTTTAGTCGAAATCATTCTCTTGTGAAATATGGGTCAACATGATACCTCTCATAAATACCAATTTAAATACTCAAACTGTTGCAAATAGTTTTGGTAGGCAAGCAGTAACCAGCAAGCTGCTTAGTAAGATAACAATTTAATCATAAAGGGTCTAACAAAAATATAATCGGCCTCGTGTGCGTTACCTCAGCCAGAAAATTCTTTTTTATTTTTTGTGCTATTTTTATGTAAATTTACTAAATACGTCGGTATAATTTGATATTTGGGGTGGGTAAGATACCTATTTATTTATTTATTAAGTGATCACTTTAATGTAGTGAAAGTGTTGTGAGAAAGGGGGCGGGCTGTAAATCAGCGTTGACCAGCGTAATAGCCATGCTTTACACTGCTCAGCATATGCTGAGCCCGCTCTTTTTGCCATACTGAAATAATATTGTGCCTCAGAGCTCATTTGTGTTTGTTCATGTTCTGTTACAGTTGGCAATAAATATTTTCTTTCTTTCTTTCAAAATGTCGAAACTCGTCATCTAAGTGCAATAGATAATTAGATATACAGCTTCTGTATTTGGAGATTTTTAATTTGGGTATAGTAGCTTATAGTTTTTTAATCATTTGATAAAAACAGTTCCGGCTGGAGTAACGTTACCGCAGCCAGATCTTTTGTTTTATAACGGGTAAGTTGGAATAATTGTTATCTAAATAATTAGATATCAATTTGAAATAAATTTTACTAGTCAATTTGTATTTGCTATGGTTGCTAAGATATTTAAAATCCTGCTGCGGTAACGTTTGCACAATTGCTACATCTCGGAATTAACTAAACGGATGATTATAATTTTTGTTCATGACATCTGGCTAATTGGTTAAAATCTTTTACGCAATAAAATATTTCACATCAATGCACCGTTTTGAAGTTACTTTATTAAATAGAAATATGATTTAATAGGTCCTAGCATTTCCAATAAGCGATACAAAGACTAACTTGAAACGTTACTATAAAGGTAATTACTGCCTATAATGGGTACACTGAAGTTTCAAGAGTATTTTACGTAATTAAAAAGTTATGATGATATTTCAATTTTATTTTATTTATTAGGAAAAGCAAACGGTTACACATTACAGTATAAATATTTTTTTTTCAAAACAGTGTGACAAATGTATAACCAACGACGTTTTTCACAGAATGTTTATGAATCTTACAAAACTAATACGACGTGCGTTAACAATTCATATCATATTTAAATCAAAAAGGACATTATCTTCAAGTAAATTAAAAACGGCATGCGTAAAAAGAAAGAAAAGTAAGAAGTTATATAAAATAAAAACAAACAGTTAATTATTAGGAATACAAAAAAACAAAAATATCGAATTATAAAATAACAAAAAAATTAAGATTTCAGAAAAATGTCAAACAATAAAACAGGCCAAGTGCGAGTCGGGCTCGCGCACGAAGGGTTCCTTACCATTATCGCAAAAAATGGCAAAAATACACGTTTGTTGTATGGGAGCACCACTTAAATATTTATAGTATTCTGTTTTTAGTATTTGTTGTTATAGCAGCAATAGAAATACATCATCTGTGAAAATTTCAGCTGTCTAGCTATCACGGTTCACGAGATACAGCCTGGTGACAGACAGACAGACAGACAGTCAGACGGACTGCGGAGTCTCAGTAATAGGGTCCCGTTTATACCCTTTGGGTACGGAACCCTAAAAAACAAGAAGTGCCCGAAAAAAATATATTATTATTAAGTCACTATCAATATTATTATTATTATGAATGATTAAAAAAGTAACAAACGGAAAACCTACAATTACAATTGTCAAATGTCAACAAAATTAATTGTCTCACAAGCATGGCGTCTAAATTGTCCTGCAGAGACAGCGAAGATATCAGTATTGACAAATAAACTATTATATTGATCTGCAAGTCAACGTAAGGGTGCTTGCAAACCTGCATTTGTACGACTGGAAGATACGGCAAGAAGGGGTCGTACGCGCACCCTACGACTAATGGTTGATCTAGGTACTACATAATTTATCTGATTAACAATGTCAATGCAATCAAATTTATTATTGCATAGATTAAATGAGAACATTGTCGCCAAAAAATACGGCTGGCTTAAAGCCAGGCGTATTTTTCGATTCGATTTTGTAACCTGTACCTGTTCAGAAGATCACTATAGGATGCATACGTGCGAAAATAAATAAAATAATGCACGGCTTTCAAAAACCTTCTTTGAACCTTTCCATTTCATCATCATCATTTCAGCCGAAAGACGTCCACTGCTGGACATAGGCCTCCCCCAGGCGTCGCCACATTGACCGATCCCGTGCGTCTCGCATCCAGCGCCTTCCCGCAACCTTAACCAGGTCATCGGTCCACCTAGTGGGAGGCCTTCCAACGTATCGTCTTCCAGTTCGCGGTCGCCACTCCAGAACTTTTCATAACTTTCCATTTGCATCTGAATATTTGCTGTAGAACGGACTCCACACCGCAACAGCATACTCTTACTGAGACCTGATTAACGTTATGAATTCCCTGGCTGATCTCATGACAAAACCGTAAATACGGAAAGCATTATTAATAATTTTACCAATATGAGCGTCAAGGCATAGATTGTCATCCAATCATTTTTTGTAAAGCTGATGCAGCAACATTTGGATATACGAGTACTAAGTTGGAGTTTATTGTTTGAACAATACGTAGTGAACCTATCTAGATATTCTCGTAACAGAAGACAGTCGCGAAAATTTCTGTCTGGCCTAAGCACTTTGAGATCGTTTACGTATACTAACAATTTCGAATTCAGAAAAGACTTATTGAAGTCATAAATAAAAATTATAAACGTAAGTGGTCCTAAAATGGAACCCTGAGGCACTTCGGACGTAACACTTAAAGTGCTGGAAACGAAACCGTTTACCACCACTCTCTGAGTCCTATATTCGATACGTAAGAGAGAGAACCATCACAAAAGATCGCCATGAATACCATTAAGTGCAATCTTGTTTAACAGCAGCTGATGGTCAACCTTCACAAAGGCCTGGCGAAAATAAGTGAATATAGCGTCCACTTGAACACGTGAGTCCATGTTGTTAAATAGGTAGTCTAAAAAAGTAACCAGGTTGGTTGTATTTGACCTGTTTTTCATGAATCCGTGTTGGTGTTAGATTATATTAATGTGCAACAAAGGATAGATATATTTTATCATGGACTAGTCTCTCGAAAAGCCTTGATAAAGCTGACAGTATGGATATAGGACGATTATTCTCAACATCATCCCTAGAACCGACTTGTAAACAGGGATTATGTTTGCCAGTTTCCACGCTTCAGGCAAGCATCCCTGGGAAATAGACAGGTTAAATATGATTTTCAACGGTATAAAGATATTATCAGCTGTTTGTTTAATGAAAATACCGGTGGACCATCCGATCCTAGCCCTTTAGAAGTATCCAATGCCTTGAGCGCACTAAGTACTTCATCAGTAGTGAACTCTATGTTATGCAGAATGCAGCTTTCAGAGCAATCGTCGTACGTAGATGGAATATTCGTCGAAGTCGGTGGTTCATAAACTGAATTAAAATTGTTGGAAAAAAGATCACAAATGTTTACCGTGTTATTAGTGGTCTGGTTGTTAAATGTCATTGAAGACGGAATGCCTGCAGATTTCTTTCTATTAGAAATAAAAGTCCAAAAATGCTTAAGATTATGCCGAATGCCGTCCTCAATATAATTCATTTATTTTTAGTTAAACATTTTACATCCATTTTGGAATCGAGAACGGTACAGTAAGAATTGCTCGGAGTCTGAGATATTGCGATACATTTTACATCTAACCCAGGGCTTAGCCTTGTTTTTATAAATATGTATAAGAGGCTTTGAGAACCACACAGGAAACTTAAAAGATCTGCAGTCAGTCAAAGATACGTGTTTTTTAAATACCGAAAATTATGCTATAAAACGTTTCAAGAGATGAGTCAACGGATAGGTAACTTAAAGCTTCTTGCCAATTTATAGCCTTCAAGTTGTCCTTAATTATGTCATAATTTGCCTTAAAATAAATATATTTTATTGTCTTGCATGTCATACTGCTGTGGTATAACTATAATGCCGTTATACGACGTCTGGTTGACTTTTAACTTTTGATGCTATATTAATGAAAAACAAAAAATATCGATCGATCTGTGTATGCGAATTTTCAACACCTAAAAAAATTTGGAAATTCCGCATACACAGATCGATAGATATTTTTTTCTCATAAATATAGCCTCTAAGAAGAAAATCGACGATGTAGGATAACGGCATTTTAGTTTTACCCACGGCAGCATAGATCTCTGGGTCAAACGCAGCGAGATGAATACACAGAATGGGGGATGGTGGTTATCAAGCTGTAATAAGTAGTCTGTGGGTACGGCAATGGTGCAATCATCATTACTTATAACTAAGTCTAACAATTCCCCTTTCAGATTTTATATGGTGTTATACTGATGAGCACTTAGAAAGGACATACACATATACGGGTACTACACACGGGCTGCTAGTATTATATTATCTGTGACACGGGTGAATTACCTCTACAGATCTGAGTAGATTGTGAGCTATTGTGTGTGCAAGCAACCCAATCGACCTCTGGCAAATTGAAATCCCCCCAACAAATAGAATTCTTCGATATTGCTGTCATCAATAAGCACTTGCAAAAGGTCAAAATATTCAGCGTATATACACTCAGGCGTTCTAGGTGGTATATACACTGCCGCAATGACTTGGAACTTACCTCTGGGTGAGCTAGGTAACTGAAAAAGAATCTGTTCTACGTTTCTGTTCATAGATGAAGGCAAAGTTACTCCGACCGAATGCAAACCCTTCAAAATCTCAACGAGAACACCACCTCCATCCATTTTATTAGTAGCCACGCGGTCACGGTCACATCGATATACCTCATAACGCTCATCAATGAACTCCTTGCTATATACCGCGGGCGTCAACTAGGTCTCAGACAAAACTATTATGTCGTAACAGTTCACTAAGATGTTCATAATTATGTAAGTTTTGATAATACATTTCTAATATATCAGTCGTTGTCGTGTTGGACACTACAGGAAATAGGAGTCACCCATGCATTAGCCCATGCATTTATACATACTTTCCTATCTTGCTATTATATTTTGCTTCAATGGCTCCAAATATTTAATACCGTTTTTGTCACAATAACTTTATGCAAAATGTTTAACACCTCTGCCGTACTAATGAGTTCGACACCTCTCCTTTGTTTAGCTACTTGTATGCTTTGTGATCGTTATCGCGCCGTTTACTTTAAAGCTTTACCGCACATCAATATGTTTTACTCTCTCGCACTTGCACGCACCACGCACTATCGCTTGCTTTTTCGCACTGGTGTTTACTACTTAACATCGGATGATTCTTGCGCTCGCATAAATCTTATTGACTTTTACCCTCATTATACTTATTTAATTATATTATACCTTATTCTACAATATTATTTAATGAAATGCTATATTTTAATGGACTATACAGATTTATACTCAATTATTAGTCTTGGTTTTAATGGCTCCTAAGTTAAATATATTTTATCAAAACGTTCGAGGTCTTAGAACTAAGAGTGATACTTTCTATCGTCAAATGTTACTAAATTCGTATGATATTATTATTCTTGCAGAGACGTGGTTATTGGATGGAGTTTTAAATTCTGAATTCTTTGATGAACGGTACATTGTGTGGCGTCGTGATCGGGATTATGTTTTGACCGGGCAATCGCGTGGTGGGGGTGTGCTTATTGCTACACGTAGGGAACTTTCAGTTGTATGCCAACCTACATTCCATTCTACAGCAGAAGATTTATGGCTCAGCATACGACTGAAAAATACTAATACTCGTAAATATATTACCTTACATAATTGTGTTATTTATTTATGTCAGCAAAACTTGGGGGTTTCTTTTTCTTTACAACTTTGCAATTACCTCGCAAAATTAAACCAAATGATGAATAACTCTTCTGATACCTTTCTTATCATTCGTAATTTTAACATGAGCGCTATTAACTGGGTCTTATCCGACAATCTATCACTCGTCCCAATGAACCCAAATGGTCCTGACGAAGTTTTATTAAGTGACGAATTATGTGCCCTAGATTTTGGTCAATACAATGGTGTTCTTAATAGGCATGGTAAAATTTTAGATTTGGTACTTTCAAACCAATTAGTTAATGTGGTAGAATGTTCAAGTCCACTGGTTCCCATCGACGCCTACCATCCAGCACTATTAGTTAATATGGATTTCGTTGAAACTCCTGTATTAGAGTGCGCGCCACGGACGCAGTATCTGTTCGACAAGTGTGACTATGAATCTATAAACAAAGACATTACCATGACTGACTGGGAATCCGAGTTTGCAACACGATCAGTTGATGAATCATTAATTTTTTTCAATCAATTTATTCTCAATTTACACACAAAATATATTCCACAAAAAATACATCGTTACAAAACATATCCAACTTGGTACAATTCGGCATCAATTAAAACAATTAAAGAAAAATACAAGTATTTAAAAAAAAATTAAGACTTACGGCAATATAGCAGAAGAGTCAACATTTAAGCTACTTCGTGAAAGGGTAAAGGTATTAGAATCGCAATGTTATGTTAACTACTTGAGCTTAACTGAAAAATCTATTAAAGAGAACCCTAAATATTTTTGGACCTTCGTTAAAAAACGACACAACTCAAATGCAGTGCCGAGCACTTTAAATTATAATAACGAAGCGTTGCGTACCGGAGAAACAATATGCGAAGCGTTTTCTACATACTTCCATTCTACATTTCTAGATACTAGCCCTGGTCATGGAATTTCTTCACCTACTTTTTCTACTGAATCTTCCAGCCTATCTGATATATGTAGCATTGTAGTGAACGTTGAGGAGGTTTCTAACTTGCTTCGCAAGTTGGATACTTCTAAAGCGGCTGGCCCGGATAATATTTCATCCAAATTTCTTGTACGATGTTCGACTTCGATTGCCCAACCTATCTCGATTCTCTTCAGGAAATTCTTAGATACTTGTATTGTACCTGAACTTTGGAAATCGGCTTTCATAACGCCTATTCACAAAAAAGGAGTCAAAACCGAAATTGTTAACTACAGGCCGATATCCAAGCTCTGTATTGTGGCAAAAATCTTCGAAAGGATCATCTATAATCAGGTGTATAGTGCTCTTAGAAATTCGTTTAGCTCCTTTCAACATGGTTTTTTGAAGGGTAGGTCTACCGTCACCAACTTAATACTACTCAATGACTTTATCACTGACGCCATGGATGACGGTGGGCAGGTTGATGTCGTTTATACTGATTACAGTAAAGCTTTTGATCGAATTGATCATGAGATCTTATTATCTAAGTTATATGGCATGGGAATACGAGGCGATTTACTCAGATGGTTTTCTTCTTATCTGGAGAACAGGTCCCAAGCAGTAGTTTTAAGCAATTATATGTCTGGTTGGGTGCCTGTCCCCAGTGGGGTGCCCCAGGGTTCATTGCTCGGCCCATTACTTTTCGTTATCTACATAAACGACATCAACTCTTGCATGCTTTCATCCAGGCTGTTGTGTTTTGCTGACGATATGAAAATCTATGCCACAATATCATCACATGCGGACGTGATTGCACTTCAGGATGATTTACGTCGTCTGGAGGCTTATTGTCGTGGGAGTAAGCTTGATCTTAACCCTGCTAAATGTTCGGTTCTAACGTACTCTCGAAAGCGCGCAATTATACCTTCATCGTATATCTTGGGTGATCAAGTACTACCTAGAACGAATTGCATCCGAGATCTGGGGGTATATCATGATTCTAAGCTTACGTTTGAATTTCATATCAATGCCATAGTCGCTAAAGCATCTAAAGCACTAGGTTTCATAATGCGGCTATCCAAGTGCTTCACTCAAGCCAAAACTTAAAAAATTCTATACTGTACTTTTGTTAGAAGCAACTTGGAATATGCGTCTGAAATCTGGAATCCATGTTATCACAAGTACATTGATCGTATAGAGAGCATTCAGAAAAGGTTCATCAAGTATTTGTGTTATCATCAGAAAGTGCCCTACCGGTCTGAAGATTACCTCAATCTCTGCAAGAAGTATCATATATTACCCCTAATTAATCGGCGAGCAGTCTCCGACAGCACTACATTATTTAAAATTTTCAATAATTCTATCAATAACTCCGATATTCTATCCAAATTTTATTTTAACGTTCCTGGAAGGTCAAAGCGATGGTACGCACCGTTGCGTGTTCCATCGGCTTCTACGAACTACAGGCAAAATTCATTTATAGTGCGTGCAAGTAGAAACTTTAATGACATTTGTAAGCGGCATGATTTTGATCCTTTCATAACGGGTGTGTCCTCGGCCAGAAAGTGCCTGAGCCTTGGCTTTTTTAATTAGGATTTTGTATGTTACGGTTTTTATTATTGTATGGTTTATGAAATGTTAATTTACTTTGAGCTTGAATGCTATACTGCTTTGTTTTTTTTGGTAGCTATGTTGTGTTGTTCACACTCTTTCTTTCCAATCTTTTTTTAGAAGTGATGACTTTTAATTGGCTGTCAGTCTCACGTACTAATTTATATTCTGTTTGTTTTAGCTGTAAGTCGTCCATGATTGTTCAATAAATAAATAAATAAATAAATTAGTCGTTATAAACGTAATCGCAATATGTACGCCCATTAAAGCAACAAAATGAAACGAAACATGTACAGCAAACAAGCATAGCTCAATAAAATAGGTTGAACATAACAACAAACAATACGCTAGCCAGTACACACAATCTTTGACTAAAATAAGTACCATAAAAACAAAAAATATATTGCCGCCTACCAAAAAACTTATAGCAAATGTTTGCATAAAACTGCCTACAAAATTAGCCATTACTTTTACGCAGGTAAAACATTATTTTACAAAAATATAAATAAATTCGACCTTGCAAAAATATACTCTCAGGAGATACAATTAATAGGTTTGTAGGACTTTACACCCTGTTCCACATACCACCAAAATATTATAAATGATTATTACAACAATTTGTTCCGCTCACGGCGCGCAGCTAAGTTATTTGACGAGTTTTTAACCGAGTTTCCTGTAGTAGATTTTAAATATCTTCGCGACCATAGCAAATACAAATTAAGCTGTATCATTAATTTAGATAACATTTATTCAACATACCCGTTATAAAACAAAAGATCTCACTGCGGTAACGATACTCCAGCTGGAACTGTTTTTATCAAATAATTAAAAAAAATTGTCCAAGTGCGAGTCGGATTCGTGCACGTAGGGTTCCGTACCATTATCGCAAAAAACTGCAAAACAATCAAATTTGTTGTATAGGAACCCCTCTTAAATATTTATTTTATTCTGATTTTAGTATTTGTTGTTAAAGCAGCAACAGAAATACATCATCGGTGAAAAATTTCAACTGCTTAGCTATCACGGTTCATGAGATACAGCCTGGTGACAGACGTACAGACAGACAGACAGACGGACCGCGGAGTCTTAGTAATAGGGTCCCGTTTTATTCCTTTGAATACGAAACCCTGAAAACTGTCAACTTACCAAATTTAAAAATCTGCTTACCAATTACAGAAGCTGTATATCTAATTATCTATTGCACTTAGATGACGAGTTTCGAAATTTTCTGGCTGGAGTAACGAACATATTGGCCTCTAAAGGAAAACCTAAATGCGCCATGTGGGTGTACTCACTGTACTCTGCCTAAGCTTTTAGGGAACACTGGCGTGATATTATGTTTCGCTACTAATACACCGAAGTAAACTATAAACAAACCTCAGAATTCCTGTCTCAGTTCAAGCACAGATTACTTAATAGTTTGGTTCAAGTCTTTGATTCAATGGTATGCCAACTAATTTCTAGACCCTAATTATTTACAGTTTTCCAGTTTGGATTTGCGGTTGGTATTTTATTAGGGCCAGGGATTAGTTACTAATTCAATTTAGGAGGTAACTTTTATGAAAGCGAAATTAATAGGCTGAAAGTGCAGAAAGTAGTTTTGTCGATAATGTTCTAATTAGGTCAGGGTGATCATGATTAAAGGCTTTTGATTCTGTTGGTTAACTTTATTAGATTCATCAGTATGGTTTCAAAATTAAATCTATTAGCTTGACTCGTGAATTTTAAAGAAATCTACATAGTTCCATCGATGATGAATTCAGTCCACCGCCAAAAGTTCTTTGAGAGTTAACAGCGGTTAAACAGCGGCATGCAAGCTACTTTAGCACTTTTTCCAAGTTACAAGTTACTTTAAATAGTGTGTTGTCTATGGTTTTGTTATGTTAGACACAATGGCTTTTTAATTGTTTCAGTAAGTGTGTAGACGACACGGTTGGCGTAGTGGTTGAGTGATCGGCTGCTGCGCTGCGTGTAGCGGGTTCGATGCCTGCACGGAACAAATATGTGTATGTCCTACAAATTGTTGTTCCGGATCTGGGTGTCTTGTGTATGTGGGTTTAAATGTTTGTAAACGCTGATACAGGTAGAAATTCCTAGTGTGGGCAAAGTTAAAAAAGAAAAAGGTAATTACGGCAATTGATATGTTAAAGGCAGAGTTATCCAAACAAACGTGAAGTACTGACAGTTCACGTTTGTTTACACAAATATTTGTTCCGTGCAGGCATCGAACCCGCGATACGCAGCGCAGCAGCCGATCACTCAACCACTACGCCAACCGTGTCGTCTACACACTTACTGAAACAATTAAAAAGCCATTGTGTCTAACATAACAAAACCATAGACAACACACTATCTTAACTATTTAAAGTAACTAGTAACTTGGAAAAAGTGCTAAAGTAACTTGCATGCCGCTGTGACAATGACCAATCAGCAGCCTTATTGTGTAATGAATTCGGCAAGGCAAAGGGCAAAGAGTATGAACAATCGACCAGTCACATGGCGAGATGAAAGATTATGATTGGTCGATTATTCTTTTTGTCTTTTGCCTTGCCGAATTTATTACGCAATAAGGCTGCAGATGTTACTATGGTGCTTGTGACTACAGTGAATGCCTTTCTGGCTTATCTGCCAGGTGCTGGCATAGGAGACGACCAGGACAGGAGCGCAGGAGAGCCGAGTTAAGTGTGTCTTGTCAATCAACTCAGCATATCGCAGTCCACAGCTGGACCTAGGCTCTCCAAAGCTGTGCCACAAAAGTCCATCTAGCGGGGGGCCACCACCATCATTGCCTGCTGATACACGAGGGCTCTTTGCTCCGTATGCAGTTGTGCCTCCTATTTGGATGAAGCATAATTATGTTTCAGAAATACGTTTAGGGAAATACTAGATAAATGAAATTAGTCAGTCAACATTCATTCACTTTATTACTAAGTACATATTAAAATATTTACAAAGTATTCTTCAAACTAACACATGAAGGAAACTTACGTTTAACTAAACGAACTCACTTAAACACAAATATCCAACAACAATATTTATAAATCGCACCAGGCCTATCACATCAACTTCATAACATATCCAAGTCTCATTTTTAAATAATATGATGGTAGATAATGACGTATTTTTCCTTTTCCAGGAATGTGTATCTGAAGAAAACGAGCCTGAATACTGTATGTCTGGACGCTGCACATGCAAAACCTGTTCGCCGGATGCCAAAGACATTGGTGGAGCCTCCACGCTTTCGCGAACGCAATTAATCCGGTCCGCCATCTTGTCAGTCGCTGCCATCTTAAGATACCAGCTGTAAAACACAGAAAATGTACAGATTGTTAACCTATTATTGTTTTTATGTAGACTATTCTAAGATTTTTTTTTATTAATATTGAAACCAGAACAGAAAATTTGAAATATTGAAGTAGGAATTTACAAATTGGATTGACCAGTGATTCAGTCTTTTGTTGTTGGATAAAGATCTTAAAAAGATGACGTAGGTACCTAATCGTTGCCAGAGTGTAAAAAGTGATTTAATAAGTAATTTTATTGTTCGTTAAGCAACAGAATGTTGTCAAAACACCATAAAAAGTTATTCTAAACTATGTAACTACTGAGTGCATTCCCAAGTCATTTCTGAGTAGATTGCAAATTGACAACCACTTTTATTTTCTTGAAAGATATTATTATATCACAATATTTTAGTTTTTAAGCTGTTACATTCAGTCTATTTCAAAGTTTATTTAAGTTGTAAATAATATTGTTGTTATAAAAACTATGTAAATTCTAGGTAAAGATTAATATTCCACTTAAAACAGTATTCTGTCAGTGCAATTTTACATATATGCTTTAATAATAAATGTGTTGGTTGTTTGGTAGTGTTTATGCCAAAGAAGTATTTACAAATATTGAATGTATTGTGTAAATAAATATTATTTATTTTAAAACTGAGTTGTTTCAATTTCTTTTGTTTTCATCCTCAAGAAAGTGTGTACTAGGATAAGCTTAAAAAACTTCTAATGACCTTTTGGAGAAATACGTCATGTGGTTTCCCACATGACGTATTTCTCCTTCTTAGAAAGTTCAAAGAGATCCTGGAACCAGGAGTTCATTGGAAGCTTATGTGTTTAACCACATAAGGACTACCACATGGAAGTTAGCTCATTCAACCTCATTGAAGGTTAAACAATGATTCTGCTAGTAACTACTAAATTGTTATTTTATGGGTCCAAGGTGTTCGGTTTTAACTTGCCTCTATCATAAGATAAGACCTTAAAACTTCAAAACTTATTCAGATATTAAATAATGCCTCGACCGGCCACTTGCTTTTAGGTTTAATTTGGCTAAAGTCGGTTTAAACCAATAATATTTACCCTGCACTCCAGCGGCTCTTGACAGTGCGTTTCAACGACACGTCTGGCCTAATTGAGCTCGTCAGCGACGCTTGCAGCGCGCGCCGGACGGTTTACGGTTTGAGAAACAGAAGGTTATGTCGAAAGTCAACCTGCTTAAACCACACAGTTCCAACGTCTACCATAAGTCGGGGCCCCGGGATACAAAGTACATTCGCACTCTCGACTGGTATCGGCCCACTGTGCCCAACGGACCCTATCTCCTAGACTGTGTAAAGTGGCGGTGTGAAATTAATGCTCGTGCCTTCTCTGCGAGCAATAGGCCTTTGCCCTGCAGTGGGACAGTAACAGGCTGGTATATTAATTTAAGTACTTATAGTCCATTTAAGTTTTCGTCAACATCAAGACTGGAATCCGACAAAACCCCTGGACCTAACTGTATACCGAATGGAGCACCTGCACTAGCTCACCCACAAAGCCACCTCTTTAACATGGCTCTAAACTTATGTCAAGTACCCGAACAATGGAAAAGATCAGACATAAAATTGATTTACAAAAAGGGAGACCCTAAAGACATATGGAACTACCGCCCAATCAGTCTTCTTTCGAGTATATACAAGCTATTTACACCGATCCTACAAAATAGAATAAGCCCAAAAATTTATTCTCTTCAACCATTCGAACAAGCAGGCTTCCGATCCGGTTTCTCCACAATAGATCACATCCATGTAATGGAACAAATTATGGCGAAATACAAATAGTTTAATCGACCGTTGTACCTTGTCTTTGTAGACTACGCCAAGGCGTTCGACAATATATCACACGACTCGATCTGGACAGCACTCCGCAAATGTGGTGTCCATAAAAACTATATAGAAACCTTAAGAGCCATCTATAAAGGTAGTACTAGTAGAGTCAAATTAGAAAACCGCGGATCGGAGATATCAATCAGGAGGGGAGTACGACAAGGAGACCCACTGTCACCAAAACTTTTTATAGCCGTGCTGCAGAGTATTTTACAAAACTAAACTGGCAGGAAAAAGGTATCAAAGTAGCTGGACCTCACCTAAGTCACCTGAGATTTGCGGATGACATCGTTTTTTTCGCTGAGACTAGCCCTAAGTTGGAAGAAATTATATATTTACTAAGTGTCGAAAGTGAAAAAGGGGCCTAAAAATTAATGAGGTCAAAACAAAACTCATGACAAACAGCATAGCTGCCCCAATCATCCTAGAAGGCAAGGCTTTGGAATGTGTGAGTAGTTATGTGTATTTGGGAAAACAGCTATCCTTCAAAAACAAAAATACCGAAGAAGAGGTTGATCGAAGACTACAGCTAAGTTGGAGGAACTCGGTGGACAGGACCCAGCGGCAAGAGGTGACACGGGAGGCCTAAAAAACGCTGGACAGGTGACATCATAAGTACTGCTGGAAAACAATGGATAAAAGATGCTGCCGATAGAGATAAATGGAACAAGCTGGAGGAGGCCTACACCCGAGAAGGGGTTCCTATCCCTAATAATTAGATTAGTTATGTAAGACATTAGATCAGTAATACATAGAAAACAGAAATGATTAAGTTAGTGTTATATATCTAGTATTTAAGTGATAATATTAAGAGGTAAAATGTAAAAAAAAAAATTGTTTAGTAACTTAGTAAGGATAAGAAATAAATGGCTTTTTTATTTATTATTTATTCTATTTATTATATTAATTTAAATCGGTGGTATATTTTGGTGTTTAGTAGAATTTAAGGAAACGGTTTCCAGATAAGAGGAAATTGTATCAAACACACTTTCGGTCCTCCACCGTGTTTAACAGGTGATGTAGGATATCTGTCAGGTTTATATTCTTCAGGTAGATTCAGGTGACGGGCTTTTGGTGATGGCAACCTGGAAAAACATTCATAACATAGTATTACGAGGTGCACCTGCACTACTAAAAACACTCGTAAGAAAACGCGAAAGCCGTTTGATGATTCATCATCATCATTGCCGCCGAAAGACGTCCACTTTACCCCACGAACCTCTTTCGTAAAACGATTCTCTTTATATCTTGCTCCATCTCTCTATAATAAAATTAATGCAAAAAGCCCAATCTTTAAAATCTCATTCTACAATTGTAAAAAAACTGTACGGACACTTCTTTTGGACCCCAATTATGATGACACTGAATTATTCCTCACAAAGTAATCTCGTAAACACAAACATATACGTATATAAGTGGCGGGTGTGTCACTTAACAGATAAATACACCTACACACACACACGTACACACACGCACACATACCTACACACTCTAGATATATTTTGTACAAATAATAATAAAAATAACTATTGTATAATAATATACTTATGTCCAGACGCTTAAGCACACTTGTATACTACTTCTATAATAATCCGCCAAACAGGGGATCGGCACTGTCTCTCCTTAACACAGGCTAAATTTTAGCCTATCTAGGAGAACAGTACTTCACCCGTCTTTATTGTATAATTGAACCTTAATAGTATATAAATGCAACTTTTGAATATAGGCCTCCCCCGAGTGTCGCCACATTATGACCACTCCCATGCGTCTCGCATCCAGTGGATTCCACAACCTTAACCACCTCATTAGTTCACCTAGTCTGATCATTACGTCTTATAAATTATAAAGGTTGCTAAGAAACGATTGGAAATGTAACTTACACATTATTCGTTTGACGTTCCTGTGAACAAATGTTGTTTGAAGCTACGCTTCTTTCTAATGCTGGTTTAAGAGTTTTGTTCTGAAATACAAACAAAACTAAGCAAACAATAAGGTAAACTAAAGTGGCGATGAAATAATTTACACAAAGTAAAGCGCCTGTATAATTTCTCCTGTGCTGGTAGACAGGCCTTATCTCCACCTCACGGGCCCAGTGGGTACCTAGTGTATAATGGGGAAATATTTGTTGCACACTGACTGAAACCGAACACAGCAATCTCTTAACCTTTTGACGGATTGAACGTAGGCTTTCTGATGCGCATGGCATGGTGCACTGTTGTTTTAGTATGAGATTTGCTACTGCGCAGCTATATGTAGCCATCTTCAGACCGGCCAAAAAGATTGGGGATTACTGTAGATAAGTGACAATATTATAATTTTAGATGAAGTTCACCACTTGTCCAGTATCCGGGCAGGGCAAGCCACCGCGGTGCGATCGTATCTGCAGTGGCGCTGACGAGGCACATAGAACGCGAGCATACAATGTCACCATCACGATAGCGGGTAGGTAGAACGAGAGGGTTGCGCAGTAGAACACGTAGCTGAAAACAAGAATTATGAAGAGCTTACTTCCAATTCCATGACAAATATTTGTATGACCTACTGATAGTTGTTCCGGTCTGGTTGTTTGTGTCTGTGAGTTATGTTGCTTGTAAGTGCACCCACGATACAGGAGTAATGCCTCGTGTGGGGCAACGTATTTAAAAAGAGAGAGGGAATAAATTTTATGATCATCATCTCGGTCTGCAGGGCAGAAAAATCATGTATCTACAATACAACAAGTACCTAATCGTACTACAATTCATGCTGAAGACATCGCAAAAATCAATTTGATATGTAGGTAGTTTAAAACAAGAAACTAAACCTTTTATTTTCTTTAAAAAGCGTTGCCCTACATTGTGAATTTCTTCTGCAACTTGGGTGCATTTACAAATATATATACTCACACACAAACAGCCAGACCCGGAACAACTATCTATAGGCCATACAAACACTATTTTGTACCGTGCGAGAATTGAACCTGAGAAATGAAGCGTAAAAGCCGATCGCTTGACCACTGCGCCAACTGTGTCGTCTTTTTTTGCATTCGTGTTGAGGACTCAACGGCTACAATCGAGCCTGGAGTCTTCGAAAGAAAGCCTCAAGTTAATAACAGTGAGGGTTTGTTCATTAGAAACGATGGAGAGTTTACCTACAATAAACGCACATCATCATCACCAGATCACTTACCACCAGGTGTGAGATAGTCTTCAACGTCTACACTGTCGAATGTAAAAAAATACTCTAGAATTAAAACCAACGCAACTTACCTAAGATTAGTATTATCAGGACAACCTTGCTCCTCATGAACCAAAGCTTTAGGAGACGGTATGAAGATGGAAGGCAGCGCCACAGCTAGTGATAGAGGCCACACAAGGCCAGCGAACAGTCTCGCTTGCCTAGCTCACCTGGCTCGAGCGAGGGGAGCGGTGATGCCGCTCCAGCGCTCCCAGTCGAGGCAGCAGAGAGAGAGGATGGATGCTGTGCAGCACATTATGTCTAGCATCTTCCAGAAGCTGCAGATGAGTGGGTCTGGAACTGTTAAGATGAATGTCAATTTTATTTTGATAGTATAACTACCTAGCTATGTATATATTTTTATTTTACCCTTCACCTGTTCAGTACTTAATGTACCTATAATTAAAATCCAACACTCCTCAACTTCACGCCAAAACTTTGATTAGATTGTCGGTCAAAACCTTTTTTTTTTTTGTTATAACCATCACTACAAAGTACCCAATTCAAAACAATAATTTGGCAAACCTACATACCCAGTCAAAACACAAACAGCTTCCTCACAGCAGCCAAGGGGTGACAAACAACCCCACCAACAGATCAGCAGCGGCCAAACTAGCCAGTGGGTAGTGTGCGGGCGCCGTCCTGGACCGACGTAGTGCGGACAACACCGCTGCGATGCGGATGGTAGTGGCCATTGTGAGTAGGGCATGAATATCGGAATCTCGGCATCTCGTAATATCGGAATCTCGGAACGAAATTACCGATATTTCAATTCCGATACTGAGTGATCCAATATCGGAATCTCGGAATCAGCAAAAACCTACATTTTAGATCCTTGTGAAGTGGCGAGTAGGACAACTCGGTACAACCCATTGACCACGGTGATTAGCAGTGAGCGGATAATCGGGCGCTTATTTAGTACTTAAACTACATTTCATGAAAAAAATATATGGACATGCCTTGATGAAACCTGGATTTACAGTACTGAGATTGCTGAATATTTTACCTGTAGGAGTAAATAAAAAGTAGAACTTGTGCAACAATGATGTTTTCATTGAATTCGCTGATTTTCGCTGGATGCGAGACGCACGGGATCGGTCAATGTGACGACTTGGGGGAGGCCTATGTACAGCAGTGGACATCTTTCGGCTGATGATAAATGCGTAGACTAATTTTTATATGACAAGTGTTTTGTGTGTGATCCAGAAACACATTCAGCTGATTTTCAAGAGGAGTTTAGTTTGACCGACTATTGATTTTATATTATTTTGAGAATCTTCAAAAAATACGAAATTGACGAAATTGAAACTAAACGAACACTATGATTGCTTTGTTTGCAAGTAGTCACATAACGTCACGCCTGTACTACCTGAAGAGTTAGGCAGAGGAGCAGCTGTAGTACACCAACATTACACCAGTTGTGTTTTTATAATTCCTATGTGACGCTGCGTTGGAAGGCTTACCGCCAGATGGACAGGTGACCTGGTTAGGGTGGCGGGAGTCCGCTGGATGTGAGACGCTCGCACCCAGCACCTCATGCTCGGCACTTTAGACACATTAGTGTAGTTTATATACTACAGTAGTAACATGTACGACTATATCTACATTAATGTGTATAATAAAATGTGTTTTTTTCTTTCAGCTAATTACGAAGTCAATTCTTTCACAAAATTATTGAGCAGAAGGAGAAAAATTATTGAATGGATGTTCTGTATCCGGCTCTGCCGTTATATTCCCACCTGACAACCTGTAATGCAGATATTAAGACGACGGTTCTGAGGATGACCTTCAGACGTATTGCTTCGCAGCGATTCACCTGATTCGCAGCGTTGCGCTACAGCAGACAATAGCGGTGACGATAATTTGCCGTTGTATCAGTTTGAAAACATCATGAAATCGAGGTTCCAAGATAATTTACGGACACCCACTGCTTCTAAACAAGCTACTCCTACAGGGTGTCTGGGTGATTCTTTGAAAACGAGCGTATTTGACTCATTGATATGGCTCAACTTTTTTTTAACTTTTATATCTTAATTAACATGTTATCTAGTCCAGGTCATTAAATATTATAATATATATCAATGGCACTGATTTGTATCCAGTAGTTCAGGATTTGGACTGTGCTGATTAATTGATCAACCAGATTAATGATGAACATGGCAGTTGAATGAGACTTTGCACCATATTAATTAGAATCATGCAGATAAATAAGACTCATAAATTTTCTTTAATCAACTTTATTCTGAATCAACGAAAAATTTTGAAAATAATAACAGTCACATCTTCGTTTTGACTAAATTAAGATAATCTTTTAATAAATTCTAATTGAAACCCTTGCACACGTTGACAATTTAAACACAAAACGTAACATTTTTGCTCTAATTAAACATTTGTTGAAATTAAAAAGTAATCAATCAGGCTTTCTTCAAAGTTACATATAATTTTGAATGAAATAGGTAACACGTTATGTCACTAATAAAAATATCTTAAATTAAACCACATCCTAATGGCTTGGGCAGACTGACGAACGGGACGGCGGAGGATTTAAATTTTATCAAATGAATTTAATACTTTTTCAATCGAAATAAGATATATATTTCAATGATTGACCTCAGAGAATCGCAGCGCAGTTGCCTCTGGAACAGCGAGCTTTGAAAAATACTTTTTTTCGATTAGATAAGTGTTTGGTTCGTGGGTTCTTCAGGGTGAAAATAAGGCGATTCTTCCTGGTGTACAATATTATATTCTTTAAAACAATGCTTCTAATTACATTGGAAAACCGTTATGAATTCAATATATTTTATATTAATTAAGAGTTTATGCTAACGAGAGATTCTGTTGAAGAGTCGCGTTTGGCTGCGTGACTTCGTTTTATACAGGCGGAGCAGCGCCATCTCGCCCGTTGGTCTGGAACTAGCGAGGATTGATGCTAGCAGATCGATGCATCTCTCGCCGCGCGTTACTGTTGCGTCGGTTTGTCACCAGGTGCCGGTAGATGTCATAAACATGCCGGCGGGCCTTGAGAGCTCCACAGCTGCTCTCAATGTCCTGGTTCAGGCTGCGTGGCTGCTGCTTCCTCATCATTGGTGGAGGGCAAAGGGCAGATCTTTGAGAATGCCCTCTCGATGACCCCATTAGCTGTCCGGATACTGGCCACTCGGGGTACGCCGTCTTTCCCTGGGAACACAGACAATATTCGTCCCAAACGCCATTTCAGCGGTGGGAGGTTATCATCTTTTATGAGCACCAAAGTGTTGGGTGCTAAAACTCCTTTTGACTGCTTCCATTTTGTGCGGGTCTGTAGTTCTCCGATGTACTCTGATGACCATCGCCTCCAGAAGTGTTGCCTCAGTTGTTCGATGCGCTGGTAGCGGGATAGTGCGTGTAGTGGAGTACTGGCAACGTCTTCGCTCGCATGTGAGGTTAGCGGTCGGCCAATCAGGAAGTGTGCAGGTGTGAGGGGGGTATAATCTGATGGATCTGGGGACAGACAGTACATAGGACGGGAATTCAGGACAGCTTCTATTTGTGCTAGAACCGTACTGAACTCCTCGTAGGTTAAGTGACTATTGCCTAACACCCGTGCAATGTGATGCTTACAGGATTTTACCCCTGCCTCCCATAAACCGCCAAAATGAGGTGCATAAGGTGGTATAAATTTAAATTCTATACCATTAGATGAAGCATAATCAATAATAGGTTGAGACTCCCTAGATAAGAAAGTTGTAAGTTCCCTTTTAGCTCCTACAAAATTCCTACCGTGGTCAGAAAATATGCAATGTGGTTTTCCTCTCCGGGAAATAAACCGCTTTAGAGCTAAAATGTAATATTCTGAGGTTAGATTAGTGACAAGTTCCAAGTGCAAGGCCTTAGTAGCAAAGCAAACAAATAAACATAGATAGCACTTTTCAAGTTTAGAGCCTCTGCCTTTCCGGTTTAAAATATAAAGTGGTCCTGCATAATCAACACCGCTGTTTATGAAAGGGAAGTCAATAGTGATCCTTTCCTGCGGTAGATTTCCCATGATTGGTTGCACTGTTTCACCTTTCATGCGCGTGCACATTTTGCATTGTTGTATAATTTTCCTAGCTAAGTTCCTACCACACAAGGGCCACCAGGTCTCTCTTAAATGAGCTAACAGCTGTTGCGGACCAGCATGTAATAACCTCAAATGCTCTAGCTTGAAAATAAGTTGAGTGACGTAATGCTTACCACACAATAACATGGGATGCTTTTTGTTAAATGAGAAGTCAGGCGAATTAGACAATCTACCTCCCACTCGGATAATGCCTTTGTCATCTAAAAATAAAGTTAAACTTAATAAGTTACGAGTTGATTTAATTGGTAATTTATTTACTAAAGCGTGATGTTCATCTGGAAATGATTCTAATTGAATTCTTTTTATTATGAGATTCAATGAGTTAGTTAACTCTTCCACTGATAAGGGACCTGTCAAACGATCAAGCTTGTTTACTGGTTTAATATTGTGAATAAATCTTAAAACAAATGCATAGGCGCGTTGTAGTTTGCAAAATGAAGAGAACCTTTTAAAATCTCCACCAGAACCATCACAAACCATGGTGACTGTTGTTTGTTTTGTTCTTAATTCTGGCAAACTATCTTGAAAGGTATGTGGTGTGTCGAATGTTTGAAACTCCGTTACCTTTTCCCATAAAAAGGAGGGTCCATTCCACCACTTTTTATTTTGTATTAAGTCGTTCAGACTGGTACCTCGAGAAACTAAATCGGCTGGGTTATGTTTCCCATCGACATGCAGCCATTTTGCATTGCTGCTATATTCACTAATTTGCACTGCACGATTTTGAACAAAGGGCTTTAACTGTTGAGGCGACATTCTTAACCAGCCCAACACAATAGTCGAGTCCGTCCAACAAAATATCTTATCAAAGTTTAGCTTGAGAGCTTTTGTTATTCGTTCTAATATTATTGCGCCGACGAGCGCGCCACACAACTCTAAACGCGGTATGCTAACTGGTTTGACAGGAGCGACGCGGCTCTTCGAACAAATCAGTGTCACTGTGACGTCCCCGGTCTCGCTAAAGCTACGGGCGTATGCACACGCGCCGTATGCGGTTTCACTGGCATCAGTGAATATGTGTAACTCTGTTCGGTCAGAATTTGTACATATTATGTGACGAGGGACTCGAATATCATGTAATGCGGATAATGAAGTAACAAACTTTTCCCACTTATCTTTAATGTCAAGCGGTACTTCGTCGTCCCAATCTAGTTTGCACAACCACAGTTTTTGTAGTAGTATCTTTGCTTTGATTATAACAGGGCTAAGTAATCCTAAAGGATCGTATACTTGTGACACAACCGATAAAATTAAGCGTTTAGTTGTCGGAGTTGAGATTTCTTTTATTTTTGAAGTGAAATGGAAATTATCATCATTGTTCAACCAACCTAGGCCCAGAGTTTTATTAGAACTATTCTCATTTAGTGTGAAATGTTTCGACTGACTGTAATCATTTTTAATTATTTCTTTTGCGATTTCGTCTGAATTAAATACCCACTTTCTTAACGGTAAACAACCTGACTTACATACTTCAATAACACCTTTACAAATTCGTATTAATTCAGTTTTATCATCATTCCCGAAAATACAGTCATCAACGTACATGTCATTTAAGAGTGTACGCGAAATATCTGCGTCAGTGCATTCATGCCCTAACTGTCTAACGCATCGCATGCTAAGATAGGGTGCAGACGCAGTACCATATGTCACGGTGTTGAGTTTATATACAGAAAGTGGTTCAGAAGGGCACTCACGCCAGATTATCATCTGTAAATGTCTTTGATCCTCCTGTATTAACACTTGCCTGAACATCTTTTCTATGTCACCACACGCAACGTAGTTATATTGACGGAAACGCAAAAGAATCGCAAACAAATCATTTTGTAAAGGAGGGCCTGTCATCTGGATATCGTTAAGCGACTTTCCCGATGATGTCGGTTGACTAGCATTAAACACCACACGTAGCTTTGTTGTGATACTGTCTTCACGAAATACACCATGGTGGGGTAGAAAATAATTATTTGGTGGGTAATGTTCAATGCGAGTCATGTGTCCCAGACTTAGGTATTCCTTCATAAAATCATTATACATTTTTTTGTACTGACTATTACGTTCGAGTTTTCGCTCTAGTGACAGAAACCGTCCTTTAGCGGTTTCATAACTGTCACCAAGCTTATTTATCGAATCTTTAAACGGTATGCGCACAGAGAACCGACCATCGGCTAAACGTTTAGTTGTATCTATAAATAGTTTCTCACAGGCTTGTTCTTCCTGTGAATAAAAGTTATTATTTTGGCATGACACTTCCTCTATCTCCCAAAATTTTCTTAACTGTTCCCCAATTTCTAAAGTTTGAGTAAAGTTACATTGAACAGGAATAATGCGCCTAGGTTCAAAGTAAATGGGGCCAGCGAGTATCCATCCTAACTTGGTATTTTGAAGATAAGGTCCGTTACTTAAGCGAATTCTGCCTTCGATTATTAAATCCCAAAACTGGTCAACTCCTAACAATAAATCTATATTTGACGGTATGCAGTAAGTAGGGTCTGCTAGATTTAATCCGTTAGGTATTTTTAATTTGTTAGAATTTATTTTAAAAGTAGGTATCATATTTGTTATAGTGGGTAGGACCAAACATTTAATATTTGTATGATAGTTATTGTCGTTTAGAGATCTAAGTTTGATTTCACATAACTGAGCGGAATGTGAGACCGACTGTCCCACTCCTACGATTTGATAAGCGGACTGTATCGACTTTAAATTTAATTTTTTACGTAGTGACTCAGAAATTATACTATGCTGACTGCCACTGTCAATTAAAGCGCGTGCCTTATGATACTTGTCGTCATTGCCCGCGACTTCAATGATGGCAGTTGACAATAAAGCGTTATCTAATAACTCAGACTTTACCCTATGATACCCGTTATCACGTTCGGAACATAAATAAGCTTGCGTATGTAGAACTGCGGATGAGTCAGAAGGTTCAGATCTTAATGCGCTGTCCTTACTACCCTCATCATGCAATAAATTGTTATGTTTGAGATTGCACCGCTTACACGGGCCGAAGTAACAATCATTCGGGGTGTGTCCCTTACGTAAACAATTTGCACACAAACTATTCTTGCTCACAAGATCTAACCTATCCTTCACCGATAATTTCAAGAACTGGGTGCACGCATAAAGTGAATGATTACCAGTACACACAATACAATCACGAGTGCGCTTATTCTTCTGATTATTCTGAGTGGAGTTATGCGTGGTTGCAAAACTATTAATTTTTTGTGATTTAAACTTGTTATCAGAAACTGGCCTATTCCCTGAAGGGAAAGGAGAATGGTTAACTTGCACCATCTCCAACATATTAGCTTTATCCGTTAAAAAATCCAATAAATGGGACAACTTTGATGATTTCTCAGTACCTAATATGCTTTTACTTGCTTGGTACCGTATGGTGACGGACGTAAAGAATTTCACCATCCCATATCTTCCCGTGGGTGTCGTAAGAGGCGACTAAGGGAAAAACCAGAGAATGGGCAGCAGCGTTCTCTGTGAACTTTAATAACAAACTGCGATCGCCAACCCGCCTGCCAAGCGTGGCGATTACGGCAAACCCCCCCAAACCATGAATAGCACAGTAAAAAAACGGCCCCGAGTGCCCGGCAGCCCGTCTACCCTCGACTACGGTAGCGGTCGAGGCGATGACGTGGCAAGGGGTGCGAAGAATCTCCGGAGTGGACCCGGCTACCCCAATAAACACCGACGACTGGACCTGGCAACGTACAACACGCGAACACTCCGGATCGACGAGAAGATAGCCGAACTCGAGGAAGAATTGAGCAGGTTACGATGGAGTATTATAGGGTTATCTGAAGTCCGAAGAGAGGGCGAGGACACGATAATCCTCAAATCTGGTAACCTGCTCTATTTCCGAGAGGGTGACCGGCAGTCCCAGGGTGGTGTCGGGTTTATCGTCCACAAGTCCCTTGTGAATAACGTGGTGAAGATCGAGAGTGTGTCGACCAGGGTGGCGTACCTTATACTCAGAATATCCTCAAGATATTCGCTGAAGGTCATACAGGTTTACGCCCCAACCTCGGCACACCCCGACGACGAGGTAGAGACCATGTATGAGGATATCTCTAAAGCCATGCATGGTTTCAAAACTCACTTCACCGTTGTCATGGGGGACTTCAACGCAAAACTGGGCAAACGAGACGAGGATGAGCTGCAAGTGGGGCAATTTGGAGTTGGACGTCGGAACCACCGGGGTCACCTACTGGCCAGTTTTATGGAGAAGGAAGGCCTCTATATGATGAATTCCTTCTTCAGAAAGCGTGAGCACAGGAAGTGGACATGGCAAAGCCCCGATGGTGGAACTAAAAACGAGATCGACTTCATCATGTCAACCAAGAAGCAAATGTTCAATGATGTCTCTGTGATCAATTCGCTGAAAACCGGGAGCGATCACCGTATGGTAAGAGGCACATTGAACATTCATATCAAGCTTGAAAGGTCTCGACTGATGAAGTCCACGCTCCGTCCAGCACAGATCCAGATCCAAAACCCCGAGAGCTTTCAGCTCGAACTCCAGAATCGTTTCGAGTGCCTAGGGAGCTCCGTGGACGAATACAGCGATGGGTTCGTGGAAGCTGTCCATACGGTCGGGTCTAAGTTTTTCAAGACCCGCCGTACATATAGAAATAAGAAGCTCTCTGATCCTACTCTCAAGCTAATGAAGGAAAGGCGTGAGATGATCCTGCAGTCTTCAGACGATGCGGTGAAATACCGGCAGCTAAATAGACGGATCTCAAAGTCCTTGAAAACCGACCTCCGCCGCTTTAATACCGAAAGCATTAAAGATGCTATCGAGCGGAATAAGGGCTCCAAGGTCTTTGCAAGAGATCTGTCTATTGGGCAGAGCCAGCTCACAAAACTGAAGACCGATGATGGCAGGATTGTATCCGCCAAACCGGAGCTTTTGAGGGAGATCGAGAGTTTCTATGGGCAGTTGTACACGTCAACCAGTAAACCCGTTGCGAATCTAGCAAACGACCCAAGAGCTAGATTGACCCGACACTATACCGAAGATATCCCGGACGTCAGCCTGTACGAGATTAGGATGGCTCTGAAACAGCTCAAAAACAACAAGGCGCCGGGTGACGACGGAATCACGGCTGAACTCCTGAAGGCGGGTGGAAAACCGGTCCTTAAGGCCCTTCAGAAGCTGTTTGATTCCGTCATACTCGAGGGCAAAACGCCACAGGCATGGTGCAGGGGTGTGGTGGTCCTCTTCTTCAAAAAGGGTGACAATGCCCGGCTGAAGAACTATAGGCCTATCTCACTTCTTAGCCATGTCTACAAGTTGTTTTCAAGAGTCATCACGAATCGTCTCGCGCGCAGGTTTGACGATTTCCAGCCTCCCGAACAAGCCGGATTCCGAAAAGGCTTTAGCACCGTAGACCACATACATACGCTGCGGCAGGTTATACAGAAGACCGAAGAGTATAACCTGCCTCTCTGCTTAGCGTTTGTGGACTACGAGAAAGCCTTCGATTCGATCGAGACTTGGGCTGTACTACAGTCTCTCCAACGGTGCCAGATCGACTACCGGTACATTGAGGTGTTGAAGTGTTTGTACAGAAACGCCACCATGTCAGTCCGTCTTCAGGATCAGACCTCGAAACCAATATTTCTCCAGCGTGGCGTGAGACAGGGAGATGTCATTTCTCCGAAACTGTTCACTGCTGCGCTGGAGGATGTATTCAAGGTTCTGGACTGGAGGGGCCTAGGCATCAATGTTAATGGCGAGTATATCACTCATCTTCGGTTTGCCGACGACATAGTGGTCATGGCTGAGACCATGGAGAGCCTCAATACAATGCTCGATGACCTCAGTAGAGCTTCCGGAAGAGTGGGTCTTAAAATGAACATGGACAAAACCAAGGTGATGTTGAATGCCCATGTTACACCCACTCCTATCAAGGTTGGAGACTCTACACTCGAAGTTGTGGAAGATTATGTCTACCTGGGACAAACGATCCAGTTGGGTAGGGCCAACTTCGAGAGAGAGATAAACCGTCGAATCCGACTCGGCTGGGCAGCGTTCGGGAAGTTGCGCGGTGTCTTCTCGTCCAACTTACCACAGTGTCTCAAGACAAAAGTCTATGACCAGTGTGTGTTGCCAGTGATGACATATGGCTCTGAGACGTGGTCGCTTACAATGGGCCTTATCAGGAAGCTTACAGTCACTCAAAGGGCAATGGAGAGGGCTATGCTCGGCATTTCCTTGCGTGATCGAATCAGAAATGTAGAGATCCGTAAGAGAACCAATGTTACCGACATAGCTCGAAGAATTGCCAAACTTAAGTGGCAGTGGGCAGGGCACATTGCTCGCAGAACGGATGGCCGATGGGGCAGAAAGGTTCTGGAGTGGCGACCGCGAACCGGAAGACGTTGCGTTGGAAGGCCTCCCACCAGGTGGACCGATGACCTCGTGAAGGTTGCGGGGATCCGCTGGTTGCGAGACGCACGGGACCGATCAATGTGGCGACGCTTGGGGGAGGCCTATGTCCAGCAGTGGACGTCTTTCGGCTGATATGATGAATATGCTTTTATGTTGTTCCCATTCTCTCTCCGTAGCCAAATCTAATTTAGAAACAATTGTAAAAATAATGAGGGTATCCCACCACTCTGTGGGTTCCCCGAGCGTCTTTAACGCACGTAAATTCTTAAGCACTGTATCGATTAATTTTCTAATAAGATGAGGTGATTCCTTTGACATCGATTGCGAAGAAAATAACGCTTTTACATGATTATGCACTAATAAGTTACTGTTGTTAAATCTATGGTTAAGCAAATCCCATGCTATTATGTAGTTTCCAGATGAAAACTCTAATGATTTTATCACCTGACTGGCATTCCCTGTTAGAGCAGATCTTAAATAATGGAACTTTTGAATTTCATCAAGTTGTGTAGATTTATGGATCAATGAAAGGTAGGTATCTCTAAACTCAAGCCACGCATTGTATGACCCATCAAATGAAGGCAAAGTTATAGTGGGCAATTTAACTAACGGGTTTGAGTTGCACTTAGATTTATCACTAACAGCAGAACTAGGATTACTAACGCTTTGCAATAAACAGTCAACTTCTGTAAATACCGTATAGTAGGAATTTTCAAAGGATTCACGAATATCTATTTGCTGAGATAATTCTTTTTCTGAAACTAATTCCTCTATAGAACTTTGAATATAGTTAAAGTCTTGCATTAATGATTTAGCACCATCAGTTCTTAACCTTAATTCCGTAATTTTTTTATCGTTTAACGGTACACTGACAAGGGAAGTTACAAATCTCGTAAAAAGTGTCAATCTACCCTTTATTGTACCCCTTTTTTTATTTAAATCTTGAATCTGATCGTTAGCACTTTGTAACACTGGTATAGGAGATTTATTACGTATTGAAACTTTACCTATATCTTCCGAACCTAGACTCATTTTGGCAATTTATGAAGATAAGGGTACTCACTGTTTTCCTGCAAACACCTTGGTGTGATTACGCGAACCTAAGGCGAATTACCTGTAATTAGTCACAGTTTTAGCACAAATAAAAGGAGGAGAAGGAAAGGAACGATAAGGATTGCCAAACCTCTGCTGATTCTTCTTCTATCCGGCTCGAAGGACCAATGTTTGGTTCGTGGGTTCTTCAGGGTGAAAATAAGGCGATTCTTCCTGGTGTACAATATTATATTCTTTAAAACAATGCTTCTAATTACATTGGAAAACCGTTATGAATTCAATATATTTTATATTAATTAAGAGTTTATGCTAACGAGAGATTCTGTTGAAGAGTCGCGTTTGGCTGCGTGACTTCGTTTTATACAGGCGGAGCAGCGCCATCTCGCCCGTTGGTCTGGAACTAGCGAGGATTGATGCTAGCAGATCGATGCATCTCTCGCCGCGCGTTACTGTTGCGTCGGTTTGTCACCAGGTGCCGGTAGATGTCATAAACAGATAAGTATTAAATTCAATTGAGGAATTTATTATCCTCTGCCATGCCATCCACCAGTGTGCGAAGGCCATTACAAACTCTTAATAAAAACAGAAACAAAAAGCAATAAAAATCTTTGTTTAAAACAAAACGCTTACAAACTCTTAATAAAATTGAAATAAAACGTAATTTCTATGAGCATAAAATTTCATCAGTCTCAATTCAATTTAAATTTTTATTTCAATCAGACTTTTAAATTAAATAATTAGCAATAGGAACTTTATGGGGATCCGTTAATGTAGCCCTAAACTTTTTTCATTTTACGTTTTTTTTTATTACAGTTTTGGGCGACGTTAACGAAACCATAACATACCATAAACATGATATCGTACAAAATGAAATGTATGACGATAATTAAATATATCCTTATCTATTATAATTATATTAAAAAATATCGAGGTTCTCTTCACCACTAGAGTCTAACCAGTATGGATAACATTTCCTAAATCGATGCTAAATATATTATTACCATCTCTTGAAATGTTTTATCTGAGATATTATCGAAGTTAGCATCTGCGATTAATGGCACGCTTACTTCTGCACTTGCCTTCCTTACGTCTTTTTTTTTAGTTATAACAACTTCTTTATCTATACCACTGCTTATGCCTAATGAATTGCGTGTATATTTACTATTTCTTGCTGGTTTATTTGGTATATTAAAAACAATTCCATCATCTTAAATTTCTTGATTCATGTATACTTTTTTATTACTCTTTCGTGTGTTTTTGTTTTTATTTTTCTTTGAAGAGATGTTGCTTTATTCTTTATGTGTTGTCCAAAAAGATTGATCGATTTCTCTACATTGTCTTTTCGAATTAGCTAGCGGTGTGACCGATAAGTTTTGCTTTCCTGCGCCTTCCACGTCATAATAACCAAGATTTTTCATGCCATGGTCGCAAATGACAGCTTGATACAGGCAAACATTATCTGTACAGCTCAGTTTGCTAACGTCGGAGTCGATGTTCCATACTACCTGGTGCATTTTCATTGAACCTGGAAAACTTTTAACGTTTTGGGGGAAAAGAAAGTTCTTTTCACTAACATCATATTCTGAAACAGTTTTCAATTTTACTTTTTTTAAGTTTTGCTCCAATACATTAAAAAAAAAAACCAGATCTTTTATATCTTGTCCTTGGGAAACAGAACGATCCGCAGTCCTCTTCATAACAGCACCTACCCCGTCAAGAGCGCCCTTCCCATGACCAGATTCGCTGTAGTTCCACGTTATGGTTTCACGAACTCAGGTATATGAGTGAAGAAGAAATTAGATGAAATATTTTTTTATTCCGATACTGACTAGATGGAAAATCAGAAATAAAATGTATAGTGTGAATGTATGTCTTTGTTGCACCTACATATTCTAGGATTGGTACAATATGAGCCCATACAGCTGAAATGTCATGACGAAGGTATACACGTTGTTAGTTGCAGTAGTTATTTTATCGATTTTTTTCTAGTTTCTCTTTCCACAACTCTTCATTATTTTTAATTCTTGCATATCTCCTTTGTTCCGCAAACCTTTTTTTCTTAGTCTTTCTTCTCTTGTTTGCTTCATTGGTTTTGCCATTTCGATAATCTGTAACAAAATATTGATAGTCAAGCGACAGCTGGAGTAAACATCGCTTAGACCTATTAATAAAACTACTAATAAATTAAAAAAACAAAATGGCGGCAATTTCACAAAGGTTCTATCCTTTTTAATAAAAAGAATTACTTACTTTTTCATTAAACCTAATTCATCTGTTTAAGCCAAATTAATCTGGTCTTATGAGATCATCCGTATTTAGATCAAACCTAATTCGTATGCTCCATTCAAATTCATCTGGTCATAAGAGCCAGGTAAAACCAGACTAATGAGAGCCAGACAAATTAGGAAAAGAAAGAAAATCGAATCCTGCTCCTATATTTATGAACGGATGGAATCATAGGTATAATTAACATGAATAAACAACCTTATTACAGACTTTGGTTTAGTTGCATAACGTAGCTACATACACACAATCAATAAAAGAAGACAGATTAATTATGTGACTTACCTGACAAACGCCAGATCACAACTTTCGATCGTACTTTTTCGAAAAATTTCCCCCGCGCACGAGCACTCCGTGTGAATGGTCGGCATGTGACTGACGTGGCCAATCACGAGTCGATATTATTCTATGAAATATTTTGTGTTTACATTGAAATCATGAGTGAACAAATTGCGCCAGCTGAATTATTATTTAAGTCGGGGACATTTTTTAAAGTAATTTAATTACGAATCTAGATAATTATTTTGAAAACAAATTATACAATATCAAAAACAACTATTTAAATATCGGTGGAACGTAGTTATTGTAATAAATTGCTTCATTAAGTCAACATAAAATTGAAAAATTCAATAAAAAGCGACATGGGGACATACCAGATTAATTAGTTTTGACTGTTTTCTGCAGACTTAATTACTGGTTGATATTAAGTAATCCCAATTAAATACATTATGCCTCGATAGACATTTACATTTACTATAAAACCTGTAAATGATGTTCAAATTGGATATAATATTGACGTGTTCTTCAGTAAAAAACATGTCAAAACTGTGTTTCAAAGAATCACCCGTCTAACCCCCAGCAAATGCAGAGTTGGTGACCCTGTCGGGCACGCTCAGCGCAATTTGTGATTGTACTGTTGTTACTATTCTTCTCTTTTACTCTGTGTTTGTTGTTGTTGTGTTGTGCCTGTGTCGATTTTTTTTTCTATTCTATTCACACCCAACCGCGTTCGTTCACTCCTTGATACACCCGGCTTTAGAGTGACGATGACGTACATAATATTTTTCAAAACTAGTTTATGCAATTACTAGGATAGGAAAATAAAAATACGTGTATTAAACAGGACTTATTTTTATTAAAAAGATAAACTAAAGCTAACGTTATATCAAAATTTATTAATTAAATTAAATTTAGTCCTTAATATAGTTATATTAAAATAAAATAAAGTACCAAAAAATAGAGTCATGGTGACTGCTGACAGAAATGACAACTTAAAACGTGTCACTGACGCGAACACATAAGGTGGTCCTAGCCAAAATCGCTCAATGCGGATAAAGAAGTTTTCTCTTAAAAAAAAATACTGAATTTGTTAGAGACTGGTCCCCGAAAAATAAAGAATAAATAAAGTTCACATTTGAACTCTAGCAGAGTGTGCGTCTACCTCTTCATATATAGCTACTTTATAATACTTGGGTTTGGGTCGGATTTGTAAGTAAAGCTTTAATTCTCATTCTCAAAAAAAAACGTTCACTTTGAAGTCGCAATTTCATTGATAACACAATTATCTAACGTAAATAATTGACAAACCGTATTTTTGACATATTGAGTCTGAGTTTAGAAAAAAATCTATAAAATACGAAAATTGTGTCTCTCTGGTAGAAAGCGTTGTCATGTTGAACGCAATAACTTCAAATGTATAGTAAAGTTAACTGTGCAAGGTAAATTTGTATTACCTGATCTTTAGGGGTTAGATAATATTTGAAACTCGCCGCGTGAATGGCTACATGCCTATTTAGGATGCACTTGCTCAACACTTTTCTGAATGCTTTTGACAGATTCTTCACTTATTTAAATGACAGCTTTATAACCACCAATGAGTTAGAATTTATTACAAATTCGATAAAATTCGAATCGCGATTTGATGCTCTATTGCTATTAATAATAAATGCGCTGATACTTGCATTTCGTTTTCAATGACTTCAATTTTAAGGTTGCTCTATATAATATCACATTACTTGTTGACCATTTAGTTAATTTCGCTGACAGTTTAGATAAATGTGTCGACCACTAGTAGCAATTCAAATTACTTTCTATGTTGACAAAATACATTCTGTAACTAAAGAAAACCTCTGTAATTAGCTGACCATTTAAAAGATAGCCGTGTTTATAAGTAAGGCTGTTAGTCTTGAAGTAGACATCAATCTGTGAGAGAGTAGATAATGCACTAGTCGTAGTAGCTAAGCTGGAATATTAGTAGTTAATAATGTGACCCGAAAACTAGTAAACTATTATATTGCCACTTCTGTCTAATCTTGGAGACTAAATTGCAAATTATATCATCTATAATTAACTAATAATGGAACCGCGACCTTCTTCTTCGTGTCGATGATTCCTTCACTAAATTTTACTTCACCGCGATCTTATATTTGTTGTAATGATTAGTATGTAATAGTGATGGTAGAGGTGAAAATAAACTCTTCAACGGCTTCCGAACAACCTCCGTTTTTCAGACAACAGTTGAAGCACACGTCGACTCTTCTTTGACCAGAGTTACCGGCGTAGTATCTGCAAAAAAAGATAAAGTGGAACTTCTATTATAATGTAACAAAGCGATTATTAAGGCATGAAAAACTATAACAATATCAATCTGATGATTCAGATTACTGATATGACCGACATGGCGCCGATTCATTGATATAAATCTAAGGCATGTTATATGTACACGAAACGATGAGACAGGTTAGTTTCAACGAGCAAAATTCTTATAGTGATTATTGCGGACGTCATGGGCGACGCACATGAGGACATAACAGCCGGACACAGTTCGGGGTTTCATCAGATCAGACGGACGTAAAGGTGAAACTGATCATTGTTTGAAAAGACTTCATACTAAAAAGATTTTTACCTGGGCTTAGCATGTCTCTCAACATTGAAACACATTGGATACACTTCATTACAACGGCGGGAACATCGCATCTTTCTCCGTCATAACCCGCTGAGCATTGACAGACCGGCTCATTCTCCTCGTTCAGGGAACAGACACCATTGTTTGAGCAATACTCGTGACACGCGTTAAATTCGCAGCGTTCTCCAGAGAAACCAGCATTACAGCTGAAATAACAAAAATATCGATGAGTTACTCTATAATCAAGAAAATCAACAAATATATATGAATACTTGTAACAGGCGCATGAGGTGCGCGACCACTGTGCCGTGTTTAACGGAAGGGTGTGATCAAATTTCAAAAAAACTGCTTTTGTTCATGTAAATGTACAACTTTCTCTAAGGAAGTCCTAGGCAACTACCAAAACAAATTAGATTATCCATACAAAGTTGCCGTGTGTATGGAAGATACCTACAATGTTTTGTAAAGAATTGACTACGACTGAGCGACTTCCTTGGAGAAAATTATTTATATTATTATGGGCAGAAGCAGATTTTAAAATATGGTCTGCCCTTTCCGTTACACCCTGTATAGAAGTTTATTTGACAACACTGAATACAGTTATGGAATTCAGACTTCAAATTGCCCTTTGTCCTTCAGTGGGACAATAAGGGACAGGTGTAGGTAAATATTGAAATCTAAAAAAAAACTAAATATCGTATCTTTATATAATGTTTGCAACAACTTTTATTGTCAATTTGATTTACCTGCATTTAGGCTGTCCCTCAGTACCGACACTACAGTTTCCTTGCAAACAATAGTCTTTACAAATGGCAACTTCGCATTTTTCTCCCTCGTAACCTTCTGCGCATTCACAGATCGGCTCATCTTCCTCATTAAGGGAACAGGCACCATTGTTTGAACAATACTGATGACACGCGTTATCTTCGCAACGTTCCCCAGAGTAGCCGGCATAACAACTGTAATAACAAAGACATCAATGAATTATCTATAGTAAGAAAACAACAAATATGTATGCTATTTGTAAAAGGGTCTACCTTTTACAAATAGCATACATATTTCCTGTGTAAGCTGAAATTTCGATATCAACCAATAATCGGCCGTAACTTTCAGCCTGGCCAAAACTACGTTCTTGAATTTTCGTAAACGCTCTGTGTCCTTATGCCGAGTTTTTTAACATACTCATACTCACTCGTCTTAACGTAAACCGTAAACGATCTCTTATGTCAAAATTTATACAAAAAAGAGGTTTCTCCTTACCGTCACCAGACGGCGCTTATTCGCTTTCAATCATAGACATACTAAATAATATGGACTGGAAATACCTACGAAAAAAACGTGCCTACCTAAACCTCAAAATGTCACATAAAATGGCCGCCGATTCTAAGGTTGTGTCAATCAAGCAACACACACACACTCACAAATCTCAATAATACAATGTGTAAACAACCATTTGACAGCAGGACTACCACGAACACAACCACAAAATTCGTCACATAATATGGCACGTACCTACAACCGTCACTACGTCTTAACAAAATGTTGCCATAATGAGCAACAACTGAAATATTGTTGTCTCTTTCATCAAATACGATTACTACATTAGAAAGAATGAAACAAAACGATGTTTCACATTCTGTATCGTATTTCACTAATATTTGTATAAGCTAATCTATATATATAAAAGAAAGTCGTGTTAGTTACTTCACTTATAACTCAAGAACGGCTGAATCGATTTAGCTGAAAATTGGCAGGGAGGTAGCTTAGAACCAGGAGAAGGACATAGGGTAGGGTAGGGTAGGGTAGGGTAGGGTAGGGTAGGGTAGGGTAGTGTAGGGTAGTGTAGGGTAGTGTAGGGTAGTGTAGTGTAGTGTAGGGTAGTGTAGTGTAGGGTAGGGTAGTGTAGGGTAGGGTAGTGTAGGGTAGTGTAGGGTCGGGTAGGGTAGGGTAGTGTAGGGTAGGGTAGTGTAGGGTAGCGTAGGGTAGTGTAGGGTAGCGTAGGGTAGTGTAGGGTCGGGTAGGTTAGGGTAGGGTAGGGTAGTGTAGGGTAGGGTAGGGTAGGGTAGAGTAGGGTAGGGTAGTGTAGGGTAGGGTAGGGTAGGGTAGGGTAGGGTAGGGTAGTGTAGGGTCGGGTAGGGTAGTGTAGGGTAGGGTAGGGTAGGGTAGTGTAGGGTAGGGTAGGGTAGTGTAGGGTCGGGTAGGGTAGGGTAGTGTAGGGTCGGGTAGGTAGGGTAGATAAATGTTTGGTCTTTTTATGGCAAAACAAAGTTTGCTGGGTCAGCTAGTGTATGTATAGAACATCGCGGCGCCTTCATATATTTCCTATCTCAATGGTTTCAATACAAATTGCCGTTTACGTTAACGCCATTGATCGTGAATAAAAACTCGCACTAAGGCCTCTTGTTGCGTCGAGTGCGCTGCTACCGGGCGATCGCACTATTCCACCATTGCGTTGAGTGAGTGTGTCCATACCTTGGACGTATTATGCCAATGCCGTTTGTGATTACCGGTTATACAAATGTTTTTTATGTCTTTGAGTTTCATTAGTATTTGTCAATTGTTATTATCGAAGAAAAATACATACAAGAGAACAATTTCTAACAAAGTGATTTTTCTTTGCATAAGCAAAAAAAAAAGAAACTGGACTATATTCATTGTTTTATATCATTTTTCACGTATTTTGCCATGCATGTTAGCAATTATTCAAAAAGTGCTCAAAAGAGTTGACTGGTATACTTTGTTTGAATTATCTGTGTTTTTGAAAATCAGGCAGCATCTTCTATTTTTTTATATTTTTAGTTACGTTCGATGTCAAATGATTATTTTTTTCATTTTAATTATTTATCAAATATCTATTATCATTATATTTGATAGCATTCGATATAAATAAATAAATCTATGGACTATTTCTGATTGGTTTTGCGATGATATTATTTTCTTAC
This sequence comes from Orthosia gothica, assembly GCA_949775005.1. Lineage (NCBI taxonomy): Eukaryota > Metazoa > Arthropoda > Insecta > Lepidoptera > Noctuidae > Orthosia > Orthosia gothica. The sequence continues at coordinate 2,939,547 of OX459048.1, read as the reverse complement.
CAACTGTGATATGTTCGCAATTTAAAAATTTAATTTACGTGGGTAAATTTGTATGGGAGACGCAATTCCATCAATCTGCCTAGCCTTTTCCCAATAATGTTGGAGTCGGCATCCAATCTTACCGGATTCAGCTGCGAATCAGTGTTTAACATGGAGCAACTGCCTATCTGACCTCCACAACCCAGTAACTGGGTAACACTACCCGTAACGACTGCCAAACCAACGGGACCAACGGCTTAACTTGCTTCGTGTGTGCTTGTTGCGTGCGTGCTTTGTGTGTGTATGGGAGACGCCATTGTTTGGTTGAAAATTGCCTACGAATTCTTTAGATAAAGTTAACCATATTCATAGACAGAAGCAGTTATTAAAATATGGCCACACCTTTCCGTTGCATCCTGTATACAAGTTTATCTGACAACACTGACTGTCCTTCAGTGGGACAATAACGGGCAGGTTTTATATTAATAAAAGTGTTCATATTATATTAGCAACGAATTATATGGACAACAAGATTTACCTGCATTTAGGCTGTCCCTCAGTACCGACACTACAGTTTCCTTGCAAACAATAGTCTTTACAAATGGCAACTTCGCATTTTTCACCCTCGTAACCTTCTGCGCATTCACAGATCGGCTCATCTTCCTCATTAAGGGAACAGGCACCATTGTTTGAACAATACTGATGACACGCGTTATCTTCGCAACGTTCCCCAGAGTAGCCGGCATAACAACTGTAATAACAAAGACATCAATGCATTATCTATAGTAAGAAAACAACAAATATGTATGCTATTTGTAAAAGGGTCTACCTTTTACAAATAGCATACATATTTCCTGTGTAAGCTGAAATTTCGATATCAACCAATAATCGGCCGTAACTTTCAGCCTGGCCAAAACTACGTTCTTGAATTTTCGTAAACGCTCTGTGTCCTTATGCCGAGTTTTTTAACATACTCACTCGTCTTAACGTAAACCGTAAACGATCTCTAATGTCAAAATTTATACAAAAAAGAGGTTTCTCCTTTCCGTCACCAGACGGCGCTTATTCGGTTCCAATACAAATTGACGTTTACGTTAACGCCATTGAGCGTGAATAAAAACTCGCACTAAGGCCTCTTGTTGCGTCGAGTGCGCTGCTACCGGGCGATCGCACTATTCCACCATTGCGTTGAGTGAGTGTGTCCATACCTTGGACGTATTATGCCAATGCCGTTTGTGATTACCGGTTATACAAATGTTTTTTATGTCTTTGAGTTTCATTAGTTTTTGTCAATTGTTATTATCGAAGAAAAATACGTACAAGAGAACAATTTCTAACAAAGTGATTTTTCTTTGCTGCAAAAAAAAAGAAACCGGACTATATTCATTGTTTTATATCATTTTTCACGTATTTTGCCATGCATGTTAGCAATTATTCAAAAAGTGCTCAAAAGAGTTGACTGGTATACTTTGTTTGAATTATCTGTGTTTTTGAAAATCAGACAGCATCTTCTATTTTATAATTTTAGTTACGTTCAAACTGAAGTCAAATGATTAGTTTTTTCATTTTAATTATTTAATTGATTTTAATTGATAGCATTCGATATAAATAAATAAATCTATGGACTATTTCTGATTGGTTTTGCGATGATATTATTTTCTTACCAACTATGAAATGTTCGCAATTTTAAATGTAATTTACGTGAGTTAAACAAAGTCAACGATTTTCAGGACTATACAGTTTTCAATAAATACAAAATGAAAAATACCGATTTGGTAGTTTTTCGACGAAAGCACAACTGACTTATCTCAAGGTATCTACAGCAAATTGCTTTCATTAGGCAGTGCAGATATCTAAATTTCATGTTAATTACAGACAAGTTTTGTAAAGACATTCTGAATTAAAGGGCATTAAAAATGAAGCTAAGCAAAAGCAACTTGAATTATCTTCGGTCTTCTACGATTAAGGTTTGACTGGCAATGAAAATAACAAATTGGTTTAAAATTATAAGCTCGAAAATACGCCATTCTTAGATTTTCTCTATGAGATTCGGTTTCGGCCATAAAGGTGAATGGCAGATTTCGTACCGCATACTTTTTCTGTTGTTTGGTTATAGAATTTGTACCACTTATAATGCCAACTAAGCCATTTATTTGCATGTTAGTTTACTATTTTTAAAACTTCGGATTAATTAATAACATCAATCTAAACATTTTAATATATAAACGTTATAAATCGTAAGCTAAAAGCAGTTATGTTATTAGAAATTGCCTTACGTAAAATAACACAAATATTGAATTGATAATTTATTACTTAGAAATAGAAATAACATTAAATATAATCAAAGTCATCGTTATCAAACTGTTGCAGTCCGCTGCTGGATATAGGTATCTCCTAATGCCCTAAGTAGGTACGATCCGCATCTCAATCTACCTACTTAATGGTAAGTAAAAAACTACAAAGATAGCAACAAATAATTTACTTAACATATTATGCAACATTTACCTATATTGTAACAATCTACATTGGTACACTACTACATAACCTTAAAAAATTAAACTTGTTATAACATTTACGTCCCAACTTTAAAAAATCTAAGAATATAAAAAGGGATTATCTATCATATTAACTACCAAATAAAACAAAAAATATCCCAAAACACGAAATTTCTATTAGCGGTACGAAACTCCCATACAAGCCTGCCGTTCGCCTTTAGTTTCGGTCTGTCTCTAGTTAAAGGCGAGTGGGGTGTGCGACTACTGCGCTGCGTTTCAGACACTATAAGTTCATCGTAGACAATACTGACATCGGTGAGGGAACTCGGACTTCAAATTGTCATTTGCCCTAGTTGGAACAAAAGTGGGCAGGCATATTAGTAAAAGTGTTTATAATTATTATGTTTGCAAGTAAGTATAGCACGATTTACCTGCATTTAGGCTTTCCCTCTGTACTGACACTACAGTTTCCTTGCAAACAATAGTCCTTACAAATGAAAACTTCGCATTTTGTACCCTCATAACCTTCTGTGCATTTACAGATCGGCTCATCTTCCTCATTCAGGGAACAGGCACCGTTGTTTAAACAATAGTCATGACACGCGTTAAATTCGCATCGTTCCCCAGAGTAGCCGGCATTACAGCTGAAAACATGAAAATATCGATGAGTTAGTCTATAATCAAGAAAATCATCAACTACTTGTAACAGGCGCATGAGGTGCGCGACCACTGTGCCGCGTTTCAGACGCCCTATACAGGCTGTAACGGAAGGGTGTGAATATATATTAAAAACTACTGTACCCCCCATGTAAATGTACAACTTTCTGCAAGGGTATCCTAGGAAATTTACAAAAAAAAATGGATAATCCATACGAAGTAGCCGTTTGTATGGGAGTTACAATTTTTTGTTAGGAATTATCTACGAATTCTTCGGAGAAAGTTATTCATACTCATGGGTAGGAGCAGATTTTAAACTATGATCACACCTTTCCGTTACACCCTGTATAGAAGTTTATTTGACAACACTGACTTCGGTTATGTTGTTCTGTTTTATTTTCGAATTATCTGTGTTTTTGAAAAACAGGTAGCATGTTTAAAATTTGTTGTTACGTTCAAACTGAAGTCACATGATTACTTATCTTTTTAATTATTTCACAAATATCTAATAGCATTAAATTTGATAGCATATGATACAAAAAAATAAATATATGGACTATTTCTGATTGGTTTTACGATGAGTAGACTATTATTTGCTGCCCAACAATGATATGTTTGCAATATAATGTAATAACGTAAGTTAAATAAAGTCAACGATTTTAAGGACTTTAACTCACGCATTCTTTATTGTTTTAGACAACAACACAATGAAAAATACCGTTTTTGCAGTTTTTTGACAAAAGCGCAACTGACTTATCTAAAGCTATCTGCAATAAATCGCTTTTATTACGCAGTGCCAAGTCCAAAAACAACATTTACCAAAATTTCATGATAATTACGGACAGTTTTGTACAGACATTCTGAATTATAGAGCATTAAAATTGAGGCTGAGGAAAAGAGAATTGGATTCACTTCGGTCTTCTACGAGTAAGGTTTGACTGGCAATGAAAATAACAAATTGGTTTAAAATAAGCTCGAAAATACGCCATTCTTAGATTTTCTCTATGAGATTCGGTTTTGGCCATAAATTTAGTTTCGGTCTGTCTCTAGTTAAAGGCGAGTGGGGTGTGCGACTACTGCGCTGCGTTTTAGACACTATAAGTTCATCGTAGACAATACTGACATCGGTGAGGGAACTCGGACTTCAAATTGTCATTTGCCCTATTTGGGACAAAAGTGGGCAGGCATATTAGTAAAAGTGTTTATAATTATTATGTTTGCAAGTAAGTATAGCACGATTTACCTGCATTTAGGCTTTCCCTCTGTACTGACACTACAGTTTCCTTGCAAACAATGCTTATGGCATGCGTTAACTTCGCACCTTTCGCCGCCGAAGCCAGTTTTACATCTGAAATAATAAATACCTACATGAAACACATCAAACACTTAATAAAGTACGAAACCAGAAACCACTCCAGCCTGTGGAGGTCTACAGAGGAAGTCCAAACACTGCTCAATCTCTAGCTATCCGGCTTTGCAACTCAAGCACCGTAAAGTCAGCAAAATCAGTTTTGGTCCATGAATTTGGACCATAAACTGATTTTGCTGATTCTGCGGTAGTTCTGTTGCCATTGCCAATTCGGAAATGCAATTTACTAGACCTGATCGATTTGTCGCTGTTGTGTGTCTCCTTGTCGAATAAATGTTTATTTCTATTCTATTATTTCTATAAAACAAAATACTATGACCGAGTTCTCACCTCTAAATTATCGCAGAATTATTGTGGTAAATTGTCAAGCACGCGTTATCTGCTGTATTTGGTTAATAACGCGTGCTTGACAATTTGCCAAAATTAATTCTGCGATAATTTAGAGGTGAGGAACTCGGCCTTAAAATATCAAAATTTATTTTGTTACTAATGTAAACAATGTTCGACTCGAGTCGGTGTTCTAGGTACCCTAAATATAGATTTCGAAGCTTTCTAGTCTCTTTCTGATAAGCAGTGATAGGGACAATGTGAATGCTTAAAATCTGTAAACAATAGGTATCCTATCAAAGGGTTGTTTTAAGTGACGTAAGTTAGGTTAGGTTATTAGGGTCAGCTCAAACCGAGACGCGACGTGACGCGACCATGCTAGTACTTAATGAGACAAACATGTTTTACCTGCATTCTGGTTGTCCGTCAGCACTGACACTACAAGCTCCTTGCACACAATAGTTCTGACATATTGATACTGTACATCTCTCACCAGTGTAACCCGGTGTAGATTCATAACGAGATTGCTCACTAATTTCCGTACTATGGGAAAAATGATCGTTCGGTATCAGATTTTTCAGAGGTTCACAGTTTAGATTTCCTTGAGTTTGCTCCTTTATTGTGTAGTTGGCTGCTATATATTGACAACCAAGCCTACAATAAGTTGAGTGAGTAATTGAAAATAATTTAGGTTCCTCACTTTGCCGTGGGTTTTTATGTAATAGCCAGATTTTGTCTTGATTTTCTCTCCTCCAGTAGATAAAATCTTTTGATACGGACAATGAATTTGCACGTCGTTCGTTTTTGATAACATATAATGTTGTTCTGTCCTTTCCATTCAAATTGGCACTTTCAATAGATAACTGGTTCCTAGTGTAAGTGTACTCAATCCAGTACATTTTCTGTGTCTGTGGATCAATGGCCAAACTATATCGCCATGTAACATATTTCATTATTAGAATTTCTCTCTCGGAACCATCAAAGCGAGCCCTCTCTATCTCATTGTCCGTGGCCCAGTAAATATATCTGTAATTTGTAAATAACGATTTTGTTAATGTCATAAAACTACACACAATAGCAAAGTAGCGCCATAAATAACACACAAAAGGTCTTTTTTTAAATACAATTAATATAAATATAAAATATTTAATTTAAAAAAAAAATCAACTTAACTCATTTAAGTGATATAAGATTTTAGTATGAATTTTGTGAAAAATGCATTTTGTTTATTTTTTTAAGATTAGCAAGACACGCTTAGTTTACGAATATCACCATCACATTTAGTTTTCACATATATTTACATAATTTTATAGCCTGTGACCATTTGGAATAATCTTCGATCAGCAACAAAAGACTAGATAACCCTTCTCGTACAAAATCAATGCTAAACTCTGTTCGCGTGAATATATACATACTATCCTACATTTACAATACTTACTACAGCTACATTTGTTTACTAACGAACTAAGAAGTTTGAAGACAGTTTAAGTTCAACCTAATTACAACCTGGCACCTAGTAATAAAAGTTACAAATCTTCATAATATTATCTTATACTTTAGACCAGGGATGGCGAACCTTTATTAGAAAGCGTGCCATTTAAATTATATAATTTTTTATGTGACAATGAAGTGCCACCAAAGAATTTTGAATTTGGCTTTCTTTCTCAATTGACAAAAAATAAAACTCTAAATGTTATGAATTAATCATTCTTTATTTGCACCCAGTAATTCTTACAGCAATCCTAATATTTTATTTACAGTTTTATATTGTATTTATATAATAGTAGGAGTTGGTGTCATTTCTGCTGTTGCAAATTGGGCGCACGGTTGGCGCAGTGGTTGAGCGATTGACTGCAGCGCTGCATGTCGCGGGTTCGATTCCCGCACGGAACAAATATTTGTATGACCTACAGATAGTTGTTCCGGCTCTGGGTGTTGTGTATGTGAGTTTATATGTTTGTAAACGCACCCACGATACAGGAAGAAATTCCTAGTGTGGGGCAACGTTTTTAAAAAAAAAAAAAAAAAAAAAAAAAAAAAAAAAAAAAAAAAAAATTACCTAGATGCTGAATAACCTCATTTCAGCGTGCCCAAAATATTTTGTCGTGTGCCACCACAGGCACGCGTGCCATAGGTTCGCCATCCCTGCTTTAGACCGTTCCTCACAGAAAAACGAGCAAAGCTATAAATTACTTCTCATCATCATCATCTGCTTAGTTATTTTCGCAACTATGTTGTGCTCGGCCTCCAGTCTAACCGGATTCAGCTGAGTACCAGTGTTTTACATGGAGCGACTGCTGACCTCCAATCAACCAACTGGGTAACACGATAACTACCTCTTGGCAAGACTGGTGTCAGATCTCAAGCTTCTTACTACCCGTAACGAGTGTCAATGATCTTAAAATGGCAGCCGGGACCAACGGCTTAACGTGCTTACCGAGGCACGGAAGAAACTCGCTATGTAAAGATGGTCACCCATACACGAAAGAACCTCGGTAAGCGTCGCTTAACCTTGATGATCGACCCGTGCGGTTGATATTATTTAGCCACGAGCTGTCACACGTATTCGAATTTTAGGTTCTAAGACATGCCGGTTTCCTCACGCTGTTTTCCTTCACCGTTTTGAGAGCAGTGGTGATGAAAAAAGGACCTGCCTGGATTCGAACCCACGACCTACAACTTGTAAGTCGCGACCGTTACTACTGGGCCACCACTAGCAATAAATTACTTCTGTCACTTAGAAATGAAAAGGCATAGTTTAAATAACATTTTGTGTGAAAATAAACCTTAACTAGCAACAAATAAAGTACTTTTTCCCGATATTGCCTAACGTTACGGCTTATATTGGCCAACCTCGGCCAAACATTTGTAGCGGGGCTATAAAATCGGTAATTTTGTTGTTGTTTAAAATGTGATATTATTAATTAATTTATTAGTTCAAAGCTAAAAATATTACTTATTCTACATGTACTTACTGAAAGTAAGACACTTCGGCCGGTAAATTCCTTTTTTGTGTATAATTTTTGCAACTTTTGAATACACATTGAGGCATTGTGAAACGTGTTAACATTGGCTGTGTTTCAAGCGAACTAAACAAAGTTAAGAGCTCACGTCTCAAGTGAGCTGTTATTTACCAAGACGTACTTTTTGCGCCGATCCGATATCTATGTATAACCATTGTACATGAAGTTTATATAAATAAATAAATAATGTACCCACAATGTATGTGTGATAAAGATTGTTTATAGGAGCAATGGTTGCGCAGATCACCCTCCAGATAAAATTAGACAAACTCCTAAAATTAACTCTCCTTCTTTATAGGTATATATATCTCTCCTTCTTTCTATATAAAACTAGGAATACTCGGTTATATTATAAAACCAAGTAAAACTATCCTGCAATGGTCTAAAAAAATTATATAATTATGTTTATTTTTTAATTTCCACTAATTTTGCCGGTGTGTGTATGATTATATCACAAAAAGTAACGTACCCTCCACAACTATCCACGGCGATATCCAAGCAGCGCCCATGGGTCGTTAGTATAAGATTTCCGTCAACTGCTTTATTAGAAGATGCAGGATTTAAAGGAAACGAGTAAATATTAAAAAATCCGGTCCTCCAAAACAGTAACTGTGTGACCGGGTCGTAAGTGACAGACACGCCATAATCGTTTGTACTTCCCGTAACTAAATGTTGTATTTTCCTGGTTGATAGGTCAAAGCTGAATATTGACACATTGGTCGGGTATTTGTTGTCAGCAAATATAACCCTGTAGTGAACTGGATCATAAGTTGGGGCTTGAATATTTGTAGCCGTCGGAATGTGTTCTGTGTGCGTAAGTGTTCCATTGTTATAAAACTCTAGCCGTTTCTCTATGCCCATGACTATGTCTGAAACATGAAGATAAGATTTAATTAAAACTTTTCGTTCCTCAACTTCTCATAAAATACGCTGCTCATACTAATGATTTGCATTGCTGCCGCCTTCTCGAGAACTAAGTTCTACAATTTACTACTTACAAATACCGTTCAGCCGTTCTGGCATGTTTGAGTAAAAAACATTCAAACTTTCACATTTATAATATTAGTAAGATTATAAATAAATATGGAATACAAAAGACACAAAACGACGTAGTGACGACCATGGGGTACACATTTCTCTGCGCCTCCCAGAACAAAAGAGACGTAGAGGCCGCCCGACGCCCGCCATTGACCTGCAATGCTATTCTGTAGACATCTCACCGTGATGACTTTAGGTGCAGTGAGCTCGAAGTGGAGTGAGCTGTCAAGGATGCTAGGGATTGACAAATTTATTTCATTTATAATCATATCGACAATCGGCTTTAGCTATTAAAAGGAAATATTGGCTTTACACCTTGCTTTTAATTTAGGACTAAAATAATTGAAATATCTCCAAAGACAAAAAATATTCCTAGATACTGTTATAGAACGTTGATCCGTAACTTTAAATAAATAAAGATTATAATTATAAAAAAAAAACACTAAAAAAACTTCCAAAACGAAAATAAAAATACTTGCACAGAACATTGATCCGTAACCTGATATAAATAAGGAGCAGAATCGCGTCGAGCGTCCACAGAACGACTAGTCGAGTTAGTAAAATACTTACTTAATGATTGTCTTACTTAGAAATGGATGGGACTTCTCAACCCGATCAACACCTGCTCTACCCCACCCATCTTTTTCGCAACCTTGTTAACAACTGCTTCAAACCAACCAACCCATTCTCACCCAAAACTTGCTTAACTAACAAGCATGGCAGCGGACGATTGTATCCGCAGACTTATTACGTATCTTTTGCAAGAGCAAAACGATAGCGATTTTTACGCAATAATTGCTCTTCCCTAAAGAAGTTTTAGAGTTCATGCCGTTTTTTTTTTTTTAAATAATTGTATTTGACAAACAGCCAGCGATTACCAAACGATTGTGTAGGACCTAACATACCTACACTGCAGTTAATTCCGACTTTTATGACTTAAAGCGTTTGATCGCTATCGTTTTGCAAAAGATACGTAATAACCCTACCGAACTACGCCGAACGAAACCGAGTAACGATCAAAGTGAACGTTCACCCGATTCAATGCAAAGAATTTGTAATTACTAGAGATAACGTATTCCTTTCGTTCTGGCTTATGGAAAAACTCTATAGAAAAAAAGAGACAAACATAGACAAACGCTACCATTCTGAACGTCAAAGAGATAACTTTATAGTCACTGTTGTAACCCATCGGTTAGCAGCTGTAATTAAAGTTTTTCGCTGTTTTCACGCCATTGTTTCGTTTATATCAGGATGAATTTTGTTGTTTAATTATCTGCATGAACCATGCCGTGTGTGGCTATCGGCTGTTTGCAAGAGTAGAATGAGTGTATTAACAGAACATAATCAAAGGATAATCTTTTCACAGGTTTCCTAAGAGTACTTATTTATATAAGAGACGCGTTGATAATTTATTTCCAGAAACCGCGGGTATCAGCGGATACTAGCTAAAGTCGCGAGCAATATTGTAGCGCATTAGTGTGTGCCCAAATATATTAATTATATAATTCCACTAATCCACACTGGGTCCGCGAGTTGTAGGATAATGGCCCATTTCTTTGGCTGATGATGATGAATAATATAATTATCATTTATTCATTCATCAAGCCATATCAAAAACAGTTTACAATTAAGAGATGCAAGATAATACAAGTGATGGTACCCTGACGTCAGAACTAGGCAGATGCCTGCACCTTAGAAGTCCAGTAACCGTTTCCACTCTATCCCTTAGTGACCTTTCTGGTGGCCCGACGCCATTCGATTTATATCACACCGATAAACGATTTTTCATCCCATCTATTCGAAAAGAGGCGAAGGGTTCCTCGATACGTGCGAGCAAAATGGCTCATTCCGGCGCACTTAATAACAGTGACGAAATGACTTTTAAATTTGGAACACAACTTGAATGCAATACACTTCTATAAAGTCCTGACCGGTAATAAAAAAGCGCGCCTGCCAATGCGGCAATGGTTAACCAAATAAAAAAACACGCGGGAACATTTAGGTATTTGTTTTATCAAAATATTACAGACAATGTTAGTTTGATTCACACAAATTGTATAAATAATGAGTTCTAGCAGTCAAACTGAAATAGAATAAGTCTGGTGTTGAACCAGAAAGTGTAAAATCAAACGCAGAAACTGTCATAAACCATTTACTATCAAACAAATTGAGAGCGAATTGAAATCCAGTGGTGTCGCGGAAGGATATATCGAGGACTCAATTGAAAATAAGACAAAAATTTGGAAGCACGTAGTTGAAAGTCTTAAATTACAGCCTTCCTCAGTTCATCCACCGATTCAACGTTTGTTGCCGCGCCCATATACTTTAAAACAGCCTGAAATTTCACCACTGACTCAACATGATTATCAACCAAAGTCTGAAGTTATTACGAATACCGAAGTGATAGAAGTGAACTATATTTTCTGTTTACAATAAACTTCCAAAATTGCGAAAACGTATCTAATATTAATATAAATTTGTAATTTGGAGCTCTTATTTATTTTTTTCAAAGAGGGGGATGAAAAGCAGAGTACCTATGCTACACGGTACCAAAATTAATTAACCTTGAGCGACGAAGTTTGAATCCCCCGCTACGCTTAGGATTCTACTCTAGAATCCTTCGCTTCACTCTGGATTCAAACAATCGCTCTCGCTCGCAATTAGTCGCAATACATTATTTTGGTCCCTTGTAACACAATGTACTAACTACTAAGCGAAATTACAAGTACTTTACATGGATGGAAGCAATGCAATTCGCTCGATATACACTTTAAATTTCCTTAGAAAATTCGTGACACAATTTCAACTGCATCGCACCATCAGGGTCCCTTACTGCCATAGTCCGATGGGACGATAACGACACGACCGAAGAGTGATCTGCACCGCGCAGGACCAACGGCTTAGCGTGCTTTCCGAGGTGTGCTTCGATAAATGTTACAATTCCAGGAAGTGTTTTCGCTTGGGATGCTAAATCACTTAATACGCGGGCGAAGGCGCGGCCAGAAGCTAGTAACCTATAAACTTAATATCAAGTGCTTTGTATAAAACTACTGCACAGAGTCCTGATTCCAGCAAATCTTGTGTTTTCGACACACTTCTCAAATTATTCACAAAGATTATAAAAAGAAATCAAATATGATATTGAGATAACTGCTATTAACTGCATTAGAATTCAGACTGTTTGAGAAGTGATCTAATGTGGAACTTTTAAGTCATGCTTTTTGGAAAAGTTTTTGTTTTTTTCTTGTGGTGGCAATTAATTTTATTGATAATGTTAGGTAACGGAATCTGACATTGCCGCTGGAAAGCGATTTATTTGGAACACAATATTTTTTTGATCATTGAAAAAAAATAACGGCATCGGCAAGTAGGTATCGGACTAGCGCGCAACAGGTGCCGAATAAAACCACCCATAATTAAGAAGATTCACATTTTTACATCAAAATTTCTTAAATCCATACTATACTATATATATATGTATATTATATATAATATAATATATTATAATATATAATATTATATATATAAATATATATGATATATATTATATATATAATATATATGATATATATTATATATTTATATATAATATTATAAATGTGAAAGTAACTCTGTCTGTCTGTCTGTCTGTTACCTTTTCACGCTTAAACCGCTGAACCGATTTAGATGAAAGTTGGTATGAAGATAGTTTGAGACCTGGGAAAGGACATAGGCTATTTTTTTTTTCATAAAATACTAAGGGGGAGAAATGGGGGATGGGGTAGTTTTGTGTGAAACTTCTTATTATAGTTTAAACCGCTGAACCGATTTAGATGAAAGTTGGCATGGAGATAGTTTGAAACCCGGGCAAGGACATAGGCTACTTTTTTGTCATAAAACAGCAAGGGTATGAAAAGGGGGGAGGATTAGTTTTGTATGTAACTCTTTATCATGCAACTCCTTATTATGAACAGATTAAGATGAAATTTGATTTGGAGATAGTGTGAGACCATGATAAGGATATAGGCTACTTCTTTTTGCATAAAACACGAAGGGGGAGTAATGGGGAGAGGGTTAATTTTGTTTGTAACTTCTTATCATGATTTTTTTTCTTATTATGAACCATTTAGATGAAATATGGTATGGCGATAGTAGTAGATCCTGGAAAGGACATAAGCTACTTCTTAGTGCATAAAAATCGAAAGGGTAGAAATGGGAGGGGTCAGTTTTGTATGAAATTTCTTATTATGGCTTAAACCGCTGAACCGATTTAGACGAAAGTTGGTATGGAGATAGTTTGAGACCAGGAAAAGGAAATAAGCTACTTTTTTTCATAAAACACAAAGGGGATTTAAGGGGGAGGATTAATTTTGTATGTAACTTTTTATCACGCAACTCCTTCATAATATGAACCGATTTAGATGAAATTTGGTATGAAGATACTCTGAGACCCTTCATACTTCTTTTGCATAAAGTACGAAGGGGGAAAAAGGGGGAGGCTTATTTTTGTATGTAACTTCTTATCATGCAACTTCCTCTTATTATGAACCGATTTAGATGCAATTTAGTATGGAGGTAGTTTGAGATGTAGTTTGAGATCCTGAAAAGGACGGAGGCTACTTCTTTGTGCGTAAAAATCGAAGGGTTCGAAATGGGAGGGTTTAGTTTTGTATGAAATTTCTTAATAAAGGGATCAAATCGCTTCAAACTTAACGGAAATACTTCCATAACAAATAATTAAAGTGTATTGTTTGTTATATTTTCCCTAAAAAGGGGTTGGGGTTGTAAATATAAGATGTACAAATTTTCTTCATGAAGGTGAATTTTCTTCATGAAGGTGAATTTTGGCAGGTGGTAGTACCTATAGGTAAAGATACTAAACGTTAGTTAAGAAAGGATTTGTGGAAATTCGAATTTGAAGGGGGTAAATGGGAAATGGGTCAATGTGGCGACGCTTGGGGGAGGCCTATGTCCAGCAGTGGTCGTCTGATATGAATATGATGAAATGAAAAAAGCTGATCTTTGTATGAAACTTTTAAATGCGGCTTCCGATTTGGTTGAAACTTTGCATGTTTTTGATAACAAAAATTTGAGATCTGCATATTTATTTATATTATGCAATTTTGCAATGGGATGATGCTTCGTATTACACAATAAGGAAAAAATATAGTAGGTGCCAATATATTAACAGGTATGAGAAAAGGGGAAAGCGTGTTCATACGTCGAATCCCAATAATCGCCATTGAACTATCAGTTCAATTCAAAAAAACCATGCTTTATGGCCAGCTGCATGTAGGTGCTGATGTTCGCGTATGTCCAGGGCCCAGAATATATATGTATTAGCACAAAATGAAAGGATTCTACAACATAGTATATAGCAGCGTTCTAAAATGTTGTACCCATGATAAACGGCATAATTAAGAAATGTCAATTAACTGTAGATAAAAATTATGATAGAGTGGTATCTTCAATTCGCAGCAAAGCAGAATTTATGACTTTGTTGTTTATGTTTTTCCTTTTGTAACTATTTAACCTTTACCTATATTGACCAACGTTTTCAATTAAATAATTTAATCGTTTTACGTTAATGCTTCCTGTACCTATACAGGATGAGTTTTCCAAGTGGGCGTGGATGGCCAAATCATCACTATGAAGAATAGCACAAACAATCCCTTCCTGGTCTAAGTAGCTAAATGTCCAACAACGAAAAATGTCTAATGAGCAGTAAGTCTAATTAGCAAAATGTCCATGTAGCAAAACCGTCCAACTGTCAGATGAAGTGAAGTGCCCGATTATGATTAAAACTAAAACTGCAACATTGGAAATTTCTCACCCTGTATGTCGACTACCACAATTGATTAACAATTAACGCGGGCGAAGCTGCGGGTAACGGCTAGTTCGTAAATAAAACATGACAGAAGAGCTAATTTTAAGTCCCATACGTCCGAATGAAAAAAGGGAACTCATTATACGATCACTCCTGAATCTGTCTGTTCATTTATCTCAGCCAATTTGCTTTGAATCTACCTACTGAGCCGGTACAGTTCTTTGGTACACATAAAATGAACCTCTGTGACCCAAACACGGACGCGCAACGTACATAAATTAACAAATTTTGAATTATGAGGATCAATATTATAAAAATGCAAAGATCTTTAAACTAGGCAACCTAACAATTCCAACCACAAATGTTGAGCACTTTTCTTTGTGGTTGTAAAATGGGTACGATTCTAGTAAGCGTTAATAAACCTTTTTTATGCCAATAAACTCAAATCAGAATAAAATGTATTAAATCTAAATTATTATCGTTCACAACTTTATGCTCACCCCATTTAAAGCAATGCACTATCGCCAGCTGCACCGCTAACAACACCAATATACGCATGTGATACATCTTGGTCTCTCTTGTCTCCATCAACGTCCACTCTCGATGACAGCTCGTTGAATACAGAAAGGAACTGTTAATTTTATGTGAACATGACGCTATAAATAGGCAGCTACATGACTGTTACTCAAAACCCATTTCCTGTTAGGAAGACTGGCTGTGATAAGCGGGGTTCATATGGGTTTTTCCATATTTTTTACCAAATTCGTTATTATTTAGTCATTTTAATTTTTGCACTTTGATAGTCTGGCCGCTGGTTTCCTGTAAACATAGATAATATATTTATCAATAGGACGCAGGCATACAAGTTACAGGGACACTCGCTGATAAGCGGACCATTTATGTGGAAATGTTACATGTGTATTATTAAATACTAGCTGGTGTCTACGACGTTGATGTATACTTTGAAGAGTAGCCTATGTCCTTCTCCAAAGTCCATTCTATCTCTATAGCCAAATTCATCAATCTTGATTAAATGGTTAAGACGGGAAAACGTAATAAACAGATCTACTCTCACATTTATCATATTTGAATGAGTTTAAGTATCGAAATATGGATTTGTATTAAGTTTATGCTCTCATTGCCTTTCTTACGCGGCAGCAAAGACGAGGTAATGTTTGATGCATGACAATGTATTTGGGATACCATGTACCCTTGTATCATCTAACGGCTGCATGAATTTTAATGCGGTGTCTATCAACTCATTTAGGTTGTGCAATGGCCAGGAAGAGGGCTACCTGCGAATTATGTTTTCCGTAAAGTGACTGACTTAAAACGCAAGCCTCCGACTGCATTTTGTGATTTACGTCTGGTTCGCATCTTATCATTTGATTTTATTTACTACATATTTTATCGTTTACTTTTTATGGTTCCGTACCCAAAGGGTAAAAACGGTACCCTATTACAAAAAATCCGCGGTCCGTCTGTCTGTCTATCTGTCTGTCACCAGGCTGTATCTCATGAACCGTAATAGCAGTATTGTTGAAATTTTCACAGATGATGTATTTCTGTTGCCGCTTTAACAACAAATACTAAAAACAGAATAAAATAAATATTTAAGTGATTTTTTTTGCCGTTTTTTGCGATAATTTAACGAAACCCTTCGTGCGCGAGTCCGGCTCGCACTTGGCCGGTTTATTATAAATCCTTATCATACAGTCAAGTTTCATCTATTTTTAGAGAATATCTTTTACAAAAGTATTTACAAACAATTAATTTCTTTTTGGTTAAAGACTAAGAGTTTCAACTCCTATTGGCATGAAAATATAACTTCTGGTGAGGTTATTATATTACCACCGCTTGAGGTTCTTTGTAGCCGCAGTGGCAGCGTCACCAAAGCATGACGCACCACTGTCGTCAAACATAGCTACCTTATTTGACGATACTACTCTTCACCTCAGTGGTTCCCTAGGTCTAGGCACTCCCTGTAGTTCTCCTTATCGCTGCCACTGTGACAAAGTTGTTAACAGCCGGTCACCACGGCCTGCTGTCATTTAGTCCAAATATGAGTCACATAGCGCGGCACTCGAACATCGACATCATCTGACGTGGTCTTATCGCCATCCCGGCCGTATTAGAACCCCATGGCCTGGCACACGACGATGGCAAAAGACCGGACGCCATGTCTTTGTTTCCATGGAAGATGGGTAGGCCGTTGGTGTGGACGCTACTTGTGTCGATACTCTTAGATCACATAATTAGCTTCAATGTTGTTTCTCTTTACCTAAACAGTGAAACAGTTTTGTTGGTAAAAAAAAACCGTTTTCAGGGCAACTTACAGAAAATATTTCACCATTTTCATTGTTACAGCAATAGTGTTAATATAATAGTGTTGATAAAAACACATTAAGATAAGCAGTTTAGAAGTTATGAGGGAACTGACGAGCATACTTATGGCTTAAAATCATAACCCTACGTTTGGCTTTCTAGTCGTGTAAAATGATATCACTGTTCTACCCCTACGGTCTACTGAAAGGGTTAAACCACATTGACACAGAGTCGAAGCGATAAGCTGAAACTGTACATAGCATATTGACCCCTATCTCCAATACGTAATGCTTACATTTCTATCCAGCTATAAGGACGCGCGCATTCGAACTTCGAATTTTCGAATCCGATCGTCAATATAATCCGGTACCAATGGGTTACCTGGATCCGGTAAAATCTATCGGAAACTCGGAAACACTCGGTATGAAAGTTCTTATGCGTAAAATAGGAGCGCTTTTTACGAAGCCGATAACTTTACTAAGAGTTAGTTGCTAACACGAGATTAAGTAAATAAACATGTCATAATTGGCCGAGTTAGTTAATAACTCGAAGTTGGTAAGATAACCCAGCGAGGCGCAATCGGGCTTTATGTGGTTCTTTTGTACTTTATCGTGTTGAGTATGGTTACTATCATGGTGTTTTAACTGTTTAAATATTCTATCTCTTCTCTATATCTTAAAATAATATAAATTGAGATCGAAATTACGAATCGAATCTTAAATGTGACTCCTCTTAGGCCCACTTGTACGAAAACTTAACTCAGAGGTAGTTTCTAAGACGAGGTTAAATTGACAGTTTGTCAGACAATATTGTCGTGTTTACAACTAACTTTGAGTTAAGTTTTTCTTGCAAGCGGGCAAAGCTTGGTTAAACCACGCAACCGCTTTTGATACGGTGTCTACTAGAAGAAAAAGCCATAAACGAGGAAGGTTTGTGAAGGTATATAATTGCCCCGTGCGAAGCTAGGCGGGTTGCTTTCCATGAATTATTTTACATGAAGTAGCTGCCTATCTGACCTCCACAATGCAGTAACTAGGTAACACGATGACCCTTGGCAAGATTAGTGTCAGATCGGTCTTTGTTGTGCGTTGGCTAGCGGAGTGTAAGTCATCGACAGCTGGTATTGCAGTGGTTGGTTGATGACTTGTTAACACATAGATCAACAGACGCAGTATATAGATGACCAGATGCCTTAGACAAGTGCTATTCTATCACTGAAAGCGACGCGATAGCGTCAAAAATGTATGCTATTGTCGAGTGCTATCGAAATGTAACGCGATCAATCACATATGTTTTGGTATGTCGACAATCGCCATTGCTGATAGAATACTTCACTTAGGCCCTTTTTAAGCCCCGCCGGGAAAAGATTGGTGTTATAAGTTTCACGTGTGTTGCTGTGTATGACAGTGTATCTGTCTGTGCCATCATAGCGCCTAAGCGGATAAACCGATTTTAATTTAGTTTTTTTTTTGTTTGATAGGTGATTTTGTCGAGAGTGTTCTTAGCTATGTTTGAATAAAATCGATTCAGCCGTACAAAAGTTATGGCCGTTTTACTGTTTGAATCGGGGTGTTTTCGCAAGATAAATGTGTCGGGGTTTTTTTAAATTTTGAAATTATACTTGTTGAAATCAAAAATTAACTGCGACTTCGCTTACTTAAGCTATTTAAAATTTTATTTTAGGCAAGTAAAGAATTTTATTTCATCCACTAATTTTAGTTAGGTACAATCAATCACTATCCTTTTTTCCAACGATATTGGACTCGGCTTCCAGCCTAACCGGATTCAGCTGAGTACCAGTGTTTCACATAGAGCGACTGCCTTTCTGACCTCCACAACCCAGTAACTGGTTAACACCGTACCACTTGGCAAGACTGCTATCAGATTTCAAGCTTCTGACAACCCGTAACGACTGTCAAATTTTAGTTAGGTATGTAGATAAAAATATACACAGTGTATAAAAGTATAGTAATTGTTTGGTATACTCGCGAGGCATTCATGTCTTTAGGTACGTCTAGTTAATCTCTACACATGAAATACGGTTGAAATCTGCTTCTCTGGAGGGGACGATGTAGTATGATCACAATTCTGGAGTCTACCTGTGCCTCACTTATTTTGAAGCCTACCAGGATTTGAGAGAGAGCAAGAGCTCTATTCCAAGTCATGTATGGCCATTTATGACACATTTGTATAGAAATGGTTTTTTCATCCCATCTATTTGAAAAGAGGCGAAGGGTTCCTCGATAAGTGCGAGCAAAATGGGTCATTCCGGCGCACATAATAACAAGGACGAAATTACTTTTTAATTTGGAACATTATTTAATGGAAAAATTTGAACGAAATTCGCTTTGATAAAGTCCTGGCTGGTGATAAAAAAGTGCGCCTGCCGACGCGACATTGGTTAACTAAATTTTAAAAAAATATGCGAGCTCTGCTTATTCGTTTTTTTTTCACAATCAAAAATCTAACTAGATAACGCAAGTCCCTCCATGTGTAAGAAAACCAAGCGTGACACATGTTCACACAACATTTAAGAACAAATTTACTTACCAATGAAAGAAAATATTTCCATTGCCTTGGGCAACTTTTTAGGGTTCCGTAGCAAAACGTCAAAAAACGGAACCCTTTTTTTCCGTTTGCTCAGATCTGTCTGAATGTCTGTCTGTCCGTCCGTATGTCACAGCCACTTTTTTCCGAAACTGTAAGAACTATGCTGTTGAAACTTGGTAAGTAGATGTATTCTGTGAACCGCATTAAGATTTTCACACAAAAATAGAAAAAAAACAATAAATTTTGGGGGTTCCCATACTTGAAATTGAAACGATTTTTTTTTTTATCAAACCCATACGTGTGGGATATGTATGGGTAGGTCTTCAAAAATGATATTGAGGTTTCTAATATCATTTTTTTCTAAACTGAATAGTTTGCGCGAGAGACACTTCCAAAGTGGTAATATGTGTGTCCCCCGCCCCGTAACTTCTAAAATAAGATATTGATAAACCTAAAAAAAATATATGATGTACATTACCATGTAAACTGCCACCGAAAATTGCTTTGAACGAGATCTAGTAAGTACCTAGTTTTTTTTTAATACGTCATAAATCGTAAACCGCCCTTAGAGCATTTAACCTATGGAGATGGCATAGCAAAGCGTACCCCTCTGCCAAAGTCGCTTGGCCATATGACCATACGCGTTATATAAAACTAGTTCATTCGCCGACCGCCGCCATTGTGTATCGTATTGTGTCGCAAGTAAGTTCTCCGAAAAAATGGTTAATTGTGCGGTTTCCTCTTGCAAAAAGCAAGCTGCCACTTTCAATTTGCGAAGCCATGGTGTTTCCTACCACATATAAGTATAAATTATACATCAACATAGTTGTATTTAAGAACAATGTCGAAATAATGGATAATGCCTTTACGATAGAAAAATTCAGTGGTACGTTGGTAGCACAAACGCAGTACAGGGGCTGACACGGTAGCGATGTGCATAGTGCTGGGACAACGTGAATGAATGATTGATAAATTAAATGATTTTTTTAAATCATTATGTTCAGTATCAAAATAATTTTGTTTGTGTTTGTTTCTGGACAAGTCAGGTTGAACTAAAAAAATATATCATTTATAAATGTCTATGAGAATAGATTTAAATTCTTTTCTTTTCAAGTTTTAGGCTATTAAAAAGTAAGTTTGTTCGTTTCGTTAGTGAGTTTTCAATCATTTTTTAATCCCCGACGGAAAAAGAGGGGTGTTATCAATTTGACGTGAATTGCTGTGTATCTGTCTGTGGCATCATAGCTCCTAAACAGATGAAGCGATTTAGATTTTTGTTTGATACCTCTATCGAGAGGAGACTATCGCAGCTATGGTAGTTACAATGACAACCCCACTGCACATCAATTCGAAGCTATATACAATTGCAAATGTTAAAAATACTCAAATGTTCGTTTATCCTTTTTAACCAAAAAAGTTGAACCACAGAAATGTGTTCGACATGTATATAATCAACTGGTACATTTTAAAAATCAGTGATTGCCTCTAGGCGTGATGAACTAGATTATGGCTATGAAACCATACACGTATGTTTTCCTATATAAGATATCAAACTAGCTTAGCTAGGAAACACCGTACTCAAATAGTTCAAAACAAACGAAAAACTGACGTGTTAAAGTGTTACATAAAAAAGTGTCAAATAAAATTCTATCCGGTTGATATTATTGACTAAAAATAAATTCAATCGTTCTTTTTTTAGTGTATCTTAAATTCTGCTACCTTTCTTACCTACCTACGTAGTTTAGCTGACCACAAATCATATTGCGTATTTTTTTTATTTGTGAAATTAATTACTTAAGTTTATTATTATTTAGTATAACAAAAATAAAACGAATTAACATTTTGCTCATTCATTCATGCATTAAAATGAATTTCCAGTCATTCTTTGTATCACATCACTAGCACTTTGTATCTGTTGTCATAGGATTATTGCGTAGATACACACAAATTTGTCAATGTGTGTGTGTTTTTTGATTGTGTGGTTATTATTTTTTCGTGTGCGTTTGTAGCAATAGGATGCATGCATCTGTGAGTGATTGTCATTTTTTTGTAGTGTGCTGTATGTGTTTTCCTCGCCTCCCGCAGAAAGTGGCAGAAAAATTTGTTCGGTGATTCGCGGCTTGCCGTCTCCATAGGTTAAATGCTCTAAGTAAACCGCCATATTTACCAAGTACGGAACCCTTCATGCGCGAGTCCGAGTCGCACTTGGCCGGTTTTTTTCTGTACAGTTTTTACAGCTCAATATGGTTTAATTAGGCATTTCTCTAGATTTCGATGGATGTCCGGTGGCGATAATGCTAAATGAAACAGCTTAGAGTACAATCATTGCTAGTACTTTAACTCCCATTTTTGACAAGCGAAGTACATACAATCGTGTCATCTAGTTAGATTTATGTCTGTGATTCTTTTTTATTACTTTTTTATAAAAATATTACAGAGTATTTTAACTTGAGTCACACAAATTGAATAAAAGATAAGTTTTTACCATAGTTCGTACATTGAAAGTGAAATATTAACAACAGAAAGTGCAAAATTAAACGCAGAAACTGTCATACACAATTTACTACCAAACAAATCGAGAGAAAAGTATTAAATTATGGCCTTCCTCAGTTCATTCGCCGATTCAACCTTTGTCACCGCGCCCATGGTATAATAACATACTGCGTATACTTCGCCTGGTATGTTCTTCCCAGCATGGCCTAAGACTACGTCACGATAAGTGTTGCCATTGATGGTCCTTTTTAGAAAATTTAGGTACTTTCTCATGTAGTTAATGAAAATAAAATGAATTACTAACTAGCTTAACTATTTAGTAACTTATGTAATTCATGTATTTAGTGTTAAATTAATTTGTATATTGAATTATTAGTTCATAATTTGTTGCTGCTTTGTTAAGATAAAAAATGCAGTTTTTTGGGTAATTCAATCACACTCAGTGGCAACACATCGTATTGACAAGTGCCATACTGACAACTAGCCATTTCATCGCTATTGTTGTGTCGCTCACACCTAGACGTGTGCTCCGCGCCGGCGCGACGCCGCCGCCGATTTTCGTATCGGCGTAAAATCGGCGTGAGGTGTTTTAGAACTCAGGAACAAACGTAATGCGCCTATCTCAAATTCTTCCGGAAATTCTGTGTCTGGGACACGGTTATAATCTTGTAACAGTAGACGGTGTAAAAAAACTCCACAAATAAAAATCTCGTGCTAAAATGCAAGAAAATAGTCTTTCACTGATATACAAATTACCTGAAAATTAAGAAGCTGACAAGGAACAACGCCGAATTTTGACAGAAATTAATGATGTTCATGACCTGACCATCTTTAAGATACGAAATCTTTTCGCTTGATCCACTATACTGTGTAAGAGTCAGCCGTACTGACTGAAGAGGAGACTGACGTTTATTTCTCTAGATCGTCATCGGTGCCATCTATTAAATCTGCAACACCTACTCGCTGCCACAGTACTTTGTCGATGATGCAAAGTTTAAGCAGCAAGTGCAGCCGAAAACCAGTGAACGCCTTGCTTGCAAAATGTAACATATCAGAACTTAAATTTGCTGATCAGGAATGGGCGCTCATTGATAAACCTAGTCATATCGAATAGGTTTTTGGCAAAATTTCAACCTATAACGAAAGCTTTATGTACGCAGACAAATTGCTTGATAAACTTCGGCTGAGTGTTCAGATATTAAATAAAAGAAGCATGTGAAACTTTGTCAAGTTAGTAATGTTACAGATGAAAAGAAATATGGCAGCCATGCTCAATCATAGATGTTGGAAATTGGGTTTTCCAACATTGTTGTAGCAGCTGCTTTGCTAGATTGCCGATTTACCCAATTACAGGAAATATTCCATTAAATGGAAAGTAAGTATACGACAAAAGTGGATTTTTTTAGTCAGCTGTATCAAAGCAATAGTGCCAGCAAGTGAACTAGAGACTCAAGCCAACCACTGCAGCACTTCAAATGCAGGTGACAAATATACTAGTTCATTATAGAAAAGATAATCATGGATGGATGAGCTAGGCATCTATTTCAATGGCGAGTACATGACTCACCTGCGGTTTGCCGACGACATAGTGGTCATGGCTGAGAACATCTCAGCATTCAGATGCATGTTCTTCAACTAGTGGAGGACCTCACTCAGTAGTGATCGATGACCTCAGTAGAGCTTCCGAAAGAGTGTGCCTTAAAATGAACATGGACAAAACCAAGGTCATGTTGAATGCCCATGTAAAACCCGATTATGTCTACCTGGGACAAACGGTCCATTACGAAAGGACTAACTTCGAGAATGAGGTCAATCGTCGAATCCGACTCGGCTGTGCAGCGTTCGGGAAGTTGCGCGGTATCTTCTCGTCCAACTTACCACAGTGTCTCAAGACAAAGGTCTATGACCAGTGTATGTTGCCAGTGATTACATACGAGACCGAAACGTGGTCGTTTACAATAGGTCTCATCAGAAAACTTAAAGTCACCCAAAGGGCAATCAATGACTATGCTCGGCGTTTCCTTGAGTGACCGAATCAGAAACGAAGACATCTGCAAGAGAACCAAGTTTACCGACATAGCCCGAAGAATTGTCAAACTTAAGTGGCAGTGGGCAGGGCACATTGCTCGCAGGAAGGCCGATGGGGCCGAAAAGTTCTGGAGTGTGAACAGAGAACCGTAAGACGTTGCGTTGGAAGGCCTTCCACTAGGTGATCCGATGACCTGGTGAAGGTTGCAGGGATCCGCTAATGCAACACGCACGGGACGGGTAGGTCAATGTGGCGAAACTTGGAGGAAGCCTATGTCCAGCAGTGCAAATCTTTCGTTGAAATGATGATGATGGGCAAGCATTTATTGCAAACGAATGACTGAATTATTTATTGTCTTGTGATCTGGCATCACATGATGATGGCATGATTTAAGAAATGAGCATGTAATTAAATACTGGCAAGATAGGCGAGCAGCATTTCCTTTGCCATACAAATTCAGCGAAGGGTATTTTATCAGTGCCTGCTACAAGCACGCCCAGCGAGCGGGTGTTTTCTGTTACCGGTTTGACGGTGACGGCAAAAAAGTCTCGTTTAAGTCCGACACGGGTTGACAAAATGATATTTATTCAAAACAATTACAGCCGTTGCAAAGCAACCGTTAATTAAACATATGTGATTTTTAAATTGAACCTACTTGTTTTTTTTTTATTTTTCCTGACTATATAATAAAAAACAACAATGTAGACGTTTTATTGAAATTCGCCGCGCCGAAATCACGCCGCCGCCGCCGACTTTTTGACCGGCGCCCGCCGCCGATGATTTTTTCATCGGCGCACATGTCTACTCACACCTATAGCATTGTTTCGCTCGTGACCTTAATTTTTATGAACCCGTGAACTTTGAAAGATAAACAAGAAAAAATGTTAATTGTTCCGTAAACTGTAAAAAACAGCTGTATAAAAGGCGGTGTAGTAATTTTTTTTCTTTTCCCATTGAAGAGACGCTATCATAAGCATTGCTTCAATATTGTAACTAACTTCACCTTAAATAACTGATATGTGCCTTTCATTAATTTATTATTTAATTTATATACGCGTTGTGAATTCCATAATTTAAGGCATATCTAGTTGTTTCATTACGTCTTTACGCCCGAACTTAACCTAACCTAATTAGTTTTTGACTTATTTTAGTCAAGTCAAGTTTTGTAGGTTTTGAAAAATACTAATATGCAATCAATTAAAAAAAGCAAATAAAAAATTAGTATTTATTGTATTATTTTTATCTTTTTCCCCACTAAAAAAGTTTGAGAACCGCAACGCAATCGATGACGTAGTCTTAGGCCAATCACGTGACCCAGCTGTCACGGGAAGAGACTACCATGTCTTGTTCTACCATGACCGCGCCCATCCACTTCAAAACAGCGTGAAATGTCACCATTAACT
Organism: Orthosia gothica; assembly: GCA_949775005.1. Taxonomy (NCBI): domain Eukaryota; kingdom Metazoa; phylum Arthropoda; class Insecta; order Lepidoptera; family Noctuidae; genus Orthosia; species Orthosia gothica. Next base: position 2,914,053 of record OX459048.1, on the reverse strand, counting down.
CAACATGATCATCAACCAGTCTGAAGTTATTACGAATACCCAAATGATAAATAAGTCGACGACATTTTCTGTTCTCAACAAAACAGTTCCAATAAACTGCTAAAACTGCAGAAACGTTTTTCTCATAGAGGAATGAATAGTTGAGTGTGCCACACGGTACCAAAATTATTTAACCTCGAACGAAGTTCTTTGAATCTCGCTACGCTTAGGATTCTACTTTAGGATCCCTCGCTGGGCTCAGGATTCTACTCTAGAATCCTTCGCTTCGCTCTGGATTAAAAAAATCGCTCTCGCTCTCTATATATTATTTTGGTCGCTTGTGACAAAATTTACTACGGGCGTCCAAGGACTGTCAGAAGAAACATTGGTCGCCCGGCGGCGAGATGGGCAGACGACATTGTTGCCATCTCCAGCAGAACCGGCATGAGGCTGGCGCAGGGACGTGGAGATTGGCACAAGACAAGCGAACTCTATGCTCAGTAGTGAGCGAACTCGGGCCGCGAATATACAAAAAACTGCTTAGCTAGATTTTCACTGTGGCAGAATGATCGGAATTTATACTATGGGGATGTTTCAGCATGTTCTATTATAAAAAACACACCTTCAAATAAGTGCTACGCTTCAATAAGTGCGAAGTAACATTTCTTTGTTTTAACACTGTCGAATCAAATTGGTATCTCCAAGAACTTTGCGAATGCTATTCTCAAGTACAAAAGACGATAAGTGCTACATTATAATAGCTTCACTAGAAACCATTTGCATGTAACCTGATCGGCGGGCTTATTACGTAAGGAACAGCAAGTAGCAATAATTGTACAATTAGTGCACGATCAATTTAGTGACCTGGCTACTGAGGCCTTTTGACTGTCACTTTTAACAGAAGCTATTTCATCTGTCCGATGATTTATAAAATGTATCGTTTGATGAATTAACCAGCATATGAAAGAGCAACACTTCGTGGAGGCTGTTTTTTTACAATAGTCAATTTGATTACTATTTAGCTCCAATATTCCGATAAATTAATATTCGCAGATGTAAAGTATTTGTGTAAAGTAAATATGGCAGTGAAAATTTGATATTTGCATTTTATTTACATATATGTCAATGTGTAAAATCAATTAAAATTTCTTCGAATTGTCAATTGTTTTAGGAAATCGAATAACGCATTAGAGCATCACTTAGTAGACTACATTATCTAGTATTTGAGCTATAAAACGTAAAAAAGATTTTTCAAATTTAATTTAGACATTGGCAGAATAGTCGACATCGGTGTTTGCCATATAAAAAAAATATATAATAGAAGATACTTATTGCGGACTTATCACATTCTCATGTGTTTGCAAGTATTTAGTAGTAATATATAAGCTTCGCTGAGGTAGCCAACACAGGATTTTTTTATACTGTATATAAAAAAATCCTCCACTTTACCGTGATTACTTCTGTTTCAATGATTCAACAAATAGTCCAGTTGCGTAGACATTAGAGACTCAAAACAACACCAATTTGTCATTTACATTTACAATATTCGCTAGGAATTTGTTATTTCAATATTTATTCTTATAATATTATTCTAATTTGCGGATAATTAAAGTAGCCACAGCCGCCAAAAACTCAAAAACTTCTGTACCTACTCAGCCATCAGCGAGCGATTGGCAATCGACCAACAACAAGGTACAAATTAATCGCAATTTGACAGCCACATTTGCTCGCCAATCGCTGTCGCTCTGCTGTCAAAAACCTTACGTAATACGAAATGATCGCGATCACCTTGCGATAAATGCACATTTCAGTTAACAGATTTTTATTGTTAGCAGTGCTGTCGTAAAACTATGATGGTGTGGCTATAGCTCATATATAATGCGGATTCGCGATTGAAGATCAATTATTTCGCAAAAATAAGCCTTCCAATTTTTTGACGTAAAGCGATATTCGCACGATGATTGTACAATCTCTGCGCAAATATTGTCAATTGCTGTTTCATCCCTAATAAGCCTGCGGCTCAGTTTTCTGACTGACTTACTTAATAATGGAATGGTATGTTGTCAGACCTCCAGAAACAAAACCTTAGCCTGTATCTTGTGGTTAAGATGTGGAAAATAAGAATCATAGCATAGAAGATACATTTATATTATAATTTTCGTACCTATTTCGTATAGTCAAAACTGCTCCAGTTTCGTTTATTGTAATTTTAGAACACATTTTAAGTAGTAAATCTGTTTATTATTGGCTTCAAATAGGCAATAGATATTATTCTTGGACAATGACCAAGTATCGTGCAGTTCCGGCGCTACGATGGAATGATGAATTCCTTCCATTTGCATCTGCTACAGAGATATATACGAGCAGATGTGAATTCTTTTGTTAATAGGTTCGCACTGATAACTGATACCCTCTGACTATGTCTCTGAGTTTAAACGACAACAATGCCACTTAAGGGCCTACATACCCTTTATTGCCGTAAAATGGTAACTTTCTAAAGCATACTCCTTAGTAACGGCTAGGTTAAAAGGTTTGAAAAACAAAATAATTGTTACTGATTTATGTACATAATTTTGAACACAAGGTTTTTTCGTGTAACTAAAAGTTTTGCTTTAAAAAACTAACTAACAACACGATACTTTATCGTAACTTTTGGAAACTCTTCCAAAACGACTAGGATGTTTAAAAATATTTTTACATAGAAAGATTGATGGTTGGAATTTCTTCATAATTAACATAGCATTATATGCAAATCAAATAATATTTTGCAAACAAAACTGTTCAAAAGGAGGTTCAATATTGATATTTTGGTATCGAGCGGGCGCACGGCCAGTACTGCGTTACCATTGGGGCGTATGTAGCGCCTTAAGGCGGGACACCGAGCAAAACGCCGCGCAAGCACTTTTTCGTGCTGTTTTTAGGAGCTATCTACTCGTTATTTAGAAAGAAATATCAATTACTAAAAATACCTTAAATTTCTACTTAATATTGATTTAAAATGGTAGATATCGTTTTTTTTAATGTTGTATATATTTTACTAATCTCCTTCCAAATAAAACATAAAAATGAGAAATAATTATTGATAGCATGCATCTCCTCGTAAAGTGTTCATTAATTATTTTTTGTATTAACACTAATGGATAGACAATTTAATAACGAACATTTTTGTAGTATTTTTTTTTCAAAAGACCAAAATTCGATTTTATACAGATTTTATACTTAAATCTGGGCGTATTCACTATTGTAATTCATGCACCACCAGTGCCGCTAGACCAATAGGAATTCTCATATCTCATGCCGATCTTTTGGTCAGGGTACCGTCTTAAGGTCTGCTTTGCATATACAAAAAAGTGGTTAATTAAATTGTAACTTCTTAATGACAACTTTGTTAGTGTAAGCTAATAGGAGTACCCATATCTAGACTGTACGGGATGGCGCAAAACTAATCACTGTATCGGAAGCTGCTTTGATTTTTGCAAAAGCTAAGCATAGCTATTTGTGAAGTAAACAGATACAAAATATTGCTGGTAACCTCCAAGCGGGTGAAACCTACGTCAAGCCATTCTGAATCCATCATGAGCAAGCTCTGTGAATATGTGAATAAGCTAAATTATCATCTCTGTGGCACTGGAAATCCGCGTATAATCCAGACAGACTCATTACATCTGCCCAAAGTTATTGCATGGTGTGTATAATCGTATTAATTCATTCTCATTACAATAAATTAACCCTGTTTATAGCACCCTTCATATTGTTTATAATAGTTCTCCGAGAGAGAGTTAAGTTAATAATTATATTAAACTAGCTGACCCGGCAAACTTTGTTTTGCCATAAAAATACCAAACATTTATCTACCTTACCTTACACTACCTACCCTACACTACCCTACACTACCCTACACTACCCTACACTACCCTACACTACCCTACACTACCATACACTACCCTACCCTACCCTATACTACCCTACCCTACCATACACTACCCTACCCTACACTACCTTCCCTACCCTACGCTACACTACCCTACCCTACCATACACTACCCTACCCTACCCTACACTACCCTACACTACCCTACACTACCCTACACTACCGTACACTACCCTACACTACCCTATACTACCCTACACTACAATACCCTACACTACCCTACCCTACGCTACACCACCCTACCCTACACTACACTACCCTACACTACACTACCCTACCCTACCCTACCCTACCCTACCCGACACTACCCTACCCCACACAAAGCAAAAATAGCTTATACAATAGCAATAAAGCTCAAATTGACTCTACGTTTTAGTTAGAAAACTTTTGTATGGGAAAAAGAAAAGGGCAATTTTTTTTTTTCCGCAATTATTCGAATTTTTCTCCCCGTAAAAACCATCTTTGAACTTCAACGACCATTTAAAAAAAAGAATTGGCCAAATTGGTCCATGCGTTGTTGAGTTATGCGCTTACCAACACATTTTGCGATTCATTTTTATATTATAGATTAGCCCACTTTTATCCATAGATAAAAAAGGAAACCTCTTCTTATCATCGCCTCGCGGATAATATCCCTGTCACCAGGGTAATGATGTTGCGCATGTGGAGGCGACTGAAATCAGTTGATACAATTAAATTATAACTAGCCCAGAATAATATAACCTTGGCGTTATCAGACTGAATGTTTCGTAATGATTTTAATATCATAGTAAACGGAGGCAACGCATAACAATAAAATCCTGACCATGAAATTGTAAAAAGCATTAACTGCGTACGCATCCGGATCTCTGTGCCAGGAGACGAATCTTGGGCATTTATTGTTTAACCGAATGGCGAAAAGATCTATATCTTACGATAGGCATAGTCTGCAAGTTGCCACTCTATTTCTGGATGATATTTTGATTCATGATCTGCTTCAAAATTCTCTGAAAACATATAAGTTTCTATGTTTGCACCATTGCCAAAGTTGCTTTGTTACGTCTGTCAAATGGAAGAACTGGATGCCTCCCATCCTGTTCATGTAGAAAATAGTATTGGTAATGTCAATTCGAAGAAGAATCTGGGAGTCAGAGAGATCTTTTGTAATTATTTTAAGGCCAATATATTAAGCAACCATAATTTCTAAATAGTTGATATGCTACCCGAGTTCATCGTCTCCCCATAGGCCACCAGCTCTCCACACGCAATTCACCACCCAGTTGACGAGGCATCAGAGAAAATGTCAAGGTCATGTTTATCTTTATTAAGGTTCCGTACCCAAGGGGTAAAAACGGGCCCCTATTACTAAGACTCCACGATCCGTCTGTCTGTCCGTCTGTCAATTGAAATTTTCACAGAATAAAATAAATATTTAAGTGGGGCGCCCATACAACAAACGTGATGTTTTTGCGTTTTTTGGGATAATGGTACGGAACTTCGTGCGCGGAGAAACGTTACTACAATGGTCGTAAGAAGAAAAGACGGAACTTCGTAGATGCGCCTTTTCATATTAGTCTTACGATAAATCCATGGGCGCAAGCGGCAGTAGCGTCTTTTCTACTTAGTATTGCTAATTGTGCGGGGTATAGTTAGTCGGGGCTGCAGTTAGGAATATACGTTCGGTTGCGCCTAGGGATGTCAGAAATGCCAATAATTGATATTTTTTTTGGAAATAACGATATCGATTTCAACATTTTCATACAAAAAAATATTATAAAACTAGCTTTTGCCCGCGGCTTCGCACGCGCACACTACATGCTTCTCCTTACCATAATTAAACAGTATGTAGAGAAAAAGTAAAAAATAATTATGATAAAAATAATGAAATATGAAAGTTTTACCAGACTATTTGATGAGCTAACACGTGAACACGCTACATAGAACTGTCCATGGGAAAAGCAATTCTCCCTCAAATCAACACCAGCATACTTCCAAACCCAAACAACAACAACAACACAAACAAACAAACGTCCAAACTTTCATCCCCTATTTCACGCCCTTAGGGGTGGAATTTTCAAAAATCCTTTCTTAGTACTCACCTACACTACCAAAGGAACCTACATGCCAAGTTTCATGATTGAAGCTTCAGCCGTTTGGGCTATGCGTTGATGGTCAGTGAGTGAGTGAGTCAGTCAGTCAGTCAGTCACTTTCTTCTTTTATATGTTTAGATAACAAAAAACCCGACTGCTTAAAAAGCGAACTTGTTAAAAAGTGACTGACTGACTGACTGACTCACTCACTCACTGACCATCATCAGTGAGTGAGTGAGTCAGTCAGTCAGTCAGTCACTTTCTTCTTTTATATGTTTAGATAACAAAAAACCCGACTGCTTAAAAAGCGAACTTAAAAGACGTAAACAAGAAGAAAATCATGCTTTACAGTCGGAGAATACATCTGGTTTTGGTCAGCCAGCTCGCACATATTTAACTAACTCAATTTCTGAAAAAATGTCAGATACGTCTTTTTTCCTTATGACGGCAGAATGGATAAGGTTAGTTGTTTTTGTTTATTTTCAATAGCTTTATCGCGTTAATCGATACTTACTGAGACAACTGCTTTTATTTCTGCGTTTAATTCTAGAGGGTCAACCAACTAGACATTTAGCTGTTTGATCTAAATACAGGAGTTAAATAATTTTCTCTACACTCTTGACGCAGCTCTTTTGTTATCCCCGCGCTAGTCCAATGTTGAAATGAAACGAATAAATCTTTTTGTTTATTCTTTCCATATGAATTATCTGTTTACAGGATCAGTGCCCAATATGTCCAACAGTTCATTATCAAGTCCTGAGTCTTCTTTTGCAGATATAATCGCATCCGCAAGCGGAACAGGCTCTGGGACTACATGCAGGCGGTGAAGGATCCGCGGGATCTGCCGTTACTATCACGACAGACTGAATCTGGGCAGAGTTTTCATCGTGAGATGTGCTAAGGAGTGGATGTGGCTCCAGGCCATCTCGAGCTGCGTTAGATCTGCATCTGTTTGTAGCTTGGCAATGCTAGTCAATAATATATTGTAAGTGGCAGTCCCAAGTTATGATAACACGTATCTACTGTCTAGGGATGGCGATCTGAGATCGATTAATCGAAGAATCGATTTTTGGAGCCAAAAAGGTCGATTTTTTTAAAATCGATACGTAGTACTGAATCGATTCAGTGAATCGATACTTCACCCTTGAAAATCGACATTCATACATTTTTTATTTTTTTTAAATATGTATAATTTTATGTGGTGTTTGTTGCGGAATTATAACTAATTGAGACTAGGTAAGTACAGCGCTTCTTATTTTTTACTTTGATGCTATTATTTTCAGTTTGTTCTGTTAGTTGCGATCATTAAATCTAACCATGTATGTAAGTCATTTAAATTTACGTTTAGATACTAAGTAATAATCACTAATGGGCATTGAAATAACTAATAAGTAATATGTCGATTTTAATATGGTAATAAAAATATTTGGGTTGGATTTTAAAACGAGTCGCCTATATTTGGGGGTATTGGTGGTATAGGGGGCTTAAAGGAGTTAGTCTTAATCCCCCCAAAGTAATTTTGGCTGCCGGAGTTGCGTCTAAATATTTTTTAACAATTTCCAAAAAATCTTAAATACTATTGCAAAACGGAACGTAATTTTTATACTTTAGTACAGTTTTTCAAATGGAATTTTTAGGTTTTATGTGAAAAACGTGAAACGAAACGCAACCTGCCATCTTGGATGGATGATATTGACAGCTAATGTCAAATGTATAAGAACAGGATATAATTCTTATGTAATTAATAGCAATGTATTACTCCGAGTTGGCACAATCCGACTTCATTGGGTTAGGTTAGATGTCTAAGGCGGGAGCTTCGCTGCGCTGCGCTCCCGCTTTAGCCATCGTGGTTTTTTTTTTTTAAACCACCCAGAAATAGGAGCCCCGCGTAGCGGGGCTCCGTCGACTCATAATTGAAGCCAGTTTTTATATATAAAGACAATTTTAATAACACACAAAATTTTGCAGATGTTATTTTTGAATATTTGTGGCGGCGAAATAACGTAAAATACAGGAAAGATCCATTCATGGAATTGATAAAAGCGATAAAACATGTTTATAAAGTGGAATAAACAATTTTTTACAAATTTCTGTTTTTTATTTTTTCTAAGAAAACCAAGTATTTCCGGCGGGTGAAAATGGTGAGGGGGGGATCGGACCCTTCCCCCCCTCCCCCCAACCACTCACAACCCCTTAAAATGGCGACGTATTTTAAAATTTTTACCCGCGATTTTTTTGTGAATCGATTCATTAGGTCACGATTCGAATCATATAAAAAACTATCTTTTTCGGAAAGAATCGCCATCCCTACTACTGTCCGCAAACAATTGTATCTAGCAACATGGCACAGTCCCATTGTACTGCTCGGCGGGCCGGAAATGACTAGATACATTCTTATCGTAACAATAAAATAGAACAAGTTTTTCAATATATTGGAATCTTTAATGTTTTTAATGTTAAACACTCGTTAGTCACATTATAGTCTAAAAGACTGAACTGAATGGTTAGAAATGATCAGTATGAAATAGTCCCAATGCAAGCAAGTACTGTCCGTAAACTGTTATTTCGTACATATAATAAAAAAATATTTTGTCTGGCTCGTATTAGTGATAAACAGTGCTGTCCGTAACACTAATTTCTCGAGCAGAAAGATTTGATTGAGGTATTTACCTTGTTGTTGGTAGGTAGGTAGGTAAAGTAAACAAGATGTGTGATCTTGTATATTTTAATAACAGATAAGGACCGTTATGCAATCAAATTAAATAAAAATAATTATGTAATAGTTACTCGTAAGTAGGTCAACACTGCTTGATATTATAGTACAAAAATAAACCATACCTTGATCATTTAACGGAGAGCTGTGGCACAAACTTGTTGTTTAAGATAACTATGAGTTATCGGTTATCCGAGTAATATGAATCACGCGATCGACGCCGTTTCCGTTTTAATTTTCTTTGTAATATTCTAATTTTATGTTTTATACGATAACAATCATCACCTTTTCGTTATTTTAATATTATAACAATAACACTAGATGTTAACTTTTCAAATAAGTTACTGTAATCGCGAGCGTGTGTGGAACGGCGCAACACTAAAAAGCGAATGACACAGATTCAGTGTTGCCAGTGGTAGATTGTAAAATATTACATGAGACATTTTAAAAAGTTACATTTTCATGAGAAAAGTTACGTTACATTACCTTTTTGTAAGTGGAAAACGACACTAACTGCCGGTTTTCCAGCTTTCAATTATCGGGCTGTTAACGTAATCGACGAATAATCGCCAGTTAATTCTACTTTCAGTTTCTCAACCTCAACACCAAGTGTGACAAGCGGTTGACAATTTGTCACATTTGAGCAAAATCTCGAATTAACCACATGTTACAGCAGTTTTGGGTTTCTGAGCACCTTTTTCAATGTTAATCTCTTGTCAACGAGCCTTATTTATAATTGTTGGAAAACGGTCGATTACTCGAAGATTAAAATTTATATTATGACTTTAAAGGCTTATATTACGATATAAAGATAATAGGGGTCGGCGAAAACTATGGTATGGGTTGAGTTATAAAAAATATATTAATTTGGATCAATTATTTAATTACCAAGATTATCACGGGGTCTCATTGCTAATAAAGAAAATTTAATTTTAAGAAATCTTAAGAGATGGCGCGACATGTACACTCATTTCAATAATTGTGTGTAAAATTAACATTTTCTGAAATTGAACATATAAATTGTATGTTCTTGTTTAACCAACTCTCCTACGTACAAAATTATGGAATATTGGGCTCTTAATTCACATTTCAAAGATTATTTGAACGGATCATTTAAAATTGATGCCAGTAGATGGCGTATTTTTAAATTTCTGAGGCATTCCACTCGATTGTTTAAATTTGCATTGTAACACATTTTGGTGCAAAAAAACTGTGAAAACGTGCAAAAAATACTATCAAACGAACATTCACTACATTTACCAAAAAAAATATTCACGAACCTAGTAAACCCTTTTACTTGCAAGTCACTGCTAACACCATCTATTGCCGTGAAACGGGATCGAACGCGATTGATGTACTTACAAAAATAACACGATTAATCAGATGAAAAACGCTAGTTACGTCGGCACGGTTTCTTTGTATGGGATGATGCATCTGTATGCTAGTATTATATTATCTGTGCCAAGATTAAACAAAAATTGGATATTAAAAGCTTTTTAAATTAATTACATTATAAAAACTTGACACAATTATCAAAAATAGTTATTTTGAATTTATGTAAATAAAAATAAACAAACTGTTACTGACCCGGGAAACGAACCTTAATCACGCTAGTGTGCGTGAGGAAGGTTCGATTCCCAGGTCAGTGTTGACTGTACCCTGTACTTAGTACTTACCAAGGTCAGATTATGAATTGGTTTGTGTTTAAATTGAAGCGGCTGGGGTGGTGACCGCGCCAGGGTAAGCAACACTTACCAATGTCAGTCTTGGGATGGGTGACCACTTTTTTTAGATCACTTGAATATGGGTAGTTGAACCCGACAGGGTAAGCAACACTAACCAAGGTCAGTCTTTGGATGGGTGACCATCACCACAAAAATTTTGATCACCCATCCTAAAGTCTACCCGCTAGGTACAATACCAATAAATAGTCAATACCAAGGTCACCCTTCCAAAAACAAGCGAACCCAAAAAAGTGGTCACCCATTGAAACACCGACCTAGGTAAGTGTTGCTTCCCCTGGCAGGGTCACCCGTCCAAAAAAAAGGGCCTAAAAAAAATGGTCATCCATCGCAAGACTGATCTTGGTTAGTGTTGCTTACCCTGGCGGGGTCAGCCATCCAAAACAAACCAACAAAAAAAAACCGGTCACCCATACAAAGACTAACCTTGGTAAGTGTTGCTTAGCTTGTGTGGTGTCATATATACAAAAACAAGCAAACAAAAAAAATGTGGTCACCCATCCAAAAATCGTCCTTGGTAAGGTTTGCTCAACTTGGCGGCTAAACCAACCCAGCCGCTCAAGATAAAATACTATTTAAAGTTACTGATACGCTATAGTAGTGAATGAATGCCAGCTAGGGTAGCCAACCGAAATAAATTAATGCCGATTATTTAATGTAACAAGCGATTACGTAATTTCTCGATGATAAAGTTTCGAGAAACTCACTGACAACTGAGGGCTGGTTTATATGTGACAAATTGTCAGCGGATTTGAGATGTGACGTCGACTTCAGAAACCGGCCCTAATACGCTTCGCTCGTCGGACTAAATGGGCTGGAAAATTTCGAAATATGCGTAAGTGAGAGAGTGAATATGCAACGCACGGTATACGCACGGTTGGCGCAGTGGTTGAGCGATTGACTGCTGCGCTGCGTGTCGCGGGTTCGATTCCCGCACGGAACAAATATTTGTATGACCTACAGATAGTTGTTCCGGCTCTGGGTGTTTGTGTATGTGAGTTTATATGTTTGTTAACGCACCCACGATACAGGAAGAAATTCCTAGTGTGGGGCAACGTTTTTTTTTAAGAAAAAAAAAAAAAAAAAAAACGTCAATTTGTGTGCCATAAAAACAGGTGCGACAACACGACGAACGAAAACTTTCTTAGATGCGTTCTGTTTAGCGATTATTTTTCGTTTGCTCGCAAATATTTCATTTTTTTCTTTTTATTTCTTTAACGAAAAAGTTTCATTTTGAGTCATGTTACATGGAGGTTACATGAGAAGGTCAAAAGTAACTTAAAATGTAACAAAAGTTGTATTCTGGCAACCCTGCACGGATTGCGGGCGCAAGAATCAAGTGGAATAAAAAAGGCACAAAAAAAAAGCTGCAGAAGAAATCAAAACATTCTCAACATAGTGTGGAATGGTGTGTACCATACGTCACTACATGAACATTTGTATAAAATGCTAATCTCGAGTATATTATATATACAATTTTTGAGATTCTAATATTGTAAAAGATACTTTTTAATTTCTAATGCACTTTTTAACCCCCGCCGGAACAAGAAGGGTGTTTTATGTTTCACGTGTGTTGCTGTGGATCTGTGTGTCTTGCTGTGGCATCATAGCGCCTAAACGGATGAACCGATTTTGATTTAGTATTTTTTTTGTTTAAAAGGTGTTTATGTCGAGAGTGTGCTTAGCTATGTTAAATGAAATCGGTTCAGCCGTTCAAAAGTTATGGGCGTTTTACTGTTTGAATCGGGGAGTTTACGCAAGATAAATGGGCCAGGAGTTTTTTAATTTTGAAATTTTACTTGTGTTTGTTTTATTACATCGATATTGAGGTCACCTGTTAGCATGATATTTTTATTTGTAAGTGAAAGAATTTTTCGCAATATGTCGTCCAGTCTTTCATAAAATACGTTATAGTTAAATTTAGGTATTCTATACGCAGACAATTATTATATTATGAGTTATCAGCTCTTTATCACAGCACTCGAAAATACCGGTCACTGATAATTTTGCTACTTCCGTCAATTCTCTACAATGTAATCATCATTCGAACAAATATTTCAGTTACTCCTCGTTTAATATTTCTTGTAAAGAAGGCAGCTAGGCAGTAATGAGGTGGATGTAGCAAGCTCTCGTAACCAGTCTCAACAAAATGTTCAGCACGTTTTCTTAATTACTAAAGGGTAATCTTGTCTGCGCTAGAAAAGATTCGTGCCTAGATCCGATACAATTCTTGTCGTGTACATGATGAATTGTTCGTGTACGTTAAGAATTCTTGATTAAAGATTTTCTATCTGCTTAAGACATCATAGCCCGAACCTAGCATTCAGCTTAACAGACCTTTTTTATCCAGATGTATTTGCGACGCCACACTGGGCGAGGAGTGTGAAGATCAGCTGCAATGCGCGGGCGCAGTCCTCGAGTGTAGAGGCACGTGTCGCTGCAGGGATAACTAGGTGGCGCCTAGTGGAACCATCTCTTGTGTGAAATGTGAGTATCTTCAATTGTTGTTGTAGATAAGAGTGTAAAAAGTTCTTAGTTATAACCTTGCATTGGGGATTTGGTGAAAATGATACCAACTCTTGTGTGGAATGTGAGTATCATTGGTTAAGTAGAGTAAAGAAGATCTTAGTTAAAACCTAGGGTTGGGGATCCGAAAAAGTTATAATTTTTGTAACCAAAAGATGCTAAAACCAATCAAATCATTTTAAATCAGAGGTGCATCTAATAGTGAGCATTGAAATCAAGGTTTAGAATTATGAGAAAACTTGAGAATATGAGACCTTGATTGTATTTAAATGGTACCAACAACCACCAATTGTGTGGAATGTTAAAAACCTTGTTCTGGTAATGTTTATATTTCGGCAAGGAAGTTGTAAGTTTCCACATAGAGCTTAGAATCCGATAATGCATAATACAACTTTAGTCGAAATCAGTCGCTGGTGAAATATTGGTCAACATGTACCCCTCATAAATATGGATCAACATGTACCCCTCATAAATATTGGTCAACATGTACCCCTCATAAATATTGGTCAACATGTACCCCTCATAAATATGGATCAACATGTACCCCTCATAAATATTGGTCAACATGTAACCATCATAAATATGGGTCAACATGTACCCCTCATAAATATTGGTCAACATGTACCCCTCATAAATATGGGTCAACATGTACTCCTCATAAATATGGATCAACATGTACCCCTCATAAATATTGGTCAACATGTACCCCTCATAAATATGGGTCAACATGTACCCCTCATAAATATGGACAAAAGACAAAAGACAAAAGATATTTATTTCAACTGGGCCACCAAGCGGCACTTTTGAATGTCACAATTTAAATTTAAATGGAATACAAGTTGATTCTACCGTGCATTCGGAAAGTAGCTAGTTATGGAGAAGAATGCACAAGAAACTCCATACTTTTTAAATTTACATGGAATAAAAGTTGATTCTACCGTGCATTCGGAAAGTAGCTTGTTATGGAGAAGAATGCACAATAAACTCCATACTTACTCTTTTAAAAAAAAAATGATTCTACCGTGCATTCGGAAAGTAGCTTGTTATGGAGAAGAATGCACAAGAAACTCCATACTTACTCTTTTTAAAAAAAATGATTTTTACAATATTTAGGTACATGAGTACATACATTAAAAAATTCACATATGTGAGGACAATGCACCCAGAATAGCACTACACACTATACTATGTAAAGGTATAAAGTATTAAAAATACTCACACATGTACTGTGCAGTTATACAATAGGTACTAGAAAAACATCAACATCCGAAGCAGTTGAGTTATGACCAATCCCAACTGACGGCGCCCGTTCACGAACATGACGCATGAATCGGCACCACCCAGCTCAACCATCATGAAGGGAACCGAATGATCCAACACACGCGCCACCATCAGAGAGACATTTGAGAGAGCATGACACACTCAACTGCCAGGGCACACACAAGTCAACGAACGACACATAGGTATAGCAAATGGTAGATTTACAGTTGGGTACATAGTACCCACACACGTGCTGTGCAGCTATACAATACTAAAAGAAATCGAGTCTATATAACACAAGCATAAACATATCATTTGTTTTTGCGCCCTAGTGGTTGTGGAGCAGGACTAGCATTGAGCCAAGCATTTTTATCAGTGATATAATCCCCCAACTTATAATATGCCTACCTGCATAGTGTGCGTTTTATACAATTTTTAAATTTCGTCTCATTCAGTTCTAGAATATGGGGAGGAATTTTATTGTAACATTTCGTACAGTACCCCATGAAAGATGAGGCCACTTTTGCCAGTCTGAAACCTGGTTGAACTAATTGGTCCCTATTTCTAGTAATGTAATTATGTCTGTCTCCGTTTTTACCAAAAAGATGTAAATTCTTTCTCACGTACATGATGTTTTCATAAATATATTGACAAGGAACCGTCATGATGTTAATGTCCTTAAACAGTTCCCTTAGAGAATCACGGCGGCGAAGATTGTAAATCGCTCTGATGGCTCGTTTTTGCAGAATAAAAATAGACTCAATGTCTGCAGCCCTTCCCCATAGTAAGATACCGTAAGACATTATACTATGAAAGTAACTAAAATAGACTAGCCTAGCGGTATCCACATCAGTAAATTGACGAATCTTTCTGACAGCATAAGCTGCCGAACTCAGCCGCCCCGCAAGTGATACTAAATGAGGACCCCATTGTAACCTTGAGTCTAGCGTGATCCCCAGGAAAACCGTTTTATCGACGAATTCGAGCTTCTCCTTGTTTAATATAATGTCACAATCAGTACTTTAGACATTTGGCAACGAAAATTTTACGCTTTTGGTTTTTTTACCATTTAATACTAAATTATTGGCAGTGAACCAATCCTGAACCTGCCGTAGCGCGTTATTTACGTCGTCAACCTGACAAGTACGTCTATTTACTTTAAAAACTAAAGATGTGTCATCAGCAAATAACACCATATTTAGTTTGCCTTCGAATAAATGGGGTAAATCGTTTATGTATATTAAAAATAAGAAAGGACCTAAAATTGAGCCCTGGGGTACCCCCATTTTCACATTTAACCCCGACGAATTCACACCGTTTATTTGAACTAATTGTTGTCTATCACTTAAATAAGATTTAATCAAACTTAACGCTGATTGACCTAGCCCGTAATGCTCAAGTTTCAGAAGTAATGTTTCATGATTAACGCAATCAAACGCCTTCGACAGGTCGCAGAAGATACCTATGGCATCCTGCGACTCTTCCCACGCATTAAATATGTGTTTTAATAGGGTGACACCAGCGTCAGTTGTACAACGTCCTTTGGTGAAACCATACTGTTTATCATGTAAGATGTTATTCGTATTAAAATGAATGAGCATTTGATTTAGCATTATCTTCTCAAATACCTTGCTGAAAACCGGCAACACGGATACTGGTCTATAATTATTTGTGTCTTTACTGTCCCCGGATTTAAAAAGTGGTATAACCTTACTATATTTCATTAGATCCGGAAAGACTCCTTGATCTACACACAAATTAAAAATCAAAGCTAAGTACGGCGCTATAGTCTGAATAATGGAGGTACAAACTTTGATGGACATGCCCCATAGATCTTCGGTCAGTTTTACCTTTATTTGCTTAAAAGCCTTTATTACTGTTATTGGGTTTATATGTGAAAAGTGAAATTCATTGGGGCAGGCTGAAACGTTAGCGTGTAATAAACCAGAAGCGAGCGACGGCGAAGAATTTAAGGGTTCAGTAGTTTTAATTGGGATGCTGGTAAAGAAATTTACAAATTCTTGAGCAACTTCTTTGTTATCTCTAATAAGTCCACGTGTAGTCTCAAGCGTGTAATCAGTATTATTTCTTTTGTTCCTGTTTGTTTCATCGTTTATAATTTTCCAAACCGTCTTAATTTTATTTTCTGCGAATTTAACCTTATTGCTAATGTATATAGCCTTAGCTAGTTTACACGTATTTTTAAAAATTCTTGAGTAAGTAGCAACATATTTACTAAAAGTTTCAGTGTTAATATAAGGCTTAAGGCCATACAGCTCGTAAAGTCTTTCCCTACTTTTCCTGATTCCTTTTGTCGCCCAGTCACTGAATAAAAACTTAGGGCATATAGTTTTAGTTTTCTTCTTAAAATTATTATTGAATTCTGTTTGAACAACTGAGAAAACATTCTTGTACAAAATATTACCATCATTCACTGTGAGGTCCTGATAACTTAACTTACCAATTAAAGTGCTGTTAAATTTATTTAATTTACCGGATGTTATTGGTCTGTATTGGTATGCTGGACTCAAATGTTACCAGTAGCCCACTATGATCCGAAGGCAGACAATTCATAATGGCTTTGTTTAAGTATTCACAGCAACAAAAAACATTATCAATACATGTAGCAGTAGTCACAGTTGTTCGGGTTGGTTCCTCAAACACATGCGACAAATTAAATGATTTGAAGAGATTTAATAGTCTACTACTATCTGAATTATTTTCTAAAATATTTATATTAAAGTCACCACAGATTATGACTAGTTTATTACCAGTTGCAAGTTTTGCCAGAACATCTTCCATCACTGACTCAAATATACAGTAGTTTTTATAATTGGGGGGTCTGTAAACGCACACTATAACATGCTTATCCAGCTCAACACAGGACAGTTCAACACTATGTTCAACTGATAGATCTACAATATCTTTACGAGGTTTTGATTTAATACCATTTTTGATTAATATAAGTGAACCTCCACGCAACATAACATTTCTGTTAAAACAGCTACCCACAGTATAATTTTCAAAATTAATAAGCATTGAATATTCCTTCAGCCAATGCTCAGTAAAACAAATAATTTCAAACATTGTCTTTTCTAAAAACAGTTCTATTTCCAATTGCTTTGCAGAAAAACCTTGAATATTTTGATGGAATAATTTCAAAGAATTCTGCTTAGCCCCTTTTTTTAAATTAACTATGTGAGAGCAAGAAGGTACCTTCTTGTTGGTGGATTTACTCCTAACTATTTCGTTATTGGTACCCTCCGTTGTCCTACAAACTAGTTTAAATTATAAATATTAATAGCAGAATTGCTAACGTTATTAATGTTATTGACCTGTAAATTAGTATTACTACTAATATCAACTACTGTACATGACTTCGACATACTATTTATGTCTGAGTTTAAAGTAAATGATAATAGCCTCGCTATTTGACGTCTTAACCTAAGAGGCAGATACACTGTATTGCCTGTCGACTTTAATTTATCAACAAAAATGTTGATGTCAAAAAAAACTAATTTGTCACTGTAATGGCTGACAAGGAAATGAACATGTTTATTCAACATATGAATATAATTATTTTGTCTACTAGTAGATTTTTCCAAATATGGAAAAGCACACAATATGATTTTATTGCAATTCAATTTTATCAACTCAGTTACACACTCAGTGATGTCATCTTTTTTTACATCCAAACTGTTACCTATAAAGACAGTTAAATTGGTATCTGATTTATATACACTCTTTGTTACAGATTTCATGATATGCTTGTAAGATGACCCAGGCATACAATAATTCAAAGTCAAATGATTCTGATTGCTATTTAATAATTTTCCTAAACCTCTTCCAACACCATCTGTAAACATAACCGAATGAGACCCATGATTACTATCACTAGATGCAAAGGAAGCAGTCTCAGGCTGGTCTACTTGAGACATTTCCTGTGAAATATCAGTTATGTCTTGGTCTTGGTCAAAGACACCGACCTGAGACACCTTCTCAGCCTGGGCCGGGCCCTCCGTTGCCTCAGGCTGGACAGCCTTCAGGTTTGAGACTATCTGACAATTACATTGACACATCACCAACTCATTTGCGGCCAGAATGTGTTCTTTAATTTGTAACTGGGAGCTAACATATTTATTGTAAAGGGAGCCCAGTTTGTCCTCAAGTACCTGAATATCATTTTGCAAACGCTGTGTGTCAATTTCATATATTTTTATGCTGTCTTCTAATTTTATCTGGTAATTGTTTAATTTATAAAGCAGGTCAACACGTTCTTTTCTGAGTGGAATGTTTTTTATGAAAAGTTTGTGTTGTTTCCTGTATTGGGTATAATTTCTAATTATTTTATTAAATTTCGCATACTTTTTCAGTTTTTTATGACTAACTTTATACCTATTTGTCTCATTTAATAAGGAATCTTCAGTCAGGTCAATAGTGGTTATGGAATGAGGTTTACTATTTGATTTTATTAGTTCACTATATAAATGGCATGTTTCCTGTACCTGAGTACATGACTGTTCTTTTTGCAAATTCTCAATTTGACAATTAGCATGAGCCAATTCATCTTCTAGGTCCCTAACTTTACCTAAAGCCTCCTCATACAAATCACTACAACTACGGAAACCATCCGTGACTACCCGCAGTTGGTCGCATTCATCAACAACATTTTGATATTGCTGACTCAGCACCACTAGCTCCCGCTTAAGGCTTGTGTTTTTAGAGATGACATTCTGCACTTCTACTTCACAATCATCTCATATGGGTCAACATGTACCCCTCATAAATATTGGTCAACATGTACCCCTCATAAATATGGGTCAACATGTACTCCTCATAAATATTGGTCAACTTGTACCCCTCATAAATACATAAACTGTTGCAAATAGTTTTGGTAGGCAAGCAGTGACCTGCAAGCTGCTTAGTAAGGTAACCATTTAATCTTAAAGGGTCTAACAGAAACATATTCGCCTCTAAAGGGAAACATGTGCGCCATGTGGGTGTACTCTGCCTAAGCTTCTAGAGAACACAGGCGTGATATTATTATGATTCATTGGTACGATAACTATTTACTTAATATCTAGGGCCGAATTAATTGATAGTTAGATGCATCATCAGATTCGGCAGGAGACCAAGTTTAGAAGATTTTTAAAATACCTAAAAGACAGATTTTTAGAGAATCTAAAATATTTTTAAATGATTAACATAAATGTTAATTACATTCAGTGATTTTAAGGGTTCCGTACTCAAAGGGTAAAAATGGGACCCTATTACTAAGACTCCGCAGTCTGTCTGTCTGTCCGTCTATCACCAGGCTGTATCTCATGAACCGTGATAGCTAGACAGTTGAAGTTTTTACCTGTGATGTATTTTTGTTGTCGCTATAGTAACATACTAAAAACAGAATAAAATAAAGACTGGGGGGGCTCCCATAGAACATACGTGATGTTTTTGCCGTTTTTTGCGATAATGGTGCGGACACCTTCGTGCGCGAGTTCGACCCGCACTTGGCCAGTTTTTTAAGTTTGTTGAAATTTTAATAAAAGGATTATTTTACCTATACGGGTTGTTTTTTCCTTAACCTTATTGAATAAACGCGAAGTAGAAAATATCTAATAAGTTAGTATTGTTTAATAATTAGAGACATAAAAAAAGTTAATTTAAAAAATCTGCTGACTGCTTAAAAAGCGAACTAAAAAGACGGAGAAAATCATGTTGTGTAGTCGGAGGTTACATATTCGCGAGTTGGCTGACCAAAACCAGATGTAACCTCTGACTGCGCAGCATGATTTTCTCCTTGTTTACGTCTTTTTAGTTCGCTTTTTAAGCAGTCGGGTTTTTAGATTTTTAAATTAACTTTTTTTATTTAAAACTTTTTATTTGTTTTTTTTTCGAATATGCCACATATAAACATATAAGTGTAATATATTTTTAAAATCACCTCCTAAAACCCTTTATTTTGATACCCCACACGACGAAAAAAAAAATTCCCTCCTCAAAACAGCACCCAAAAGCCGCCATTTTTTTCATTTCCAACTTTAATGTAGCCAGTGACACTCGCAGGGTTAAGACGAATTGATTGACGTAAGAATCATCAAAATCGGCCAACGCGTTTGGTCTCTAGAACGCCATATAGGAAGAAACATACATACATAGACTGATAAACACATTACCCTCCTTCGGCAGTCGGGTTAAAAGCTCAGACTTTAGTAATGATTTTACAATATCATAGATTAATGTTTTTCTGGAATAATTTACTTTTATAGGTTAACAGATTAAAATGTCATTTTATATTTAAATACTGTTAGTTTTCTTTGTGGTCATTATCAATTTTAGGATTAAACAATCATAATTTGGACTTGACAAGTACTTTACAAGTTTCAAGTTTTTCTTTTACTTCACAAGTAGTATTTTTTTTTGTTCTAATTTTACGCCAAAATGGGGATTTAATTTTGGTGAACATTTACTGGCAATATAAAGTGTTTTTTTGCCGTAAACTTTTACTAGATGCAGCCTAATTGTGTAAGTAAATTCGGCAAAGGAAACAATCTGTTTCTTTCCCAAAAACGATTTTTTGCAATACGAAAAGTCGTTTTTGGGAAAGAAACAGATTGTTTCCTTTGCCGAATTCACTTACACAATTAGGCTGCTGGTGGTTAGTTAAACAGAAACCAATTCTATCAAAAATTGCAAACAATTTTGTGCTAAGAGAAACTCTCTGGCTGTGAGTATGAGTAATAGCGAATGAAACATTTTGTTAGCAATTATTGATTGGACAAGGACTTTGTTATTTTCGTCTTTTTACCGGTTCCAGCTTGACCTGCCCTGCGGGTTTCACCATTTTCTAGACAGACTTTTAAAACCATAAGTTCTAGTGTTCCCTGAGCGAATATTTTTTAAGTATGTAATCAAATTTTGCGGTGTTTTGATAAACTTATCAAACAACGAAGAAAGTATTCGATTGTTTTTCTAATTATTGTGCAGTATGTAGATAACACTTGATCCCAATATGTAATAGAAAAACTACTTGCTTCTAATAATAGGTATGATTGTACACAAATTCATTTTAAAAATCTTAATTATATTATTGTATATTTTGTCTGCGGTGGGTGAGTGCTCTACGCATTTTTTTATTTATTTCTTGTATGTATTATCTATTTTAAAGATACAAATAAAACACATATTATTATTATTAATTCGTTTATTTGTCTTTTTGTCTTTTTTTTTATTATATTACATTTTTAAATATTTAAAAAAGAAAACTTAGAAACATTTAAAAATATAAAAAATAGAGGCCAACCGGTATCGGGAACAGGGTCCAAGCTACCGGTGGTTAGGGCTCCAGATACAGGAACCTCCTCACAATGCGAGCTGTATCGAGGAGTACTGCCTTCTGTATCAGATCCTTGATCCAACCGCCCAATGACAGCCTCGACAGATGGTCGTCGAGGCTCTTGGCGATCAGACCGTCGTTGGCCGTAACGACAATCGGCACAATTATCGCCGAGTCCACATTCCACATGTCGACAACCTCGTGTGCTAAGTCGAGATACTTGATTTGTTTCTCTTTCTCAGCTTTCACGAGGTTCTCGTCATGCGGGATTGTGGCATCGATTATCATTGT
The DNA here is from genome assembly GCA_949775005.1 of Orthosia gothica. Taxonomy (NCBI): domain Eukaryota; kingdom Metazoa; phylum Arthropoda; class Insecta; order Lepidoptera; family Noctuidae; genus Orthosia; species Orthosia gothica. The sequence continues at coordinate 2,892,209 of OX459048.1, read as the reverse complement.
GCGGCGCGTTAATCGGTCTATCACCACTATATCCGGCTTATTGGCAACAATAGTCCTATCAGTGATGATAGACCGATCCCAGTACAACGTGACATGGTCATTTTCGAGAACTGGGTCGGGCACATACTTGTAATACGGGACCTCCGATTCCACTAGATTGTACTTCAAAGCAAGTTGCTGGTGAATAATCCTGGCCACTTGGTTATGTCTGTGTAAGTACTCGCCGTTAGCCAGACGAGAATAACCAGAGATAATATGTCTGATGGATTCACCCGGACGGTGGCATGCCCGACATATGTCAACCGTCCCGTCCTTCAATATATGTCTCCGGTAGTTATTCGTCAGGATAACTTCGTCCATAATTGCACAGGCAAAACCTTCAGTTTCCCCGAAAAGGTCGCCGAAACGTAGCCAGGATACCGACGCTGGGAAATCTACATCGGGCCCGTGGAGAGCCCGATAGAAGCGTCCGTGTAGCTCCTTGCCTTGCCATACCTCTTTGCGTTCATCAGTCGTTAGTATTACAGGCTTGCGCCAGTTCTCTTTAGCCATGGTCAACGGGGTGAGTCCCTTGTCCACTGCGACCACATCTCGGTGCATACCCACTTCAGCTTTTAAAAAGTATTCTCTGAGGCTGCACACCTCGCGGTTGTGAAGAGTCTTGGCGTTTAAAAAGCCTCGACCCCCACACTTACGCGGGATGTACAGTCTCATCACCGATGATCGTGAGTGATGCATCCGGTTTGCTGTCAGCAGTGTCCGGACCCTCCTATCGAGGGCGTCGAGCTCGGTCTGAGTCCATTTGAGTATGCCGAAAGAGTACATCAAAACCGCCATGACCCAACTGTTGAAGGCGCGCACCTTATTTCCGCCAGACAAAAGGCTATTTAATACCTTTTTCAGGCGGCCAAAGAAACTCTCCTTCAGCAGTTGCTTCATGTCAGTACTGTTGATCCCCAACGCTTCCGACATACCCAAATACTTGTAAGTTTCAGTCGAGGAGAGGTGTCTAAGGTGTATGGAATCAGAGAGTTGAATTCCCTCGGATTCCATAATCTCCCCTTGCTTTACATGCATGACTGCACATTTGTCCACACCAAATTCCATCCTGATGGAGTTACTGAAGGTTTCAGTTACCTTCAGTAGCTCCGTCAGTTGAAGTTTGTTGGGGGTAAAGAGTTTCAGATCATCCATGTAAAGGAGGTGAGATATAACCTGACCACCTCTTCTCAACCGATAGCCTAGTCCTGAATACTCCAGCAGTGTACTTAGAGGATTCATGGCTAAGCAGAACCAAAGTGGACTCAAACTGTCGCCCTGAAATATCCCCCGCTTAATCCATACAGGCTCATCATCCCCCTGAATCGGTCGACATCCTGGATATCGAAGGACTGTCTTCCATTGCCCCATACATGACTCAAGGAAGGTGCAGAGAGTTGCATCTATTTTGTACAACTCCAGCACTCCAGAGCCATGTATGTGGCACAGAGTCGACAGTCGTAGGCCTTCTTGTAGTCTATCCTGCATGTCGACAGATCCTTGCGGGCTCGATGAACCTGCTGGCTTATGGCCATGTCAATGAGGAGTAGCTCCTTAGTGCCGCGGGACCCATTCCTACATCCATTCTGAGAGGTAGACATTATTGAGTTACATTCAATGTGTTTATCAATTTTTGCTCTCAGGATGGATGTAAGAAGTTTATAAACCGTCGATAAGCATGTTATTGGTCTATTTATTATTAATTATTGTTATATTTGAAAATTAATCAATGGGTTCGAAAATGAAAAAAAAAACTATTAAACATGGTACAGGTACAGAACTGGTACCTACAGATTTATCCATACCTAAAAGAGAGCCTCTAAGCCTTAGGCACGCGATTTAACCATAGACATACTAAATAATATGGACTGGAACAAGGGCGGAATTATGGGGGGAGCCCGGGGGCACGTGCCCGCCCCCTCCAGACGATATTTTGTGTACTGTGGAGATTCCAACACAGTACATAATTAGAAGCAAATCAAATTAACGGAGTTAAAATATATGAATAAAATAACGGAAATAAACTATTCACCGCTGCACTGGAGGATGTCTTCAAGGTTCTGGACTGGCCAATGGCGATTACATCACCCAGCTTCGGTTTGCGGACGATTGGTCATGGCTGAGACCATGGAGGGTCTTAGTACAATACTCGATGACCTCAGTAGAGCTTCCGAAAGAGTGGGTCTTAGGATGAACATGGACATAACCAAGGTGATGTTGAATGCCCATGTTACACCCAAGGGCGTCGCTAAGGGAGGGGGGGGGGCAGTGGTCTAGTCATGATGAATGTACACAGAAAACTTATTAATGAAAACTTATAAGATTTACATAATTAAATGGTCGAGAAGTTTACCCAAAACCCCCGATGATTGAGCTCGTGTAACGTTATCCATTGGACTTTATACCGTTCTTATAACAGTCGCCGTAGGGGTAAGACTCGTACTACCAGTTTAAAGCTTCATATTTTTTTCACTGAACCGTATTTAAAATTCATATTTTACCCATCCTCCATATATCTACTTGTCCCCCCCTGGTCCATCGGCTGGTGATGCTCTAGTTACACCCACTCCTATGAAGGTCGGAGACTACACTCGAAGTTGTGGATGACTATGTCTACATGGGACAAACGATCCAGTTGGGTAGGGCCAACTTCGAGAAAGAGGTCAACCGTCGAATCCGACTCGGCTGGGCAGAGTTCGGGAAGTTGCGCGGTATCTTCTTGTACTACTTACCACAGTGTCTCAAGACGAAAGTCTATGATCAGTGTGTGTTGCTAGTTATGACCTATGGCTCTGAGACGTGGTCGCTCACAATGGGCCTCATCTTACAGCTTCAAAGCTTACAGTCACCCAACGGGCAATGGAGAGGGCCAGAATGAAGGAGTTTCCTTGCGTGATCGAATCAGAAATAAAAAAAAACAAGAAAATCCTAAAAACAGATAATTACAGATTACGTAGTGAGTTTCGCATCGCTACCTAAGGCGCGTGCCGCCGACCTGTTTTAATTCGGCCGACAATTATATTGTGAATCCCGAATTCGGCTGTTTAGAATTAAAAATAAAGTTCAAATTGCCATGGACGAACGCGACGCGCGCGGCATTTCCCAAAAGCGTGTGTACGCGTGTCGCGTGCCGCACTTTGTGTACCACCGCTACACGTAATTTTGTGAAGATAGCATTAAAGCAATGGATTAAATATTATATTTGAGTAAACATGTAAATATGAAGTAAATCAGTGGGCCTCGCATTAAGCTACCCAAATCTGTCAAATGCTCCCAATTGATATTGAACTCTGTACGTATGACATGAGGTCTAATTCAGATTCTATCAGAGAGCGGTCACACGGTCAAGCGTTCAAGAGGTCAGTTTTACGTTCGAGCATGCAGTTGCTCACGAACCACGCGCTTTTGGACGGTCTACGCGGTACCACCTTGACGATAGTTCTTCATCGGAAGACGAATTAGTGATTTATAGTGGCCATTATCAGCATCAAGACGGCAAAGGAAATACTGGGTGTCGCCCAGAAAATAAGGTTAGAAAACAAGATGAAGATTTATCATGATCCGACTTTTTTCTAAATAGGTTAAAGATGAAGAAAAATTCTTTTCGGATGACAATTGATTCCTTCGATGAACTTTATGACAAAGTTACACATGACTTCGATAAACAAGGTACTAACTGGACGAAAGCCATTTCGGCAAAAGAACGATTGGTGCTTGTTTTCCTCGGTTTTTATAATCGTTATCCTTCGCATAGTAACAAGCCAAAACGTACATTTGTACGTTTTGGCGGTTCATTTGAGCGGCCAGCTAGCTGACGCGGTAGTAATAATGGCTGACCGCCATGGCGGCCAACCGCGTCAAGCCGTTGGTCCGCTCATGTACGTACGCAGAGCGAGACCCTCGACTCTAGGGCTTATGATATTATAAATTAATTTATAAATTGTGCTGTTTAAAGAAACTTTGAAACAGTTACATGTTAACTAGTTGGTTTTACGACAAATAGTTTAAGAAAATATTTTTATTTACTTGTTGTTAGTAATTACTTACGAATTTTTATTTAACTAATTGTTGTTCTGTATTTTTATGTATTTCTATTTTACTCATCGATGTTCTGTAATGTAACATGTTTTTTTTTTTGTTTTTGAGATATAGCCTAATAATTACATAAGTTTCGGAAATAAAGGAATATTTCCGTAAACAGGAGCTCCACTCCTTCATCTTTGGAGCACAAAATCTAAATCCAAATAATTTGGGAAGCACAAAATGAGGACTAAATAATTAGGTGGAGGTCCCGAGGAGCGGAGAAGCGGGTATGGAGGCGGTGTACGCTCTTCGTTCATACATACATCAACGGTGGCTCGCCGCAAACTAAACTGTCAGTGCGTATAAGATGGCGGCCATCCGCGAAGCGGGTCGCAGTCAACCACCGCGATGGTGGTTAAGTGCGCACGATATTAAGCGGTTGCAAATTAAAATCGACCAACTTATAAAATGTGCATGGAAAAGCAATATTGTGTAGGTTTATTGATGGTGGAAATAAAAATTGGAGGCGGGTTGGCGATCCCAGTATGGTTGTTACAAATGCACAGAAAACGCTGCTGATCATTCTCTGGTTTGTCCCGTAGTCGCCTCTTACGACACCAATGGAAAAGCATGGGATGTCGAAATTCTGTACGCTCGACACCGACTCGGTAAGTGACGTAGATTCCAAAAAATATACACACATTTTTTTTTTCAATGAATTTGGTAGGTTTAGGTAGCGTAGTTAGGTAGCATAAATACATGTATTGGGATCTAGTAGTACACAGTCTAGTAGTAAGAAGTATAAGGTCTTTGCTAGCAACTAAATCTGAGTTAAGTTTTTTGCGCAAGTGGGCCTTAACAGTTAGTTATGAAGCCGTGAAATACTAAAATTGAATATAATCTAAATATAATAAATGTGTTATATCGACACCCAATAAATAACCCAATACAAAGTAACTCAATATGGCATGGTTTTCAACACAGTTTTTTTTTGCAAGGTTTTTTTGTTTAACAACTGCAGGCATAAGTTGTTCTGTACAATTTCAGGTTTCATGTTAATAATTTTAATTGCTTTCTCAGTTTTAATAAAACTACTGCAAGTATGATTTTTGATTTGATATGATTTTTGATGTACAGATTTTAAGTTTAATATGAAAATCATTGTAACTACCGTTACAATGCAAATTGTCCAGAATCCAGACCGATACCAGTGGTGTCTAATCCCATACAAAGAAACCGAGCCGACGTACTTTACTGATTATACTGATTATTTTATGTACACCAATCGCGTTCGGTTCCGTTACACGGATAAAGATGGTGATCTATCTATCGCCGTGGAACGGCACCGAACGCGATCGATTTACAAAAAAATAATTGGTATAATCAGGTGAAAAACGCTAGTTACGTCGGCACGGTTTCCTAGTATGGGATGAGGCATCTGTATGTATATAATACTAGATTATATTATCTGTGTCGCTACTCTGTGTCGACAAGTTCACCTTGGGTAACGGCTAACTTATGTCGGAAAATAAGGTCTTCAACAGCGCTGCCAAGTCCTGCAAAAAGGTGTTGCAAAGGTCTCGGTCCGACCACATTACTAACATGCCACTTAACTACAGTAGAATAGAGACATAACTTGCGTCTTACCCAGTAGGTAATAAAGAGTTTCGGTCCCTGGGTAAGTCAGTTGAGTCGAACTTCTGCCATCCCTCACTACCACCACTGCTGAAACCCGACTTCAAAGTCAAAGTCAAAGTCAAATATATTTATTCAATTAGGCCAATAAACGGCACTTTTGAACGTCACATAAATTAAAATTAAAAATTAAAAGTAATAAAAAATAAATTTAAAAGTAATAAAAAAAAAAAAAAATATAGATAAAAAAAAAAATATATAGATAAAAAAAAAAAAAAAAAAAAAAAAAATGACTACCGTGCATTCGGAAAGTAGATTGATATGGAGAAGAACGCACAAGAAACTCCATACTTACTCTTTTAAAAAAAAAAAAATTGGTGTTTTACAATATTAACATACGTACATACATTAATATATGTGAGGACGATGCACCCAGAATAGCTCTACACGCAGGTATAAAGTATTAAAAAGCATTAACAGGAAAATTAATTAATTTGATAAGTAGGAACATGGTTCTCACATACTTACAAATATTACAAACATAGGTAAAATACCTAATTCAACAACAACGGAACAGTGTGTGAGTCAATTTCCTAAAAAAAAAAAAAAAAAAAAATACAATGAATACAATAACTATGAATGGGAATATAAATTAACAAATTTGATTTTGTCTACACCAAAGATTGCCCTATGGAGCAGGACCAGCATGTTTCCAAGCATTCTTATCTTGAATATAATCATCTAATTTGTAATATGCTTGTTTACAAAGGGTGCTTTTAACTAAAGTTTTAAATTTACTTTCATTTAGTTTTAATATATCACAAGGTATTTTGTTATAGAATTTAACACAGTACCCCATGAAAGATGATTGTACTTTAGCTAGTCTGTAAGAAGGCTGATCTAACTTATCTTTATTTCTGGTATTACAATTGTGTCTATCACTGACTTTACTAAAGAGATGTATATTTTTCCTTACATACATAATATTTTCATAAATAAATTGGCAAGAAACTGTCATAATATTAATATTTTTAAACAGTTCCCTAAGAGATTCACGGTGACTTAACTTATATATGGCTCTGACAGCTCTCTTTTGCAATATAAATATGGATTCAATGTCAGCCGCTCGACCCCACAGTAAAATACCGTATGACATTATGCTGTGAAAGTAACTAAAATAGACCAAACGCGCGGTTTCTACATCCGTTAACTGTCTTATCTTTCTAACAGCATAAGCGGCTGAGCTTAGCCGACCCGCAAGAGATGTTATATGAGGACCCCATTGCAATTTGTCGTCTAGAGTGATTCCCAGGAAAACTGTTTGATTTACAAAGTCCAGCTTTTCGCCATTCAATATCGCAGTACTTCGCTGAGGAGAAGGCAAACTTATTTGCCTTTTTTTGCGGAATCTTTGCGTCTACATTCTGGTGATGCGTGGCCCCTTATTTCTCCTGGTGGGTGTGAGACATATATGTCGGACATTCGCATCCATCAAAATGACGTTCGTAGAGTGCTGGGCAACCTCGACTTGAACAAAGCTAGTGACCCCGACGGTATACTAGCACTTGTTCTTAAAACTTATGCGCCCGAACTGTCTACGATCTTGACACTTCTATTTCGCCTTTCGTATGAAACTGGAAAAGTGTCGAATGCTTGTAGGTAAGCTAACGTACAAGTCCAAGAAGGACAGTTGAGCTGATCCGGCCAATTACAGACCTCTGCGTGTGCTTAATATTAAGCTCTTGGCATACCTAGAAGCTAATGACATCCTAAGTGATTGCCAATACGGCTGCCGCCGAACTCGGTGTATGCCATTCACATCTGGAGTGAGGCAATCGAAAGGCACGGGGTGGCGCTTGCCGTCTCCCTCAAAAACTCGAAAGCTTTCGATAGGGTCTGGCACGGAAGCCTTATTAGTAAGCTTCTTTCATTAGGTCTGCCTGGTGATGGTATGTGTGATTGAATTGTAGAATTCGAGTAGTTATAGATGGGTGCTCGTCGGACCAATTGGATATTAATGCTGGGGTCCCTCAAGGGTTGGTACTCTCAGCAACGTTATTTTTGCTGCATATAAATGATCTGCTAAAAACTTGGGCATGCAGACGACAGCACTGTTGCTGAGAGGTACTTGTCCTTTGTGAGGCTATGGTGGAGCGTTTGAGCTTATCCTTGAAGCCAGTATCCAAATGTGGTGATGCCAATTTGGCCAGGTTCTATGCTGCTAAAACCCAGGCGTGTCTTTTCTCTGTTAAAATGAGCTAATTTCACTCGGCTCCTTCCTTCCGAGGTGTAAACGTGCCAATAATGGACCATCTTAAGCTTCTTGTCGCAACTTTTAACACGATCCTCAATTTTGGGCCATACATTGAGGCAAAGGCTCAGCTGGCTGCTATAAAGTTGGGTATCCTCGCAAAGGAGAAAGAGGAGGAGAGGGCTATGCTTGGAGTTTCCTTGCGTGATCGAATCAGAAATGTAAAGATCCGCAAGAGAACCAGGGTTACCGACATAGCCCGAAGAATTGCCAAACTTAAGTTGCAGTGGGCAGGGCACATTGCTCGCAGAACGGATGGCCGATGGGGCAGAAAGGTTCTGGAATGGCGACTGCGAACCGGAACGTTGCGTTGGAAGGCCTCCCACCAGGTGGACCGATGACCTGGTGAAGGTTGCGGGGATCCGCTGGTTACGAGATGCATGGGACCGGTCAATGTGGCGACGCTTGGGGGAGGCCTATGTCCAGCAGTGGACGTCTTTCGGCTGATATGATGATGATGATGATGATCCTCGCAAAGGTGAGACGGTTCTTCACGCCAGAACAGTTTTTCAAGTTGTATCAAGCGCAAGTTCGATGATGTATGGAGTACTTATCTCATTTCTGGGACGGATCTGCCAAATACCAGCTTGATGCACTTAAGTTGATAAAAAAAACCGGCCAAGAAGCTCATCAGCGATGAGGCACTGGTAGAGTCAAAGCTCTAGAGCCTTGAACATCATTGCCAGCTTATTGGTTTTTTATCAGCTGCATTTCGGGGAGTGTGCAATGAAATTACATGATCTCATTCCGCCTAGCTCGTTTCGTTCCATTCCCGTTCGTATAACATAGAGCAGTGATGGCCCAGTGATAACAGATTACATAAAGTTAAACCAATGTGTAACTAATGTTACAATGTTATTCATATTGGGTGTCGATATGTGGTCTCATACTGGACGTTAATACAGTGATTGTTAAAAAAGGGGATTATTAAAGTTCATAGAATCGAGCATTGTAAGGGATGACGGAAAAGCCGAAAAAAGTCCTTGTTTTAAGGACCGTGATGAAATAAAACTATACATAATCACTATCACCACACATATCTGGAGTTATTTTTTTCACTTCGTGTATTATTTGTTTTGCTAACTGTACACTACCTACTCGAAGCGTGGCACGGGATATTGAGAAGCAGTATAACGAAAACGCGGTAGGTGGGTAGGTGTATCTACCTACCTACCGCTTTCAGGTTCAAATTGGAAGCGAATCGAAGCGTCAATCCAAGAAAATAATTGACCACATTTATTATTTATTTATTTAGACTTCATGCACAAAAAGGTACAAAGGCGGACTTAATGCCTTAGGCATTCTCTACCAGTCAACCAAGGGTGGTGAAGAGATAACAAGGCAGGTGCATTGTTTAATCAATTTAAAAAGAAAAAGTTGTTATTAACATACTAAAATATATAAAATACACGTACATATATATTGAATATAATATATAGGTACTTATATAAAATATATATTTATGAAGTAACAGGAAAGAAGAAAGTGAGACGACTCTTCTTAGTTGCGCTGAAAATAAATCCGCAATTTCCGCTTGAATGCAAACCGACTTGTAGCCGTCCTGATCTCGAGAGGAAGCGCGTTCCAGAGAAGAATGGACTGAATATTGAAGGAAGAGTGAACAAAATCAGTAGTATGAGAAGGACAAAGCAAGAGGAGATTATTGGAAGAACGCAGATGCCGAGCATGTGAAGAACATAGATATTGGAATTTAGATAAAAGATAGGAAGGAGGGGTGGGTGAATTGAGTAGGGTGAAAAGCGTGGTCAAAGCGCGTAAACTTCTCCTCTGGCGAATCGGCAACCATTTTAGCTCAGATCTGTAGTTCGACACATGGTCATACTTTCTGAGGTTAAATATGAATCTAATACAGTTGTTCAAGACCCTATCTAGCTTATCAAGTAAGACCGCGTTCAAGTCAAAGCAGCACACGTCACCATAGTCAACCACTGACCCCGTCCGTGACCGTCTTCTAAGCATGGACCATTGACATTCGTAGGTAAGACACATTGCAGACGCATGATTTGTACAAAATTCCCACGTCATTATTTTTATCTCTATAGGTTACAAATTTGTTCATTGCGTAGCGGAGATAAGAATCAATCAATACTCAATATAATAGTTATGTTATTTATTTATATTATGAACGCTACGCATCTAAGAAGAAATCGTACCGAACGAACGTGTGTGCATGCGTATGCCGCCTGGCCTCCTCCGCCCGGCCTCCTCCGCCCGCTTCGACCGCTACCATTGTTTTTGTGTTTTATTCATATAAAGGCACATATCGTGCATGAAAATTACACAAATTTACAATGTCGATTTTTCATGCATTTATGATATTGATTATGTTAACTCTAATGATTGTAATATTTTTTTTGAAGCATTTGAAGCTTGGCAAAACAAAATAATTAAAAATCTTAAAATTGCGTGGCCTGATTTTGCACAAATTTAATTAATAGGGATATGTAAGTGATCTGAGAAAGGAAATAGTAATTTCATAAATTGTAATATTTTTTTTGCACTATTTTTACACACTGACCCCTATGTCAGTTTGCACTGGACGAATATGACACAAATTGGGTTTACACACTCCGCAGACTATCCTAGATATGATAGCATAATTATTTTAAACTTTAATTTAATTTTGCCAGTTTTCATTTGAATAAAAATAATCAACCACAAATCATCGAATTACTGAAAATGCAAGTAACAGATGTGACACAAAACGCAAAAATAAGCTACATAGGTACGACTGTATCCACAGGCAAGAAATAAGCAGCTTTAGAATTTTTTTAACTTATGACATCTATCGCTATCGGTCTAGAGAGGCGGCGGGGCCAGCCGCGCTGCCGTCCGCGTCTTTGGAATCGCAAACACAAGCATAATATAAGGCAATGTACGATGTTGTTCATGGAGGCGCCGCGCCGGGCGTCAAGAGTGGCGGTGGTACACTTGCTGAGGTTTTTAATCGCGTGATTTTTTGCCGTACATTCTGCGACACATGGAATCGTATGAAGCTGCACCCATTACGGTAAAAAATCGCGCGGCAATAAAATTGCAAGAAAGCCGTGCCACAGAGCTCTACGAACAGGTAGAAATACAGGTAGGAATTGCACGATATAATTCCACCTAGCCCGTTCCATCATCGGACTTCCAGACGTACGGCGATGCGCCATCGATACATGGTAGACATCCCACCCATACGCACAAAACGTTTTGGGAACACTTTTATTATGCGTACAGCTAAGGAGTGGAATTCCCTGCCGGAGTCTGTGTTTCCCGATAGCTACAATCTTGGGGTCTTTAAGTCAAGAGTGAATAGGTTATTTCTAGGCAAGCGTGTTTCACCGTCGACCACATCATCGCTTACCATCAGGTGAGATTGTGGTCAAGCGCGAGCCTATAGGTTATAAAAAAAAAAAAAATAATTATAGATCAAAATCGCGCGATGTTTTATCCGCAGTGCGTGTTAGTTGTGATTTAGTACGCGGACAAAAACCGCAATGTACCAAATCCGGACGTGGACTGAATATTGAAGGAAGAGTGAACAAAATCAGTAGTATGAGAAGGACAAAGCAAGAGGAGATTATTGGAAGAACGCAGATGCCGAGCATGTGAAGAACATAGATATTGGAATTTAGATAAAAGATAGGAAGGAGGGGTGGGTGAATTGAGTAGGGTGAAAAGCGTGGTCAAAGCGCGTAAACTTCTCCTCTGGCGAATCGGCAACCATTTTAGCTCAGATCTGTAGTTCGACACATGGTCATACTTTCTGAGGTTAAATATGAATCTAATACAGTTGTTCAAGACCCTATCTAGCTTATCAAGTAAGACCGCGTTCAAGTCAAAGCAGCACACGTCACCATAGTCAACCACTGACCCCGTCCGTGACCGTCTTCTAAGCATGGACCATTGACATTCGTAGGTAAGACACATTGCAGACGCATGATTTGTACAAAATTCCCACGTCATTATTTTTATCTCTATAGGTTACAAATTTGTTCATTGCGTAGCGGAGATAAGAATCAATCAATACTCAATATAATAGTTATGTTATTTATTTATATTATGAACGCTACGCATCTAAGAAGAAATCGTACCGAACGAACGTGTGTGCATGCGTATGCCGCCTGGCCTCCTCCGCCCGGCCTCCTCCGCCCGCTTCGACCGCTACCATTGTTTTTGTGTTTTATTCATATAAAGGCACATATCGTGCATGAAAATTACACAAATTTACAATGTCGATTTTTCATGCATTTATGATATTGATTATGTTAACTCTAATGATTGTAATATTTTTTTTGAAGCATTTGAAGCTTGGCAAAACAAAATAATTAAAAATCTTAAAATTGCGTGGCCTGATTTTGCACAAATTTAATTAATAGGGATATGTAAGTGATCTGAGAAAGGAAATAGTAATTTCATAAATTGTAATATTTTTTTTGCACTATTTTTACACACTGACCCCTATGTCAGTTTGCACTGGACGAATATGACACAAATTGGGTTTACACACTCCGCAGACTATCCTAGATATGATAGCATAATTATTTTAAACTTTAATTTAATTTTGCCAGTTTTCATTTGAATAAAAATAATCAACCACAAATCATCGAATTACTGAAAATGCAAGTAACAGATGTGACACAAAACGCAAAAATAAGCTACATAGGTACGACTGTATCCACAGGCAAGAAATAAGCAGCTTTAGAATTTTTTTAACTTATGACATCTATCGCTATCGGTCTAGAGAGGCGGCGGGGCCAGCCGCGCTGCCGTCCGCGTCTTTGGAATCGCAAACACAAGCATAATATAAGGCAATGTACGATGTTGTTCATGGAGGCGCCGCGCCGGGCGTCAAGAGTGGCGGTGGTACACTTGCTGAGGTTTTTAATCGCGTGATTTTTTGCCGTACATTCTGCGACACATGGAATCGTATGAAGCTGCACCCATTACGGTAAAAAATCGCGCGGCAATAAAATTGCAAGAAAGCCGTGTTTTGCCACAGAGCTCTACGAACAGGTAGAAATACAGGTAGGAATTGCACGATATAATTCCACCTAGCCCGTTCCATCATCGGACTTCCAGACGTACGGCGATGCGCCATCGATACATGGTAGACATCCCACCCATACGCACAAAACGTTTTGGGAACACTTTTATTATGCGTACAGCTAAGGAGTGGAATTCCCTGCCGGAGTCTGTGTTTCCCGATAGCTACAATCTTGGGGTCTTTAAGTCAAGAGTGAATAGGTTATTTCTAGGCAAGCGTGTTTCACCGTCGACCACATCATCGCTTACCATCAGGTGAGATTGTGGTCAAGCGCGAGCCTATAGGTTATAAAAAAAAAAAAAAAAATATAGATCAAAATCGCGCGATGTTTTATCCGCAGTGCGTGTTAGTTGTGATTTAGTACGCGGACAAAAACCGCAATGCGTGCTTAACCTAAACGCGGCGGCGGGAATCAGAATCGGGCGCGGACGGTGGGGGGAGATATGTCAAAAGCGCGCCCGAATATTTGTAGGTAGTTCGTGTTTTTGGCGAGAGATGGGAGCGTACGTGTCGCAACATGAGAGACGAGAAATTGGAACTACACGGCGCCGCGTGCGCCGCCGCGGGATATGCTACGTTTTATCGAGAACTGGCCGCAACGCTGCGTGTGACGCCTCGGTAAACGCGTGTAAAATCGCTTCTCGTTCGAAAATGTTGTCCCCAAGTCCCCATAAATCTTATAGTAGGACCATAGAGTAGGACCCTAAATTTTTTCTCCAAATGACCTTTCTCAAAAGGTCCTTTTCTCCAAATGTCCTTTCTCTAAATGTCCTATAATTTCAAAGTCCCTCTCAATATGTTCTTTTCTAATATTGACCCTTTCTTAAATTAAAAAATATAATTATAATAAAATGATTTTATGACATTAATTTGTTATGTATGGCAAGTACTTACAATAAATGCTTAGATTCTGATCAAACGTGAAATCAGAAAAAATAACAAAAATATAATAAGCAATCAGCTTTTTTATTTTAAAATAAAAATGAAAACCTTACATTATTGATCAGTTTGATCACTATTTTTTTTAGAATGCCGTACACAAAGTCAAATGTGTTTATTTCAAGTAGGCCATTAACAGCGACCGCACTGCCCCACTTTTCATTTTTCACTTTTTTGTGTGGCACATTACGGTACGGCGCAGTTAGTGGGCAATTTCTATAGTAATCTTACTTCTTGGATTTATATTTGTTACTTAATCACGCCAGAACGGTTAAAAGAATCTAGATGAAATATGGCAGACAGATGGATTATAATCAGTAATAGCACATAGGCTCTTTTTATCCCGGTTTAATGTTCCCTTGGGTGCATAAGCTAGTGTACAATAAATAGACATGCAATCCCGGGTGATTTTCTGTTATATTTAGAAGAGTTCCGTTGAAGATCACCGAATTTCTTCATCAGAATTTGGGTACATAAATTTCCAAAAAAAAAAAACAATATCGGTCATCAATTGGCGCACGGTTGGCGCAGTGGTTGAGCGATTGACTGCTGTGCTGCGTGTCGCGGGTTCGATTCCCGCACGGAACAAATATTTGTATGACCTACAAATAGTTGTTCCGGCTCTGGGTGTTGTGTATGTGAGTTTATATGTTTGTAAACGCACCCACGATACAGGAAGAAATTCCTAGTGTGGGGCAACGTTTAAAAAAAAAAAAAAAAAAAAAAAAAAAAAAAAAAAAAAAAAAAATTACGGAGAAATTGGTGAAAAATTGCTGTTGGTGATTTGAAGACCCCGGACTACAAATAAAACCCCACCCAGACGCATTCTTATAGTGCTAACACACGTTCGGATTTGGTCCGGCCGGACTAACCCCGCCCACAAATCCGTTCTCGCTTACACACGCTCGAACCTGGTTCGGCGGACCGACCGGACGGCACAGGGTTGCCAACTTAGGGCTTTTGGCTCCAAATTTAGGGTAAAAATTTCCATGTTGGGCATAAATAATATTTCATGCATTACGAACGAAACTGATTGTTCCTTGAAATGTTTCAAAGTTTAATGATTACACGATTAATTTTAACACAAGATGATAGATAATTCGTTACATTTACCCCATTGCCGAAAATGGTTCAGTTTGTTATATATAAACATGTATGACCTCAAGAATTCCGAAATCTCAAGCGAAATGGCAAGTCTGAACTAAACGATTTAATAATTATTATTTACAATATAAATATTTAATTCGTTTTAATAAGTTCTAATTTAAAGTAATTAAATCTAAGTTGTATTTTATTTACCCTAGAAAACGAGATACTATTTTTTTTATTAGTTATAATCTTTTCAGTCAGGTTTTTGGGTAATCCAGACCATGGACATCGGCAACACTGACGACTAGTCGTAGTTGGTCCGGCCAAACCAGCGGACAACTCTACACACGTCCGGATTTGGTACGGAGCAGACCATATCCGATGGGAAAACGAGCGGACCGAGACGGACTCAATTAATAATAATAATGTCCGGCGGACCACGCTACACACGCTCGGATATGGTCCGGCCGGACTAACCCCGCCCACAAATCCGTGGTCCGGCCGGACCAAATCCGGACGTGTGTTAGCACTATTAACTAAGACAAATCCGGAGAAACCCGGACGGATGGCAACCCTATACTAACGAAGCGTGTTGTAGCATCACGTGGGGTGTTGTATATGTGCACGGTACGCGTCGGGTGTCGACACGTCGGGTGGCGTGGCGTCGGGTGGGGTTTTAATAGTATTGTTTCCACCTTAAAGCGACACTTTTGAACGTTAAAATTTACAAGTTTTAAAAATTGATTCTACCGTGCATACAAAGGGTTTTACGGCACCCTATTACTAAGACTCCACTTTCCGTCTGACTGTATGTCACCAGGCTGTATGTCATGCAATGAGGTAGGAGTCATGAACCGTGTATAGCTAGATAGTTGAAATTTTCACAGCTGATGTATTTCAGTTGCCGTTATAACAAGAAATAATAAAAACAGAATAAAATAATTATTTACTCCCTTACAACAAACGTTGGTGGTTTTTTCAAAATAATCAACGATGTAGTTTAGACTATATTATAAGAATTAAACATTTCTTTACTGCAAAAAATCAATTTCAAACAAATGATACCATACAAAAATGTAAAAAGTAGTCAGTCAAAAATAATCAACGAAATATACGTATTAATGTTATTATATAAATAAAACGTGTTTTTTTTTTTCACCCTATTGCTGGGCAAAAGTCACCCTTAATGTTTTCATAAGAAAATGTTTACTTAAATTAAAGATAAACTTGCCTTAGATAACAAAACTAACGATTAGACAAAGAATTTCATTTTGTTTTAGTTTGTTTTTTAAATTTTTGATATTTTCAATTTGAGAAACTGTCATTACGGGAAAATAACATATTGAGAAAGGGCATAGACATACTAAATTATATGGACTGGAAATACCTACGAAAAAAACGTGCCTACCTAAACCTCAAAATGTCTCTTATAATGGCCGCCGATTCTAAGTTTGTGTCAATCAAGCAACACACACACACTCACAAATCTCAATAATATAATGTGTAAACAACCATTTGACAGCAGGACTACCACGAACACAACCACAAATTTCGTCACATAAAATGGCGAATATGGCGCGTACCTACAACCGTCACTACGTCTTAACAAAATGTTGCCATAATGATCAACAACTGAAATATTGTTGTCTCTTTCATCAAATACGATTACTACATTATAAAGAATGAAACAAAACGATGTTTCACATTCTGTATCGTATTTCACTCATATTTGTATAAGCTAATGTATGTATACAACATCGCGGCACATCCATATTATATTTCCTATCTCAATGAGAAAGGACCATTTTGAGATAGGATTATTTAGAGAACAGAAAATTTACCTTTCTAATTTATATTTTTTTGGAACTTTTGAGAAAGGACATTGTGAGAAAAGGACATTATACGCTGAGACGAAATTTTACCTGTGATAGTTTCCTTTTGATACATATCTAAAAGCAACCATGTAGTTGGCCCTCTTCCCCCACACTTTACGTATACTGGAAGAAAGAAAAAAAAACATATATTTATTTTACCAATTTGTCGGCGTTATTAATATTTATATACATGCCAAATTATAGCTTTCTAGTCTCTAAATGGACGGACGGACAGACGAACATGTTGAAACTGACGAAATAAGTTCCTTGTTGACTACGAAAAATAGTTTGTTTGCGTAATCCGTTAACACTTTTTATACACTTGCATAAAGTAAAACACCCAGTGAGTCAGGAACCAGAAAAGCACCAGCGACTGTCATGAAAACATTTTTTGCACACATTATTAAAAGTATACATTCGAAAGATGCAAAAAACCCAAGTTCCAAGTATGCTAGAAAAAAATTAGCAAAGAATGATTGAATGAATGAAAACTGAAGTTTACATAAGACCATAGACTACTTTGTCTTTATTTTTTGTGACAACCATACACAATTGAAATTCTCTTACTCTCTCCCTCATCCCGAGGTACCCTCCCGTCAAGCGTGGCTAATCAAGGCACGAAAAGGTGAGGTTTGTCATCATTTTAGAGCATTAAATTCTGTTTATTTAGCGTCTTTCCGTGCGTAATTACAGTGAATTTGCTAATCCGTGTCGAAATTTCAGTGTGAACTTCTATAAAGTCGTGAAAAAACAGGTGAAAACATCGGAATGCTTAGATTTTTGTTGTAACAGTGTGGACTCAGAAGCGTTGCATTTTTTTATGTCCGAAACTCTGAACGGAAACGGTTTTCGCTTATCAAACAGTTTTAATATTTTAGGAAAATGAGCAGCTCGGAGGAGGTATCATGGATTTCATGGTTTTGCGGACTTCGGGGAAACGAGTTCTTTTGCGAGGTAAGTGATATAATTTTGTCACATTAGGTGGAGATCGCCTTAGATATTGATCCAACATGTTACTGTTTAAGGTGGACGAGGATTACATTAACGATAAATTCAACTTGACGGGGCTAAATGAGCAGGTGCCACATTACAGACAAGCACTGGACATGATCTTGGACCTGGAGCCTGGTGAGTACATGCACCACATTATTACGACGCCTCATGAGATCATTATACTGTCACAGCACTAAAGCAAAAACTCATGTCAAACAGTAATAAAAAAATAAACTTTCATTCCAGACTTTTAATGCTCAATTTTTAGGTCAATAACTTTGCTTATTAAGTTAACCTCCATGCATGTTCATTGGTGTAACACAATTCAGATCTACTTTCTTAACTGGTTCTAAACTTATGATACTTACAAAAACATAACCTTATTGGCTACATAAATTTGTGTCAGACAAGATAAAGTATGTTTATTGTTTATGGTTAATAAGATTTGTTATCATACTTACTAATATTACAACTAAAGTTTGTCTGACTGTCTGTTCAATGCAATTTTATGGCTATTGTATAGTTTTATATCTTTAGTTTGAGAGAAAGTGGCTTACGTACATGTATAGTCCCCGGCACGTAAGTTGGCAAGAGTCGTTAGATGCGCTGAAGTCGTTTATTAGGTCTCTTTGGCAGTGAAGTGGGGCACAGGGATTGTTTAGGACCATTCCAAATGCATGATTGGTTGGTCAGTTAACAACAAGGATCGACTGACCAATCGTCAAGTTCCACGTACCGTATTGCTCTATATAGTGGTTGGTCAGTTCGCGGAATATGCGCGAAATTACCCCCAATACGCCAACTTACGTGCCGAGGATTATACGATACAATACTCTGGCCACAGAGCATAGAGTCACTGTGCTGGCAGTGACTACAGACGGCACTATGCTATCTTTACGAGTGGCTGCTGAGGCATCTCTATGCTCTGTACTACTATTTATTCCATTGTCTGGCTAATTAGTACCACAAGTTAAATATCACTACAAATCTAATATATAAAAGAGAATAGAATATACTTTATTGTACACCATAAAAGTTATAAACATTTACAAGAAAACTTATTAAGTATGTATGTTCCTTATAGACTCCGAAACGGCTGGACTGATTTCAAAAATTCGCTCACCATTGGGAAGCTACACTATCCCCGGGTGACATAGGCTACTTTTATTCCTGTATTCCCACGGGAACGGGAACTTTGCGGGTGAAACTGTTAGGCATCCGCTAGTAATCCATAAAATATACCTCTTTTTTTGATTTGTGTTCAATGAGAAAGTTGTGTAAGATAGCCCATGACTTTTAATCAATACATAACAAAGAAGTGAGCTAATTTTATCAGTGCTAGTTGAATAAGATAATAATTGATCACATGGGTCCAGTATAGAATTAAATTTTATTTTGCTGTTTCCTCTCACTGAGAGGAGGTCTGTGTCCTAGCAATAGGATGATGGTCCCCAAATGATAGTGACTCAACTTGTATTAGTCATTATGTGATAACTTGTTTGTTTTATAGATGATGACCTGGTCTGTGTCCTAGCAATAGGATGATGGTCCCCAAATGATAGTGACTCAACTTGTATTAGTCATTATGTGATAACTTGTTTGTTTTATAGATGATGACCTTGATGACAACCCAAACCAGTCAGATCTGGTGGAGCAGGCCTCCGAGATCCTATATGGACTGATTCACGCTCGCTACATTTTAACTAATAGGTAAGGAGAACATTTATTTGTTGGAGGATAGTAGAGAAGTTAAATTCTAGGACTCTACCTACAGTAGACCTCTTCCTGTGGGATTATTTGCCTGGTTGCTTGATTTCTCTTGTTCTCATTATCACAAAAACAACATTCAAGTCCAACAGTGAGATAGAGGACAATTCTCTTTTATGTTGGTTAAAATAATATCAACATAACTGATATGCTAGCTGAATCAAATAAAAATCTTCATAAAATATACTTCCTGGTGATAAAATTTGATGTAAATACATAATTATAGAAATAATAGTGCACATAAACTGTTAACCACAGACAGTCAATTAAGTATTTTCGGCTCTTAATTAAAATTCAAGATTTTGATTGTGTTTTATGTTTGTTTTTTACAAAGTTTCAATGTATACCTAACATGACTATAAATAAAATAAAAAAAAACAAAAATCAAAAAACCCGACTGCTTCAAAAGCGAACTAAAAAGACGTAAACAAGGAGAAAATCATGCTGTGCAGTCGGAGGATACATATACCTAGGCTGGCTGACCAAAATCTGGTGTATCCTCCATAACAATTTTTCTAAACTCAGAACATCATGCACTGCAAACATGCATTCTATTTTTAGCAACAAATATGTTTATGCTATCAATGTTCTACACATGTCCTTCAAAATGTATGGTTCATCACTATGTGGGCATTATTTATGTACCTACCCATATACTCCCAGTGGTTTGAATGTAAAAATTTACTCCAGAAGGTGTTAAAAATACAAATACAAAATCGTTTATTGTCACAATTAGCATTATGACGAAAAAAGATCCAATCTCCTTGACCAGGCCATAGTCAATCTGTGATTTAAATTACATTTAAGCCTTTGAAATTGAAACACGATTGATTAACAAGCATACATATTTATAATAATAGTAGGCAGTAGGGTTTAAAATGTTTTGTTTCATGTTTACAGAGGCATTGGACAAATGTTAGAGAAATTCCAGGCCGGCGACTTCGGCCACTGCCCCCGCGTTTATTGTGAATGCCAACCTATGCTACCACTTGGTAAGTGTCATACAGACATTATTACTACTTGAAATAAATTATTTGTGTAAACTCTAATGGCTGAGTTACCACAGCGGTCAAAAGACATTGTTTGCTACGCTACATGTCGTACTAAAAATGTTGATTTACCAGGTGTTTGGCTAACTTTGTATGTTAAATTTAGCTTGGTGATGCACCCAGGACTTTGATGATATATATAGTATACTATCACTATAATATACTAAATTTTATATACCGGGTACACATATAAGGTTCGCCCAAAACTGTGTTGCTTTCATACCAACAATTTGTTCTGTTTACTATTTGCAATTGGTTTTTGAATACAAACATCTCTAATATGATGTTTGTATTCAAAAATAAGTTGCTAATGAAATTTGTACACATTTTGGATGATTCATTAAATACAGATTGATATTAATTATAAGAAAGGCAACTATGCCTCTAAGTACAAACCTACTTAACCTAAGGGACTACATAATTGGCTCTACAATGCTGTCGCAAAGTTCGCCTCTAATTGCCTCATAATGATATAAAACTAGTTCTGTATTAAACGTAATAAGAACGTAATTCACATAATCATCATTGTACTCATAATCAGAAACTGATAAGTTTGTATGACAATAACAAGTTTAGTGTTTTATGCAAAAACATAACAACGTCTTTCGTACCTCATGTTTTTATCATTTTCCGACACCGACTTCCGAAACGAAAGTTATTTTGCTCTTTTTAGTGTTTTGTTCTTGAAGCCGATTTTTTTTTTTTGCGAAAAGGTTTTATTTCTCTAATTTTAGTTTTGGTTCAGCATCACTATAAATTAAGCAAGTTCCATAGTAATATAAATAATAACTAAAGGTGAACGGCAGATTTCGTACCGCATACTTTTTTCGTTGTTCGGTTATAGAATTTATACCACTTATTAAAGCAACTAAGCCATTTATTTTTATGTAAGTTAACTATTTTTTAGAACTTCGGATTAATAAATAATATCAGTAAAAAGATTTGAATAAATAAACGTAATCAAATCGTACATTAAACGCAGTAATGTTTTAGAAGTTGCCTTTTGTAAAATAACTCAAATATTAAAATGATAATTAATTATTCAGAAATACATATAACACTAAATATAATCAAACTCATCATTATCAAACTGTTGCAATCCGCTGCTGGACTTAGGTATCTTATAATGCCCTGAATAGGTACAATCCTCATCTCAATCTACCTACTTAATGGTAAGTAAATAAAACACAAAAAGATAGCAAAAAACAATTTAGAACATTTACTTTACACATTATGTAACAATATGTAACATTTACCTATAGGTAACATTGGTACACTAGTACATAACCTTAAAAAATAAAACTGGTTATAACTTATACGTCCCAAGTTCTAAAAATCTAAGAATTTAAAAAGGGATTATCTATCATATAAACTACCAATTAAAACAAAAAATATCCCAAAACACGAATTTTTATTAGCGGTACGAAATGCCCATACAAGCCTGCCATTCGCCTTTACACATACATGCTGTTTTGTCGCTAAAGAGTTCGGTTGTATGCTCCATATCTTGAAAACTGCTTAATCGATTTTGATAAAACTTGCAGTATGACCTAAGTTGAGAGATACCTAATCTAATATATAAAACATATATGATTCAATACTAGTTTCGGCGAAATACGTGGACGAAGATACTACATACAAACATTCATACATAAAAATAATCCATGCGGACCACGTCACGGAGTATCCATTAATTGTATGCCAAAATCTTCTCTATAATGTAACAAATACTTTTCTAAAAGCCGCATCAAAATCGGCCAAACTTGAGAAAATCGCGAAACATACATACAAACATAAAGCTCAAACTGAGAACCTCCTTTTGAAGTCGGATAAAAATTCTCACAGACAGTAGTATATTGTTCTCGAATTTTCTGTGTAGGGGTCAACAACACCGAACTTTCACTTTATGTAAAATTGTCTACAAATTGGGCATGGTATGTTCTGAACTTTTGCCAAATTCTGTATCATACGTACTGCTACACAAGCATATAGTAGTACTAGATTTGTTGCCGCGGCTTCTCTCGTGGGTTGCTCAACAAGACCCGTTATTTTTTTTAGGATATGATTTTGTAAAGTATGCGCAGTGGCGGGGCAAGACCTAATTTGATGTGGGCAAGACAGATTTCGCGAGGCCCTGTTCTGTGGTGACCTGAAGACGGATTTTATAAAATAATAAAATAAACAAAACAATTAACATTGTCAAGTTTTTATTCATAAAAATACAAAATAGATTAATATTAATGAAAAATTACAAATCGTTAATATATAGGTGGAGATGACAATACCAATAAATTAAATATCGGCATTCAAAGGATGCTTCCAGTCCAAAAAACAATCAATTTAATTCCATTTATTAAGTCACTGTTTTTTAATTTTGGGTCAGTTTACAGGAGCAATCAATATACCTACACACTATCTATTTATTCACTAAATATTATTAAAACATTGAACACACTATTCTTATCAAAATAGGTACGTACAGTCAGAAAAACAAACAATATTGAATAACACAATTACGTTTCTATTGTTATGCGCCTAGCGACTGCGTTGCGTGCGTGTGGTACTTTGATTTGATTGGTTAGCTTCCTAGTAAAGAACATAAACAAATAAAACAAGGGATTCCCCGCACTGGTTGGCGGCGGCAAAGATTACTCGCGATATAATAGTTACGCAACGTAATCAAAAAAACATATTTCACAACAAAATTAATTTATATCTTTTTTTATTTTATTCTCGCTTTGAAGCAATGCATAAACATTTTTGAGGCGCGAGGCCCCTTGTACCGCGAGGCCGTAGGCGGTGGCCCACGTCGCCCACGCCTTACGCCGCCACTGAGTATGCGTATGACTCTAGCGATAGTGTAGCCTTACTATTATTAAAAGGATTTTAGTAATCGTGTCAGGACTGCCCGACATTATCCATTACAAACAAACATACAATATTACCTCTTTTTAATTTGGGGAATTTTTAACTGCACCTCTATTTAGAAATTTAAGCAAACAAAATATCTCCACTAATAACCTACTGCAAAACAATATTACTCACCGTAAAACAAAAATACTGATTTGCACACAAATTATTCAATTAAATATAAAATAAATGTGAATTAGTCCAAGAGCGAGCGAAGCGAGCTCGGGAGCTTAGGGCACCCCGACACGGATAGGTTAGGTTCGAAGGAGATGACGGGAGCTGAAGTGAGCGAGCAAAGCGAGCGAACTCAGCTCCCGTCATCTCCTTCATGTTAGGTTACTTTAGACCCTGCAGACAGAAATAGGAGCCCTGCGCAGCGGGGCTCCGTCGACTTTGTTTCGTTTCCCCCCCTCCCTTAAAACTTAAATATTTTGTTGCACTCGAAGAATTATTAGATTTACTTTTAGTTAACAGATAGTTATTCAGTAAAACAGTTAAGCTTTAAAGATCTAGCAGTATAGTATAATTCATTTATTTGATGAGCAAATTTAGTGTGCAATTCAGTATTTTTGGTAGTAATTTCGAATATTTTGATTGAAAAAAGGGGAATTACAGTTAAAGTATTAAATAACACCCTTTTAATTTTAGTGATACTATAATCATAATCTTAGTATTGAATTTTTTGACGCCCAATAAGCCCCTTCCCTTCTCCCCTTTTAATACGCGACTAGTTGATCCATGCCCACTTCGCTGGGCACACTCAAGAATAAGGTAGCTTTCTACTTATGAAAGAATTTTAAAGCTAAGAAACAAAATTTGATTCAAATAAATCGCACTAGATGGCGCGACATGTACACACAATTCAATAAATTGTGTGTAAAATTAACATTTTCTGGAATTGAACATAAACATTGCATGTTCTTGTTTAATCAACTCGCCTAAGTACAAAATTATGGAATATTGGGCTCGTAATTCACATTTCAAAGATTATTTGAACGGATCATTTAAAATTGCCATAGATGGCGCATTTTTAAATTACTGAGGTATTCAACTCGATTGTTAAAATTTGCATTTTAACACATTTTGGAGCAAAAAAACTGTAACAACGTTAAAAAAAATACTATAAAACGAACCTTCAATGTATTTAAAGAAAAAATATTCACGAATCTAGTAAACCCTTTTACTTGTAAGGCGTTGCTAACACCATCTATTGCCGTGAAACGGGATCGAACGCGATTGATGTACTCACAAAAATAACACGATTAATCAGATGAAAAACGCCAGTTACGTCGGCACCGTTTCTTTGTATGGGATGGATGCTAGTATTATATATACTAATATTATAAAGAGGTAAAGTTTGTGAATTGTCAGTTTCTGACGATGTAGGGGGTAATCTCTGGATCTACTGAACTGTTTTTGAAAATTCTTTCATCAGTAGATGAAAGAATTTTCAACATTGGAATTTTTAACATTATTCCTGAGTGTAATTTATATATATATATATAAAAATCAATGCCACTTTTCGTTGTAATTTTATAAACTCAAGAACGGGCTCACCTATCCAAACCAAATGTTTAAGCTTCGTTCGGACTATTTAGTAGATGGTTGATGTTATTTTTATTATTTTTTTAGGGTTCCGTAGCCAAATGGCAAAAAACGGAACCCTTATAGATTCGTCATGTCTGTCTGTCTGTCTGTCTGTCTGTCTGTCCGTCCGTATGTCACAGCCACTTTTTTCCGAAACTATAAGAACTATGCTGTTGAAACTAGGTAAGTAGATGTATTCTGTGAACCGCATTAAGATTTTCACACAAAAATAAAAATAAAACAATAAATTTTGGGGGTTCCCATACTTAAAACTAAAACCAAAAATTTTTTTTTTCATCAAACCCATACGTGTGGGGTATCTATGGATAGGTCTTCAAAAATGATATAGAGGTTTCTAATATCATTTTTTTCTAAACTGAATAGTTTGCGCGAGAGACTCTTCCAAAGTGGTAAAATGTGTGTCCCCCCCCCCCCCTGTAACTTCTACAATAAGAGAATGATAAAACTGAAAAAAATATATGATGTACATTACTATGTAAACTACCAGCGAAAATTGGTTTGAACGAGATCTAGTCAGTAGTTTTTTTTTAATACGTCGTATATTGTAAACCGCAATTTACCAAGTACGGAACCCTTCGTGCGCGAGTCCGACTCGCACTTGGCCGGTTTTTATTTGTTAGAGTAGGTTAGTTATGGTAGTTAGGTAACCAGTTGAAAGGAGCGAAGCCGCGGGGGTCAGCTAGTAGGCTATAATAAATTTAAAAAAAAATACAGATCCTTATGAAAATTGCAATAATATGTATAACCCAAAGTAGCAAAATGTTGCATATCAAATTCATTCTTTGGCGTGCGCTGAGAAAACTATTGATGATACATAAAAATTATGTACTACATGATTAGGTAGGGAAGGTAGGGAAGAGTAAGTAGGGTAGGTATGGTAGATAGGGTAGGTAGGCGAAGGAGCGAAGACTCCGGGGGTCAGCTAGTCTATACCAATATTATAAAGAGGAAAGATTTTTTTTTTTGTTTGTACGTACCGAATAGGCTCCGAAACTACTGGATCGATTTAAAAAAATCTTTCACCAATAGAAAGCTATTCCTGAGTGACATAGGCTATTATTTTTTCCCGAAAACGGGTCCTGTGGGGTGGTTCGCGAGAGCGAAGCCGCGGGGAACAGCTAGAAAAATGTAATCATCATTAGAGTATCGAAATTTTAATTAATCTGCTAGAACAGATAGTTCTAACTTCTCATACTGTGGTACTAAATGTATGTGTGTTCCGCCGCTGGATTGATTGCACACGCGCCCTACACGTGTTCATGAACTTATCGCAAAACATAAAGACAATGTACCAATGCCAAACCTTGATTAGTGTTTCCGCTGCAAAACTTGTTTTTATGGCGTTTTACTGACGCGGCGGGTATATTTTTGTGGCGATGACTGATGTCTCACTTACACAGGAAGACTTCAACATGGCGGAAGTAAGCTAGTGTCCGACCAAACGTTCGCCTGCCGCCAAAATTTAACTAATTGAATGCACTGTAACGAATGCATGAGAACACAATCGAAGAGGCGATGGTGAAATGATTGCCAGTAAATAACCAAACAAGATAAAAATCTAGCCAAGTGCGAGTCGGACTAGCGAACGAAGGGTTCCCGTACCTTTATCGCAAAAACGGCAAAGATACCACGTTTGTTGTATGGGAGCCCCACTTAAATATTTATTTTATTCTGTTTTTAGTATTTGTTGTTATAGCAGCAACAGAAATACATCCTCTGTAAAAATTTCAACTGTCTAGCTATTACGGTTCATGAGACACAGCCTGGTGACAGACAGACAGACTTACGGACTGCGGAGTCTTAGTAATAGGGTCCCGATTTTACCCTTTGGGTTGTTAGATGATACGATAGCCGATCAATCGGCTTAGTCTTGGGTCAGATATAACAACGTGTCTCCGGGTCGCCTTTGGTAGCCCGATAAGTCGACAGACGACCGAGTGTAAATTCGCCATCAAGAGAGACTTTGGTCCACCTATGGATGTTCTTGAAAGATCTTTAAAGAAGATCTCAGCTAAAATTTAGATGATGTTGACTTTTGTCCTAATTCGAGTCACCAGCTTTAATTACTCGTTTTTTTCCTCCAGGTCTGTCAGACGTCCCCGGCGAGGCTATGGTGAAGCTGTACTGTCCGCGCTGCATGGACGTGTACACGCCCAAGTCCTCGCGGCACCACCACACCGACGGCGCCTACTTCGGCACCGGCTTCCCGCACATGGTGTTCATGGTTCACCCCGAGTACAGACCCAAGAGACCCGCCTCGCAGTTCGTGCCTAGGTATGTTCCGTTTACATAGTAAACACATATAGACAATCCGATCCATCAATAATTTGAAGAGAGAGTGGGTTCAGTAAATCAGATAATGACCAAGACAAAATATCAGTTTCTCATTCTCATCTCTCATCTGGATAAAGGCAAAGTAACATTTAAGAATTTTAATCATTTGGTGTGTAGTTAGTTGCACAGTAGTTGTTGTTTGATTCCCCTTCTGTATGCGCTTTATTTGTTTTATTCATACTTATGAAGGTAACGTTCACGTCACCAGGTTGTACGGATTCAAGATCCACCCGCTCGCATACCAGATCCAACAGCAGGCGGCGGCTAACTTCAAGGCGCCGCTGCGGAGTCTCTCGTATAACAACGGTAAACGCTAGGGCTGCGCCGCGCGCCCCGAGCGCCCACTGCCGCACTGATACAGGCGCTGTGCTCACGTGTACATACCACCGTGACGTCATACGTCATACGTCACGCGCTGCGGAACGCACGGCCCGGCCTGTGCCTTCCGTAACGCTCATCTAGTTTCATGCTGCGAGCACAACTCACATATAAGAACCAATCCAAAAAGATCCATGTAAGATCAAAGTTGCTGTCCAATTAATTCTTTAAATTAAAACAAATCGTGAAACATTGCCGTCACTTGAGGTTCTTATATGACGCCTTTTGTCTCGCACGATGAATTTTTGTGTTCCTTCTGTTTCTAAATCTAACTTTCACGCTTACAAAATAAGCTTCAGTCTGAAGTGTTACTAGCGGAAGTTTGGCTTAAATCGGTAGCTATGTGTCATGTGTCGGACGACGGCGTGAGTACGCGGGAGCCTGACCTGTATCGATAACTCGTGAACAAACAGGTGTCGTACATGTGGACTCAACACTCTCGTCTGCAATAACATCGGTCTGCTAGTGCTGTTTAACAAACCGACAGAAACAGGGGCGTTTCTATACATTTCAATACTTACAAGGGACGATTCTGTTTGTCGTGGGATGTTGTGACTATTAAAACTATGATAATTACTTACCCGTGGCCAATTAGTGATAAATTAACACTATTGTAACTCCAGCAGCAGTTCGCTCACGGCGCAGTCTTGTTATGGACGTACTCATAAGTGAAGACACGTATTTAGCTTTGAGACTCGTGTCCATAAGATCATAAGTATTTTTAGTAAGTAATGCAGTCGAGTCGTAGCAATATGTACTGTAGCTTGCATTGAATATGAAGTAATAGTAGGGGGTTCATGTATTTTTATTTTTATATCCGATAAAAACCATTAGGATGTAGGTGATCATTACATGGACGCGTATTTTTTTCATGAGAGATATTTTCTATTTCGTTCTTGTGTACCGGTTCCAGTAATTATCAATAAAATATAAGACAACTATTGGCCTTTTTTCTTGCTTCTCCTGCATGTTGACCATGACGAATCCTCGATGCCCGCATACGAATGGATTTATAGATTCCAAATTAGATCTCGTGTGACGTAACACTGACTCTGAGGGTCATCGTAGCGTTGCCGTCGACTAGACTAGACGACTTGCGACGGGAGCAATAGTACACTTGAAATGAGTACCACTTTAGCTAGTTACGTACTGATCGCTATAACGTAGTGCAGCGCTATCTAATGGACTGTTCACACGCAGTGGGCCGCTACCAGTCATGAACTTGATGACGATGTCGTTGAGACGCTTTAGGCTTGTCGCATTGCCTGCTACGCTTGTTGACGATTGCTAGGCGTTGAGCCGCTTGCTAGCGAGCCCATCGCGATGTGAACGGCCCATCCGCATCACGATACTCGGTAAATTAACAAGAGCCTTTGTCGCACTACACCCGATCTTAAAACGTCGTGGACTAACATTTTAACAGAAGAAAATGTTTGTTTGCCGCAGAAATGAAGACTTCCAGTAACATTCCAAAATGATTAGTTAGCCAACGTGTGCGCCCGCGCCGCTCGCTGGGCACGTGACAGGGCCTAGCCCTAGGGGGGCCCCGTGCCTCTGAGCGACACCTGCGCCGCGCAACACTTGTACAACTTACAAGCTATCTATCGACGAGTATACATAATGATAATATTTATTATTTAACTATTAATTTTATTATCTCCCATCATATAACGATAGTTATGTTTTAAATTCAATAAAGTTTATTTTTACGTTTTCTGTATAATATGTTTTTCATTTATTTTGTGTGTAAAATAGTTTTGACATGATGTTGTATAATAAAAAAAAACTTTTTTTATAAATATAGGTATATCATTTATTTGATTTTATTAATTTATTATTAACTTAACTTAGACATGAAAACAATTAACAAAGTATTTAATACATAACAAAATCATATTCCAAACAGTTACTTTTGTGACTGACTAGGCCTTAAATGTATGTATAAAATATCTGAAGTAGCATGTTACGACCAAGTTAGACATTAAGTAACAAACTATATTATTAATTACAGTATACTGATATCACATAGGACATTATCTGAACATTCACTTACATACTATAGTAGAAAATTGTACAAAAATAAGTTTAAAAAAAATAGAAAGACAAATGCATGGCAAAAACTGTACAAATTATAATAAAATTTGTTTTGAATGACATAATTTTTAACCCCCGCCGGAAAAAGAGGGGTGTTATAAGTTTCACGTGTGTTGGCTGTGTATCTGTGTGTCTGTCTGTGGCATCATAGCGCCTAAACGGATGAACCGATTTTGATTTAGTTTTTTTTTGTTTGAAAGGTGATTTTGTCGAGAGTGTTCTTAGCTATGTTTGAATAAAATCGGTTCAGCCGTTCAAAAGTTATAGGCGTTTTACTGTTTGAATTGGGGTGTTTTCGCAAGATAAATGTGTCGGGGGTTTTTTAAATTTTGAAATTTTACTTGTAACTTCAATACTTCGAATTTAAGATAATACACAGAACTCGAAAATCTTTCACAATATTGCATACAGCCCTGGATAGAGAATTGGTCTATAATGGCTAAAACTTTTAAGAATATACACGGAACTCGAAATATCTTTCACAATATTGCATACTGGCCTGGATAAAGAATTGGTCTATAATGGCTAACTAAAACTTTTAAGAATATACACGGAACTCGCTTTCACAATATTGCATACTGGCCTAGATAGAGAATTGGCTCTTTATTGGCTAAAACCAATCAAACTACTTATAAGCCACATAATTTCCAAGTCTATTCAATAAAAATAGTCAAGAACTTATATTCTAGCCTTTTGGGTTAAGGCACTTGTTCCACCGCCGACGATAAGCGAGTAATGCTAGAAACTAGTTACGAGTTGGCGAGCAGCGAGTGTGTAGTGCCGATGGTTTTGCCATTCGGCTATAAGTGTAGGTATTTCCAATCGCTCGGGGCGGCCAGTCTGCACGCGCTACTGGTTGGTCTCCCAGCGTGAGTTCTGAACGACAAGGAGCATCGCTGAGCAAGTGTTATCTTTGTAGCTCTTGTCGCTGAGAAAAACGAGTGGGATCGATATCTAATCGCTTCCTCGTCGGCAGTGGGACAAGGGCCTAAAGGATACTAGGTACTCTGTTCTCATCTCTGAGAACTCTCCGAGCGCCTATTCTATGAATGAAGCAACTAACGCTGAGAGATTAGAAAAGCAGCTCGTGAAAAGGGTTATACAAATACGTGTGGGATCCTGATGGGCGCATAACATCACAATTTAAAAACTCTTAAAAGGTTAAGCAGAAATGCACCTAAAGTATACAACTATTCGCCATACTTGTCCGCATAGACACGGCGCTCGTCCTAAGCAGATAAAAAAGTCTTCGAGCTATCTTACTTCTAGGCTAAGTTCAGATGAACGCGCGACGACGCGCGGTTGGCTCGGCGCGCGGTTTAAGATTGTAACAAATCAATGTTCTTGTGTACATGACCGCGCGCACCGCCATGCACCGCGCGCAAGTTGTGGACCCGCGCACCGCCGCCACCTGGGCCTGCAGTCTCGACATAGCTAACGATCGTTACGTTAAGTAACATTCGTTAACGCATTAACTCTTACCACAAAATAGTAAGTATACAGAAGGGCCACTCCCGCCGTTTGGAAAATTGACAGCTAAACTTGACAGATTCACTAGGGTTGCTACTATATTGATTCCGAATTAAAAAAAAAAGGGTAGGTTGCCCAAGTTACAAACATAAATACATAGATTCGTCTAAACATACATCATATCATGCTTACATGCCTTAGAGGGTAGACAGGGCATCAAATATCCATTTAATATCACGAACACTACAACCCTAGTGAATCTGTCAAGTTTAGCTGTCAATTTTCCAAACGGCGGGAGTGGCCCTTCTGTATACTTACTATTTTGTGGTAAGAGTTAACGAATGTTACTTAACGTAACGATCGTTAGCTATGTCGAGACTGCAGGCCCTGGACAGATGAATCGCGCGACAGCTGTTCATCTGAACTTAGCCTAAGCTCCAATAAACGACACGGCCGGATTGGCCAGATCAGATCAGAAGACAAAAGAAAAATTTGGCTGGAAAAATACGTCGGCGACTTGCCCAGCAGTGAGACAACTTAGGCTAAATAAAAATAACACGGACAACACCTAGCATAACACCCTGAGCTATCTATGCAAATTCAACATATATTACAGAAGAAGCAAGAGAACAAAACTTTCCGAAATAAGCATGTGTAAAGTGTAACCCTTATTGTAACTACACAAACCTGGTTCAAATCCAACATTAATGGTGATGAGATCTTCAACAACTCCAATGGCTTTCGTCGTGAATGTCTGTCTCTGTACAATATCGTTAAGGAAATAGTACCCAAAATAGCGTACGTCAAACGTATCTTCCTTCCTTGGTATTCTAAAACCCTTGAATAGAAAGGGAATAGATAGCTAAAATGTTAATAGATAAGGAAAATATTTTTATTTGTAGGTAATAATATTGAGCGCCATTCCTCTCTCCTAGACACTGACTGTATCTAGAATGTTGCTGTGCCCGACAGGGTCCATAATTGTTTCAGTAACTTATATTTACCACCTGTGTGTACATTATGGATGCAATAAATTTAATTTGAATTTATAAATACTCACAACGGATCTTTGTGGCTCTGAATTGGCTGCAAGAGGCTGCGCACTACCTATTTTAGCGTCAATATTGAAAGTGAAAATAGCATTGTATAACTGTCTCTTTCACTCGCATACGTTTGTCGCATCATCCTATCTCCTTTACTCTATGCAGTTAATCTGTTTCGTGCGCAATAGTTGACAGAACCAACTTCAGAGCCACAAAGATCCGTTGTGAGTATTTATAAGACTTAACAAAAAGGAAAGTACAATAACCACTGGGATGAAATAGGAATCCTTGGTCTACAGTGTCTACACCATCCCTTCAGAAATCAAGCTTGACAAATTACCAGTAGGTACTACGAGTATGCAACATCTGCTCAACATTTCTCGTCGACGCTTACGGCCCTCTCCTCTAGTAACACGTCAACAATTCATGATTTGGTGAAAATTAAGAATTGCTAGAGCAATCGAAGCAATCTACAAGGCAGCGAGATTTAGCACCCTGCATTGCACAGATACCTTTATTACCGACTTCTAAAAAAGGTTTCAATTCGACACGTATGTTGTAACTAGTAATATAATATTGGAATTGCACAATATCCAAATGTTACTTTCATGTGGGCTTCTAATCTAAACACGTGTGCCAAATTTCATAAATGTATGTATGTATGTTTGCCCACGCATTTCTCCGAAACTAGTAATCGGATCGTGATTATTCTTTATTTATTGGATTAGGTATTTCTCAACTTAGGGAATAGTACACGTTTCATTAAAATCGGTTCAGCAGTTTGCAAGATATGAAACATAATATATAACCGAGCTCCTTAATGACTATAACAGCACGAAAGTGTAAATTGAGTTAATATGAGTATTTTGTCAATCCTTTCGGTACCTTACACTTCTTAGTGATGGTGTACCAAAAAGTGAAATAAAAACGACTTCAAAAGCAAAAATAACTTTCGTTTCGGAAGTCGGTGTCACAAAACGACAAAAAAATAAGAAGTACCAATGACACCAACTGCCGGATCGAAATTAATTTTTGCTCTTTTTAGTGTTATGCTTTTGTAGTCTGTTATTTTTAACCCCCGCCGGAAAAAGAAGGGGTGTTATAAGTTTCACGTGTGTTGCTGTGTATCTGTGTGTCTGTCTGTGGCATCATAGCGCCTAAACGGATGAACCGATTTCGATTTAGTTTTTTTTGTTTGAAAGGTAATTTTGTCGAGAGTGTTCTTAGCTATGTTTGAATAAAATCGGTTCAGGCGTTCAAAAGTTATGGGCATTTTACTCTTTGAATCGGGGTGTTTTAGCAAGATAAATGCGTCGGGGGTTTTTTAAATTGTGAAATTTTACTTGTTTTGTGAAAAACTTGTTTTCATCTTTTGATAAATATTAAGGTATGCTTAGTCTTACCTAACAACTGGGACCCTAGGCTGGGCACCTTTGATCCCAATGTCCTTTAATAACAATTTTGTGCTGTCTGCTGACAATGCTAACTCTGTATAAGCCTTCTAGCCCTTGGGGCTCTGGTCTTATCCACCACTTTTTCTGTTTTAGTAATACTTGTACCTAAACCATTGTACTGAACCGCCTTAATAGAAACATTTTATTAAACAACAGTTTGTTTGTCCATTGTTTTCAATGGGGGTGGAGCTCTTTATTAGATATCATTTGGCTCTGATGAACAGCAATGTATAATTTAATGTATTTTTTTTATAAATATGTATGTAGTTGGTTTTCCCATTAACAAATAATTTTATAAAAAAAAAAATTATCTTTTTTTTTTGGCTTCTTCATGCAATGTCGTCCAAACCAAATGTGTATGCAAAATTTTGTCCTACCAGTTGAGGATAACTGCTTTAAAATACAGTTGCAGTAATTGACCCGAACATACATACATTGCAAGTTAGTAAAAAGCTTGTAATATAGAAGTAATTCACAACAGTTCTTTCAAAGTGATCTAATCTTCTAAGTAAATATTCATTCAGTCATATAAGTGCATAATTGCTTGAGCAATTCAGGATTAGTAATCTCTTTAAAAGCACTACTGTAAAGTACTTCTTTATTTTCTTTTATAAATTTATATGCCTCATATTTTAGAAACTCTGAGTCATACATATCACTTATAACAAGAATATCCAGGGCATTATCTAATGTTATGTGTTCAGAGAGAGCATGCTCAGAGAGCTCCCAGAGACCTTTCAAGTTATACCTATCTGCTAACATAAGTAAGCTAGGGAAGTTAATGTCCTCTATGTCCTTGACTGTCCCTGTGTAAATGTATTCTAGCATGTACTTGAGATCTTCTCCACTAACATCAATTAGTTTCACATAACTGTTCTGACTCTCCGCAGTCTCTCCCTTGAGCATAGCCTTGAAGACTTCACTGTGCGCAGCAAGTATTACTTTGTGGATGTGAAACTTTGCTCCATCAGCAGATTCAATGACAAAATCAGAGCCAATGGGGTCAGCAAAAAGAGCACTGCAGTCATGGTTAAGTTTGATGTTATCAATGACTTCAAAACTGACCCCTTCCGCATCGGCAAAAGGAAATGAGGCAGCTATATACAGTTTTCTGTTTTTTAAACATTGTATGTCTAGTTCAGTGAAGCTATATGTGGTGAGGTAAGTGTGAGTCAGCTCAGAGAGTTGTTTGAACTGGAACTCTGTGAGGTACTGCTCCAAGTAAACTGTGTCTGATTTCTTATCAACCTTGAACTTGTTGCCACAGCTCAGAGCAACACTGAAGGAGCTTACTCCATGGTTACAGATAAACATATGGAGAAGGAATGTATTACCAACTTGCTCCGTTTTATATGAGAACCAGTAATCCGCCACATCCTGCATGTAAGTGCCGCCGACATCGTAGAAGTTAGGCCGATAGAACTTGTTGTATATATTGTCAAGACATAGCCATTTTACTTCACGAGTCTGGCATGTACGGTGCCCAAACACCACATCCGGAGCCTGGGGATACAAATTGCGCAAGGTATTAGTCATCCTCAGGTTTGAAAAAACACTAATAGATAGGTATTATTGAAATCGACTTACATTAATATTCAGTTTATTCACTGCAGCATCTCCTACGCGTGGCTCGTACATGATTAAGTTTCTTGTTATCAAATAAACAATAAATTTAAATTGAAAATATAACAGGAAAATACTGGGATCGAATCTAAAAGAGTCGGAGTCGAAATTATTACGATTTTGCGAAAAGCTATCACTGTCATTTATTACTTTGACATTGAACGTTCCGTCAATAAACAGTGTATAAGTTCGCGGTCAAAGCCTTCCGTATTATTATATTACTCTTTGGTCAAAGCACATAATCACAGTTAACTTATACAACACAGTTCTGCGTCGTCGAACTCGTCGGGGGTTTGGATTCGGTTCGACAACAAAAGAAATAATCGAATGAGTAGATGATTGCATGCATGGTTTTAATAAAGTTTCATGTTAAGTCTGTTCGTTATAACTATGCAGAACTTATAATTGGTAACCCCAGACCTTAAAAAGGCTTCTGTTTAATTGTTTTACTATTGTGTCTGTACTGTAACTACTCCAAATGAGTGCGTATGTGGTATGCTTTTACATAAGTCACTTTGGTGGTATAATACTTGAGCTGACAGATTTCACAGATTGCTTGCACTATACATTGTTTTTCACAGTTTTCACAAATCTAATCAGAAAAATAGTTAAACCTATTTAGGAGTGGAGTGCGGGAGTTATACATGTTATGTAAAATTGTAAATTCCAAGATGTAAAGGAACAGTACGGTGACATTCTTATGATTCTTAGCAAAAAACAACAATTTTTACAAGATATTCAAACGTTGACGTGTACGTCGAGCTAATGATTTTGATTTTTGCATAATAGATTATCAAACTAAGAACATTTTGTCGAATACTCATACACCTGTTTATGTTCTTTACATGAAGATTGTTTCAAATTATTATGAAGCAAAACAACAAGCTTTGTGATATTTATGCATAGTGCATAGTTGTAATAGCCAGACTTTATCAATTTTACAAGCATTGGTGACGAGGTTGGTGTACACTATGCTTTATTTGTTTATTAGAACAAATAGTTTGAAGAGTGGCAAGTTTTACAAAATGTCACCTTGACAGTTTGACAGTGCATGGACCTCGATTGTATTGTTTTTAGAATTTTTCATTTCATTATTCTGTAATTTTACTTTGGATAACTTCCTAATGCTATGACAATTACTGAGGCTCTAAGCCTCTATCAGAATGGTTCTAAACGCCGCTGTGCAGATGTTGAGGTAAATAAGGAATTCATTTTGATGTAACCTAGTTTGTAATTTCGAAATTCTGTAATTGTCTGCAGTGAGGTCAATGGTCACAAATATTTATATTTTCATTGTAATCATTTCATAGTTTTAGTTATACAGGAGTTTACAACATTCTCTAAATGTTAAAAATAAATAAATAAGGAAACCAGTGACCCTGTATAAGTTCGTCATTGAATGACACACAGTTTTCTTGATACTATACGAATGTAAACAGACATTCATAAATCGGTTTATTTTTTGTAGAGAGGCAGATGAGCTGAAACAGAAAATATCAAAATTCAAGAGTGGAACTTCTATGCTCCAAGAAAGGAGTCTTTGGGCTTCACAGCAACAGTTACAAAAGGTTTGAACATCTAACATAAAATATTTCTCACCATAGACCCTTTTGCCACATTATATGTGGTAAAAGGGTCTAAGCCAAAACCTAAAACTAATCTATTCTGGCATTATTGGTACCTTACTAAAGAACTTTGCCTATTAGGTAAAACTAAAAGGCAAAAATAAAAATCACAAAAAAATACTATGGACTTCCAAATAAAAACACTACAAAGTGAAAAATAACACTCTTATTGTAATTCGGTGTCCATAACGAAAGTTGGTACCTACCAAAGACACTGACTTCAAAAATAATGTTATTTTTCACTTTGTAGTCTTTTTATTTGGAAGCCCGTATTATTTTTTGTAAAAACTTTTTTCTAATGTAATGTTGTTTTGTTATGTTGCCAGGTTTACCAAAAAGTATTAGTTTTGGATCTAGACTATGCATTGGACAAGAAAGTGGAACAGGACTTGTGGAATGTTGGCTTCAAGCAGCAGATTGAAGCCCTGCAGGCTATTTCTAAAGACAGAAAGGTAAGTGGTAGAAAACAATCTTAAAATATAATAATATGCATGGAGTTATTTGAAAATATGATGGACACGAATTATTAACAATTTGTTTGCCATTGAATTCTACTCTTTAGCTGTATGCATAACGGCATAATACAAGTATTCCCAAAACATTTGGCGCGTATGGGTGGGATGTTCACCATGTACTGATGGATGACGCATCGCCGTACGTCTTGTAGTCAAAAACAGGAACAGGTTAGGAGTAATTAGTTCATGCAATTCCATCGCACACTCCCCGAAATGTAGCCGATAAAAAACTATCAGGCTGGCGCCGATGTTCAAGGCTCTGGAGCCTAGACTCAACCAGTATCACATTGCCGATGAGCCTCTTGGCCCGTTTTACGATCGACTCTAGGTTAGGTTAAAACGGGCTGGTTTCCGCAACTCCACGCCCAAGCGCGTATTTTGCGTACGGGATCGACTCTAGTGCATCCAGCTGGTACTTGGCAGATCCAACCCAGAGATGAGAGCAGTACTCTAGGTATGACCAAACTTGAGCTTAATATTACAAGTACAGCAACTATTCTGGCGTGAAGTACAGTCCCACCTTTGCAAGGATCCCCAACTCTTTGACAGCCAGTTGAGTTTTTTGCCTCAATGAATTGACCAAAATTGAGGGTTGATGTCAACATAACGTCAAGAAGATCAAGATGGTCCGTTATCGGCACTGTCACGCCTAGGAAAGAAGGATCCGGATGGAATTGGCCCCTTTTAGCAGAAAAAAGACATGCATAGATCTTAGTAGCATGGAGCATTAAACCTGACCAGGTTGGCATCGCCTCATTCGGAGACTGCCTCCAAGGACAAATTCAAGGGACTGGATCTGAGGCCCAGTAGCGCGCGCGTTGTATACGTATCTCTCTGCAGCAGTGCAGTTGTTATATCTGCATACCCAAAGTTGCCGGGTTTTAGCAGATCGTTTATGTGCAGCAAGAACAATGTTGCCGACCCCTGAGGGACCTTGGCGTTGATATCCAGTTGGTCAGACGAGCGGCCATCAATAACCACTCGTATAGACCGGTCCCTCAGGAAGTCTACAATCCAATCGCACTGGGCAGACCGATGAAGGAAGCTTACCAATAAGGCTCTCGTGACAGACCCTGTCAAAAGCCTTTGAGACGATGTAAACTGAGTCAATTATAAATAAAATATATCATGTATTTCAGATTCATCCTACAATTACATCCATATTTGTTAGTAACATTGCGAGCTTACAAACTAGTGTTAGTAATAATTAATTGACATATAATAATAATTATTAAATAATATATAATTACGTACCCACAAAAATGCTACAAAATTTTCCATTGCGAAAACACACCGATTCAAACATAGCTAAGAACACTCAACAAAATCACCTTTCAAACGAAAAAAACTAAATCAAAATCGGTTCACCCGTTTAGGCGCTATGATGCCACAGACAGACACACAGATACACAGCAACACACGTGAAACTTATACGTGGGACACTCAGAAAGTTTTGCGAAACTAAAAAAAATTGTTCTATACGTACATATATTTTTATTAAATCTTTTCAAAGTACTTTCCACCAGCCTCTATACAAAGATTCATGCGCCTAAACCAGTTTTCAAAACACTTTTTCCAGTCCGCCGCAGACACCTCGTTTACAGCCTGCTCGAACGCAGCCAGCGCATCTTCCGGCGACGAAAATTGTATCCCTTTGAGCTGATTTTTTATTTTTGGGAATAAAAAGAAGTCACACGGTGCTAGATCAGGGCTGTAAGGAGGGTGACCCAGGAGTTTGACTGGCGTGCTGTCCAGGAAGTCCCTCGTTTTGAGTGCGGTGTGCGCAGGTGCATTGTCGTGGTGGAGCAGTAGCCCGCGGAGCCCTGTGTTTGGTCGCTTGTTGCTTATAACAGAGAAAACTTCTGGCAAACATTTGGTAGTATACCATTCGGAATTAATGCTTCTTTGATCCCGTAAGGGAATTGATACCAAGTGGCCAGTCAAATTAAAAAAGCTAGCGATCAAAATCTTACCCCCGCTTCTAGATCGCTTCACTTTGGTAGGCGTTGGCTCATTTTGAAACACCCAAACAGTCGACTGGCGCTTGGTTTCTGGGTCGTATTGATAAATCCAGGACTCATCACCTGTAACGATGTCGTAAACACGCCGAGACGAGCCTGCTTCAAATTTGTTAAGCATATCACGGCACCATTCCACCCGGGCCTGCTTCTGAGCATCGGTGAGGTTGTGCGGCACCCAGCGTGATACTATCCTCCTCACGCGAAGATGGCTGTGTAGAATCTCGTGAACGCTTCCCGATCCAATCTTCAATATGTGTTGAATCTCCTGATATGTAATTCGCCTATTGTCTTGGATTAAATTTTTCACTGCTAGCACGTTTTCTTCAGTAACAGCCGTCAAAGGGCGACCGCTTCTTTCGTCATCCCCCAAAGTTGGTCGACCGCGCTTGAATTCGTTATACCAACGATACACGGTTGCCTTGGAAGGGCCTTCATCCATGAATGCCATTTGAAGTCTATCGTACGATTCATCCGGTTTCAGGCGACACTTGAAATCGTATAAAATCATAGCTCTAAAATGTTCCCGGCGCAGATCCATATTTCAGTGAGACACAATACTTTGAATTAACTCGCAAAAAATGTGGAGGGAAATTTTGAAATTGGAACTTACTTATTTTTACTTATAAATAATCATATTTTCGAAAAACATTATAACTGGCCAGTCTCCCATATATAAAAACTTTTTTTCGCAATACTTTCTGAGGGGCCTGGTAACACCCCTCTTTTTCCGGCGGGGGTTAAAAAGTGATAGTCAGTGCAGGCAAACCAGCAGTTCAGGTATGGACCATATCAGCTGTAACCCAGACTTACAGCAGAAATACCTTTTCCCAACTGTGGCATAAGGGTGACAACAACCAGTATCAGTCAGACATTAGTTGTAGCCCTCGCACCATGGGAATGTCAAATAAAATAATTGTGCTATGCGGTTTTAACTTCACGAATTGTTGTTTCAGAATCCCCTTCGCAGTGAAGGGCAGGCTATGCTGTCCTGGGTGCTTCAGGCAGCTGCTGGCTTCTACCTCTGTTTGCTGCACCAGATCTGCACTACATTCAAATTGGACTTACCATTTAGGTATAGTAATAGCACTTTTCTCTTTAGATTCATGTTTATATGTGTGTTTTTTTAATCCATCATCTAAATCTGATCAGCTGGAATGGATTTGGATGAATTTTGGTATTGAGATAACTTGGACCTATGAGGTGGGCATAGGTTTTTTTTTTTTAACCCAGCGGTATGTTACCTTGGGATGATTTCAGTCCGACTTACAAGCTATGCTTAAGTTCCTATGTCCCCTAGCTGGGGAGGAGGACCTATCCTCCATCGCGACCGGTCTTGAACTTCACGCTTCACCTCGCTCTACACCATTCCGATGCTCGTCGCTTCAGCCAATACGGTGCGTCGCCAGGTATGACGGGGATGGCAACGCTTCCTTTTTCCTTGAGGATGCCAATCCATGACCTGTTTAGGAATGTGATCGGAATCCCTCCGGAGCGTGTGACCTATCCATCTCTATTTACGCTCGATCTAGCTGTCGATCGGGTTCTCGTTTCTCGTGGATTCTTTCCAGCATTTCTGTGTTAGAGATGGTCTCGGGCCAGTATATTCCGAGGATGCGACGAAGGCATCGGTTGACGAAGACCTGGCTTTGCGGCACGGATTTGACATTGGACCCGAAGATCTTGAGTTTAACCCTTCGGGTCAGTTTCCGTGATTGCCAAATAGGTCTCAGCTGCGCGAAGGTAGCTCGTGCACTGGCGATCCGTAAAGTGATGTCCTCTTCAGTTCCTACAGTCTCTGACACGACGCTCCCGAAGTACGTAAATTGGTGGACGCGTTCCACTACCTCTGTGCCGATTAGCATCGGTGTAGAATTGTTCATGGCTGTACGCATCTCCCTGGGTCTGCCAGATATTCATTTTGAGCCCAGTTTTCGCCGCCTCCTGCCGCAGGTCGTTCAATTTCGGCTCGGCTTAGTCCAAGTTTTCCAAGACGTTGGACAATCCCCACTTTATGCCGCGGCGCCTGCTTTCGTATATGCGAAGCATGATTCCATCGAGAATAACAAAAAAGTGGAGGGTCTAAAGAGTAGTAGTGGCGGACACCTGCGTGCACTGCGATTGCTGCCGAGATGAGACCGTTGTGAGTCAACTTGCAAGAATATTTCTTATAAATGCTCTCCAATAGGCGGACTATTTTTGGCACCCCAATTTCCAACAGGCGGGACCTGATATTGGACCACTTCAACGTATCAAAGGCCTTTTCGAAGCTGAAAAATGTAAGATAAATTTTCCTTTTATCATTATGCTGCCTGCTCGAGTATGGTACGAAGAGTGTTGATCTGGTCCGTGCATGAGCGGTATCTACCTGCTCCTTGCGCAGAAGAGCTTCCACGGCCTTCGACACCCTATCCATGATCACCTTACTGAAGACTTTGGAGATTCCCTCGACGGTAATATAGCTTCAGAATCTAGCTTAATATAAATTATATAGAGTTGCTAGAGAAGCAGCTTGGTCCTGAGATACATTTATACATAAACCAGACACTTACAGATA
Source organism: Orthosia gothica (assembly GCA_949775005.1). Taxonomy (NCBI): domain Eukaryota; kingdom Metazoa; phylum Arthropoda; class Insecta; order Lepidoptera; family Noctuidae; genus Orthosia; species Orthosia gothica. Next base: position 2,849,808 of record OX459048.1, on the reverse strand, counting down.
CAGACGGTAACCACCACCTATTACAATTCCTTCTACTGCACAGGCTCTTTAATCCTTCCTCAGACGGCGCGCTTCGCAGCTAGGGCTAGTGGAGGGCTGGGGCACCGGGGAGTCGGCGGTGGGCGCTCGCCTGCCGCCCCCGGCCTCCGCGCGGTATATCTGCCAGCACTGCCTGGTGCATCTGGGGGATCTGGCGAGATACAGACAGCAGTTGCGCGTTGCACACACGTTTTACAGGTACGAATGTTTTGATTATGTCTCTTCATGTAAACCATTTTTTCCTCGAGCAGTTTGTCCTTATTTATCTCCAGTACTCCCCAGTCTTCTTGGCAGGGCTGAACTTAGGCCTCTGCGCAAGGCACGGCGCGCTGCTGTTTTTGTGTGAGATTTGCTACTGCGCAGCCATTCTAGCCAACTTTAGGGCGGCCAAGAAGATTGGGGATTACTGTATCTATCATAAATTCAAAATTCCTATGTTTTTTGCTTATTCTAGAAAGAGTCTTCTCATTATTGTTATTTAAACATTTAAAATGTATAAATTAAGATTAAAAAACATTGTATGTCAAGGTTCTATCTTAACCTATAGTCACATCAAAATCTTGTTTTTTTGCATGTCAACGATAATATTTTTATAGGAGAGCACAATATGCTACCACATATTTCACCTGAAGTGCGTATTGCATTACGTTCAGCGAGCTCTGCGTCTCGGCATTTTTTAAAGAGTTAACTTCATAGCCCTATTGTAATTTAAAACTCGATGACGGATGAAACGAAAAAGAGACAACTGACAAACACATACAATTTAACGTGGGAGAAAATGAGATAAACTATTTTTGATGGTTTCACTTCTACTAAGTTTGAACTGCACATTTCGCTGCGTTTTGCAAATACTTGCATTGCGCGCACAGCTAAGGAGTGGAATTCACTGCTGGAGTCTTTGTTCCCTGATAGCTACAACCTTGGGGTCTTCAAGTCAAGAGTGAATAGGTTACTTCTAGGCAAGCGTTCTTCACCGTAGGCCACATCATCGCTTACCATCAGGCGAGGTAGTGTTCAAATGCGAGCTTATAGATAATAAAAAATAAAAAAAACATCTTCATGCCCTTGTCCCATATTACTTGAGGTCGGCGCAACATGTTTTCTTCATCCATACCGTACTGTCCTCCGTCACGCTATCACTGACTCCCTTTGCCTTCATATCACTCTTCACACAGTCCATTCATCTTTTCTTTCGCCGCCCCAATATGTATATAAATGTGGGCGCATAACTCTTTTATTAAAATGCGTTTCATCCCTCCTCATCACAGGCTGGCGGCCGACTGTAAAATATTTGCCAAATCATTTGCAACATGTTTCGTGTGAACTGAACAACTAACTGAACTTATTATTTTATTTTAAAGCGACACACTAAGGCCCACTTGCCACTTGCACAAAAACATAACACAGAGTTAGTTGCTAACACGAGGTTAAATTGACAGTTTATCATTTGTCAATTTAACCCCATGTTAGCAACTTACTCTGAGTTATGTTATTCTTTCAAGTGGGACAAAGGGCGGATACGCATTACACGTCCGTGTCCGTGATCCGTGTCCGTGATTTGAGTTCCGAGTTTAATATGTTCTGAATTATGACGGATAGAGTTCGGATGTAGTGCGCAAGCATCCTTATAAGAAGTACTAAAAATTCACGAACACGGTACACGGACACGGACGTGTAGTGCGTAACCGCCCTAACTGCTATGGTCAGATATGCAGTTCCTCTATGTGATATACTGGTATCCAGCCGAATCCGTTTAGACTTACGCCGACCCAGCATATTTAGTTGGAAAAAGCTTAGGCAGATTGACTAACTGTTGTGTGTGTCCTTCCAGACACGCGCTGGTAGTGTCCGCGCACTCCGGCCAGCCGTACAACCAGCTGGCACTGGTCGCATGGAGACGCGGGCGGCGCCTGGGCGCGCTGTACTGGCACGTGCGCTCCCTGCAGGTGCGCGCGCCCTTCCCGCCTGCCCCCGCCAATCTCGCGAGGACGCTGAGAGCTGCTGCAGCATTACCTGGGTATGACATCATCATCTCAGCTGAAAAATGTCCAATGAATATAGACCTTCAGCAAGTGTCGCCAACCAGGTCATCGATCCACCTAGTAGAGGCCTGCCACCTTCTGGTGCACGCTGCATCTTGGTCACCACTTTCCGGCCCCGTCCACCATCTGTTGTGTGAGCAATGTGCCCTGCCCTGCCAATCAGTTTGGCAATTCTTTGGGCTATGTTGGCAATGTTGGATATCTTCATTTCTGATCCGACTACTTTAACTGTAGCCAAGCGTTTCAAAGGTAAAACATCGGTGGTATTAGCCAAGTATTTTAACACGAGATAGCACTAATATTATCATTGAAAAAGTTCATACAAAAAGAAATGTGTTTTAGTACCCTTGATTCATCTGAGGAGTTCGTGGCGAAATAATAACAGCCGAAAGGGTCGATCTCCAAGGTTAAGCAACGCTTGTCGAGGTCGGTCCGTGGATGGGTGACAATTTCAACATACCGAGTTTCCTCCGTGCCTCGGCTACCATCTTTGACAGTCGTTACGAGTAGACAGAAGCTTGAGATCTGACACCAGTCTGGCCAAGGGGTACCGTGTTACCCAGTTACAGGGTTGTGGAGGTCAGATAGGCAGTCGCTCCATGTAAAACACTAGTACTCAGCTGAATCCGGTAAAACTGGAAGCCGACCCCAATGTAGTTGGGAAAAGGCTAGGCAGATTGATTTGATTGATTTATCTGAGATGTACTTCACCAGCAGAATGACATATCATACAGAAACCAATAATCTTTGCTTTTTCCAGCGCTGACCCTAAGGTCCTGCCAGTGATCCCTGGCGTGACAGACAGCTCGTCTTCGGTGCCTGTGACGATCAGCGGTCGCCTGGACGCTCACGCCTACGTGTCAGAGCTCATCCGGGCCATGCACTACATACACACCGTTGAAGAGTAAGTACTTGAATATGCTGCATATTACCCATAGCAAAATTAGAAACGAACAAACCGCAAAAAATATTGATGCATTTGGGCGCTTATGTAGTAAAGTTGGTCTTTACACACAAAAAGATTGGTATTGTTTTTTACCCGACTGCAAGGAAAGGGTTATGTTTTTCGCGCGCATCTTGTATGTACGTTTGTCTATACCAATATAATAAAGAGGAAAGATTTTTTTTTTGTTTGTTTGTTTGTACCGAATAGGCTCCGAAACTACTGGACCGATTTTTAAAATTCTTTCGACATAGTAACAAAGGCTTTAATTTTGACGGGAGCGAAGCCGTGGGTGTCAGCTAGTTTGTAATATTCTTTATTTCCACATATCTTTCAAACAGCTAGATGGATTTTTATAATTATGACATCGTTAGATACGTTTTGACGGTCCAAGTGTTCTTAGATGGGTCAAGTAAAAAAAAAAAACCGTCCAAGTGCGAGTCGCGCACGAAGGGTTCCGTATAATTTTCGTAAAAAACGGCAACAAAATCACGTTTGTTGTATGGGAGCCCCCCTTAAATATTTATTTTATTTTGTTTTTAGTATTTGTTGTTGTAGCGGCAACAGAAATACACCACCTGTGAAAATTGCAACTGTCTAGCTATCACGGTTCATGAGATACAGCCTGGTGACAGACAGACAGACAGACGGACCGCGGAGTCTCAGTAATAGGGTCCCGTTTTTACCCTTTGGGTACGGAACCCTAAAAAACAAACATGGCGGATTTTGGGCGCCATATTGTGCAGGGTCCAATTTTTCTTCTTCCATACCCATCGAGTGGGGTATCAAAATGATGGGTTTTAAGAGATGAGTACGAAAATATATACCCCTTACGTTTAAAAGGAATTCTAAAAAAGATAACTAAAAAGTTGTAAATAAAAAAGTTAATTTAAAAATCAAAAACCTGACTGATTAAAAAGTGAACTACAAAGCTGTAAACAAGTAAAAAAAACATGCTGTGCAGTCGCGAGATCAGGGGGTCAGCCAGTTCGCAAATATGTATCCTATTTGCTATTTAAATCGCTTCTTAAGCAGTCGGGTTTCTGTTTTGTTTTTTTTTTTATAGATAGCAATTTCAGTCGTCTAGATGTAATTCAAATAATTCTAGTTATTAACCCCCGCCGGAAAAAGAGGGGTGTTATAAGTTTCACGTGTGTTGCTGTGTATCTGTGTGTCTGTCTGTGGCACCATAGCGCCTAAATGGATAAACCGATTTAGATTTAGTTTTTTTTGTTTGAAAGGTGATTTTGTCGAGAGTGTTCTTAGCTATGTTTGAATAAAATCGGTTCAGCCGTTCATAAGTTATGGGCGTTTTACTGTTTGAATCGGGGTGTTTTCGCAAGATAAACGTGGTTTTTTAAATTATGAAATTTTACTTGTCGTGTTTTAAGTCCACAACTAAATGTTGTATTTTGTAACCTTCCTTGTTGTAGGTTGGACACGGCAGCGGCGCTGGTGAATTCTCTCAATTCTTCGCTGACTGCACTCATCGCAACAGACAGCTTTGAGTCTATGACGCTTATAAAGGTGAGTGTTAATATACATATGTTTATTTATTGTGAAGTGTATTTTATGATAATTTTATAGTTTGTCAGATATGTTTGTAATTTAATATCAACGTCACAGCAAAAAATTGAGTTCCAAAAGCTGATTTAGTTCTCATTTTCTATACTAATTACTAATAATACAACGTGTTTGGTGCATCATTTGCCAAATTGAAATGGTCGACTGAAGGGGTCACCTGCTAGCCTTTCAGACCCCTTAACACCCCTCATGCCCTGTAGATTTTTTTATCAACTTTTAAAGACCCAAATTTTACATTCAAAAAAATTAAAAATAAATCACCTAGTTTTTTTTAATTCACTCGCAAAGGTAAAACTTAAATTAAAGCTGAATAAAAAAAAAATAGGTGCCTAATGTCACTAATTTTGTATTTAAAATACACATCGAAATAAAATTAAAATTCAGAGTCTACGCCTTAATTTTTTTTTTTAATTTGTATTTGAATGTAAAATTTGGGTCTATTTTTAGTAAAACAATAAAAAGACGATAAAAAAATCTACAGGGCATGAGGGGTGTTAAGGGGTCTGAAAGGCTAGCAGGTGACCCCTTCAGTCGACCATTTCAATTTGGCAAATGATGCACCAAACACCCTGTATTATAAAGAGGAAAGATTTGTTTGTTTGTTTGTACCGAATAGGCTCTGAAACGACTGAACTATTGAGATCCTTAAGAATATTGCAATAATGTAACCCAAAGTAGCACAATTATGCCTATAAAATTCATTATTTGGCGTATTCAAATAAATATTTTAACAAAATGGTAGGTAGGTACGTAGGTAGGGTAGGTAGGTATGTAGCGTAGGGTAGGGTAAGTGGCCAGTTGTCTGGAGCGAAGCCGCGGGGGACTGCTAGTGATTACATATAACGCTAGTTTAAAAACACTTAATTCTAACAAATCCCGTGTTCTTATCTAGATGGCATGTGTAATGGTGTGGTTGATCCACTCGACCACTGAAGACCTGACCGTAGACGACAACGCCATGACCGAAGGAGAAGCCCGCGCGGCTCAGCTGAGCAGCTCTCTAGCCAGCGGCACTCTGCTGGCGCTGCTGCTGCCCAACTACACCGTGGACGCGCCGATGCTAAGATCACTGCCCGCCTGTGAGTATACTGAATAACCCAAGTAGAATCCACAGTGGAACCCTCATCGCTGATTTCAGTTATTTATTTATCTGCTATGCATGCTGCTCGACCAGTGTGTTTTGCCAGTGATAAACTATGGCTCTGAGACGTGGTCGCTCACATCCTCATCAGAAAGCTTACAGTCACCCAAAGGGCAATGGATAGGGTTATGCTCGATGTTTCCTTGCGTCATCTAATCAGAAATAATAAATAATGCGAGAAAATAATAAGCTAAAATAATGAGAGAATTGCCAAAAGAGGGTGTGCGCTTCTTAACATATATATATAATGCCATATTGAGAACTTCAGCGGTCCCCAGACAATGGAAAGTGGCTCAAATCATTATGGTCCCTAAACCGGGCAAAAGCCCTGAAGACGTAAAATCTTACAGGCCTATCAGCCTTTTGCCAATACCATCAAAAGTAATGGAGATTCTATTCTTGAGCAGATTAGCGCCAATCATAAAAGAAAGAAGCTTAATCCCAGACCACCAGTTCGGCTTCAGGCAACAACATGGTACTATTGAACAAGTACATAGGCTTGTGAACAACATTAACAATGCTTTTGAAAGGAGACAGTACTGCACAGCTGCATTCTTGGACATCTCACAGGCTTTTGATCGCGTATGGCATGATGGGCTACTGTCTAAGATAAAAAAATCGGTGCCAATAGAATACTACAACTTTATTAGATCGTATTTGGAAAATAGACATTTCTTTGTTAAACATGGCGAAGAAGTAACAACACTATGTCAAATCCATGCAGGCGTACCACAGGGCAGTGTAATGGGTCCTACCTTGTATCTTCTGTATACTGCAGATCTGCCGACCTCGGAGGCCACTGTAACAGGAACTTTCGCTGACGACACAGCAGTTCTGGCATCGGACGAACGCCCAGAAAAAATCACCCGAAAACTCCAAAATAGCCTCGACAATATCGCGAAATGGCTTAAAGATTGGCGTATCAGGGCGAATGAATCCAAATCGGTCCAAGTGACTTTCACCACTCGACGTGACACCTGCCCTCCAGTTACATTAAACGGAGTTCAAGTCCCCCAACACGATGAGGCAAAGTATTTGGGCATGTACCTAGACAAGAGACTCACATGGAGAAAACACATCTTTACCAAAAGACTAGCAATGGGTCAAAGGGTCAGAAAAATGTACTGGATGTTGCACAAGAAGTCCCAGTTGTCAATGACAAATAAGTTAATCATTTATAAAACTATAATTAAACCCATATGGTGCTACGGTCTGCAACTATGGGGTACAGCGGCAAACTCGAACATAGAAATTCTGCAAAGATTTCAATCTAAAATGCTACGCATGATGGCAAACGCACCTTGGTACATAACAAATGATAGACTACACAGCGACCTTAACATTAAAACGGTCAAGGAGGAAATCAAGGAAAGGATGACTAAATATAAAACAACAATCACACACCACCCTAATGTACTTGCAAAGGATCTAATGAACGAAGTGCAAATGCCACGTAGGCTCAAACGCAAAAACCCACAAGATCTGTTATTGTGAAGTTGCAGATCGCATAATGATGAAGCGATATTGTTAATGAACAATCTCGCACAAGCCCAAGACCTGCAAATACCAACCTAATGCTGAATATCGCTAGATAGATTGCATTACAAATTAATAAAAAAATAAAAAAAACTAATCAGAAATGTAGAGATGCACCAGGGTTACCGACATAGCCTGAAGAATTGCCACACTTAAGTGGCAGTGGCAAGGCACATTGCTCGCAGAACTGATGGCCGATGGGGCAGAAAAGTTCTGGAGTGGTGACCCCGAACCGGAAGACGTTGCGTTGGAAGACCTCCCACCAGATGGACCGATGACTTGGTGAAGGTTCCGGGGATCCGCTGGATGCGAGACGCACGGGACCTATCAATGTGGTGACGCTTGGGGGAGGCCTATGTCCAGCAGTGGACGTCTTTCGGCTGATATGATGATGATGATGCTGTTCGATACAACCCTTTGAAGATTTTACATAGTATATGAAAACAAAAATGGCATCAATGGAGGATGGGTGCGTTTGGTACTGAGAACTATAAGATTGGGTGCCGAGACCTCATTTTTAGGGTTCCGTACCCAAGAGGTAAAAACGGGACCCTATTACTAAGACTCCGCGGTCCGTCTGTCTGTCTGTCTGTCACCAGGCTGTATCTCATGAATCGTGATAGCTAGGCAGTTGAAATTTTCACAGATGATGTATTTCTATTGTCGCTATAGCAACAAATAATAAAAACAGAATAAAATAAATATTTAAGTGGGGCTCCCATACAACAAACGTGTTTTTTTGCCGTATGTTGCGTTGCCTTCGTGCGCGAGTCCGATTCGCACTTGGACGGTTTTTTTATTACCAGATTGCCGTAGACGGAGAATTTTTTTTTCATTTCCGTTGTCTATTGTTCCATAATATAACAAACATTTTCCTTCATATTTCTGACGACACTCTGTTTCACCTAAATAATCATGCATGTGCAAACACAGTGAAGGTGTGGATGTCGTGGGCGGCGTGGCACTGCAAGGTCCTCAGCAGCGCAGCCTGGTGCTCGCTGGCGGCGCTGTGGCCGGCCACAGCGCACACGCTCAACATGCTGGCGCCGTCGGCTGCCTTGTTGACTGATAAATGTAAGTATGCGAAAATCTATACTATAAACAGGTAAAGTTTGTTGAGGTTGTAGGGGGTAATCTCTGGATCTACTGAACCGATTTTGATAATTCTTTCACCAGTATAATTTATAGAGCTCCTTATGAAAATTGCAATAATATAACCCAAAGTAGCAAAATGTTGCCTATAAAAATCATTAATTGACGTGCGCTGAGGAAACTATTGATAGTACATAAAAAATCTTTACTACATAATTAAAGTGCTCATCATTATCTACAAAAATGTCTGCGAGAGAATATATCTAACTATCATAGTTAAGTCGCAATAACAGTTTTTATGTATTAAATTTTAATTAGATCGCCGTTAGAAACAACATTTGGTGATATTCGTATTGTAGTATTAATTCTTATTTAAATAAATAGTTTAACAAATTGGTATAGGTAGGTAGGTAGCCAGTTGACCTAATAATATAAAGTCTAAGACTTAATAATAAAAGTCTGTACTAAAAATATAAAGAGGAAAGATTTGTATTTTTGTATGTAACAAATAAACCTAAAAACTACTGGACCAATTTCAAAAATTCTTTCACCGTTGGGAAGCTACACTATCCCCGGGTGACATAGGCTACTTTTTATCCCTGTATTCCCACGGGAACGGGCACTACGCGGGTGAAACCGCGAGGCATCCGCTAGTATAAATAAATTGAATCCCTGGGCTTACTTCCCACAGCATTTTGATACAAAATAATGTCAAAATGATACAAATTCGTATCAATATTTCAATTCACAGCCTAGTAATTGATCAGATTTTAAGTAAGGTTTGAGGGACATCAGGGTTCAAGCTAACCTACACGGTCAGCACACAACAAGGAAAATGATTCAACTATTTTAAATTATCTATACTAATAAAATAATATTATAAAGAGGTGAAGGATAATTGAGGTATAATTATGTGTGTGAAGCAAAAGAAGTATGTAAGGGTCGTAGCAGATGGCGTTCTGTATAGTTTCTGCCTACCCCCATGGGAAAAAGGCGTGAGTTTATGTATGTATGTATAAAGAGGTAAAGTTTGTGAGGTTGTACGGGGTAATCACTGGATCTACAGAACCGATTTTGAAAATTCTTTCACCAATAGAAAGCTACATTATTCCTGAGTGTAACCTAAAATTGCAATAATGTAACCCAAAGTAGCAAAATTTTGCCTGTAAAATGCATTCTTAGGCGTATTCAAATAAATAGTTTAACAAATTGGTAGGTAGGGTAGGTATGGTAGGTAGGGTAGGTAGTTGACGAAAGTCAAGCCGCAGAGGTCAGCTAGTAAAAAATGTAGTCACATCTGAAATAGTGTTGAAATGAAGCGCGTATAAGATACTCGTGTGTTCTCGTATGTATTGCTAATAATTCAACAGAAAGTAATGATTTTGGTTACTTTTACCTATATTTATTATTCGAATCCTTCTCAGATGATAGTGTACCATTACCTGAAGATGAAGAGTTAGCAGGCTTCCTGCCTCTAGAGAATGCACTGAAGGGCCTCCGTTTCCCCAACCACGCTGCTTGGGACACGTACGGAGGAAGAGTGCCTGATCTAGATGAGGATGCAGACGATAATGGTGTTGAGTAAGTAAATTGTGTCAACCGTTATAACTACAGTACAAATATTCATAAAATCAAAAAACCCGACTGCTTAAAAAGCGAACTAAAAAGACAAGATAAAAAAATCACGCTTTGCAGTTGGAGGATACATATTCGCGAGCTGGCTGATCAAAACTAGAATCTAGTTTACGTATTTTAAGTTCGCTATTTAAGCAGTCGGGTTTTTTGATTTTATGAATATTTTCTGTTGTGATATATTTTGGAAATCACCTCTTAAAACCCTTTATTTTGATACCCCACACGACGGGATTGGAAGAAAAATAAAATTGCCGCTCCACAATATGGCGCTCAAAACCCGCCATTTTTCTATTTTGATTTTAATGTAGCCAGTGACACTCGTAGGGTTAAGACGAATCGATTGATGTACGAATCATCAAAATCGGTCAAAGCGTTTGGTCTCTAGAACGCCATATAGAAACAAACATACATACATACATAGAGACTGATAAACACATTACCCTCCTTCGGCTCGTCGGATAAAAAATATTACCTTTAGTGAATTCAGAAATCGCTGGTTTTTAAGTCTGTATATAATAGTCATAACGGATCTTTGTGTCTCTGAAACAAGAAACAGTTTGTCATCGAGTATACTGCTTAGAGTAAGCGAGATAGGACGTTACGACAAACGTAAGGGAGTGAAAGAGACAGTTATACAATGATATCTTCACCTTCAACATTGACACAAAAATAACAGCCAATTCAGAGACACAAAGATCCGTTATGAGTATTATACCTTGACTTAAGGTTCCCCTAGTCGACGGCACGAACTATTTTGTGCGCGAGGTTAAAATGCATGCATCTCATCCGACAACACGCGTGAAAGAGATAGATGCTGTGATGAGCAGTAAAAAGCTAGTTCACGTACGAATTAGCACTTTTGCTAATTTGTATCGAAATGGATGATGATTTAGGACGAAAAACGAGCGCGGGAAATTTCATAAACAGACCTTTGGGAGTCTAGATATCATGAAGAAACGACTAAATGTACATTCTCAAAATAAAATTATTTGTATTGTTGAATTACTAATCTATCCCTGTATGGTGGCCGTTTTGCATACTTCTTTTGCTTCACACACATTCATACATCTAGTCATACACACACGGCTAGATAATGATAGACAAATTGATATATTTTATTTATTTTGAACGTACATCGTCAAACAGTGGCGTAATCGCTAGACTACGTTTGTATGGAAGAATTTTCGACTAGTGTAGACCTTAAGGCGACAGGACGGTATGGAAGAAGAAAACGTATTACGCGGACCTTAAGTAAGGCAGGGCAGGAAGATGATGATGAGCTTGACTTATGGTCTGTGTCTGCCAAAGTGTTCATGTACAGTAAGAATATGAAGCGAGATATGATTGCCTTCTCTGTATTACAAGAGGTTTTTACATTGCAAAGGGATTGGCTTATTTTATTATGCACTGATTTCAGGTACTAAAAGGATGGAATAAAATAGTTTTCTTTCGAATGTAGAATAGTAGGATTAGGTTAGTCCTGTGCTTTGATGAAACTGTGGACGAGGAAACCAATATATTCTACCATAATCAACTACAATGTTCTTGTTTGATCTGTGTAATACTTATGACTGTATTGATATTCGCAACAAAATCAGCTATGTAGTACCCAGAACAACGATATGCCGTGGGGTGCGCGCAAGACCTTTATTTGCAGTAAGTTCCTGTCGCACAAACGCGGGCTTGCGAGCACCCTTACGCCGCATTACCAACCAATATAATACGATCTTTGAAGGCATCGACTTCTTCTTTGTCTCTGCTCGAAAATTTAGAAAGTTTACCAGCAAAATAATTTTAGAATATAATAGTTAGTTTAGTTATTTACTTGAATATTTGCTCATTCTCTCTCTCTCTTTTCCTGTTATTTGCATGCCTGTCTATGTTTAAGTTCACTTTTACCTACTTTTCTGATTTAAAATCTTAGAATAGCGCACTGTTAGATATAACTTTTAATATGTTGTGGAAAATGTCGTAGGTTATACATTTATAAACCTTGTATATTTATAACTTAGTGTAAGATTTTAATGTATAACTCTTTATTTTTCCGAATAAATAAAATAAAATAATTAAGTTTAAAATTATTAAAATATTTATATTATATGATGCAACTAAGAATTTACGGTTTTCGCAATTATTCCTTTATCTGTGCTATAAGATGTTGCTTCGTACCAAATTTCAAGATTCTGATTTCACGGGAAGTTTTGATTTTCTTTTGACCCTGTAGGTTTTTATTCCCTTGCGAGTGTCGAAAATTTGCGGAAATTTGGGGTATAAACGGCGGTCTCTTTTGATTGCGTTGGCTTAGAAGTTTGATTTTTTCACAGCTTTAAGAGACAGTAGACCTGAGTATTTGATATAAATTTCAGCTTGATACCTCCATGCGTTTCTGAGTAAAAGGGTCTTGACAGACAGACGGACGGACGGACTACAAAGTGATCCTATAAGGGTAATGTGTTTATCAGTCTATGTATGTATGTATGTATGTTTTTTCCTATATGGCGTTCTAGAGACCAAACGCGTTGGCCGATTTTGATGATTCATACGTCAATCGATTCGTCTTAACCCTGCGAGTGTCATAGGCTACATTAAAATTGGACAATAGAAAAATGGCGGATTTTGGGTGCCAAATTGTGGGGGCCCAAATTTTTTTCTTTCTTCCAAACCCATTGTGTGGGGTATTAAAATAAAGGGTTTTAGGAGGTGATTTCAAAAATATAATACACTTATATGTTTAAATGTATCTAATTCGAAAAAAAACTAACTAAAAAGTTATAAATAAAAATACTTAATTAATTAAATAAAAAAACTCGACTGCTTCAAAAGCGAACTAAAAAGTCGTAAACAAGGAAGCAGTCGAGGCTTTTGAAGCAGTCGAGTTTTTTGATTTAATTAATTAAGTTTTTTTCCTTTCGAGGTACGGAACCCTACAAATTAAGGCATTACTACCCGTGCGAAGCCGGTGTGAATTCGGGTAGCTAGTGTAACTATAAAATTGAAATCACATTGTGTCTTTATTTATTACTGCAGGCGTCCATCAGAAGTATCGGTGACGTGTTTGAACGGTGAGCCCGAGCTGGAACAACGAGTGCGCGCGCATCGACTGATACTGCTGGGGAAGAAACTGTCGCAGTTGCGGCCCGAACAACTGACTTATACGTGAGTGTGTCTTGTGTACGTTACTGTGAATAGAATTTATTAAATGATATCATTCTGGCTGGCCAAGTGCGAGTCGGACTCGCGCATGAACGGTTCCGTACTGTTATCGGCAAAAAACGGCAAAAATTATTATTTTATTCTGTTTTTAGTATTTGTTGTTATAGCGGCAACAGAAATACCTACATAATCTGTGAAAATTTCAACTGTCTAGCTATCAAAGTTCATGAGATACAGCCTGGTGTCAGACGGACAGACAGACAGACGGATCGTGGAGTCTTAGTAAAAGTACTTTAAATAAGTTTTTTTTAAACAAGCTTTTTTTCGTATTCTTTTCAGCAAACCCTTTCATTTGGTACCGATATCATGGCAGTACACAAAAATTAACTAGTCCGCCATCTAGGGCCGTCCGCCATATTGGATTTAGAATGACGTCACTTAGCTAACTAAACAAAATTTAATCTTAATCAGTGGAGGATAACTGCTTTAAAATTCAGTTGCAAGATTTGACCCGAACACACTTACATATATACATTGGAAGTTAAATAAAAGCTTGTAAAAAAATATATAATTAATTTACAGCCAGAGTAATATATTACCACGTCCTTACATTATGATGGCAGTTGACAGTATGAATGGCCCAGACGTTCAATCGATATACATTTTCTTTGTTTTAATTGCGATTTGTGTGTGTAATTTAGAAAGAGCATTTATAAGCTGATCCTTATTTTTCCAGTGAAGAAGACGGCAAAGTAACGTTCACAGCGTCCTCCGTGGGCGGAGAGCAGCTGACCCTTGCGCTGGCCGCCCTGAAGGTAGCCGCGGGAGCAGCCGGGGCGGCGGCGCGGCGGGACGGAGCCCCCGAGCCCGAGGACGACAGCGACGACGAGCCCGCGCAGCCGCCGCCGCCCATCGTCATCTCCGAGGCCGACTTTAGAGAGAAAGGTATGATTTTAGGGCCACTTTCTGAATTGACAATTTGAAGGTTTTTTGATTTTTTTTTAAATTGACTCACACACTGTTCCGTTGTTGTTGAATTAGGTATTTTACCTATGTTTGTAATATTTGTAAGTATGTGAGAACCATGTTCCTACTTATCAAATTAATTAATTTTCCTGTTAATGCTTTTTAATACTTTATACCTGTGTGTAGAGCTATTCTGGGTGCATCGTCCTCATATATATTAATGTATGTACGTATGTTAATATTGTAAAACACCATTTTTTTTTTTAAAAGAGTAATTTTGGAGTTTCTTGTGCGTTCTTCTCCATAACAATCTACTTTCCGAATGCACGGTAGAATCATATATTTTTTTTTTTTTTAATTACTTTTTTTTTTTTTTTTTATTACTTTTAAATTTTAATTTATGTGACGTTCAAAAGTGCCGTTTATTGGCCTAATTGAATAAATATATTTGACTTTGACTTTGAAGTTAAGACAAGACAAAGACAAAAGATATTTATTTCAACTGGGCCACCAAGCGGCACTTTTGAATGTCAAAATTTAAATTTACATGGAATAAAAGTTGATTCCACCGTGCATTCGGAAAGTAGCTTGTTATGGAGAAGAATGCACAAGAAACTCCATACTTTTTAAATTTACATGAAATAAAAGTTGATTCTACCGTGCATTCGGAAAGTAGCTTGTTATGGAGAAGAATGCACAAGAAACTCCATACTTTTTAAATTTACATGGAATAAAAGTTGATTCTACCGAGCATTCGGAAAGTAGCTTGTTATGGAGAAGAATGCACAAGAAACTCCATACTTTTTAAATTTACATGGAATAAAAGTTGATTCTACCGTGAAATGCTTACCCCTACTTTAAGGTTGCCCTGGTCGAAGGCACGAACTATTTTGTGCGCGGGGTTAAAATGCATTCCATCTCATCCGATAACACGTGCGAAAGAGATAGATGCTGTGTTGAGCAATAAGAAGCTAGCTCGCATACGAATACACACTTATGCAAATTTGTAGCGAAATGGATGAAGATTTAGGACGAAAAAGAGCGCGCGTAATTTTATAAAAAGGCATATGGATATAATGAATAAATTACTAAATGTATTAGTTCCAAACAAAATTATTTGCATTGTTGAACTACTTATCTATCCCTGTATCACGACACACTGTGACGTAAATTTTCCTTCTTCTTGTGGTATATATTTGCGACCAAAGATGCGTTTTTTTAACTTTTTTGTTTCCATACAGGGCTAGATAATGATGAGACAAATTGATATCATTTTTTAATTTAAAACTTATACCGTCAAACAGTAGAGTAATCGCTAGACTGCGTTTGTGTGGAAGAATTATCAACTATTAGGACAATCTTAATGCCAAAGCTCGACAGATTTCAAACTATTTTGAAAAACACGCAACTTCAAATTGTTAATTCAGAAATGCGGAGTGAGCTTTGTAGAAGTTAAACAGGGCGTTACATACTCCTGAAGAACTAAACCCATAGCTTCAACTTTATACAGAATCTAAACAGAATCTGGACATGATACATTCAACCATTTATGATTATATCAACCGGTAAAATCCTGTGACACGTAAGTATCATAAACTCCGAAAACGTAGCAAGTCCTAGACTTTCAGTGATGGCGCAATTTTGAATTTTAGTTGTACTTAAGGTTACACTAGTCGATCATTCTTCCATACAAACGTAGTCTGGTGACCATGTACGTTCAAAATAAAAAAGTTTGTCTCGTCATTATCTAGCCCTGTAAGAAAAAAAAAAATATTGAAAGTTATTAGCGTCGAAAGTTCCATATTTCAACACCACGGTATTTATTTTTGGCCCCAAATAAGTATTAAAATTATTTACGTCACATAATATGAAAAAACATGTTAAATCGGCCTCCATACAGGGATAGATTAGTAATTCAAAAATGCAAATAATTTTATTTTGAAAATATACATTTGGTCGTTTTTAGGGTTCCGTACCCAAAGGGTAAAAACGGGACCCTATTACTGAGATTCCGCGTCCGTCTGTCTGTCTGTCTGTCTGTCTGTCACCAGGCTGTATCTCATGAACCGTGATAGCTAGACAGTTGCAATTTTCACAGGTGGTGTATATCTGTTGCCGCTACAACAACAAATACTAAAAACAAAATAAAATAAATATTTAAGGGGGGCTCCCATACAACAAACGTGTTTTTTTTGCCGTTTTTTACGAAAATGGTACGGAACCCTTCGTCCGCGAGTCCGACTCGCACTTGGCCGGTTTTTTCATGATACGTAAACCCCCAAGGATCTGTTTATAAAATTTCGCGCGCTTCTTTTTTTTCCTTAATCCATTTCGCTACAAATTTGCAAAAGTGCTAATTCGTACGCAAACTAGTTTCTTACTGCTCATCACAGCATCTATCTTTTTCGGACGTGTTGTCGGATGAGATAGCATGCGGCGGCACGGGGAACCTTAAGTAATGTTTCGAAACTCGGGAAAAAAGATGTCTTATGGAAGTCTCCACTTTTTGTCTCTG
Organism: Orthosia gothica; assembly: GCA_949775005.1. NCBI lineage: Eukaryota > Metazoa > Arthropoda > Insecta > Lepidoptera > Noctuidae > Orthosia > Orthosia gothica. The sequence goes on along the minus strand of OX459048.1, from coordinate 2,833,162 downwards.
TTCTTTGAACTTTAGGTACATTAGGACTACCAATTCCGATCACTGCTTATGATTTCTCTATTGCACCTTATTACTTTAGTTGAGTATAGCATAGCAAACACTACCGTTTGTTCATCACAACTTCAATTTAAATAAGGCAGCTGCCAAAAAATATCTATTTAGTCCGTCCGTTAGATTACCTAAAAATATTGGACACACATTTTTTCTATTGCCACATAAACAAAAATTACGACGATAAAGTCCGTTGAAATATCGTGTATCACTTTATACTGACAAAGTGACGTCACAAGCCCCAACTCTTGAACTTTGAGGCGCTTTATCTTTGTCAATTGTTATGTATTTGATAAAACAAAAAATACGGGTCTAATATTATTTGATAATCTCACTGACGGACTAAATATTATTATCATTTTTCTACCCAGGAAACATCCCTATTACATAATGAACTTTATGCTCTTCCGCCAACAGTTCGCGAGAAGCGCGTAGGTATCCTCAAGCCTCAAGGATCTCTGGAGCGCGCGCGGGAGGAACGAGCGCTCGCCACGCAAGAAGACCAAGTTGTCGTACGTATACCTCACTTATTCATATTGTTACAAGATAGGGCAGCGCTATCTAGTGACGAGTAGAAGAACTAAGTAGTAACTAGTGGCGCCATCTAGTATCGAATAGCGGAACTAATGTTCTCGAAAGTTCGCGTTGTGTAGAATTTTCCAGAACGTTCGAACCGAACATTCTGGAAGTTTCTAGTCGCTTCGAGAACGATAAGTTCAAAAGTCGATTGTTCTGGAAGATTCTCGAAGTACCTAGAACAGTATGGAACGTTCTAGAAACATCTTCCGGGCTATATAAAGAGCGGTCGGGTTCGTCGTGGGTCAGTTTCGATTGAGAAGCGATACAGAGCGATCAAAGCGGAAAATAGTGCGAAGTGATAGAATTGTTTAAGAAGTGTTTTTGTAATAAACAGTGATTAATTGAAGTCTGCTGTTTAAATAATTTATTCCTGAACCCCAGCTCGTAACAATATTTCAGGATACTTTATTATGCGCGATATGCATCGCTTTGTTATTGAATTGTGTGTAAAATTAACATTGTCTAGAATTGATCATAAACATTGTATGTTCTTGTTTAATCAACTCTCCTGAGCTGGAAATTTAATCAATTCTGTAGTACATTGGGATCTCGATTCACATTTCAAAGATTATTTTAACGGTCCATTTTAAATTGATTGCAATAGACGGCGTGGTTTTAATTTTCTGGGGCATTCACTCGTTTTTTTAAATTAGTATGGTACAATGAAACTGTAAAAACGAGCAAAAAATGCTATAAAACAAACCGTCACTGCTTTTCAACAAAAAAAAAACACGCACCGAGTAAATCCTTTTATTGCAAGTCGCTGCTAACACCATCTATCGCCGTGGAACGGAACCGAACGAGATCGATGTACTTACAAAAATAATCAGTATAATCAAACGAAAAACGCTAGTTACGTCGGCACACTTTCTTTGTTTGGGATGAGGCATCTGTATGCTAGTATTATATTATCTATGCCAATGGCCTTCTGCAAGTCCTTCCAGAATCTTTTTACCCTCGCCATCTCGTATCAGCCCTCACATTCCAGTCGTCTCGCCAGCTTTCTGTGGGTCGGCCTGGCCTCGGTGGAAACTTGCTCAACAGGCTCGGGATGCTTTGAAATTATAAAAAGTATTCACATATAGGTCTACTGATTTGCTTGGTATCTGCAGATCGACGCAAATGACATACGGCCTGTGGTATCAAGCAAGTTGATAGTACTTTTCACGTAAGAAAATGATCAAATAAAAAACTTTTTATCAAGGGTCCCAGTGCTAACAAAGAAGATTTGATTTTAATAAATGTCACTAGATGGCGCGATGTGGATAGATTTGTTATTGATTTGTGTGTAAATTTAACATTTTCTAGAATTGATCATATTAATTGTACGTTCTTGTTCAATCTACTCTCCTGAGCATTCTTATTGTACATTGGGATCTTAATTCGCATTTCAAAGATTATTATTTGAACAATGTGGATGCCAATAGATGGCGCGGTTTTAAATGTCTGAGATGATTCAATTGTTTAAATTTGTATTGTAACATATTTTAGTGCAATAACACTGAAAAACGTGCAAAGAAATACTATAAAACAAAGCGTATCTGTATTTAAAGAAAATATAGTCACGAACCGAGAAATCCCTTTTACTCTCAAGTCGCTGCTAACACCATCTATATCCGTGGAAGGGAACCAAACGCGATTGAAGTACTTATAAAAAAAAAAAACAGCCTAATCAGACGAAAAACGCTGGTTACGTCGGCACGGTTTCTTTGTATGGGATAAGGCATCTGTATGATAGTATTATATTATCTGTGTTATTTTGTTCTACAGGAGGTAGAGTTGCTTGAAGACAAGAGCGAGGACAAGAAGGAAGTCCGCAAGCCGCGCGTCAACATCGCCATGGCCGCCATTATGAGGAAACAGGAGGAGACTAACAAACAGGTGAACATATTATACTCACAGTTATTGCATATTACGAACGTACGCGTTCAAATTCCTTTTTACAATGGCATAAAAATCTCATCATGAATTGTATTCTCTTTTGCTAAGTTGATATCAGACCATGGTGCTATTGTGTAAGATTTGTTTTGTTATACATACATAAACTCATTTTCCCATGGGGGTGGGCAGAAACTACAGAACACCACCTGCTACGATCCTTACATACTTTTTTTGCTTCACACACATTCATACATCTAGTCACTACTGCGCACTTGGCCTTTCTGAAGAACATCACCTATAAGGTCTATGTATGTCTTTCTAGGGCGTCCCTTCCCGGCGTTTCCATTCACGTCTGCCTTGTAAATAAATAACTTTCGTTAGTCGCCTTTCATTCATCCTCTCAACATGGCCAAACCATCTTAAGGATACACTAGTCGAAAATTCTTCCATACAAACGTAGTCTAGAGATTACTCCACTGTTTGACGTTGTATGTTCAAGATAAAAAAATGATATCAATTTGTTTCATCAATATCTAGTCCTGTATGGAAACAAAAATGTAAAAAAATAATATATTTGAAAGTTATGAGCGTCGAAAGTTCCATATTTCAACACTTATTTTAACGCATCTTTGGGCGGAAATAAATACCATAAGAAGAAGGAAAATTGCAAAACGGCCACCATACTGGGATAGATTAGTAATTCAACAATGCAAATAATATTATTTTATAAAAATACATGTAGTTGTTTTTTCATGATATCTAGACTCCTAAAGGTCTGTTTATAAAATTTCGCGCGCTCGTTTTCGTCCTAAATCATCATCCATTTCGATACAAATTTGCAAAAGTGCTAATTCGTACACGAACTAGCTTCTTACTGCTCATCACAGCATCTATTTCTTTCGCACAAGTTGTCGGATAAGATAGCATGTATTTTAACGCCGCGCACAAAATAATTCGTGCGGTCGACTAGTTCAACCTTAACATACTCTTTTCAATTTTAGTCACTACATCTTCTTATAAACCACAACGTTGTCTTATTCTTGTTTTTTTATGCACGGTCAAATTAATTTAACTAGTGAAACTCATGGTAGGTCCAGGTCGATTCAAAGTTAATGACGCCTTTGACACCTGCACACACTTTTTGTTCACTTTTCGCTGGGCAGAAAGTACCGCACTCCTCATCCCCGTTGCCACATGAATTTGCTACTGCGCAGTGATTCGTGAAGTTTCCGAGCCGTCTTTAAGTTTGATTCTACCTGTAATAATAGAACAAAAAAACGAATCCATTAATTTCAAGTATCTAAAACACCAGCGGTCGTTAACTTTATAAAAAGAAAAAAAAACTCCATAGAAAGTTATGTTAAGTTAAGACGGGCTGGTGTCCGCAACTCGACGTCTAAGCGCGGATTTTTTTGCTCCATAGTAATTAAAGGATTCGCTTTTTAGGGTTTGGTACCCAAAAACGGGTATACCCAAAAAAGTGCTATTGCCAATCATTTTAGGGTTCCGTACCCGTACCCAAAGGGTAAAAACGGGTCCCTATTACTACACTGTCCGTCTGTCTGTTACCAGGCTGTATCTCATGAACCATGATAGCTAGACAGTTGAAATTTACCAGATGATGTATTTCTGTTGCCGCTGTAACTCCTGTTGGCTCCCATACAACAAACGTGATATTTTGCCGATTTTTGCAATAATGCTACGGAACCCTTCGTACGCGAGTCTGAATCGCTCTTGGTCGGTTTTTTATTTTTCCCCATCATGTCTGCATAGTTTCCCCAGTAAACTTTATTTGACCCTGTATAACTTAACCACATCATCTTTCCCAGGTGAAATTCGTAACACCACCGCCAACACCGGACTCGGTAACAGACGCAACGGAATCCAAGGAGGAGAAAGAGAAACCAAAAGTAGTTCAACCAAAACCCATCAAGTCCTTAGCCAACATTCCTCTAGGCCGGAAGACTGGCGGGATCCTCTCACTCAAGGACAAATCTGCAGGGTACCCCCATCTAGTGCTCAACACAGAACCAGAACCTCCCAAGAAGGTGGAAAAAGAAGATAAAAAAGAGGTTAAAGCGAGCCAATCAAGTCAAAACTCACAGACCTACCAGCAGAAGAGGCAGGATCATCCAACTTCTCCTAATTGGAACCCGATACAGAACACGTACCCAGACGCGCCTAGAATGAACTTCCAGAAGAATTACGGCATACAGAATGCGGGTTTAAGTTATAACCCTAGCTATCCAGCTCCTAATGTCAACAACCAGGGCATAAGATTGCCTGTGGTCAATCCCAAAGAGATTGACGTTAGAACGGCAGCGTTACAGAAGCAGAACTCGCGACAGGAACTCTTCCAAGACGGACAGAAGTTCAACCATAACTACCAAATGTCAGGCGATAAGAAAAACTTCTTGAACGACCTTCCTCCTCGGTTCGCCAACCAGTACAGATACTGGCAGAATGCTCAAGAAAACCAATTTAATGATAATAAATTCAGAGATGATAGCTTTAAGCCTAATAATACGCTGTTCAATGCTCAACAACCTCGGAGTTGGAACACTCAACCACCTCAGCAACCGCCGGAAGGTTATCAGCAACCTATTTGGTGGAAGCCGGACCAGCCGAATAACTATCCAAACGCGAATTTCCAACACCCGCCGCCGCCGATACAGCCCAACTTTTACTCAACACAGAACTTACCGAATCCCTACCAGAACTTATCATACAATCCAATACAGAACAATATACCTCAGAACAAACAAGAGAATTTCAACCAGCCGGGGTACATGCAAACAGCTATCGGTACGCCTCAGTTACAAACGTTACAAAATCTAGTGACATCGCCTAACTTCAATTCTTCCCTGAACAGCTTCTCATATGCTCCTACAGTGAGCTATGACTCTTCAATGTACCCTCAATTCAACAATAAATTAAGCTACCAGCCGCTACAAATGAAGATGGTGGACAAGCCGTTAAACTACCAGGGGAACCAGGATCTGATGGATATGAACGCGCTGAACTTTGGAGGCAATGCTTTAGATATGCAGCAGAGGAATATTAATATGAATTTTAATGAACCGAACAGTAATGATATCGGGAATATGAAGAATATGGACCAAGTTGGGGTGAGTTGCATATTTTAATTAATTTATGATAAGTCAGTACAAGAGAATATTATATTTAAAAGAAGGCAGCATATTTTTCATCACTGATTTCTTTCTTCTTCCAACTCTAGTTTTCATTGTTTCCGTAGAGGTAGGGAGATATAGTAGAACTTTTCTGAAAACAAATGTTTGAAACAAGTGCTCTTTCATTGCACTGTTACTAAAATTCTCGTGCTGGCTACGTTTTATTCTCACGTTCCTGTGTTAAATTAGAACATATCGTGTCGAGCATAAAAAGTCGAGATTTTAACACGAGCGATGTAGCCAATAGTCGAATGCTTGATACATGCGCGTTTTAAAATAAAACCTTTTTTTGCGAGACACGAACGATTTTTTTTCCACTACCTGATGATATTACCTAATTAAATGCAAATAATTTCCAACAACAATTTATTAGAAACGTTCAGACTAGAAACCACAGACTATATATACACACAATCAACGCGCGCTTTTTCGAGAGGTAACAGGTTCAGTATCATTCTGCCAAGTTACATAATGATCCATACAAAAGTCATTTCATAACCTTTTTTTTTTTTTTTTTATAATCTTATATTTAAATGTTAATATTTCGAAACGAATTTCTTAGGCAATGTGTTACATAATAGACAAGGTAGTGGAAAAAATAATTAAAGACTCCACTTCAAATCAGAAACAAATGTTGACATGGCTCTTGTACTAGAACATTCTGTATCACAAGAGCCAGTTTACTAAACCATTGTATTATTTTGTGTAGAGCGGCGAGGGCGGCAGCAGTGCGGCGCCAGGCAGCACGTACTCTCTGTTCAGCGGAGCACCCGACACCAGCGCGTGGGGCTCCGCTACGCACAGGCAGCCACCAGTAAGCACACTATTTTATGAAGCATTTATAGGACGCACAAGACGACGTTGATTTCACGTTTCCTTTGCTAGGGGCAATTATTTCGATGGCAAACTTGGTTTTGCGAACTGTATTTTACTCAGTGTTAGAGCGAATAAGCTTAATTTTCATCAAAATTTTCCTGTCCACCCACATCTTAATAAGTCAATATAATACACACAACGGCACGCTTATTACGTATATTTTGCAAGACCAAAACGATAGCTATTTTTTCGCAATAATTGCTCTTCAACACAGAAGTTTTAGAGTTGTTGGCGGGTTTTTTTTAAATAAGTGCATGTGACAAACAGCGAGTGATTAGTAAACGTGTGTGTAGGACCTACCATAACTACACAGTAGGTAATGCCGACTTTTATGACATTAAGTGTTTGATCGCTATCGTTTTGCTCTTGCAAAAGATACGTAATAAGCCTGCGGATCTTTGTGTCTCTGAAGTTGGCTGCAAGACCCTGCGCAGTAGCTATTTTTGTGTCAATATTGAAGGTGAAGATAGCATTGTATAACTGACTCTTTCACTCGCTTACGTTTGTCGCATCGTCCTATCTCGCTTACTCTATGCAGTATACTCGATGACAAACTGTTTCTTGCGCAATGGTTGGCAGAGCCAACTTCAGAGACACAATAATCCGTTGTTACTATTATACTAATATTTGGAATCGGCATAGTGTACCTTCTTTCATACAACCCTGCCTGTCACATTAGTAGTTGGCCTGATTGGTAGAGCCCTCCTAGGCCTATCATAAAATTGGACGGTACCTTCAGTAGCGGCGCGGGGCTGGCTCATGACTGAGACACGTTTCGTGGCGGATGTACCATTTTTAGGGTTCCGTACCCAAAGCGAAAAACGGGACCCTAGTACTAAGACTCCACTCTGTCTGTCACCAGGCTTTATCTCATGAACCGTGATAGCTAGATAGTTGAAATTTTCACAGATGATGTATTTGTGTTGCTGCTATAACAATAAATATTAAATTGGGGCTCCCGTACAATAACTCGGATTTTTTTGCCGTTTTTTGCGATAATGGTACGGAACCCATCGTGCGCGAGTCGGACTCGCACTTGGCCGGTTTTTTTAATTATTTACGCAATACCGAAAACATTTACAGGAAATGTGTCATATTCTTTCATGTAGCTGTTCCCTTTGCCCTGCCGAACGCAATTAGGCTGCTGAGCGCGTCGCTTAGTGGCCTTTAGATAGCTATCATCTCTACAACACAGTTCCATTATGTTTCCAGTCACTCTGGTCAGGCCCGGGCCCTTCCCCCCTGGAGCGCCTGTTGGAGCAACAGAAGCAGATGAAGCCTCCTCAATAAACCCCGCGCACAGCCGGCAGATCCCGGCGGCGTATACGCAAGTACCACCTCCGGTTTCCTGAAACTGCCCAGTAATCATAACATTCTGACATGACTGCTGTATGCTCTAGCATTTGCCGTTTTTTTTTTATAATGGCAGGAGAGCAAAAAGCAGAATTCCCTTTCTTACTAAACTACAGTACGCCCCAATCTTATTGGCCGTAAAATAGGCTTATATTTATTCCTGTTCAGCCATTGTAGGCAACTTCAAGGCGGCCAGAAAGATTGGTGAGTACCTACTGTAAAATTTTTTGCCAATATTATGGCCTGTAATTTTATCTGAATTATTTTCGGAGTCCAGGAGACCGGGCACTTTTATAGAATTGTCATCGTTCCTATTACTTTATAAAAGACAGTAAAAAGGAATTTAGTTTTTGAGTCTTAATTTCACGCCTGCCAATGCGTAGCCGTATTTAAATTCTCCTTGATGATAATATTTAATAATAAAAAGCTGTTGTATAAATTTGTATAAATGTAAACAGATGTATAAAGTCGACGGCGACAATGGTGGCACGAACTTAATAGTATTTTTGTTCAAGCACTTTTAAATAGATTTTATTTTATCAGACTACTCTCCTTCCAGCCTGTTATTTTACTTTTGACAGATGCACGCTTATGAAGTTCCATAATTATTTAAAGGCAACCATAGATAATAAAATGCAATCCTTCATGGACACTTACAATAGTTAAGTGATGTGCTCTTTAACCACGATATTCCGATGATTTAAAATTCATAGATGAATCGGAATAAGTATCAGTAAATAAAGCAATAAAAAGTAAATATTTTATATTATTATCATAAAAATAAATCATATGTAAGGTTAAATTTTGAAAAAAAAAAATATTTACTTATATAATATACATTTAATACTTAAAAATATAGTCATTTAAATGTCTGGGTATGTCTATAAAACAATACAAAATATTGAGAAAAAAAAAGTTTGTGTTAAATCGATTAAAATTTCTTCGTAAATAAAGTCTATTGTTGTAAGAAATCGAATCGGTTACTAAACAATAACTTTTCGAGCTGTCACAAGTAAAATTACAGGCTGGAAGGAATATAGGTAGTGTGTTTTATATTTTATTTTATAGATTATTCTAATTAACAAAACTGTTACTGTACATGAAGGAAGATCTAAAGAAGTAAAATGAAATCGGCCAGTGCAAATACATATTTTCTGTAGTAGCAATATTTCGTCAGAAAATCTTGCGATTCTTGTCTAATTCTTGAATAATAAAACATTTACTGGCTGTGGACGTGGAACTATAAAAGTGGTATTATTTGCTCAGAATTATTCGTAATGGAATTTTTTAATGCATAAAAGAATTTAAAAAGAAAGAAAAAAATCTGCAATAGGTATAAGCTTTTTATTTTACTAGCCACTAAACGGCTCGGATCTGCAAAAGGTTGGGTTTACACTCCTAGTCACATAAGTTCTTGGGCGAAAATACTATGCGAGTACCGCTTATCGATAAAAAATATTCTTATTCTTGTACGCATGCATATTTTTGTATAATAATATCTGTCGTATGTCGCATCGTGTGAAAGATTAAAATGTCTTCATTTTTAAATGTCGAACTGCACAAACAATATTGTTATAAATCTAACGACTAATTTCGAAACTTAATTTGAATATTTTTTACTTGCAAGATTTTTTATAAGTTGTTATTCTAAATCCAAAAATATATTGGTTGTGTTTGTGCTTTCGTGTTTTGTCTAAGTTGTGGATAGTTCGACATTTACAAAGGCTTTATTTTAAGCATGATTTTGTTGTGATTTTAAGTGATTGTGAAACAATATTTTGTAATAAAGATATTTTTGTTATTACAGTTCTTGTTTTTTTTAATAACAACATATTTACACCTACGATGAAGTTCTTGTTATCTTACTTGGCAGTTAATTTCCTGCAAATTTTGTTACTTATTATAGTGTCCGACCTAAACTTCGACCATAATGGGCCGATGTCTTATTTTTCGGCAGTGTGTTGTTTTGGAAGCCGGTTTAATATTTTTGTTACGTTTTATATTTATCTCTTTTATTTGGTAGCCTATCATCATCATATCAACCAAAAGACGTCCACTGCTGGACATAGGCCTTCCCCAAGCGTTGCCACACTGATCGGGTACATTATATTACCATGAAAATCATTTACAGCCAGAGAGCTTTTAACAATTTCAACAAGCCTAAGCAGTACTGGGATACTTTATCTTAATACGGAGTTCCGGCACCTACCTTCCGGCTTCAGCACCAGATTAGTTCGATGATACCATTTTCATTAGAACCATTGATTTAAATTGGCTTCTTCACAGTCATTTCACTATTCGAGATATACCCAAAACATACTGTTACAAGATAGGGCAGCGCCATCTAGTGACGAGTAGAAGAACTAAGTAGTAACTAGTGGCGCCATCTAGTATCAAATAGCGGAACTAATGTTCTCGAAAGTTCGTGTCGTGTAGAATTTTCCAGAATGTTCGAACCGAACATTCTGGAAGTTTCTAGTCGCTTCGAGAACGATGAGTTCAAAAGTCGATTGTTCTGGAAGATTCTCGAAGTACCTAGAACAGTATGGAACGTTCTAGAAACATCTCCCGGGCTATATAAAGAGCGGTCGGGTTCGTCGTGGGTCAGTTTCGATTGAGAAGCGATACAGAGCGATCAAAGCGGAAAATAGTGCGAAGTGATAGAATTGTTTAAGAAGTGTTTTTGTAATAAACAGTGATTAATTGAAGTCAGCTGTTTAAATAATTTATCCCTGAACCCCAGCTCGTAACAATACTTATCATTGAGAAGTTCCAGTGGGCCATCTGTGGTCTTCTTCATCAGTTCCACTTCACCAAATGATGCTTTTTGGTAGCAAATGCTTGCCATGTTGACGAAAATACCAAAATCACTTATGTATGCCGATAAAGGTTTCTGAGGCTCGACTTCCTTATTGGACCACCTCGAGAGTATACCCAATCAAATAAAAAAAACATATTCGCAGTGGACCATAACTGACGGAGTAATAGGTGAACATACATTAAAAAAAATTACAAACAGTCAAACATAGAACCACCTCCTTTTTGGAAAGTCGATTAAAAAGAGCAACCCTAATATTTAATCAAGTATATATGTTGAAATGTATTGTGTGTGTGTGTAATCTGTATGCGGCAAGTCTTACCGGTGGGAGCTATAAAATTTTCATAAGAAAAAAATAAAACCACAACAACATAATCAGTCAATAATTTAAATTTTATTCCTTCATAGTCATTCTAAACATATTATCAGATGAAATACATTTCTAATGTGTAAAAAAGCGTACTAATTTTCTAATTGCATTACACATAAATTATTTACAATATCACTAATAAATATTTGAGTAAAACAAATAGGATTTGAGACAAAAACAATACTATTCTGCCATCTCGAATCTATAACAAGTTCAACTAGAAACAGGTCTAATATTTACTTTAAACATTGCATTACAGAATCTCTTTACAGTCTTATTAAAGGATGTCAGTTAAAGTAATATTATTATAAAGCAAATAAATCTAGTTATCGAGTTAATAAATAACAGTCGTGCGAACACAATACGCTAAGATATGTACAAAGAATTGACAAACAATAGTGCAAACTGGACCGTACAACCGCCCTCGCGCACTCGTTTAAACATGGCACCTTTCTTCCAATCTATTATGGTTAGATCAACTTACACCACGTATCAAATAATGAATTTAACGCTAAACAATATTGTCTCTGTAATCTTTAAATTGACAAAAATAGAACAACTAAGCATATTTAGCTATTTGTGGTACAGTGGGTCTTAGGCTGATTTTAGAGTCACGCTGACTGTCGCCGCGAGCTCGTGATTGGTCGAGTCACTCGGATCAGCCCTGACGGCCGTCAGACTCCACCAATGACGAGCTCGTGACGACCGTCAGCGCCGAGGGTCAGCGTCGGTTAGCGTGACCAGTGGTGTCTCCTCCCATACAAAGAAACTGTCCCGACGCACTGTACTGATTATTTGACTTATCTATCGATATCGATTGATTATTAGATGGTGATCTATCTATCGCCGTGGAACGGGACCGAACGCGATCGATTTACAAAAAATAATCGGTATAATCAGATGATAAACGCTAGTGACGTGGCACGGTTTCTTTGTATGGGATGAGGCATCTGTATGCTAGTGTTATGCTGTCTCACACACATTCTGAATACCTCTCTGAATCCAGACTCGGAATTCATATAATTATTTAAGAAAGCCCGGCAATGCATACAATTTCATTATGCCCCACAAACATTGTTTTTTTTTTTTCAGATTATGGCTTACTCATTGCCAGCATTTAGATTTTGAATTCCGACTCTCAATTCAGAATGTGTGAGTCCAGCCTTAATGTTTCTTTTGCATTCAATTTGAAGAGAAGAGTTAGCATTCAGTGCGCGACGAGCCTAAACCTAGTATATTGTTACGTACGTGTTATACAATACAAATTCTGTGCTTTCAAATGTTTTCAGCACCGATTACATTCCCAACGTAAATACTTTCCACGAGGAAATCCAAAGGTTCACGCATACTCGTTTTTAGGAAATCAATACACATTCAAATTCTCATAATTACCACATTTACCTGTATCAACAATCGGCAATAACCTAATGACATGCAATTATATCAAAAACAATAAGTTCTTGATTATGTTAAACTAAAATAAATCTAATATGAGAACCTTAAAACCATTCACAACTTTTCATAACCGTTTTACAATACTACCCGGGTTTTTTTTCAAAAGAATTATAGACAATACCCTGGTAAAGTTATACCATAGTGATAATTGTCTAAAAATAGACAGGGCACAAAAAATTGTATGTAAAAGTTATCTGTCGAGTTCTTTTCGCCCTTATGCTTTCGTTGGTAAGGTCGAAAAGTGTTCAACAAGGGACTTTCTTCTACGTACCTACATACATGAATGAGCGATTGGTAAAACCATTTCAGTCATTTTAATAGTGCTTGTAATTCAAAATTCGTTCAGTTTGACTAGTCATTGGCTGGCTGACCGCCCGGTAACCAGACCTACCCTTTGTACTGGTATTGGCACATGTCGTTTCACATAAAACGTTAAATACTCACCATTCGTTAGCACTGACGGAAAGTACTAAGTAGGCTTTGATAGGTTTTACAATATCAAAGCATATAAGACAGGAAATGATGTAGCTCATTATAAGTTTGTTAATTTACTTTGTATTTATGTTACATAGGTACTCAATTTAATTAATTTTTTTTGCGCCTTTCTCCACTAGAAAGATCTTTAGAAATACCAAATACCTATTTGCAAGGAATACTAGTGTAGGAATAGAATAATCAAATTTACATTTTAGAAACTCCTACGATACTTAAGTATATATTTCTTAAGGCGGTACCCCGAGCAAAACGCCGCGCTAGCCGTTTTTACTCGTTATTTTAAAAGAAATATCAACTAATAAAAATACATTAAATTCTAATTCTAAAATGGTCGTATACATTTTTTTTAAAAGAGTTATAAGTTTCACTAATCTGATTCCAACAAAACCATAAAAGTGAGAAATAATTATTGATAGCATGCATCTCCTCGTAAAAAGTAAAGTGTTCATTTATTATTTTTGTACTAACACTAATGGATAGACAATTTAATAACGAACATTTTTGTCGTATTTTTTTTTCTAAAGACCAAAATTAAATTTTATAAAGATTTTATTCTAAAATCTGGACTGTAATTCATGCGCCACCAGTGCCGCTAGGTCAATAGGAATGCTCATATCCCATGCCGATTTTTTGGTCAGGGTACCGCCTTAAATACACATTATATTTCTCACAGACCTTTGAAAAAAGTGCTTTTTACAGTCAATTAAAACCTTATATTCATTGTCAGTCCATGGACCGAATAATAATGAAATTTAACTAAAAGTAAGAGGCTAATTTTTCTCGTCTATAAATTTCTTCTCCATTTTATTCGCACAAACATGCTCTCTTTATAGACATCAATTTTGACGACATTGACTGCCCTGACCTGACCTGCTTCTCGAACGAAAATTCCTCAAATGATGCGATTGGCGGTTGTTCAACCACACAGTAGTTACCGCGCGCTGAACAAATTGTCACACTAATTTTGAGATAATTTTCGTCCCACAAACAGGGTGAAAGAGTTCTAGCACAGTCTTCAACTGTTAGCACAATCGCTCTACAATTTTCGAGCCACTTTTTAGTTTCCAAAATGTTAAAGTAACTGTTCTTTGTATATGTGGGAGTTATCAACAGCAATATAACACACGAATTATGCCATGCTGGAGCTCAGTGTTTCTTTAACTATTCTTCGACACGCGATCAATTCCTCAGGGTCACTCACTAAAAGCTAGGAAACTAGAGACAATGGATACAAAGACTTGCATGTTTTTATTTAGTAAACAGCCTTTTGGTATAATAGGAAGACCGATGTTTGGTTCTTTGTTCTCAAACTGTATGAGTGAATATAATGGCTTTCAGAAAAGTATAGTATGGCTGTGCCCTTTGTTTGCTCGACTTGGCAACAGCACTTCCGTGCTCCCAGATTTCCTATAATGGAATGTTTTTTAAGGAAAATGACTTTTGTCACCCAAGATATAGCTCTTTCTTTCAAAATATATATGCATTATTATATTTTTTCTTGATATCCACACTCTTCGTTTCCAAAGCCATCTCGTTACATTTCAATACCATTCAAAAGAGATATGTGAACAAATTGCAATAGTCATAATTTGTCAATTCTACCGTTGAGCTGACTGACTAAATAGGTCACATTTAAAACACAACCAATTTATATAGATAATTTTATTAGCAAGATCAAAACTACCATGAAAGTTGTAATTTTAATAGCTGGCAACATTCGAGACATCTGTCAAAAATGTTCGTAATTTTTCTAATGAACTTCAAAGATAAAATATTGTAGGAACAGGGTACATAGGTAAACCCTAATCTTTCTGGCTACATTCATTCCTGGGTGCGTAGGTTTTCTCTTAGAGAAATCTAGAGACAATCTTAACTTATGCAGAAATTCAACTTCAATATGGCAACACTCAAATTGGAGACTTATAAAGTCAATCCCTTTACTCAAGTGCTATTTTTTATTGAATGGTTTATTATTTAATATTTGTTTAGTATTTTCTACATAGTTTAAAGGACATCTATCTATGAGGAAACAACAGTCTATTTGCGGCGTAACCTACCAATTATTGAGCAGTATTCTCTAGGATATTCGCGAAAATGTCGATATTTTTCAACAGGCAGAGTAGTTAGTAATAGTCCATAAAACGTGTCTATCAGAATCGATTCAAATCGATCACAAGGTCATGTCAATTGTCTACGTAGAACAGGGATAATATATCTTATGTGTATGGCATTAGGGTTTAATCTCACGTCTGTCGCTCGACGCCGAAGTTGTAGGTGTAGTCACGGTCGAGATCGAAGCGCGAGCGCCGCTTTATTACTGGCAGTTGTGTCTGGAACGGAAAGATTTTGATTAATAAAAGTGGGAAGTGCTTGAGAACTTGCTATTTTTAAACAGGGTGACTGGATGTCTTTGCTGATACTATACAATTATAAGGGATGTCACATCATCAGCCTATTATTATGTTCCTACAGCTGGGATACAGGCCCCTCTCTGAGAGAGGGAATGGGCCGTAGTCTACCAAGCGGGCCCAGTGCGGGTTGGCGGATGTCGCATGTCTTCGAATTTTTGGTTCTAGAACATGCCGGTTTCCTCACGATGTTTTCCTTCACCGTTTTGAGAGCAGAGGTGAAGAAATAATTTACACAAAGTAAAGCGCGTGCCTGGGCTCGAACCCACGACCTACAACTTGTAAGTCGCAGCCGATATCACTGGGCCACCACAGCTCTCCTAATAATGGATTTATTTTTACTCAAATCTTTATTTCTAAAATCTTTACTTGATAACCAAACATTTCAGCCCCTTCTGATTCAGGAAAACAAAACTATTCTTCTATAAAATCTGCTACTAAAGACTGTTTTTATTTTAATTTTGGGCCAATCCCAACGCACTATTCCCAAACCATTGCAACTCGTGAAAGGCAACTCCTGAAAGCCAGACTCAACAGTGGCGTCCACCATAAAAGCGCCGAGGCAATGAAGCTCGACGAAGTGCTACTAAACACTATGTTACCTTAAAGAACACCCTTTAAAGAATGATTTTCTCTACTACAACGAGCACATTCCATCAAAAAAAATGATGGCACTTGCTGTGCATGTACAAATAGTCTTTATATAAAACAAAGCTCAAAGATGGTTTTATTTAATCTCTGTACTTAGCTTGTGAAGATAGAAATCTAAATACTTTCTTATTCTAATCTGTTTTGAAAGTGAAAGAAATGTTTTAATTAATGTTTAACTGTAGCGTAGGATTATAATATTGAGTAACTGTTATCTATACTAATACTATAATTAAAAATTTTGTTTGTGTGTACCGAATGGGCGCCGAAAATACTGGACCGATTTAAAAAGTCTTTCACCTATGGAAAGCTACATTATTCCGGAGTAACATATGCTATAATTTATTTTCAAAAATATTAGAGATCCTTATGAAAATTGCTATAATGTAACACAGAGTAGCATCATTTCGCCTATAAAATTCATTATCAGGCTTGCGCTGAGAAAACTATTGATGATACATAAAATTATGTACTACATGATTAAAGTACTCATTATTACCTACAAAAAATACTGCGAGAGAATAGATCTAAATATCATAGTTAAGTCACAATAGCAGCTTTTATGTTCAAAATTTTAATTAGATCGCCGTTAGAAACAAAAGTTGTTTACATTCGTATTGTAGTATTAATTCTTAATCAAATAAATAGTTTTACAAATTGGTAGGGTAGGTGGGTAGGGTAGATATGGTAGGTAGTTGACAGGAGCGAAGCCGCGGAGGTCAGCTGGTATGAAATAAATCAAGTGTTGAGGAAAAATGAAACATTTCCTGTTGCGCCAATTAATAACAATATGTACTACTTTAATAATTTTAACATTACTAACCAGTTAGCAATAAAAGCGTGGTTGAATAAAACCTAATTAATATTTATGTTATAATAGTATCAGCATATAATTAATTGTACTGCTGGGCAGTCCCTCTCCTTAAAATAACTATCATCACGCTAGCCAGCAGCTTCCATAATGCACCATTTAAGTTTATCATCATCATAAACCTTTTAATGTTACCGCTGCTGGGACACAGCTGCTGCTAGGCCTCAGGGGAATGGCCTTTAATCCACCACCTGGGCCCAGTGCGGGTTGGTGGATGTCAGGTCTTCGAATTTTTGGTACTAGGACATGCCGGTTTCCGCACGATATTTTCCTTCACCGTTTTTAGAGCGGTCGCCAAAAATTCATTTACACAAAGTAAAGCGCCTGACTGGGTTCGAGCCCACGACCTACAACACGTAAGTCGGGGTTGTTACTATTGGGTAACCAATAAATGGCGCAGCCACTGGTGAAAAATATTAAAGGTCTAGTTTCTACCAGCGGTTTTGCCCGCCTTGAAGTCGTCATCTTTCAGAACGTACTCCCAGGATAAAAAGCAAACCAAAAGACCCATCTATCTTCATACCAAAACTCATCTAAATATTTATTATCGCATTTATAAGATAATTTATAATATACTAGCTACTAACAGGGGCTCTCCCGCGTGATTATAAAATTACCCCGTGTTAAAAAGTATAATATGTGCTATTCCTGACTATAATCTCGGTAATGTATAATAAATCAGTTGGCTGCAAAAAAAGTTGGGGATTCTTGCAAAGGTGAGACGGTACTTCACACCTGAACAGCTGCTCAACTTGTACAAGACGCAAGTTCGGTCGTGCATGGAGTACTGCTCTCACCTCTGGGACGGATCTGCCAAATATCAGCTTGATGCACTTGAGTCGATTGACAGAAGGGTCAAGAGGCTTATTGGCAACGATGCACTGGTCGCGTCAAAGCTTCAGGCCTCGAACATCGACGCCGAGTTGCCAGCCTGTCGGTTTTTTATCGGTTACATTTCGGGGAGTGTGCGACGGAACTGCACAATTTGATTCCGCCTAGCCCTTTCCATCATCGGACTACAAGACGTACGGCCATGCGCCATCGGTTCAAAGTGGACATCCCACCCATACGCACAAAGCGTTTTGCTAATACTTTCATTGTGCGCACAGCTAAGGAGTGGAATTCCCTTCCGGAGTCTTTGTTTCCTGATAGCTACAACCTTGGGTTCTTTAAGTCAAGAGTGAATAGGTTACTTCTAGGCAAGCATGGTTCACCGTAGGCCACATCATCGCTTACCATCAGGCGAGGTAGTGGTCAAACGCGAGCCTATGGAGAAAAAAAAAACTATTTTTGTGCCAAATTTCATCCAGATCCATTCGGCCGTTCTGACATGATTGAGTAACAAACAAACATCCAACCATCCAACCAAACTTACGCATTTATAAAATTAGTAAGATTATGTACTCACCAAAGTATCACTAGGCAATCCCCTCAGTTTGGGGTTCAATAAGAATGGCACTCCCTCCAAGCCGTTATATCCTCCCAACGTCTGATACATGGTGTTCCTTGGTAGGGGCGCAGGACCCTTCTTCCTGCCATGAGCTACGGGGGACGTAGGCCCCGCGGGGCTCCCGTGCGGTATCGGGGACTTCGCCGACGGAGGCCGGGGCGCCGGCCGGGTCGGCCTTATATTGTAGGAGGGGCTTAGGGCTTCGTAGTCGTGGTCAGTGGTGAATTCTTCAATCTTGGGGTATGCGGTCGGGGATTGTTTGAGATTCAGGTTGTTCAGGTCGGCGACGAGAGGTGACAGTTTCGGTGGACGGTCTGGTGCTCGTAACCTACAAGTAATTAATAAAATATTGGTTTAGTTTATGTATGATACGATTATGCTTCATAATTGTTTTGTTTTGATATGTACTTCCAAACCCGGACCTACTACAAAAACGAATGACTGTTAACTTCCATTTACATAAAAAAAACTTTTTACAAAAAAATACTACTTACCGACTTCCGAATAAAAAAAACTACTAAGTAAAAAATTACTTTTTAAAATATTTTTTTGGAAGTCGGTGTCTTTCATAGGTAACAATTTTTATCGGGTTATGGACACTGACTTTCAAAAATAATACGTTATTTTTACTTTGTAGTTTTTTTATTTGGAAGTCGGTAGTATTTTTTTTTTTAAGTTTTTAATGTCTCACTTTTTAGTTGTATCTATAAAGCCAGAATAGATTACCCAAAAATCATGAAACTTGAACATAACCGGTGAAATGAGAGATCTGTGTACCCCATAATAGCGTACTGGCGTGATGTTATGTTATGAAATGGTATTCACCAAATTAAAATGGGACCAATTTCGAAACATACTCTTTTAAACAAAAAATAATTTTCAAAATCGGTCCACAATTGACAGAGATATCGGTGAAGATAAACAAAAAGCAAAAAAAAAAACTAACTTAATGTCGAACATAGAACCTCCTTATTTTTGGGAAGTCGGTTAAAAATATATGTGACAGTTATTACAGAAGATCTAAACATAACTAGCAAATCGAATTAGGAACGTATCGTAGCAAACAATAAAATACGAGATCTGAACCATGAAGACTTTTTAGTGGGTGGTAAAGAAACAGGCGACAGAAATAGTGAGCTTCTTTACAAAGCAAAAAAAAAAGAAAGAGAGAAAATAAAGACAGAAAGAAGAAGAGAGAAAATAAAGAAGAGAGAAGAGAAAATAAAGTTTAGACTAGTATAAAATAAAGGCAAAACATGAATGAACAATCTGAATCACCATGTACTAAAACCAAGTAGCAATGACTATAAAATTGCACTCAATGATCGGAGCAACTACATATAAATAAACAGTAAAATTAATTAATCTTGTTCACTGAAGGATTTATTCATTTAGTTTAGTGAGTTCCTTTGTTGTATTCGAGCTTCGAGTACATTAGTTCATGTTCAACTTCATTTAAACGATGTTTTGCCGTGTACAAAGTCAATTTTAATTTTATTTTATCGAATCTGGACGAATTAATATGGGCTTTAATACCGCATTTAGAGCCAAGTTTCGAAAAAGTCTTTGTTCCAATTGTTTAGATACGTGGGACACTCAGAAAGTTTTGCGAAACTAAAAAAAATTGTTCTATACGTACATATATTTTTATTAAATCTTTTCAAAGTACTTTCCACCAGCCTCTATACAAAGATTCATGCGCCTAAACCAGTTTTCAAAACACTTTTTCCAGTCCGCCGCAGACACCTCGTTTACAGCCTGCTCGAACGCAGCCAGCGCATCTTCCGGCGACGAAAATTGTATCCCTTTGAGCTGATTTTTTATTTTTGGGAATAAAAAGAAGTCACACGGTGCTAGATCAGGGCTGTAAGGAGGGTGACCCAGGAGTTTGACTGGCGTGCTGTCCAGGAAGTCCCTCGTTTTGAGTGCGGTGTGCGCAGGTGCATTGTCGTGGTGGAGCAGTAGCCCGCGGAGCCCTGTGTTTGGTCGCTTGTTGCTTATAACAGAGAAAACTTCTGGCAAACATTTGGTAGTATACCATTCGGCATTAATGCTTCTTTGATCCCGTAAGGGAATTGATACCAAGTGGCCAGTCAAATTAAAAAAGCTAGCGATCAAAATCTTACCCCCGCTTCTAGATCGCTTCACTTTGGTAGGCGTTGGCTCATTTTGAAACACCCAAACAGTCGACTGGCGCTTGGTTTCTGGGTCGTATTGATAAATCCAGGACTCATCACCTGTAACGATGTCGTAAACACGCCGAGACGAGCCTGCTTCAAATTTGTTAAGCATATCACGGCACCATTCCACCCGGGCCTGCTTCTGAGCATCGGTGAGGTTGTGCGGCACCCAGCGTGATACTATCCTCCTCACGCGAAGATGGCTGTGTAGAATCTCGTGAACGCTTCCCGATCCAATCTTCAATATGTGTTGAATCTCCTGATATGTAATTCGCCTATTGTCTTGGATTAAATTTTTCACTGCTAGCACGTTTTCTTCGGTAACAGCCGTCAAAGGGCGACCGCTTCTTTCGTCATCCCCCAAAGTTGGTCGACCGCGCTTGAATTCGTTATACCAACGATACACGGTTGCCTTGGAAGGGCCTTCATCCATGAATGCCATTTGAAGTCTATCGTACGATTCATCCGGTTTCAGGCGACACTTGAAATCGTATAAAATCATAGCTCTAAAATGTTCCCGGCGCAGATCCATATTTCAGTGAGACACAATACTTTGAATTAACTCGCAAAAAATGTGGAGGGAAATTTTGAAATTGGAACTTACTTATTTTTACTTATAAATAATCATATTTTCGAAAAACATTATAACTGGCCAGTCTCCCATATATAAAAACTTTTTTTCGCAATACTTTCTGAGGGGCCTGGTAGATGGAAATCAGTTTTGTGCTTTGAACTTATTATAATTCTACTCAGCACTGGATTTTACTTGTTAAAGACTTGATTAGTTCTCTCCTTCCTCCTCTTTGCCTCATCCCATTATTTCAGGTCGGCTCTCCTCGTTCTAATGCGCCGGTATGGTCTGTCCTGGGTTGTATGTCCTGTAAGTTGGACTCGTTTGCGGGTTACTGTAGACTACCATGTGGGTTGAGGTATTTCTCTTTTCTTTTTTGGGTTCGGTAGTGCTAGGGCTTGCCAAACCACGTGGTTTTCAGGACGTCTTATCACGTGGCCATACCAACGACGCCCACTTTCTATTAGTTTGTCTGTGATGGCCGCAATTTTGTAACTACCTCTGATGTGTTTGATTCGCACTTTATCAAGTCTTTTTACGCCCGCTGCTCATCTCAGCATCTTCATCACAGCCACATGCAGCTTCTTACAGTGATCACGATGCAGTCTGCGTATAACATACTTACATCATGGTATCTTTGGTGAGATAGTCCATTACCAGAACAAAGAATTGTGGGCTCAACGCGGAACCTTGATGAACGCCAACTTTAACTTCAAAGATTTTGCTCACTTCAGCCAAACTTCTCACTGTTGAGCTACTCCTGTGGTACATGTCCTGGATTAGAGCCACATAATATTCAGGTAGACCCTGTGCTCTCATCGTTTGCCATACCAGGTTTAGTGGCACCCGGTCAAACGCCTTCTCAAGGTCTATGAAGATAAGGTGGAAATTGCCAAATTGTTCAAGAAGCGGTTGTTTAATATTCTATCCCATATTTTGAGGGTATGAAAAGTGAGTTTTATAGTCTTATAATTCCCGCAAGCGCTGACTTCACCTTTGTTCTTTTAAGAGGGCACTATGTAACTTTGACGCCATGCTTCTGGGATCATATTAGAGCTGAGGACAGCATTGAAGATTCTTGTGAGCCACACTAGTCCTATAGGTCATATCTGTTTCCAAAAACATGATTAGTATATAGTCAGAATGTCTGGTAGAGACGCGACGTGCAGACGACATTGTTGCAATCGCGGGTAGAACACCGTGATGCGTACATCTCCATGAATCAACTAATGAATACCCTTTAATTGTTAACGTGCGGTATATAAACATAGTGCGTGGGCGATATTATTCTAATATAACTAAGGATTTATCTTATCTATCTTAACATAACTATGTGCTAAATATGATGTGCTGATGTACGTGACATCACACCACAGTAGACCCTGGATGAGGTTGACACAAGAGCGTAGGGATTGGGGCAAAAAATGAGCCCTGTAGCAGCAGGCGAAGTCCGGCTGTGGATGATGAAGATGAGCAGCAGTCTGTTGACTGCAATCCAACTTCTAGCGTTAATAACACGGGCCAAACATCACAAGTGATGGCAGATGATACATGAGCTAGGCAGCTAGCGAGCTTCATAGTTATTCCTCTATCAACATCGAAGCCCCGTGATTCCGTCGGCCGTCGCTGAGTGGCAGATATAAGGTCATATATGTTTAAAAATGTAGACAATCTCTGCTACTTTTGAAATTTGCAATACCAGAGAGAGGGAGTTTATTAGGCCAAAAGTGGGGGTAGTGTCGGACTCATGAAATGTACAACATTTAGTAACAAAACACAGAAAAGGCGGAAAAAAAACCAGCATACTCGATTCATGTAGAGAACTGCTGCTTCTATTCAGATCTGTAAAGTTTTGCCAACCAAAATGTAATGTCGCACAAATGTTTTATGATTAGGTTTTGTGTCTGCTTACCTCCTGTTAGCCTCGGGCGTGATGTTAGTGAGCACGTTCTCATACTCGTTGTGTGTGGGAGACGTGTCAGTGCTGCCGCCGCTCACTTTGTAGCACACCATCTTGCCGTTTATCTCACTGCGGGGAGAAAGAAATACATTACTATTTTGAATATAGTACTGTTTTTAAACGATTTTCCAAAAAGGATGAGGTTCGGCTGTATGTGTTTTAGTTTTATGGATGTTCACTGATTACTCCCTCAATTATGGACCGATGCTGAAAATTCTTTTTTGTTTGAAACCAAGTCAGGATCTGATGATGGGATCCCATGGACACCGAGGGAACTCTTTTTTTTTAGTAAAACTTTTGGTCAGCTCACACGTGCACCGTCTTATATAATGTAGAACTCGTCTAGCTCATAACATAGCTATATAATGTAGAACTTTATTAACCACACAAAAAGGTGACAAAATACGAATTCTGAATTCAGTGACGCTGTACCTATAGCCTCACTAGTATAGTAGTCACAGTGGCTCTTTGTGTCTGAAGTTGGCTACAAGAAACTGCGCAGTTGCTATTTTAGTGTCAATGTAAGTGAAGTAGAAGATAGCATTGTATAACTGCCTCTTTCACTCGCTTATGTTTGTCGTATCGTCCTATCTCGCTTACTCTATGCAGTATACTCGATGTTAAACTGTTTCTTGCGCAATGCTTCTCAGAGTCATCTTCAGAGACACAAAGATCCGTTGTGTTTGCAATACTTCTACTCACCCAGCCAGCATGAAACACTGCGGCACCTGCTTCATCTTAGAGCACACGATGACATTGGTAAGGGGCGGGTGCGCCCGGGCAGCAACGGGACGCTGTACCTATAGCCTCCTTACAGTACTTCTACTCACCCAGCCAGTATGAACCCCTGCGGCGCCTGCCTCATCTTGGAGCACACGATGACGTCAGTGACGGGCGGGTGCGTCCGCGCAGCAGCGGGACGCGACACGCGCGTGCACAGGCGCCGCTTGCCCGCGCGGCCTGCGACGCTGAAGCCCGCCGGGGCTGCCTCCCGCTCTCCTACTATCACTACGCCGTCCATTACGTAGCCGGGTACACCTGGGTAAAGAACAAAAGGTTTTATTTACCAAGGTAATCTCTCTCTCTATGTAGAGACAGTGAAGCTTATGAATTCGTAAAGGACTTTGCTGCTGTGGCCGTTTATTTTATTACCTGACTGCCGAAGGTGGGTAATGTGATTATCAATCTATGTATGTATGTATGTTTGTTCCTATGTGGCGTTCTAGAGACCAAACGCGTAAGCAGATTTTGATGGTTCTTACGTCAATCGATTCGTCTTAACCCTGCGAGTGGTCACTAGCTACATTTAAATTGGAAAATAGGTTAATGTAGAATATTGGTCGCCATATTGTGGGAGCCCCCTCCCCCTTTTTTCTTCCAACACTATCGTGTGGGATATCAAAATAAAGGGCTTTAAGAGGTGATTTAAAAAATATATAACACTTATATGATTAAATGTACCCAATTCGAAAAAAAAAAACAAAAGAGATTAATTAAAAAAAGCTAGGCTAGGCTACATCTGATTTTGGTCAGCCAGCTCGCGAATATGTATCCACCGACTGCACAGCATGATTTTCACCTTGTTTACGTCTTTTTAGTTCGCTTTTCAAGCAGTCGGGTTTTTTGATTTTTTGAATTAGTTTTTTTAGAATTCTTTGTTGTACCGTGGTTGTATTTATTGCACTGCAGAGCTAATTCCCAATTCCGTTATTCAATTTTACTGCGATTTCGGACAAATACGTTGAGCTTTAAGTCATTTATTTTACGGTTATTGTTTGCACAGCAACAAGCAGCAAGAAGCAACAATATTGCTTCTGAAGAATTCCTGAAGAAGTTTCCTAACCCATTTAATCCTAATAGGATTGAAATCGTTAGACGCACGGGAGAAGGAAGTAAACTATTCACAATCAAGCTCCAATTTAACTGTTGTTTTCCCCTTATCATTAGAGCTTTAAACACGTAATTTATACCACGGTAACTATACTTGCCTTAAATTAATAACCAACTTGTAGTCACCCATTGAACAAATGTCGACTGACCGATGACCGCGAGTAGAAATGTAGTTATTCTGATAAACATAAATGGGTCCTATTGTTTTCACTTTCACATGGTCCTCTTTGCTGATTCATCTATTTATAGATTCTTTAGCAATCTACTGTAGAGTTGTTGAAAGAGCTTCTACGGATTACGGTAGGAAGTTAGTCGAGTGGAAAGTAATCGATTAACTAAGCGTGTATGGATTCCTGGTTGATACACGTTTGGGAACAAAGTGGGAGGGCTTGCCAGTCACCAAATAGCGGGTGTAACCACCAAACTAGATCTTATGGAGCAGATACACCTCAGTAGGTAATTTTAAAACAAGAATCGCGTCTAAAAAGCTAGTCGTAACTTTTTGGCAAAAATTTATGTCACATTAGACCATACCATTCCTTAATAATTTGATCTAAGCATTTTTTTGCCAAACATAAGTGGCAGTGGGCAGGGCACATTGCTCGTAGAACGGATGGCCGATGGGACAGAAAGGTTCTGGAGTGGCGACCGTGAACCGGAAGACGTTGCGTTGGAAGGCCTCCCACCAGGTGGACCGATGACCTGGTGAAGGTTGCGGGGATCCGCTGGTTGCGAGACGCACGGGACCGGTCAATGTGGCGACGCTTGGGGGAGGCCTATGTCCAGCAGTGGACGTGTTTCGGCTGATATGATGATGATGATAATGATGATGAAGCAAATTTTGAATTTTATTCCTATAACATTTGTGTAACAATTTGTAAAGTCATGTCTAAATCTGACAAACAAATGACAATTGAACCAAAACCGCTGGGCGTATTTTAATGAAATTGCCTCCATCTCAAAGACAATTTAACTATCTACATTTTGATCTGAGAATTTTTTTCAGGGCAAATAGAATATTAAGGAAAGTATAAAAAATCTAATGAGTTTTGGGGCGCGCATTATTCCCTCAAGGTCAACTGTCGTCGTCTTAAACGCAAGCTGCATTTGTAACCTGCAATATAATAAGACAGTTCACAAAACAGTTACTCTTGACTTCAGTCTAAATAAATGTGAAAATGATTCACGCAACGCAATTGATCACAAATCACATACCTACTCACAAAATCATGGCCACATCATTCATATTACTTTAAGTATAAAAACCCAGTGACTGATTAGAATGACCTCATGATACTATCTTAAAAAAATATATAGGTACTTCAAAACAATAAACTTGTAACTAACAAGATAAAGCAACACCACTTACAATCAAAGAAATTGCTGAGATTCATTTTATGATTATAAATCTCGGTCTGTTTGTTAGTAGTGACGATGACGCCTAAACGGCTGAGGCAATTTTAATGAATTTTGGTGCAGAGATACACTTTTTATCCCGGAGTTACATTCTCTGAGGATAGGGTTGCCACCCGTTCGGGTTGCCCCGGATTTGTCTTTGTTTAGAGGGCGTCCGGGGAGCGCCCGGTGGGGTTTCATTTATTTTGTAGTCCGGAAAAAAATATTTAAAAATAACAAAAAACCTGACTGCTTAAAAAGCCAACTAAAAAGACGTAAACAAGAAGAAAATCATGCTGTGCAGTCGGAGGATACATATTTGCGAGCTATTTGATCAAAGCCAGATGTATCCTTTTTCTTTTCTGATTTCGGTACATTTAAACATATAAGTATTTTATATTTTTATAATCATGTCTTAAAACCCTTCATTTTGATACACCACACGATGGGTTCGGAAGAAAAAAATTGGGTCCCCACAATATGGCGCTCAAAATCCTCCATTTTCCTATTTTGGAATTTTAATGTAGCCAGTGACACTCGCAGGGTTAAGACGAATCGATTGACGTAAGAATCATCAAAATCTGCCAACGCGTTTGGTCTCTAGAACGCCACATAGGAACAAACATACATATATACATACATACATACATAGACTGATAAACACATTACCCTCCTTCGGCAGTCGGGTAAAAATTTCAAGTCTTAGGCCGCCGACGCGACACGGGCGCCGCACTTTTTTATTATACTAAGTTTTAAAAAAAACCAGTTGACATATCCGGGTTCTGGGCTCTAAAATCCGGGGTATCCACGCGTCTTGTCCTGGTTGCTAAATTTTAGAGCTGGCAACCCTACCTGGAGAAAATTTCCGAAGCAATAATTTGTTCTTACTTTCAGATCAGCGAGTTCAGATTATTACCTATTTATCGAATTTTTTATTGTTTGTTTTACTCTAGACTAGACGCTTTTACATGCACGTCTTTTTACATCGTTTTCACATGTATGTATTTTTTCAACAAGAATGATGTAACCAAATACTTTTGAAACACTTTTTTTTAAAGAGTAAGTTTGGAGTTTCTTGTCCGTTCTTCTCCATAACAAGCCACTATTCCGAATGGACGGTAGAATCAATTTTTATTACTATTACATTTAAATTATTGACGTACAAAAGTGCCGCTTAATGGTCTAATTGAATAAAGAAATTTTGATTCTATAACGTAAAAGGACTACCAAGAAAACGAATCTACACAAACAGATTGAAAGGATGACAACACTGTATGACACGATGTTAGGAAACATCCAGGTCAAAGGCCGTGGGAAGATACAAAGATATGTCAGCACAATCATCCAATCAGTGCCAGCATACCATTACGTTGACTCCTGACTTATTTCTACAAATAGCGACTAGATAGCTACTACTAGGCGAACTTGGTGACGTAACAACATTCTATCTCCATTTACAGGTTCGCACCGTAAGGTTAAATACTTCTTTAGAATTCCCTGCTTCTTTGTTTATATTATTATAACATAAGTATATTTAATTTGTTATCGGTATTGTTTATCAGTTATTACTTAGTTTTAAATCGTTTTGTGTTTATTATTTTTGAACCCTACACACTATGTCTACATCTCTTTTTTCTTCATCTTTCCTTTCGCAGGTATGCTGGATGAGATTTCTATAGAAATAAGCATCACCTATGTACCTATTTTTCTGTTTCTTCTTCTTGTTTGTATATTTTGTGTGTGTGCATAAATGGTTAAATAAATAAATAATAAATAAATAAGCAACTTGTTCCTGGTAGCAACAACCTGGGGGTGTTTAAATCAAAAGTGATGAGTTAAATTCTATGTGATCCATTGTCACCCACATCATCGCTTACTTTCTGGGTAATATATGGGATACATGGTGTTCAAACGCTATCTAATTAATAATAAACAAAACGACCAAGTGCGAGTCGGACTCCGCACCGAGGGTTCCGGAAAAACCTGTAGGTATATAAGTAAAAGTGGCCGGCCGGTGGTTGGCCGGTTTTTAGTTATATTTTTTTATATGATGTCACTAAAAAATTACGGTTTTCGCAATGTTTCCTTTATATGTGCTATCAGACGTTGCATCGTACCAAATTTCAAGATTTTGAGTTCACGGGAAGTACCCTGTAGATTTTGATTCCCTTGCGAGTGTCGAAAATTTGCGGAAATTTGCGGCATAAACGGCTGTATCTTTTGATTGCGTTGGTTTGATTTTTCACAGCTTTAAGGGACAGTAGACTTGAGTATTTGATATAAATTTCAGCAGGATACCTCCACGCGTTCCTGAGAAAAAGGGTATAAATTTCAGCAGGATACCTCCACGCGTTCCTGAGAAAAAGGGTCTTGACAGACAGACGGACGGACAACAAAGTGATCCTATACCGGTTCCGTCTTTTCCTTTCAAGATACGGAACCCTAAAAACAGTAGAGATAACTTGGTTGAAGCTTAGGGGGAAGAGGTCAAAAGTGAATTCGCTGAGCAGCTGATATGCATAGATACGTGCCATTGAGTTCACATGACCAATGACGAGAGAACCAATTACTTAGTTATAAACTGAACAGGGGGCTGAACTTATGATCATCTGAATGATACGATACAATGTGGTTATTGAGGGCTAATCAGTATATCTGAACTTGATGACGTAACACTAGTATCTCTATTCACGGCTTTGTACTTAGATAAACGGTTTCTTTGAGTCAAGATAACATAGTTGAAGCATAACCGTTGCAAATGGCAAAGGTCAAAAATGTAGATATGCGTAGCAATGTGCCGTAGAGCTCACATGGCCTTTCTTTAGTATTTCAGTCGAGAGGAGAACAAATTACTCTCATTATTTCGGCACGGTGTCACTTGAATTTTGGATATTGAGGACAAAATCTGCAGGTAAATAAGGCTCGGCGCAAACGAGCCACCGGTGGCTGTCGCGCGCTACCGCCACTTTTGTAACAGTGAAAGAAGTGAGCGAGAGCCACCGGTGTTCGGAAGCCGCCAAGTTTCTATTGCTGTTTAGACCAAAATTTGAATCCCAAATAGCAGGACGTAATTGGATTGCCGATATGAAAGTATCGATATCCATTGAGCCGTCGTCGTGGTCCATGGTGACGCGTGCGTAGGGCCTAAACACTAACTGCTCGGGGGTAGGTGGAGCACCATGACAGTTGCGGGTGTCGGCGTCTTGTGTGGCCGGCACCGACCACAAGTGGCGAGTCGTGGACACTGCTGTAGCGAGTGGCCGCCAACGTCGACACGTGTGCGATCCGTCTATACATAATATATGAAAAAGGTCGCTGTCGCTGGCCACCGGTGGCAGTGGTCGGTGGCCGGTTTGCGCCGGCCCTAATGGTCACACTCGCAAGTGTCTTCAATATTTTCTGGGTCAACGCCCTAAAGGATTATTCGCCGAAGTGTGCACAGAAAGGCGTTCTGAAAACCCTCTAAGAAACAAGTTACGTGGAACACCCATTTCCCGGAGCACAATAAACGCGTATTAAAAAATCCATTTACAAGGAACGTCACACCGTTTTTATAACAATGAGGTAGTGACCCAATATCGCTGTAGTAAAGAGATTTAAGGCCGTGCCAAGACCTGATAACTATTGTAATTTAAAACTTCATAATATGAAGTATTTTATCGGTTTACTCAAAACTGCGTAGTCATTGAAAATAAAAATTTAAGGCGCCGATTCCCTTGAGTAGCTGATTTTAAAATGAGAATCACATCTAAACGGCTAGTCGTTTTTATTGGAAAAATATATGTAACTTTAGACCATTTTCTAAATAATTAAGAAAATGTTGAGTTTTATTCGTATAACATAGTGTAAAGTTATGTCTAAAACGGACAAAAACACGACAATCGCATCAAAACTGCTGGGCGTATTATAATGAAATCGACACCATCTCAAAGACAATTTAATTATCTACATTTTGATCTGAAGTTTTTTTTTAAGTCATAGAATAATAAGGAAAGTACAAAAAGCTACTAAATTTTGGGCCGCGCGGGTGTGAAACGAGTGCGCGTTTTGATCCCTCAAGGTCGTTGGCGATAGAAGGTCAAAGTTAGACGTTAGTTTGCCGTTAATTCCTATCGAGATTATTTTATAATCAAATACAATTATTATGGTCAAGATTATCGTTTGATTGCCGCAGCCTCAAAGTTGCTAGATTTTGCTTAATTTTTAAGTTTTTCCTGATTTCTTCGCCTTGCGAAAATCTTGCGAAATCGCGATGCGATGATTGCATTCTATTATGACGATGCCTCATAATAGAATGCAATCATCGCATCGCGATTTTCGAGTTCATTTGTATTGCAAATTCGAACGCATGGTCGCGCCGACAGAGGGCACTTTACAGGTTTACCGTGCAAATGAACGCGACAAATTATCGCTTTCCATTAGAACGACGCCTCGCCTTAAGCGTGTCTGGGGGCTGGTCGCAGGCCTGTCTTCGGTCATCGGTCGTGGCCCCGTTACGAGCATTGAGTAATGATCGGACAACAGATTCGGCCTTCGTACCAAGTTTAATGAAAGTGAATGACTGACGAGTGTCGTTTATCGAGTACTGAGGCCTTAGTGCGAGTTTTTACTCACGGTCAATCGCGTTAACGTAAACATCAATTTGTATTGAAACTGGATAAGCGCCGTCTGGGGACGGTAAGGAGAAACCTCTTTTTTTGTATACATTTTGACATAAGAGATCGTTTACGTAACACGAGTGAGCGTGAGTCACGCGTGAGTACAAACTCGCACTAAGGCCACTGGCCGCAATTAGATTGGCTTTGATTTTTTGGGGCAGCCTATTGGTTAAATTATTTCCGGAACAAATTAAATTAAAGACTTTTAAATCTAGCAAATAAGCCGATTAAATATTTTTTGTACATATTATGATCGTATTATGGTTATGTCTGTATCCTTTCTAAGCACAAAGCTAACGAAATGACATGGTCAATTCCAAACATTTTGCACTAAAATAAACAATTAAAAAAAACAATAAATAGGTAATTAAAAACAGGCCGAGGCAGCAAGTTATGACCAATCCCAACTGATGGCGCCCGTTCAAGAACATGACACATGGATCGGCACCACTCAGCTCAACCATCATGAAGGGAACCGAATGATCCAACACATGTGCCACCATCAGAGAGACAATGTCGCTTCTGATATCAACAGAGTTATTGACCGTGCGAAGTGCGCAGCATTCGGCAAATACCACTGAAGACACTCAAATCCTAGCTAGTAGTGTACAAATTGTACAAAACCAAATCTTATTTTTTATTACTGCCCGTATAAGGGCTTTGGCCTCATAGATAAAAGAACATATCACCATGGAGGGTTTTCATAATTCAGTTTATCACATAGACCCATTTATCTTGTCGGCCAGTATTTATCACGTTGTGCAACCCAGCCCAGTACCGCGCATAGACAATGCTTCGTTCTGTCGATTCGTTAATCGATTACCCGACTATTTGGTGTCGGATAACGAGTAAGACAATCGATTATGAAGCCTTGCATTGCATTACAAATGTTCTTGTCGTTCGAATGACAGAGTAAACTACTCGTTACGGGCAATCAGAAGGAAATCGGATATATATAATTGTTAATCTATTTCTAACTGTTAACTGCAGAACGTGTTAGTTTGTACCTAAATTTTGACAAATGAATGACGTACTTTTTAGAGTTCCGTACCTCGAAAGGTAAAGACGGAACCCTTTTAGGATCACTTTGTTGTCCGTCCGTCTGTCTGTCAAGACTCTTTTTCTTAGGAATGCGTGAAGTTATCAAGCTGAAATTTATACCAAATACTCAAGTCTACTGTCCCTTAAAGCTGTGAAAAAATAAAACTTCTATACGCAATCAAAAGATACAGCCGTTTATGCCGCAAATTTCCGAAAATTTTCGACACTCGCAAGGGAATCAAAACCTACACGGTACTGCCCGTGAACTCAGAATCTTGAAATTTGGTACGAAGCAACGTCTTATAGCACAGATAAAGGCATAATTACGAAAACCGTAAATTTTTAGTTACATCATATAATAAAAATATTTGTAATAATTTTAAACTTACAACCCCTTTACTCGTGAACGCGTAGAGGTATTATATTGAAATTCATTTCAAATACTCAGGTTTATAATACCTTTAAGCTGAGGTTTGTACGGAACCCTCGGTGCGCGAGTCCGACTCGCACTTGGCCGGTTTTATTTCGTAATGCGTCACTTGATCTTTTACGTTTATAAGTGACAAGCACAGCAGTGCAGTCTGAGGTCATATCTATTTCTGGCGCACGCACGTTTTCTTTCACCAAACTTTAGTTTAAAGTCAGAAGGAATCCAACAAAACGTTGTGTGGACTGTGAGGCGGTACCCCGAGCAAAACGCCGCGCAAGCCGTTTTTTGTGCTGCTTTTAGGAGCTATCTACTCGTTATTTAAAAAGAAATATCAATTAATAAAAATACATTAAAATTCTACATAATATTGATTCAAAAATGGTAGATTTAGTTTTTTTTTTAAATGTTGTATATATTTCACTAATCTCCTTCCAAAAAAACATAAAAATGAGAAATAATTATTGATATTATGCATCTCCTCGTAAAGTGTTCATTAATTATTTTTTGTACTAACACTAATGGATAGACAATTTAATAACGAACATTTTTGTAGAATTATTTTTTTCATAAGACCAAAATTCGATTTTATAAAGATTTTATTCTAAAATCTGGGCGTATTCAATACTGTAATTCATGCGCCACCAGTGCCGTTAGGACCAATAGGAATGCTCATATCTCATGCCGATTTTTTGGTCAGGGTACCGTCTTAAGTGGCCGGAATGCTTCGAGCTCTCCCAATTAATCATAAGCCTCGAGGATTATAATCACTTCACATTTTAACGTCCGTTCATAAGCTCGCTGTACGCGGCGAACATTAACTTTAATGAGATTATCAACAGTTAAGCCGTGTTTCGAATAAGCGTTAAAGTGAAAAGTGTTCAAGTCAAGGTAGAATTATGTAAACCATAAAACGTACAATATTAAGTTCTATTCTGCATGTATTGATGGCTTTTGCGGCAGAAACACCGCAATTTAAGCAATATAATGTGGATTCTATGATGGACCATCAAACGCTCAACGCCTAGTTTACGTCCTAGTTTTCCTACGACAATAACTCGTGAAGAAGCTCGCTATTGAAGTCGAAAAACATAAAAAAAACCGGCCAGGTGCGAGGGTTTTGCAAAAAAAACGGCAAAAAAATCACGTTTGTTGTATGGGAGCCCCACTTAAATATTTATTTTCTTCTGTTTTTATTAGTATTTGTTGTTATAGCGGCAACAGAAATACATCAACTGTGAAATTTTCAACTGTCTAGATATCACGGTT
The DNA here is from genome assembly GCA_949775005.1 of Orthosia gothica. NCBI lineage: Eukaryota > Metazoa > Arthropoda > Insecta > Lepidoptera > Noctuidae > Orthosia > Orthosia gothica. Next base: position 2,799,325 of record OX459048.1, on the reverse strand, counting down.
CATGCGATACAGCCTGGTGACAGACAGACGGACAGCGGAGTCTTAGAAATAGGGTCCCGTTTTTACCCTTTGGGTACGGAACCCTAAAAACTACAAAATAACTTACCTTCCGACTTGGACAAACAAATATAATGGCTTGGCTTCTTCCCGAACAGCCCATTCGTGCGCAGTAACCCTGCATCAGAGTCTTCATCATAGGTCCGGCTGACTAGCCAGTACCCCAGGGGGCACTTGGCTGCACTCTCCACGATCTGCAGAGACAGCAAGGGTCTCTCGTCGGGCAGCGCCCCGCCGAGAGAGCTCAGCACTTTCGACATCTTTGGGCTATGTCATCACTCAGTCTTCACCAGAAGTCTGTACTTCTAAAGGTTTCAGTCTTCTCTAATAATTATAGCACCTGGAACAAGAATTATTGAAATAAGAACACTATTCACTCTCACAGCTTGCGCTAACTCGAGTCCAAACTATTCTAATGTTCGGTTTGGTTTGGCCCGTAATTTTGTTTTTCCTTTTAGTAAGTAACCAGTTTTATCACGAGGAAAAAATCCAAACGGAAACCGATAACCTTTCTGTACCAAATATATAAAATAATAGTATTTAATAAAATATCTGAGGTGCGAATTTTACGCCTAGGGAAATTCCAAACAAGTTATTTCTCGAGACCGTTTGATATAGGGGGACAATCAAAATGAATACCTATGATATTCTGCCCGTCCCTAAACTCATCTTTGATTACAGATTGCATCTAGACTAGCCGTCTGGCGGCTAGACGTTTAACTACACGAAGAAGATCGCAGACAAGGTGGATCAAAACGACAAGGGTCACAGACCTCCACTTGTACCAATCTGAACGAGGTCCACGCCCTATCCTAGGTCAAATAGGTGCCAGACAGATGTTAAGCTAGACTCAAATATTGATGAAATGTGAACGAGCTTTGGACCAATAGAGGTTTAGAGAAATTGCATTTTAAAGCTTGGATTAGGGACATGAATTGCCAACATTTAATCCGATTATTGTAATACATAAATCCTCTTTGAAATGGGTGAACTTATTTCTACTTATCGGCTTATATTCATTGTATAAGATGTGACCTGCATTGTGCTCTATATTGAACGTAAATTCTAGCAGGGCTCCAAATGCGATATAATCTGCTCTGCATACTAGAATTAACTGAATGTACTACACGCTTATAAATTATATTTAATCATTTTACAGTGTTAGCTAGCACTATTCATAATGTTAATTGTTGATAATCTAATCTCAATATTGTGATTAATCAAACATCATATGTAGAGCGTAATCGCTAATTTAAATGAACGTGTAACTTAGTCATTGTGTGTTCAAGTAATATGAATAGTAGATTATTAACCAAGGGGATAAAGCAGTGTCTTCTGTCGCGGGTGACGATTTAAATCGCGAGCGTAACGAAGGACTCGAGGTTTACTCCCGAGCGTAGCGAGGGTGTTAAAAACTTAAATCACGAGCGAAGCGAAGAGCACGAGCGAAGTATTTAAGACAAGCCCTGAGTGTAGCGAGGGATTTAATTCACCCAAGACTAAGACAGCTTTATCACCGAGGAAAATACTCTACTTTTCGTACCATTTGCGAAAAAATTAACACAATAATAATATAAGATTATAAGCATTTATCAAAAATAATGACAATTAAAAGTAAAATAAACTTAACGTTTATGTATTTGAAGTTGATTTGAAGAAAACAAAAACGCGGCAAATTCCTAGACTAATATTTTTTTGTCGGAAAAGCAAAGGCATCAAGCTCATACGGCCTCGTCGGTTTTAGTAATTTTATTTAATAATCATAACTGCATAATAAATGCGTATTCCTTTTTCAAAAAGATGTATAATTCTTTATATACAAACTCAATGGTGTAAACACAGATGTAGTTCAGTATAAATTTCGGTAAGTATTCCAAATTTAAATCACATTCTCCCCCTAGAGGATGAATGAAATTCAGTACAATTTTCTTTCCCTGTTTTTAACAGATTAAAAATGACTATTGTTATGTTCGCTTTTTGTGGCATAGAATGTCACTTTTTTGAGCAAGTGGTACGAAAAATGGTATTAGATCCTAGCTTCAAACTCAAAGCATTTAATACAATTAAACCATTTGCTTTTGAATGTTGTTTTGGTCATTCAAAAAGATGAAGCTAGTTGGTCTCTATGAAGAAGAACCACCTCTGGTTCGAACTGGCAATAGGCTGCACTTACCCCCAGTTTCCCAGCTTAAAATTATCGGAGAATTAATGTGACAAATTGTCAAACACGCGTTATCTGCTGTGATTGGTTCAATGAATTTTCAACAGCCAATCACAGGAGATAACGCGTGCTTGACAATTTGTCACATTAATTCTCCGATAATTTTGAGCTGGGAAACTGAGGGTTAGGAGCTTACATTAATTTCTCCCTTTTAGTATGGAAGTTCGCCCCATGAAAAATAGTCTAGTACTTCATGTTCATGGGAAAGATTTTTATGTTATTGATTTTAGATTTAGAATTTATAGCCAAAAAAACCCTCTGAAAACCCGTATAATTGCGATTAATCTCTAGTAATAACGCTGTGAAATCCGACTCGATACTACAATGGATCACGTGGCGTACCTAATGAACTATGAAACCCGTTCGTTTACATAACCAGATAGAACAGGTTCGAATAATAAATTGGCAAGCACCACGATGATACAAGGTCGTCATTAAAAAGTGATTAGCGTACAAAAAGCTAGGTAATTTCACTTCTCAGCAACGGCTATCAAGAGGCGAACAGTTAGGTGTATAAAAAATCCACTAGCGGGCATTGACTAGGTGTAATAGAGCTGGACAAGCAATCTTCAAGATTGCCATAATAACCGCGCTTGGGTGGTTTTGTCCGAGTAACGAAATTAATTCCAATGTTTGATACATCTCCCATCCGTTTTTATGGTGGTGGATAGCGACAAAGAAAATCTACGCACGGAGAAATCGAAGGATTCTTTAGAGCTCCCTACTGACTCAAGTTAGACGATGAATGCAGGCTCTTTTTACCCGACTGCCGAAGGAGGGTAATGTGTTTATCAGTCTATGTATGTATATTTGTTCCTATATGGCGTTCCAGAGACCAAACACGTTGGTCGATTTTGATGAGTCATACGTCAATCGATTCGTATTAACCCTGCGAGTGTCATAGGCTACATTAAAATTGGACAATAGAAAAATGGCGGATTTTGGGTATAATGGGCCATATTGTAGGTGCCCAAATTTTTCTTTTATTCCAAACCCAGCGTGTGGGGTATCAAAATAAAGGGTTTTAAGAAAGATTTCAAAAATATAAAACACTTATATGTTTAAATGTATCGCAAAAAAAAAACTAACTCAAAAGTTATAAATAAAAAAGTTAAATCAAAAAATCAAAAAACCCGACTGCTTCAAAAGCGAACTAAAAAGTCGTAAACAAGGAAAAAATCATGCTGTGCAGGCGGAGGATACACCAGATTTTGGTCATCCAGCCCGCGAATATGTGTTTGATTTTTTTATTAAACTTTTTTATAAAAAATCAATCTGTCTAATATGCGTTTTTCCAACCGTGTATTATAGGCTTCCAATCTAGCCGGATAGTTGAATACCTACCTATGTATGCGTACGTCTAAAAATATTTCTGAATTCAACAGGTATCAAGAGAAGTACTGGGAAAATTCTCCTCCAGCAAACTGATTTCGTAACTCATACATTAGAGACCCTAAAGTCATACTAAAACACGTTTTGCTCGAAGTTTTATTGACGTAGATATAGTCGTTCGACAACCAGATAAAATTACATCGACGTCTTCACAACATCGGAACGACTCAGTATTGCAACTAGGACCTTAACCTTGAAACTATGTATAGCTGATTGCTACGCTCTAGTGGAACCTGATAGACGAATATTTTTTTCATTCAGAGCCTAATCTCTTCCTTCTCCTCATTCTTTCTTAAAAAGTATGATCTTTTGACCTTAAAGTCAAGACGGAAACTTCTGGAAGTTATGACTCTGTTCAATGTGTGCCGCAATCATTTTGATTGTCCGGACCTAGTTAGGAGTCTAAGTTACCTGGTTCCTCGAACAGTTCGTGTACGTGAGGTACGCACTCGACATCTATTTGCTACTAGTCTCTGTAAATCCAACGCCGGCTCACGTTCACCACTTCATCGCTTGGTTGAGACATATAACAGTGAATTTAATTCAATCGACATTCTTTTTCTTAGTAAAAATGCATTTAAGAAGCAAGTCCGAGCAACCCTAAAGGATCAGCAAATTAATATACAATAGAGGAAAGGCAGCATATTTGGAATACTGGTTTGTTTTTTGGAGATAAATTGAAAGAGAAACGGGACAGGCCATTAAAAATGCACTAAACTGTTAGCAAATTATCTTACTTTAATAATATAAAACAATCAAACAAAACATAAACCAGAAACCTTATCAAAATTTGTATCAAATTAAAAAACTCCAAAATCCTGATTTCACATAGGGTGCAGTTAATTTGGAATATAGTATTCCAAATTATATTCATTTTTCTTCAGTAAATTTTTCGCAGTTTTATTATATTTAGTTTTTCTTAAAAACTTATATATTCTTTTAATATTTTGTAAGAGTTTCTCAGACTTTGCTATTGACTCTTTTTAAACAAAATAAAAATAAAGCTTACGCCAGTCGACGCATATTATCCATTCTTGTCATCCCATAAAATTTATTCTCCTCAGTTAATATGTACCCACCCGCAGGTTTTCAATATTTACACATAAAACAGGCCTTCGACCAATAAGTTTATCTGTTATCAATTCTATAAGGGAGTTTTTATCATTAACAAATCGAAATAGTGTTGACCTGGGAACATTGAAATGTTTAGCTGCCTTTAAGTATTTATTATATTTTTATTAGACATTTCCTCCTTCTCCCACCTCTTTCTCTTCTTGTATTTCTGGGATATATAGTTTTTTTTTTTAAAAACAGAAGAATTAATATCAACATATAAAAATCAGCATATAATTTGGAATATTCCAAATTATGTTCCCTTTCGGTATTCCAAATTAACAACATGTCATCCTAACCTAAAATTCCATTTGATATTTTTAATTCTAGAAATATTCACAAAATCAAAGTAAAATCATAAACTAACAAGGTCACTAAGCAATTTAAATAATTACAATGAAGATTTTACGTATCTTAATAAATGATTATCAATGATTGAATTCATACCGAAAAATATTTGAAAGTTGACGTCACGTTCCTGTGTGGCTGGCAGCCGGAATGTCAAGCTGGCGCCCTCTGTTTGACACTCGTTTGCATCGTGTGTCTGATGAGGTTATTTTTAAGTAAAAAAAACACAGATGGCGTTTATAATAATATAGATATCTAAGTATTCCAAATTACCTGCAGTATTCCAAATATGCTGCCTTTCCTCTAACGTAATGAAATAACGTAATGTTTAATAATATAGGTACGCACACAAATTTTAATTTACTTTTTTTTTTTTTGTTTTTTTTATATTATATATTATTTAAAAATCCAGATAATATGAGTTTTGGGACAGTAACCGTTGTGTATTGTATCTGTGTTAATGGCTAGTTATAAATACTTTAAATAGTAACCTGTGGAGAACGTAGTGGGTAGCATAATTGTTTAAATGTAATATTTAATATTGTATGACTGTTTCTTATTGTGCTACTGTTTGTTTTTCCTTAAATAAATAAAAATAAAAATAAAAATCAAGCAATACATTTAATTATGGTGAGAAACATTGTGATTAAAATTGAAACAATCATGGAATGAAGGCATATCGTATTAAGAGGACTTTAAAAACCTTTTGGGAATACATCTAGGAAATTAGAATTAGATTAGAGAAAGTTAGCAGAGACTGCCCTCCTTACAGGTACATAACGGCCAACATGTAGGTTGCGGTGCCGCCTGGGCGACATCGAAACGGCGGGCGCGTCGCCATACGACTATGGGGCTTCCCAATCCTTCCATACCCATACGATATCGCGTCTGATGGTTGGAGGCCGTGGCGGGAAAGGAGTGCCGCTATTGGTACTGGACCGGCAGGTTTATTACGTATCTTTTGCAAGAGCAAAACGATAGCGATCAAACGCTTTATGTCATAAAAGTCGGCATTACCTGCAGTGTAGGTATGATAGGTCCTACACTATCGTTTGCTAATCGCTCGCTGTTTGTTAGACGCACTTATTTTAAAAAAAAACCGCCTACAACTCTAAAACTTTGGTATTTAAGACCAATGATTGCGCAAAAATCGCTATCATTTTGCTCTTGCGAAAGATACGTAATAAGCCTGCAGGTCACCACCGTCTGATGGCGGACGTGGTGGGCCGCAGGGGTAGGTAAGAAGGAGTATCGGCATAGCGTTGGCCGCTCTCCCTATCTCTTGCGGCCGAAAAATGGTAGTTGGCGGAGCCATTGACCTTGACGCGTCACAAGAAGACCAAGGGTGCCATACACGAGGTCATCTGGCACTCTTGTGCTGATTTGTGCCCGGCGTACAGTGTTCTGGTGCGCCGGTGATGGGGGGTACGCCCCAGAGGAGGGTCCAGTGACGGACAGCCGCGGCGGGTTCGCGGCGAGTGCTAACGCGTGCCCGTGTTCCTGCCATAGCGGCACAAGATGACACCGTGAAGTTTTAGTGGGTTGAAATCCATTATAACTGCTATCTCCCCATGGTAGCGCAGTATGCATGAGCATATTTCGAAGAAAAATAATATAAAAAACTTTTTTGCAAAAAAATACTACCGACTTCCAAATAAAAAACTACAAAGTGAAAAATAATTTTATTTTTGGAAGTCGGTGTCTTTCTTTTTGCCCATTTTTTTGCGATTTTTCCCTTTTTAGTTGAACCTACCTAAAATAGGCAAGTTGTTTAGTAAGGAACTCTATAACGCCAGAATAGATCACTCGAATAACATGAAACTTGAAAATAACCAGTGAAATGAGAGATCTGCGTACCCCTTTAGTGCGTACTGGCGTGATGTTATGTTATGAAATGGTATATACAATAAACAGACATGCGATTGCAGCAATCCCGAGAGTTTTGCCGTTATTTATTGAAGAGTTCTGTTGTATATCTCCGAAGTTCTTCATCAGATCTTCACCAAATTAAAATGGGACCAATTTCGAAACATACTCTTTCAAACAAAAAAATAATTTTCAAAATCGGTCCACAATTGACGGAGAAATCGGTGAACATACATATAAAAAAAAAAAAAAAAAAAAAACATACAAGAAGTCGAACATAGAACCTCCTCCTTTTTGGTAAGTCGGTTAAAAAATAATGCAGGTCGTCACAAGTAGATTAGTATTTAAAGGAAAACATTCTGTGAACTTTTGGACATCCCCTCGTGATTTAATCATACTTATCTTTGAATGATTTCTGTTATCAAGGTACGTCATAGGCACAAAATATGATGATGAATTAGAAAGCGTGGGAAAAGGGGGAAAACCCGACATTGTCGGCAGCAAAACATGTTTATGAAACCTCCTTTTGCTCGGTAGACTTGATAGTAATTCATGCACGACGATTAATGAGTGGAACTTCGGATTCTCTCCTACAAATAGTCTTCTGAGTACAGTTCTATGAATAATATTGGAATTCTAAAGAGCAGTTACGTCATAGCCAATGCGGAACCTGCATAATCTTATCATTAGTGATTCATTGGAGACTGAAGACATTTTCAATGAACTTGCGAATTATTAGTAATAGCCTTCTGTGTCCGCGACATTATTTCGACTTTTTAGGGTTCCGTACCCAAAGGGTAAAAACGGGACCCTATTACTGAGACTCCGCGGTCCGTCTGTCTGTCTGTCTGTCACCAGGCTGTATCTCATGAACCGTGATAGCTACACAGTTGAAATTTTCACAGATGATGTATTTCTGTTGCCGCTATAACAACAAATACTAAAAATAGAATAAAATAAATATTTAAGTGGGGCTCTCATACAACACACGCGTTTTTTTTTGTCGTTTGTTGCGATAATGGTACGGAACCCTTCGTGCGCGAATCCGACTCGCACTTGGCCGGTTTTTTTTTTAACATTCTGGCTCTATTATGTATTGTCTTCTGAGATTTTAATAGCGGTTTTTCGTAAAGATTGCCATATGTTTGCTAATGGTTCTTTAACAACGTCTTTTCGTCTTCGTCTCTTCTCTTTAGCAGACAATGAATTCGAAACACGCAATCATTATTAGTAGGCTCTGAGTCACAGATATTTGCTGTCATTTCGGCTGCTGGGATATTTTATAAATAACCATTTACGTAGGTACATTCCATTCCATACGTACAGCGATCGTGACCAACATTTTAGTGGTTAGTACCTTAGATGGTTTGAGAAAATCGTATAACTCGGGTGTCATGCGTCGACGCTATAAGGTAGAAAATGCGAAAGTCAAGGCCATTCATGCAATGATAGTTAGTTGGCTACGTTTTCACGGGCATACTTTGCATGCCTTTAGCCAGGAAGGTCATTTGGTACCAGTGCAAGGGCAACACGTATTTAGGCAAAAAAAAATACTCCATTTTTAACCCCTGCCGGAAAAGAGGAGTGTTATAAGTTTCACGTGTGTTGCAGTGTATATGTGTGTCTGTCTGTGGCATCATAGCGCCTAAACGAATGAACCGATTTCGATTTAGTTTTTTTTTGTTTGAAAGGTTATTTTGTCGAGAGTGTTCTTAACTATGTTTGAATAAAATCGGTTCAGCCGTTCAAAAGTTATGGGCATTTTACTGTTTGAATCGGGGTGTTTTCGCAAGATAAATATGTCGAGGGTTTTAAAATTTTGAAATTTTACTTGTTAATAGCTCTAAATTACGGACTCGAATAAAAGAGGAAACCTTAGGGATATTTCTAAAAAGGTACCACTTTGAAGAGTCCAGGCATGTAAAAACAAATAAGGAACACTAGACCCTTAGGTTTTTGTTTAAAAGCCTAGGGGTGATCAACCCTAGATGCCCTTTAGAATATAAGATCGATGTTATTATTAAGTATCTAGGTACAGTGTCTCTCTATTTGGCTGATAGGTTTTTGTGTGCTGACCTCGTACCGAGAAGCGCAAAATTGCAAGCCCTCGCTAGGTGGACCGAAGATCTGGTAAGACACGGGAATCCGTCGATGCTAAGCACAGAACTGATAGAAATAGCGACGCTTGTGGGAGGCCTATGTCTTTCGCCTGAAATGATGATAAGGTATTCAAAGACGCGGGAATCCGCCGATGCTAAGCACAGAACCGATCGAAATAGCGACGCTTGTGGGAGGCCTATGTCTTTCGCCTGAAATGATGATAAGGTATTCAAAGACGCGTGAATCCGTCGATGCTAAGCGCAGAACCGATCGAAATAGCGACGCTCGAGGGAGGCCTATGTCTTTCGCCTGAAATGATAATAAGGTATTCAAAGACGCGTGAATCCGTCGATGCTAAGCGCAGAACCGATCGAAATAGCGACGCTTGTGGGAGGCCTATGTCTTTCGCCTGAAATGATGATAAGGTATTCAAAGACGCGGGAATCCGCCGATGCTAAGCACAGAACCGATCGAAATAGCGACGCTTGTGGGAGGCCTATGTCTTTCGCCTGAAATGATGATAAGGTATTCAAAGACGCGGGAATTCGCCGATGCTAAGCACAGAACCGATCGAAATAGCGACGCTTGTGGGAGGCCTATGTCTTTCGCCTGAAATGATGATAAGGTATTCAAAGACGCGAGAATCCGCCGATGCTAAGAGCGGAACCGATCGAAATAGCGTCGCTTGTGGGAGGCCTATGTCTTTTCTGATAAGGTATTATTGCTTCGATTACTTGCGTGGTTTTAATAATTTTGTAAAAAACAAATAATCAATATTTGTTCCAAATAGTGGTTACACAGTTTATTTTTAATTATCTCCAGCCATTAAGGTTAATCTACTGTGACTAAGAAATAATTGGAGCCATTACTAAAACTGGTGTTGCTTATAGTGATACCTAGACCATATTCCTAATGAATAGCTTGTTGGGCTTTGTTGAGCATTGAAATGTGTAAACATTTTGAACAATAGACAGAATTACAGGAAAAATAAGTAGATAGGTATGTCCATGCAACTGTGCTTGTTCAAAACAATTCTAATAATACTTGCATGATACAAAAAATATTTATTAAATAAACAGGCTATTAGACTCAAATTAAGTAAATTATTATCAATGGGTTTTTGTAGATATCAACATAGAATAAGTTGTAAACTTTATAAATTTGAAGCACATAATTCTTAATTCAGTATTAACAAAGGTTTTTAAATAAAGCTATTAATGGATAAAGGAAAGGCAGGCCTTTGACTTGCATCGGGACACCACACCACAGGCTAAAAATAAATTGACAAAATATACGTATACACAGTCAGTCACATCAGTGGTTTAGGCACAGGTTGCATAAAAAACAACTTTTTTGTGTTGGTATAAATTTTTAACCCGACTGCCGAAGGAGGGTAATGTTTTTATCAGTCTACGTATGTATGTATGTATATATAATATATGTATGTTTGTTCCTATATGGCGTTCTAGAGACCAAACGCGTTGGCTGATTTTGATCATTTTTACGTCAATCGATTCGTCTTAACCCTGCGAGTGTCACTAGCTACATTAAAATATGAAAATAAAAAATTGGCGGATTTTGGGCGCCATTTTCTGGGAGAATTTATTTTTCTTGCAAACCCATCGTGTGGGGTATCGAAATAAAGGGTTTTAAGAGATGATTTCAAAAAAATATAAATCTTATATGTTTAAATAAATCAAATTCTAAAAAAAAAAAAAAAAAAAATTGCAGTCGGAGGATATTATATTTGTTTTTGGTCAGCCAGCTCACGAATATGTATCCTCCAGCTGCACAGCATGATTTTCTTCTTGTTTATGTCTTTTTAGTTCGCTTTTTAAGCAGTCGGGTTTTTTTGATTTTTTTAATTAACTTTTTTGTAATTACCTTATCCTTGTCAGGAAAAAATCTTATCTTTTGCACACAATAATTGCAGTACATTTCACAATAATATTAGGAAGTGAACTGAAGTCAGCAACTGGCAAGTCTACATAGCATGCTAATTGTCTAACCCAGATATCAAACTACTCACTCATAACTGTACTTGTTGCCCACACTCTGTTAGAATAGATGAACCATTGTTTTTTTTTTAAGAACAAATTTTAGGTCAACCTCTTTGGTATCAAATAAATTAGATAGTGTGGTCTTTTTTGAAATGTAATATTTTGTTTTTATTTTATTGTAATGGCCAATGTTGTGGCATTGCTTGGGGGAAGCCTATATCCAGTAGTGGAAGTATTTTGTGTGTTGATGATGATTTTAGTTGAATAAACCAACTTGCAGAATGCAGAAGCTTCTATTAAAAATTAACATTAGTTCTAAATTATTTATAGGAGACTTGTGGAGTCTGAAAGTAAACCTTTATCAACAAACCAATAAAAAAATAAAATAAAGAGGACAGATTTTTTTGTTTGTTTGTTTGAACCGAATAGGCTCCGAAACTACAAGACCGATTTGAAAAATTCTTTCACCAATAGAAAGCCACATTATGCCTTAGTGACATAGGCTATTTTTTAATCCCGAAAACGGGTCCTGTGGGGTGGTCCACGGGCGTGAAGCCGCGGGGAACAGCTAGTTATTTATATAAATATTTATATTCAGATGCATTTGGATCAACTTCTAGTTAACCCTAACATACTTGGTATACTGCCAAGATGATAGTGGATATATAAACATTTATGTTTTGAAAGCCAATATATTTTTATCATTGCTTTATTGATTTCACTTTATTGCCATAAGTGTGCTGCTCTGCTGAGCATGAAGGCCTGTGTTGGACAGTGTAGAAGCCCTGAACCCAGATTTGTATTTGGATCCGATCAATGAAAAAACCGTTTTCTAAAAACAATATTTATTTATCACCTCCGAAAACTCCTGCGTTCAAAATTTCATGAAAATCTTTGTGCCGTTTCCAAGATTCAGATATATATATATACACTTACAAGAATTGCTTGTTTAAAAGTATAAGAGAGAGATAGCTTTGTTAACAAATGCTTCACACACAACACTATTGTATGTTCTTTAAGACCCAATTGATAATAATTGAATAACATGCTGTATACATGAGAACGTGTAACATCTTAGTAGGTATACATCTTGTCAAGGCTACTGTTTAGTAGTCAGGATGAAGCCTCTCATTTCTGTTTAGAAATAAACAGTTGTGCTAGATTATAAGTTTCTTTGCTGCGCGGGCTGGTGCATCACCTAGATGTACTGGAGCCGCTGCAGGTGCATGCCTCGGACAGGTATGTGGGTGCGCGCCACCGCCCCACTTTGTTAGATGTGCCAAGGGCTAGGACAAATTTATTAAAGTTTGCCCCTTTGTCAAGGGCCGCATGTATTATAAATAATATGCCGTCGGAAGATGTGTTCCATAGCCTGCCGAAATTTGTGTCAGGAACACAAAGGTGGTGCATTGAAGGAGGCATACCAATGTGTCTTTTATGAATTTTTGTGTTTTTATTTTTATTGTAAATTTTTATTATTTATTCTGTGGTATAATATTGTCTTGGAATACTGTAAGATGTTGTACTTATTCATGTCAAATAAATAAATAAAATTTTCTTGTAAGAAATAACCATGGACTGGATTTTTATTTTATTCTTTCACCTAACTTTTTAATTAATTTGTAATTACTTAAATGAATCTTGGGCAAGACTGTCTTCATCAGAGGACTAATGTATTATTTGGCTGATATGATAATGAGTTTGTGATACAATAGTTGTGCATAAACTTAAAAGTGAAAAAAATCTTGCATTCTCAAACAATACTATCAAGGCAGATCACAAACTTCTCACAGAGTTCATGGTAGAGACCACTATCAGAGACAAGCAGTGTCTTTGTAATACCCATTCTTCTGTAATATCATAATTACATAGTATGTTTGTAAGGTTTATTTTAGTAGGTCCAATAGTACCTCTGCTAATTAGAATCTAGAACAGTATCTGCACAATCTTATCTCAGGAAAGGCACATTCAACAATGCATGTTAGTTATTCATATCAAGAGAGATATTTGGCCAGTACTAGCTTTGAGTTATTTGTTGATAATAGTACTTTCCTGTGAGGGTTTTGCCAGTGACTCAGAATAGTTTGTTTGATTTAGGAAGCATTGGCTTATTGTTTGATTTTTTTAACCATGTTATGATAGAATTAACTTACAATGCCATTTTGTAGTATCAGTTTTATTAGAGTTAAGATTATTTTTCATTTGTATTGTTTGTAGTGGGTCGTCTTATGGTTTTTTCCACCATGCTGGTGACAATGAAACATGAACTTAAGAACAACACACCTGTGGGAAAGCTCATTGATTAAACAATGAAACTATAGTGACAAAGATTGTATCAATAACGCACAAAGACTCCTTTGAGTTGTAGGAATTCAGCAAAACAACACTTACTTGACTTGAATGGAAGAAAACAGAATCATGAATCAAACATTCACGAAACTCAAACGTAGGATTGCTGTCCCGAGAATTCGGGAATCCCACAAAAATGATTAATCACAAGAAATCTCACACAAGCACTGGCACAATCGTAATTATTAAACTCAAAATAGGAATATCAAGACGAATGAATGAACACTGGTTACGCGATACGACCGACTTGGCACTATTCCATATGATCAGTGAGGGACGGAGAGTACGCGCGCGCCGCCTTCGGTGCAACACTATTCACTAGTAATTAACACTAACAGCAATTGGCAGGCGCCCGGGCGACCAACACGAACAATGACCCCCGCCAGATGATTCAATCCATATTCAACTCATATTGTAGCCTTTGCTCAGTAGTTACTTAAGATAAACTCACCGTCATGACATCACACGAAATAATTCCTCTCCTTGTCTTTCGAGTCGAAAATGTACCAAACAATGAAGATACAAAACAAATCATAAAACAATAATTTAATAGTCTGATTAACATAGAAATTCACGACCGACTTTGTCACAACTTAACTTCGTTTAATTGTATCTTTTTCTTTGAATTAAGTTAAAGAAGAACTTTGTATAGGTATTTATTTTTATAAAACATTTGACAACAAAAAACCCTACACTCCTCGCTCCTCATGGAATCAGCGCACAGATTACTGATATGTAGAATCATGGTATAATAACATACTCCGTATACTTCGCCTGGTATTCTCTTCCCAGGATGGCCTAAGCCTACGTCACGATAAGTGTTACCATTGATTGTCCTTTTTAGAAAATTTAGGTACTTTCTCATGTAGTTAATGAAAATAAAATAAATCACTAACTAGAATAACTATTTGGTAACTCATGTGATTCATCTATTTATTGTTAAATTTATTTGAATATTAAATTATTAGTTCATAATTGCTTTGTTTAGATAAAAATGCATTTTGCTCGGGTAATTCAATCACACACAGTGGCAACATATCGAATTGACAAATGTCATACTGACAACTAGCCATTTCATCGCTATTGTCGTGTCGCTCACACCTATAGCGTTGTTTCGCTCTGTGAGAAAAATACTGCGGCTCCCAAACGTTTGTGGTGAACCCGTGAACTTTGATAGATACACAAGAAAAATTGTTAATTGTTCCGTAAACTATAAAAACAGAAGTATAAAAGGCGGTGTAATAAAGTTTTTTTTATTTTCCCAATGAAGAGACGTTATCATATGCGTGGCTTCAAATTTGTAACTAAATTCAACTAAAATAACTGGTAGTGCCTTTCTAATATTTAATTTATCTACGCGTTGTAAATTCCATAATTTAAATCATAGTTGTGTCAATACGTCTTTACGCCCGAACTTATTAACCTAACATAATTAGTTTATGACTTATTTTAGTCAAGTCAAGTTTAGTGGGTTTTCGTCCCGAACTACCTAAATAAAAATTAGTATGAAGTATCAAAAATTACGATTTATTGAAAATTATAAATATGTTGTACCTATTGTAATATTTTTATCTTTTTCCCCACTAAAAAAGTTTGAGAACCGCAACGCAATCGATGACGTAGTCTTAGGCCAATCACGTGACCCAGCTGTCACGGGAGGAGACTACCTTGTCTTATTGTACCATGTGTAGAATCAGCGAAACAACTGTGTTGCCATATATATGTATTAAGAGAAATCTTACCAAAAAATAGTAGTAAAGTGAAAATTAACTGAAATCAAAAATAAATCAAATTAAAAAAATATTGGCTTTTTATTGTATGTTTTTATTCTGTAAAAGTAAAGTAAAATCTATATTTTTTCCGTAGTAAATCATCATCATCATATCAGCCAAAAGACGTCTGGACATAGAACTCTCCCAAGCGTCGACAGTCTCGCATCCAGCGGATCCCCACAACCTTTACAAGGTCATCGGTCCACATAGTGGCCCTACCACTAGGTGTCCGATGACCTTGTAACGGCTTCCAACGCAATGTTCTCCGGTTCGCGGTCGCCACTCCAGTCTCCAGAACTTTTCTGCCCCATCGGCCATCCGTTCTGCGTGCAATGTGACCTGCCCCCTGCCACTTATGTTTGGCAATTCTTCGGGCTATGTCTGTAACCCTGGTTCTCTTGCGGATCTCTACATTTCTGATTTGATCACGCAAGAAAACTCCGAGCATAGCCCTCTTCATTGCCCTCTGGATGACTGTAAACTTTCTGATGAGGCCCATTGTGAGCGAACACGTCTCAGAGCCATAGATCATCACTGGCAGCACCTCTAGCCCTCTCCAGTCCAGAACCTTGAAGACATCCTCCAGAGCAGCGGTGAACAGTTTCGGAGGTATGACGTCTCCCTGTCTCATACCTCGCTGCAGATGGCAAGGTTCCGAGGTCTGATCCTGAAGTTGAACTGACATGGTGTAGTTTTTGTTCAAGATAGTATATAATGCCAATCTATTATATGGCAACTCTGTCGCCCTCCCTGGGTGGACTAACTATCATAGACTAAAGTAATTGCTTACTATTTTGAACTGCAACAGGGCCAGGGTTACTTTCACAGAACATTTTTACTCTTAGGTTACTTTCCTGTGCGACGGTTCGATTCCCAAAAGGACCATTAGAATGTAGTTACGCCACAGAACTTATATAACCCTAAGCCGGGAGTTACGCACTGCATCCGATCCATAGATTTAATTATTTTTTTGCATAAATCTATGATCCGATCCGAGTCCGGATTTGAGTTTCGAGTAGTATAATAAGTTCTGAATTCGGTCGGACGAAGTTCGAATCTAGTGCGTAAGTCCTTTTTCACACGCTCCGGTTGCCGGCTAGCCGCTACCGGGTAACCGGCGGCGAATTGTTTAGCCATGTTACGTATATAGGGTACGTGTGAAAGCTTATTTATATACATGCTTGTGTACATGCCTATACATCTGCCGCCGGTTACCCGGCAACCGGAGAATGTGAAAAGGGACTAAGTGCGGTTCCGCACTGCATCCGTAAATCTGTATCGAATCCGAATTTATTTCTTATGTTCAAGCTTTATGTTATTCGGGTAAACTCTGGCATAACTTTGTACAATATTACCACAACTAAAAAACGCGACGAAGCAAAAACAGTCGGTCTGTCCCACTAGTCCCATAACACCGACTGCCGACATTCAAGTTATTTTTCACTTGGTAGTCTTATTATTTCGCAGTAGGTTGTATTTTTTGGTAAAAATTGTTTTTCCTTTCCATTGATCCTTAATAAATATAATAAACAAGAAATAAAACCACTTCATAAAGGACATAATTTTATTGTATTATAGCAATACATAACATTATCTATACAGACTAATACAAGGCATTCACAGTTATCAAAATATCACTAGTGTTAAGTGTACGACTTCGCATCGCCAAGTTTAAACGTGTATGCCGAACTAAAGCTTCTGCAAACAACATGGATGCAGCACGGGGAACACATTCATTTGATAACAAAATATTCGTAGTATAAATAAATAACAACCTATCAAAAAAAACTTTGTAGTCGAAATTAGGCTAGGTTCCATATTAAAAAAAAAGAATTGGTGCTATGTTAAAAATTAAACTGATGTCAATAAATTAATGAAATGGAAACATTGGTCACGGATATGGGCCATTACAAAAAAGGAAGCTATAGACATAGACAAAAGCTTTATGAGAAAATTCATTAACGATTTTCTTTTATTTACATACAATAGTGTCTATGGTTAAGGTGTAGAACTATAGCGTAGATAACGTATTAGCTAACAGGGCAGACATTGACGTGGAACAAATGACTTCAGGAAGTATGTGGGTCTAAATAGTTTTTTTTTCCGATTAGCAACACCAGTTTTGCCACCTGCAAAAACTGGCCGTGTCTCCCCTATTAGGGAAGTATCTAACAATAAACAGACAAAACCAGTATGTTCCTTTAAAACATTATTCACTGATAAACCTTATATTTCCCACCTATGACGATATTCCCGTGATATTAAGCCGTGCTTTATTCCAGCACTTTGAAAGGTAGAGGCGTTGTGTCGGCGGTGCCGGCCGATGAGCTGAAGTATGGGGATACGTCAGACAGGTAGTTCCGTGGCAGTAAGCCGATGAGGAGTGCTATCTTGGCGGCTATGGGAGCTTTCTCTTCGTCATCAATTATCGTATCCTGGTCTGGCATCACCTGGAACCATACAAAAAGATGTTATAAGAACATTTAATAGACAGCGGCAGTAATAAAGTCCACTGGCAAGCTCTTGGGGAGCTAGACGAAATTATATGCGGAATAACGTAAATTGGGTTCTTTGATTCAAGCAATAAGGTTTTCTTTACCTTGTCAACAATGTGCTTCTGGATCAAACCATCTGAGCCTACGTAGAACGTAGAAAACCCGTCATACCATCTGAAAAATAAATCACAAAAAGATTAAAATACTGTTCTTTACAGAAATATTGTAAAGTTATTATTAATGTTGGATAAATTGTTTTGCAATTTGTACACAACAAAAATTCATTGTTTTTTTTTACAAAAATAAAAAACCTCGCACATTTTAGTGCAAAACGGGGATGACACGGTGGGTTCATTTACCTTGGTACCTATCTACTACCTTCTAGCTACCATCAACAACAAAGATTCTTGTGTTAAAGATATCAGGAGACGCATCGGTATGGCCAAAAGCCCAATGTCCCAACTGCAGCGGATATGGAAGGACCTCGACATATCTCGGAAGACGAAGAAGATGCAACTGGTGAACTCCTTAGTGTGCTCCATCTTTAGCTACGGCTCGGAAACATACATGCTAAGGAAGGTCGTCCGTGATCTGATTGACGCTTTCGAGATGTGGTGTTGGAGGAAATAACTGCATACTCCGTGGACTGCATTCTGCACAAACGAGTCAATCCTTCGTCAGCTCAATATCAAAGCCAGACTTTCCACCACAGGCCTGCGAAGAGTCCTGGAATTCTACGGTCGCATTTCCCGAAAAGAAGATCATAACCGCGAGCAGTTGATGACAACTGGCCAGGCCGATGGCAAAAGGCTTCAGGGCCGCAGCCCGATTAGGTGGTCTGACCAAATTCAAGCAATGCTCAACATCAACTTGCACAAAGCACTCCTTGACGCCAAGAAAAAGACACAGATGGAGCAACATCATAAGAGAAAATTTTATCTCTCGTCGGCGTAATCACGATCTTCAGTAATCTGGAGGGCATAACGAGCAGAATGTGTCAAAAGACTGATAATACTCACAGTTCCTGATCTTTGAAGGCCTCCTTCAGGTTCCACAGTTTGTACTTCCAGAACATGAAGAATACTTTAAGGCCCGAGATGCCCTTGATGCGCCACCTCATCCTGGAGACAAATTCGATATTGTAACGAGAGAAACTTAACAAAAACGGATACATATCAAGTATTGAGTGGATTCATCAACATTTTGACGAATCACCAGTAGTCTTTGACACTGGTACATTATTTGCTCTATGCTACGCGATATCGGTTCTCAGTTAACAAGTAAAATTTACAATTTAAAAAACCCCCGACGCATTTATCTTGCGAAAACACCCCGATTCAAACAGTAAAATGCCCATAACTTTTGAACGGCTGAACCGATTTTATTCAAACATAGCTAAGAACACTCTCGACAAAATTACCTTTCAAACAAAAAAAACTAAATCGAAATCGGTTCATCCGTTTAGGCGCTATGATGCCACAGACAGACACACAGATACACAGCAACACACGTGAAACTTATAACACCCCTTCTTTTTCCGGCGGGGGTTAAAAAATAGGGTAGAATAAAAGTAGGTCTTCTATTATTCTCAAAACCATAGCCTAAATTATTCCAGTGAAGTCATATACTGAAAGGCCGGTAGCTGTAAAATAACTATCAGTCAAGTGTTTGTAAGAAAAGAAAACTAAATTGGGACATTTTATTAAGATTTTACTTAATTTCCTGAATTATAATCTGGCACCTTTTAAATGATCAAGAGTATAAAGGAGAGGTATCACAATTGACCCAGAAATCGATACGAACTGTATGCTGATCGCTTGCTTAAAACGAGCGAATTAACTCTACTAACTAAAAGGTAATAATAAATAACAATTAAAATTAATAGAATGGTCAAGCACACCTCTGATTTTGATACTCACTTCACAGAAGAATCCTCAGGATGGGCGGTGATCTTCATGACTTCTAACTTGACGTAGGCGAACTTCAAGTGTCCCACCGTACGCAGCAGTGCCACCTGCTTCACGTAGTGGAACAGGCCTCTGCGGGATAACAGATAAATACACGTAAATAATATATAACCAGAATAGAACAGGGGCCTTACTCTCAGATGTTAAAACTATCATGGTTCGACTATGAATAAAAAAAGTTAATAAAAACCCGACTGCTTAAGAGCGGACTCTAGACAACAGGAATTTGAAAAATAGGTATTTGAAGAAACTATTGCCGTCGCGTCACCTCCAACCTCACCCCGTAAAGTGCGAAAGGGACAACTGCAGCTCAGGCTGATTTTACCTACAAAAACTTTGACTAAAAGACGTTTCGTATTCTGCTGTTTTCTTCATGAAAACTGGTCTGATCTAAAAAATTCTTATATCAAAATTTAGAGGAAAAGTATATCTATGCTCCTATCATTTCCTTTTTAGGGTTCCGTAGCCAAATGGCAAAAAACGGAACCCTTATAGATTCGTCATGTCTGTCTGTCTGTCTGTCTGTCTGTCTGTCTGTCCGTCCGTATGTCACAGCCACTTTATTCCGAAACTATAAGAACTATGCTGTTGAAACTTGGTAAGTAGATGTATTCTGTGAACCGCATTAAGATTTTCACACAAAAATAAAAATAAAACAATAAATTTTGGGGGTTCCCATACTTGAAACTAAAACTAAAAATATTTTTTTTCATCAGACCCATACGTGTGGGGTATCTATGGATAGGTCTTCAAAAATTATATTGAGGTTTCTAATATAATTTTTTTCTAAACTGAATAGTTTGCGCGAGAGACTCTGCCAAAGTGGTAAAATGTGTGTCCCCCCCCCCTGTAACTTCTAAAATAAGAGAATGATAAAACTAAAAAAAATATATAATATACATTACTATGTAAACTACCAGCGAAAATTGGTTTGAACGAGATCTAGTAAGTAGTTTTTTTTTAATACGTCATAAATCGTAAACCGCAATTTACCAAGTACGGAACCCTTCGTGCGCGAGTCCGACTCGCACTTGGCCGGTTTTATTTGTTAAAAACTTATAAATTTTGTCTGAAAGTCTTCTGAACATGGCGGTAAAAACGGGCATTTTTTTCGGATTTTTGTATTGTCATATTTCTTTTTGTGATTATGTTTTGGAAAAAAGGAAATGATACAGGAACGTATTAATTAGACCTATATTTTATGGAAAAAAATAATTGCTCTAGAGGCATTATCCACGAAGAAAACAGCAGAATGTGTTTGTATGGAGAAAGTCTCACTAGAGTCCCCTCTTAAGAAGCGAACTACGTAAACAAGAAGACAATCATGCTGTGCAGTCGGAGGATACATATTCCTGAGCTGGCTGTTTTTGTTTTTTAATTTTCGAATTAACTATTTTTATTTATAGGTAACTTTTTTTTAAATTAGTTACATTTAAATATGTAAGTGTTATATATTTTGAAATCACCTCTTAATACCCTTTATTTGTATAACCCACACGATGGGTTTGGAAGAAAAACATATTGGGACCCCACAATTATGGCGCCCAATATCCGCCATTTTTCTATTTTCCAATTTTAATGTAGCCAGTGACACTCGCTAAGACGAATCGATTGACGTAAGAATCATCAAAATCGGCCAACGCGTTTAGTATCTAGAACGCCACATAGGAACAAACATAATATGTTTGTTCCTATGTGGCGGAGAGAGAGAGAGAGAGAGAGGGACGGACCTGTACAGGATGAATAGCACTGTCCCTTTTTTACCCGACTACCGAAGGAGACTAATGTGTTTATCAGTCTATGTATATATTATATACATAGACTGATAAACACATTAGTCTCCTTCGGTAGTCGGGTAAAAAAGGGACAGTGCTATTCATCCTGTACAGGTCCGTCCCTCTCTAACAGTGGAACCAAGATTGCACTGTTACTTTAAGCAAAGCCGACCGGGCGCAGTGTTGTTTAGTTTTGAAATATCTTAGTAGCACCACGGATTCCGGGTTTGAGCTTAAGAGGCGAGTCCTTAAGAAACACCTAAAAAGGCACTTACAGTTTTCGTTATTTCTAAAGATTCACCGCGCTGAATTACACAAAAAAAAATATGAAAAACCTTAACAGATGTGCCAACAGTTTCACCGCGAGATATTTGTAAAACCATCCTAAATTTAAAAAAAAAAAAATGTTGAAATCTCTCAAAAACATCTAAATCGACCTTTTCTATTTGCACTATTGTCATAATTCTAGAAGATTTTATATAAATCTCTTTAGATATATCGTGACACGAAAGTATGAATATGACGTTCACCGTTTTATTTATCTAATAAGTCACACCAAATGATAGTAATCCACGTTTCAACATTGTTATTTTTTCAACACAAATTGTTTTCTATTCCCCATACATTTTAGTATGGAGCGTTACGCTCCAGTAATTTGTTTTATAATCGACCACGCGCGCGAAAAATTTTCAGTGCCGTCTTAGACTCCAAGGTGAGAGCACGTCCGTTTTTTTTCCGAGCCGAGTTCGCAAAACGTCTACGCACACATACACAAACGACATAAGGGTGGGTCGCGAGTGTCGTGACATGACTGTAGCACTATTCAAGCAATAAGATAAAATGGACCAAATCATGTTTTTGGTAATCATGTGTCTTGTAAGCCATACTATTGCAAGCAACTGAATTCAACAAATATAAATGGTGAAATTGGCACTGATAAAAAAAATTGCCGGTAATGAAAGCTTACACCTTTTTTACTGCCGTAATAAAACTTGTCTCAAGATTAGTCAACAATGCTAAAAGCTTAATTTATAAAGTCAATAGTAATATAGCAGAGGTTTTTAAAAGTGTTGTTGCAAAGTTCGTAGGAGGAAAACTAATTAATTTCTCAACTAGACAATCTTACGCAGCTCGTTGTGCAACGTGCGTTGTGGCATTGAACATTAAGCAGCCACAAACCTACTTGTACAATAAAATCATACACAAAATACCTAACATATTTATAAGCCATCATGAGTTGAAAAAACTTAAAAAAGTACTTGGTAAATTGCGGTTTACGATTTATGACGTATTAAAAAAAAACTACTTACTAGATCTCGTTCAAACCAATTTTCAGTGGAAGTTTACTTGGTAATTAATGTACATCATATGATTTTTTTAGTTTTATCATTCTGTTATTTTAGAAGTTACAGGGGGGGGACACATTTTACCACTTTGGAAGTGTCTCTCGCGCAAACTATTCAGTTTAGAAAAAAATATAATAGAAACCTCAACATCATTTTTGAAGACCTATCCATAGATACCCCACCCGTATGGGTTTGATGAAAAAAAAAACAAATTTTGTTTCAGTTTCAAGTAATATGGGCACCCCCAAAATTTATTGTTTTTTTTTTCTATTTTTGTGTGAAAATCTTAATGCGGTTCGCAGAATACATCTACTTATCAAGCTTCAACAGCATAGTTCTTATAGTTTCGGGAAAAAGTGGCTGTGACATACGGACGGACAGACAGACATGACGAATATATAAAGGTTCCGTTTTTTGTTTGCCATTTGGCCACGGAACCCTAAAAAAGGTTCTAGATCTAAGCAATAAAATAAATAAATTAGAGAACATCATTCAATCAAGCATTATTTTTTGTACTTATCATAATAATAATTTAAATGTTGTATTACTTATAGTAATTATTTTTTCTAACAATCAAACTACACAACCGATTACACTGTGACCCCACCCTTTATTCACGACTATATTACTATGGGCACGCGTGCCGTGCGGAGCGGTGAATCAATAGCTAATACATTGCGCGTTTTTGAGACAAGCTTACAAATCCTTCAGAAGCGAACGCGCATTGAAGCTATATCATGCCCGTCGCGCCGCATAATTTTTCACTTGTTCTTGGGTGCGTGTACACTACAATGTGTGATGCAAATGTGTTAGTGAAAATGTCGATGTGTGGGTTCTAAAATAAGTTCTCACGCTCGCAAACCTGCCTCTTAATTGATGCCAACACGCTTGCAACCTCAAAACATGAAATCTACTTTTTTTTTTTTATTACTAAAAATATTTACCGCCTTCCAAATAAAAACAACCTTTTTTTTAGGAAGGCGGTGTCTTTGATATCTACCTATTGTTTTTCGTTTTTCGACACCAGCTTCCGTAAAAGAAATTATTTTCACTTTGTAGTGTTTTTATTTGGAAGTCAGTTTTTTTTTTGTTATATTTTAATTTAACATTTTAAGTTGTGGTACTCGTACCTAATAGCAAAGTTCTTTAGTAATAGTAGTTAATGCCAGAATAGATTACCCGAATATCATGGAAGTTGACCATAACCGGTGAAATGAGAGTGCACCAAGGTGAACTGTACACATCCTTAGAGCGTGTTGTTAGATCTTTGGGAAACAAAAAAATAATTTTCAAAATCGGTCCACAATTGACAGAGAAATCGGTGTAAAAAAATAACTGGTTTTAGAATGATACATGAACACCTGAAGTGATTTCCTACCGACAAAGTGGAACTTTTCGAAACCTCGATCTTGTCTATCTGTTTTTTTTTTTACGTAAAAGCGTATCGACCTTTTGGTATGGAACTCTAATTTAAAGGAGAATGGCCATTTTGTAAGGGAACTTGGGCCCCTTTGAAAAAATGGTTGTATCTTGATGAATTTGATTGTATATTGTAGAAAAAACACGTTGTATTCATAATTAGAAAACATTTTTCATTTATTTTGTGGGGTTCACGAGATATAACGATGTTTCTGTTCTTGAAATGAACCCTTATTACAATGCAATAAGGTGCATACAAATGTCCAAGTGAAGGAACCTTATATGTTGTTGTCTGTACATATAAAGTAAAGGACACGGATGGAAAAAAAACACAAAATATAAATCCTATTTTCGGATAATATTGAAATCACAGACACGATACCTCATAGTGAGCCTGTGTATGGGACAATCCCCTTTGATTTAATAATTATTTGCATCTCAATAAATAAAGGTATTACGGGTTACAGGTGGGTAGTTACAGATAATGACGTTTGATATGGATCTCTTTGCATCTCTTAAAGGGCATCGTACTCATAGTTTTATAAGTTGGATAGTTATACTAGTAGATATCTATGTAGCGACTTGTCAGCATACATGTCATATGCTTGTTTATATAACAAACAATCCCACAATCGAAGGTCGAGTGTGAAGCCATAATGAGCAAGATAAATTACCAACTCTATTGAAGTGAAAATAATACTTATATCTCATAGAATAGCTGTAACACTGCAGAAATTTATACTTTTTTTTTTATGCCAAATTAACTCTGTCTGCCTGTTTGAGCTTTAAAACCTAAACTGCTTAACCTTTTATGATGAATTGCACTCGTTCCACTAAAATCCCCTAGACCCCTCCCCCAGACGACTACACAGCACTCAATGTTCCACTATGATACCCTACGGGATCATATAAAGTCTAATTTCCTTTTGAATCCCCTAATTCCATTGAAACCATAGATTGAAACCTATTTACAATGATGTGCATGTGGATTGAGTGCTCCTTTATAAAAGTTTAATTATATTTTACGAAATCAAAGCATAATTTAGGAAATAATTGTGAACACTTCATGGAGATTTTTGGTATAGAGATTGGACCTTGTTGGAGGAGATAGGATGGTTTTAATCCCGGGCGTAATTTACCCGCACTAGGCCCGCGTGGTGGATTAAGGCCCTTTCCCTCTCACAGAGAAGAGGCCTGTGTCCCAGCAGTGGAAACATTAATAGGCTGATGATGATGATGAAGATCAATATACCAATTTTTTAAGGGTGCAAGCAATATCAACAGAAGTGCTGACTTTTACACCACCCATAATTTTTTCTGGTTATTGGTAAAGAAACATATTTTTCACCTCAGCACCTCAAACAAGCAGGTTTTTCTGCTTAAAGACAGTGAGCAAAATTCGATTTTGCTGCGAGCGTGAGACAAAGTAACTTTTTAATTATTTTTTTTAAATGCCGAGTCAGTGCTTGGTCTACTCACAACATTCGAAAGATTTGAACTTCACTTTGTTCTGTCACTTTCACTTCGATACGAAAAGAGCGAGAGATAGAAACAAGTCGATTCGAAGTTCGATTTTCAAATTCCATATATAATAGGCTCAAAAAAGAAACCAACAATAAAACGTTCGGAAACACGTCATCTATAAAATTTCAAATCAAGGTTTAAATGTAATTATTATACTTTTCTCTTAATAATCGAATTATATTTTTTTTATAATCAAATAAAGAGATGTTGAAGTAAAAAATACGAAGTTTATCATGTATCTACATAATTATTTAAAGTTTTAACAATCTTTATTGTGACAGAATAATTTAGTAATAGTGCAATTTCCGAACGCATCTTTAAAAAATAGCGGGCTTTAAATTTTTATTGTTTTCTTCTTCTGTTCGCTAGCTACAAAGTGCGATACACGTTGGATATTATTAAAATAATAATAAATAAATATGAGTGAATCCAGTGATGATGTCTGCAA
This sequence comes from Orthosia gothica, assembly GCA_949775005.1. NCBI lineage: Eukaryota > Metazoa > Arthropoda > Insecta > Lepidoptera > Noctuidae > Orthosia > Orthosia gothica. The sequence goes on along the minus strand of OX459048.1, from coordinate 2,773,133 downwards.
TTTAACACCGGAAGAATTGAAGCAGTATGTAAAAAGCGAATCAGTGAATACTCAAACTGAAGTCGCTAAAACAACAATATCGGTTCCATTGGTTCCAAACAAAACTGGTAGGTACTTTTAATTTGCAAAACTGCAATAATTTTACTTTTAACTTTTAATTTTTACAAATAAACATGTGTTTTAAATATTACCAAGTTGTATTTTTTACCTTTAGATTATTTGTTCTCGCTGCTGAAGTGAAAAGTTGTATGTGCTACACGAGACCAAAGTTATTTGCATCTCGTGTCTTTGAATCCCTCGCTGCACTCAGGATTCTAACCTAGAATCACTCGCTACGCTCGTGATTCAAATATAGAATCCTTCGCTTACTCGGGATTCAAAATCAACACTCGCGGCAAAAACCAACTTTGCTCTCTTGTTGCACAAATAACTATTACAATGCATGTCCTCGAAAAGAGCAGTTTTCCAAGCAGCCAAACTGTGCGGAAAGTGTCACTTTTTTTCACTAGTGCTCTACTACTACTACTCCAACGTCAGCCCGACGCAGAGTTTTTATTATTTGAGAAATGTTTTAAAAATTAGTTATGTACAGATTATCATTCATATAAAAGGTAGAATAAAACTAATACTTCATTTTAGGCGTTTTTAAATACTCTAGATTTAGATTTTGATCATTAAATTAATTTTAAATATTAATTAAATATGTTTGGCAGAACGTATATTTTGCTCGTGCCTTATTGCATTACGATGTGACAGCTATTTGCACATTCGCAGTAGATATGCCCGAGGAACTTTTAGTTAATCTGTGGATATGCTGAACGCGCTTGAATAAGCCCGTCATTTTATTAATTTATTTATTTCCTCGCACAATGCATAGTAAAATGTTGTATGATACACGTACGTAAGATGATTTCCGACTCGTGTCGATTTATCCACTCACTCGCTTCGCTCGCACGTGAATAAAAATGCCACTCATCTGAAATCACCTACCTTCCGCACTTGTAGCATAAATAACTATACTTACACAGATGTAGTGCCTCTGATGTTGTTGACAAACACCATGTTTGGGTGGTAAATAGAATAGTCCAGTGGTTTCACGAACAAATTCGGCATCTGAAAAGTCAAAGAGCATTTTTCAAGGAGGTTGCATATGTTGCGTTTTAGCCGAGTCGCTCGGCTTAGCGCTGACAGCCTCACGACGACGGTCAGCGCCGACGGTCAGCGAATGAGGAAATCAAGCCTTCGCTGTACGCACAATAAAAGTATTCCCAAAAAGTTTGGTACGTATGAGTGTGATGTCTACCATGTACCGATGACGCAACGCGGTACGTCTTGTGGTCCGATGATGGAACGGGCTAAGAGGAATTAGTTTCAAGCAATTCTACTTTGGGTCTGACAACCAATTGCAAAATGAAAAAAGGCCACAGAAGAAATAACATCAAATAAACCAATTACCATAAACTAGCAATTTTTTTTTTGTATACTAACCGTAGCATAGAGTGTGTGGAACACTTTCATCAGTTGTTCCTCGTTGGGCTTGCCCTCATGGCTAGTTTCTACAGCTGGAGCACTTAATGGGTTAGTAGAGGAGACTGTACCACGGCAGAACGCAACGGCGTCGCGTTCGAACGCCGACAGGCATGTTGGCTCTATGTCCTGAAAAGAAAACCGGCCAATTTTATTTAAAGGAAAATATAAAACATAAGGTTAGATGAATTTTTAGGGTTCCGTAGCCAAATGGCAAAAAACGGAACCCTTATAGATTCGTCATGTCTGTCTGTCTGTCTGTCCGTCCGTATGTCACAGCCACTTTATTCCGAAACTATAAGAACTATGCTGTTGAAACTTGGTAAGTAGGTGTATTCTGTGAACCGCATTAAGATTTTTACACAAAAATAAAAATAAAACAATAAATTTTGGGGGTTCCCATAATTGAAACTAAAACTAAAAATGTTTTTTTTCATCAGACCTATACTTGTGGGGTATCTATGGATAGGTCTTCAAAAATGATATTGAGGTTTCTAATATCATTTTTTTCTAAACTGAATAGTTTGCGCGAGAGACTCTGCCAAAGTGGTAAAATGTGTGTCCCCCCCCCTGTAACTTCTAAAATAAGAGAATGATAAAACTTAAAAAAATATATGATGTACATTACTATGTAAACTACCAGCGAAAATTGGTTTGAACGAGATCTAGTTAGTAGTTTTTTTTTAATACGTCATAAATCGTAAACCGCAATTTACCAAGTACGGAACACTTCATGCGCGAGTCCGACTCGCACTTGGCCGGTTTTTTTTATTCAACATGCAAGTTTGTACTGGTTTAAAGAAAAAGTATGTGCTCACATTACTATATTTTGTTAAGTCTATATCACTGATATTAGTGTATGGAACATCAAATGCAAACGGAGGCATTCGCCTCTCAATATAATCATCAGACGTTATGCTCAAGGTCTTCAGCTCCACATCATCACCGTAATCATTTCCATTACTGGCTGATCTGTAGTGTGGTTTATAGTAGTCGATTTTCTGTTGTGACAAACGGCCATTCATTGCCTCCTCGTGGATATAGATATCGTCGATGTTGCTCTCTGCAGTGCATTTTGGTGCTGGTTGACAACTGGATATGCGTCGATTTAGGAACTGCAATATAAAAGTAAAGTTTAAAATATTTACTTTTATATTTCAAATATAAAATGCTTAGCTTCGTATTCTTAAGTATTTTTAACCCCCGCCGGACAAAGAGCAGTGTGTGATGTGTGTTGCTGTGTATCTGTCTGTGGCATCATAGCGCCTAAACGGATGAACCGATTTTGATATAGTTTTTTTTTTTGTTTGAAAGGTGATTTTGAAGAGTGTTCTTAGCAATGTATGAATAAAATCGGTTCAGCCGTTCAAAAGTTATGTGCGTTTTACTGTTTGAATCGGGGTGTTTTCGCAAGATATCGTGTCATAATTACGTGTTCAATAGATTTCCGATCGAAGCGTATGTACTATGTACTAGAGAAATTATGTAGCATGAAATAAAAATGTATCGGAGGTTTTTAAATGATGAAATTTTACTTGTATAATCCCAAGGGAACATTATACCGGGATGAAAAGTAATCTTTATGCTATTCCAGACTATAATCTATCTCTGTACCAAATTTCATCCAGATCCCTTCAGCCGTTAAGGCATTATTGCGTTACAAACATACATCCATCCAAACTTTCGCATTTATAATATTAAGTAAGATTAAAAAAAGAGTTAATTTAAAAAATCTAAAAACCCGACTGTTTAAGAAGCCAACTAAAAAGACGTAAACTAGAAGAAAATCATGTTGTCCAGTCGGAGGATACAATATAAGAGAATACAATCGCGAGTTGGCTGACCAAAACTAGATGTATCCTCATAGACTGATAAACACGTTTTACCCTCCTTCGGCAGTCAGGTAAAAACTCTTCACGTAAGCAGAGCTTAGACCTTCTTATATTGTGGGTGCATTTACATATACAGGGCTACAGGTTAAGTCGATCTAGATCCATTAACAGGTTGTAGTATACATCATTCCTGACTGATTTGACTTTGGAACACCCTATCCCAACTTAACGGTTTTCAAGATATTGGAGATTTTTTTTTCCTAATCTTTGTCGATGCGGCAAATGAAATAAGAAAGGTTTAAACAACTGGTGTAGTAAAAAGTGGATTAAGACAGAATATAAGCAGTTGAAAAGTTTTGGGTGAAATGAAATTCGGTCAAATATTTTTTGAACTCATGATACCACAAAAAACCAATACAAGATTTTTATTTTTTATAAATTGTATAATTACAAGAAAAGCATAATCGATTTCCTAAGTAATTATCTGATTATGTATGTATTTATTATATAATGCCCTGTCGGTAATGAGTCCTGTCGGCGAAGAGTCCCGTCGAAGTAAAGTCTTGTCGGTGTTCAGTCTGTCGGCGTTTAGTCGTACACTCAATTTAGAGGCAAAAAACCCAAAAAAATATTTGGCAATAGACAAAAAATCGGCAATTTTTTAACTGCGGCGGTTTTGTTTGAGGAAGGGTGTTTCATAGTCAAATCAGTCAGGAATGATGGATACTATTGGATACTACAAACTCTTACAGGATCTAGGTTGACTTAGCCTATGGCCCTGTGTATAAATTCTCATACAAAAGTAACCAGACCAGAACAACTATCTGTAGTTTTAATATTTTTTAATATTAGATTTGATTCTTATCATTTTCATTGAATAAAAACATCAAAGAATAGATAGTAGCATAATCTATGGTACCTAATATAATGTTTATAAATGCTTTGCGCCCATACAAAAGTGCATATTATAAATAAGATACATCAGTACTTCCTATTCTAACAAATACCTTTACAATACCTAACCTCTAAGATACCTTAAATTTATAAATTATAAGCTTGGATTCTAAGTATGAATCAACTAAATGAATGCTGGTAGGATGCCAAGACGGATGCAATCGCAGTTTGTAAACAAATAATATCAACCCAGTAATGCTTATGATTTTACAGTGTTTTTTAAATTACAGTGGACATCATTCGAGGATGAAATCTTGGTAATTTACATGTAAAAGTCAGGCTTTTATGTAGGGAGTATGACATCTTGTATGGCAAATATTATTTATGTCAGAAAGTATATGTCAGCACCACGTGAATCGGTAACAGTTCCATTCCGCATACACTAATTAGTTCAATGTCAAGGAGGAAAATACTGTTGGCGACATAAATAATTAAGTATTTTTCAAATATTACGTAACAAGGTCCAACATTCCTGCACTAAAGGAAATTATAAAAATAATTAAAAACATAGAATTCTACGCTAAATACTCACTTCTTCCAGAAATTGTGTTCGCAAGGGAATTTTTCTACACAAGCGGCTTGAGTGACTTTTGGTAGAAACAATGCCGTTTATAGGCAATATTCTTTGAGAAAACGTACGTAAAGAAATAGACATTTTATTTCAGTACGGAAATCACTCCAAAAAGCTGGAAATTCCGATTATTTTCGAAATTATGTCGTAGAAAAGTCCCGACATAGCGCAAAGAGATTGACAGATGTGTTTATTTTTAATTTTCGAACATCTGTTTTAGCACCGACTCGATTGATTCAGCTTGTGTTATTTTTTGTTTTTTATTTTGCTGTTCGGATTTTATTATTGTAAAAGAACAAACATTTTAAATAATATAGAATAAATTTCGTTCTTTAAAATTAAATAGCGATAATTATTTTTTCGAATAAAAAAATCTCTGGTTTGCTCTTTGATACCGGCCATATTGTCAACTTTGACAGTTTGCAAAATGCAATCGATAGAAATCGATTCACTTCACTGTCAGTGTCACTTTCACTTGTCAATTTAATTTCTGAACGAGTATCTTGTTGCATTTAAATGTGAGAATTTTGAAAAAAATTGCTTTATTACAAAATAACAGCGCTGTTTTCTCATTAAATATATTTATCGATAAAAACTACCAGCAGTTATGAACCTCCAAAGAGCATTTCAAAGAGTATACGGCGTTTTATTAAACACCAATGTAAGCACTGTAAGTATGCAGGATTTCATCATGTTATTTGTCTTAAAAATTTGCAGTATTTTGATGATTTAGAGCTATCATTTGTGACTAGCTAGCTCTGACAATATACTGAGCCCCTAATTTAGGTGTCTGGAGGCCGTAATCAAAGAAAACGGTCGTAAATCCATAAATATAATAGTTGTAACAAATACCTGTGTTCTTTTTTTCAATCTGCTTAATTTTACTTTTATAACCTACATATAACTTCGGTTCCTTTTACTTTGACCTTTATTAATAACAGACTTGTTAAAACTAGTTTTTAACTAATAAAATAAGGAACGTAGATTGTAGTGACAGGAAAAAATATAATTGACATGTAACAACGGTTGCTAAGTATTGAGATGACAAAGTAAAGGTTTATAAAAATATAAAGAGGTATTAATAAACAAGGTTTCATTCTACTCTTCTTAACATCCTCCCTTTTTTTTTAACCCTTACGCTATCAAACCAATCTGCATTGTAATTGATACAATTCGTGGCTTGTGCAACGCTTTGGTCAGCAGATCCGCTAGTTGAAATTCGCTAGGAACATATTCCACACATATTTCTTCATCAGCTACAAGTTCTCTAACATAAAAATGTCTTATCGCAATATGCTTGGTTCTTCTGTGTAGCTCTGGGTTATGTGATATCTTTATGGCTGCATCATTGTCGACTTTCAATTTGGGTATCTCCTTCAAGTTTGATATTTCACAAAAGAGTCTTTTGATCCAGACAATCTCTCGGGCAGCTTCACTAGCAGCAACCAATTCGGCTTCGGTACTAGATATTGCTACACATGTTTGTCGTCGACTTGTCCAAGATATAGCTCCTCCAGAGTATAAGCATAATATACCTGATGTTGATCGTCCAGTAGTTTTATCTCCACCGTGATCAGAATCGCTGTAACATTCCAGAATTCCAGTTTTCCAACTCTTCTTAAAAACTATTCCAAGATCCAAAGTTCCTTTGATATACCTTAGGATACGTTTAAGCTTTTGAACATCTTCTTTGGAAGGGTCCTCTAAAGTTCGGGATATAACACTTACAGCGTATGCTAAATCAGGTCTTGTTCCAACAGTCAGGTATGCAAGTGCACCCACAGCTTCTCTATACGGAAATGAAGTAGGTTCTACCACCTCTTTATCCAATTCTGGCAGTCCATCTTTCTGTATAGGAGTGGTGACGGGTTTGCAATCACTCATACCAAAGCGGTCTAACACTTTTTGAGCGTAGTTCTTCTGTGATACTTTTATATTGCCATTCTGCTCCTTTATTTCTAAACCAAGAAAATATGTTGCATCTTTTATAGTGATTTTGAATCTCCTTTTTAACTCTCTAATGAACTTTTCAGAATCATCTTGATTTGTTGCAGCTACAAGACCGTCATCTACATAGAGCGCAATAATGATTTTGTTATTGCCACGGTTTCGGATAAATAGGCAGGTGTCTGTATCACATTGGTTAAATCCAATTGTTTTTAAATAATCCACCATACATTTATTCCAACACCGGGGTGATTGTTTTAGACCATATAGACTTCTCTAGAGTCTACACACCTTATTCGATCCATCGCAATAGCCATCAGGCTGATTCATATAGATTTCTTCATTCAATGAACCATACAGGAATGCGGTCGATACATCAAACTGTGTGAGTTTTAAGCCTTCATTTGCAGCAACGCTTAGGACAGATCTTATCGTTGTCATCTTAGCAACTGGACTGAAAGTCTCATCGTAGTCAATGCCCTTTTTCTGTGAATACCCTCTAGCAACTAGCCTTGCCTTGAATTTTTCTAGTGAGCCATCTGCATTGGTTTTAATTTTATATATCCATTTACATGATATAGGCTTTCTGTCTCTTGGAAGATCAACCAGTATCCAGGTTTTGTTTTCCTTTAAAGACTTCACCTCACTATCCATTGCTTTGACCCACTGATCTTTATGCGAACTAGTAATTGCTTCTTTGTAGGTGTTGGGTTCATTGATCCCTTTAAAAACATCAGCTAACATGACATAATCTTCAAATCGAGTAGGCGGTCGTATCTGACTTCTATCTCGTAGAGTCATTCTATTAGTTATCTCAGCTATATTATCTGAGTGTTCTGGTGCCTCATCATCAATAACATCATCTAGGGCATCTTCATAAGGAGGTGATCCTGGCAGTGATGCTTCTAGTGATCGTTGAAATGGTTCAGTAGGGTTATCTTGGCTGCTTTCTACTTCCTGACTAACAACTGGATCCGACGATGTGGAAGGCATAGTCGAGTTAGGCTCATCAGGGCTACTTGAAGTGCGATCTGAGCTGCTTTCGTTACGATCATCCTCCCTTGCATTACACATCGGTGGTGTTGAAAGTGGAAAATAGATTTTTACCGAGGGTTTTTCTTCTGAATCCTCGGTAAGGCCAATAGGCGTCAGTACTGACTCATTAAATGTAACATCTCTTGATCTTATGAGTTTACCATTGTTATTCAGTAAGCGATAGCCTTCGTCACCGTCATATCCGATGAGAATACATTTCTCGGCCTTTTTGGATAGCTTTGTTCTCTTTTGTTGAGGAACATGAGCATAACATTCACATCCAATTATTTTAAGGTGACTGATTGTTGGCTTCTTCTTATGCCACAACTCAAATGGCGATTTACCATTTTCTATAGTTGGACCAGTTCTGTTTAAGACGTATGCAGCGGTGTTAATCAATTCTGCCCACGTAGCAAGGGGTAACTCTTCATGAGCATGCATCAATGTGCGAGCTGCTTCGACTAAGGTTCGGTTTTCACGTTCACTGAGCCCATTTTGTTGTGGCGTGTATGGCATCGTGAGCCTTTGTCTTATTCCAGCTTCTTGTAAAATGCACTTGACGTTCTCATTATTAAATTCGCCTCCATTGTCGCTAAGAAATTCTTTAACAGTATGTCCAGCCACTTTACATTCTTGTAACATTTGTCGGAGCTTTAGGTGGACTTCCGATTTCTGTCGCATGAAATAAACGTGTCGGTATTTGCTGTAATCGTCTTTGAATAGAACGAAGTAGCGAAATTTGTTGAAAGAAGGGGGAAATGGACCGCATACATCAGCGTGTATAATTTCCGCAGGTACTTTAGCTCGTTCTCTTGTTCCAAATACATGTCTGTGTGTTTTACCATAAATACATCCAGTACATAATTCTGAATCTAGACGAACTTTGATACCAAGTTCCTTTTCAATAACTTCTTTAACGTGTTTCTTGTTCTGATGGACTAATCGTTCGTGGTAAAGTTGTAACAAATTATCTGTTGACAAGACGTTCAAATCTGGTATTGGCTTTGTAATAGTCTCTACATCAAGCTTATACAAGCCTCCATTCTTGACTCTTTTGCCAGTCAGTATTAACTGTTCAGCAACTTTCAGCAAGCAGTGATCCCTTTCAGACATGAAAACACTATTGTCTAGTCTGTCTTGAGCGGCCAGTACTGAAAATAGGTTTCGCTCTATATCAGGTACGTACCATACATCACAGAGTGTTAATCTGGATTCTCTACCATTGATAACAGTGTTTAACTCAACAGTACCTTTGCCAACAGCTTTAACAGCAGCTCCATTAGCTGTAGTCACTGTCCGAGTATCATTAAAAGGCTGAAAACTAGCAAAATAGTCGTTTCGACAAGTGACATGACTCGTTGCTCCATTGTCGACAAACCAACTTGTAGTATCGCTGTTTGTATGCATTGAATTTACGTCGGAGGTGATGGTGACTGGCAAGAGCATTAAGTTGAGATTGCTCGGCTGTTTGTTTTCTGGCTTGGATGGTTTCCCGTCAGCTTTCCATTTATGGCATTGTCTGACCTTATGACCGACTTTTCCACAGTATCCACATTTCTTTTTTGACTTATTACTGTATTGTACATTTAGAGCTTCTGCAGGACCTTCGTGTCTCAACGAGATAGAGCGCTCATAGGCACAGAGTTGCGTCGTCAGATTTTCTATTGTTTTGTCTGTCTTTGACATTAACATCCAGCTCGATTTGAAAGAGAAGTAGGTTTCAGGTAGAGTATCGAGAATCTTACAGATTAAGAGGATATCTGGTAAGTCGTATTTCTCTATTTTCATTAGTTCAGCTTTCAAATCTGACCAAAAGGTTTTGATTTTTGAGACATGAGTCGTATATGTCGTGTGACGGATCTTTACGATAGCCGAAAAACTCCATACAAAGGGCGTAACTTTTGTCTTCAGATGTGCCTTCGAATAAACGATGCAATTCATCCCAAACATCTTTAGACGAGTTGAAGCGCATGATTTTTTTAAGAGTTTCGTCTGACATATTCGCAGTAAGTAATAGTAATGCGGAACTATCTATTTGGTTGTATTTATCAAGAGCCGTTTGGTATTGCGAAATTTCTTGAGGATCGATAGTAATAGGTTTCACAGGTTTCACTAGTGTACCAGTAACTGCATCTAATCCGCCGGGCATACCTCTAAGTAGTAGCGTAGCCTTAAATTTCCATGTAGACCAGTTTTTCGTGCCTTCCAGGTGGCCAATATCAATTTTACAACTTGGCGATTGCATTATGAAATTTTTCTTGCCGGAACGCTTAGAACAATAGGTCAGTTACAGACTCTGATTTTATTAAATTTATTTTTTCCCTTAACCACGCTCTGCTGCCATGTTAAAACTAGTTTTTAACTAATAAAATAAGGAACGTAGATTGTAGTGACAGGAAAAAATATAATTGACATGTAACAACGGTTGCTAAGTATTGAGATGACAAAGTAAAGGTTTATAAAAATATAAAGAGGTATTAATAAACAAGGTTTCATTCTACTCTTCTTAACAAGACTTTCTATTTTTAGGCAGCACCATGTTGTTATTCATTCCGTCTAAAGCACACAAAGGAGGAAGGAGAATCTCACAGAGCCAGAGTCATGGCGAAGGGATTACCAGAGAAGAAGCCTCTGCCAGGAGTCAAGAGCATAATACTTGTTGCCTCAGGAAAAGGCGGCGTGGGGAAGACAACTACTGCTGGTTTGTGTTGTTCTGTAATTGGTGATCCAGTTTTCATTACTTACATCAATTTTGTTAGTTAAAATAATTTACAAATTTGTATAATACACCATGACATACCCTGTTTTTCCAAATTCCAGTGAATCTCGCATGTGCTATGAAGGTGATAGAACCTGACAAGGAGATTGGTCTGCTGGATGCTGATGTATTTGGTCCCTCTGTGCCTCTTATGATGAACATCAGCGGAGAACCCATGTTGAATGATGACCACCTAATTGAACCACTGCTGAACTATGGTGTTAAATGGTGAGAGCTGTTTCTACTTCTTTTTCAAAGTCAAAGTCAAATATATTTATTAAATTAGGCCAATAAACGGCACTTTTGAACGTCCTATAAATTAAAATTCAGAAGTAATAAAAAAAAAAAAAAAAAGATTCTACCGTGCATTCGGAAAGTAGATTGTTATGGAGAAGAACGCACAAGAAACTCCATTTCTGTGAGGATGTGGCCACCTCTGGTATCAGAGTTTATTAAGCCGTCTCTGGGAACCCCACAGGCCTCTGACTTGGCTATTTCAGACTTACATTAACTAAATTAGTCCAGGTTTCCTCATGATGTTTTTCTTCACTTATGCCTGTGATGTCCAAGATAAACATAGAAAGTACCTACATATGAATTTGAAAAAGTCACATTGGTACTTGTCCGGATTTCAAACCACAACCTCAAGCATGAGAGGCGAGGTCTTAGCCACTGGGCTATGGTGAGAGCTTAGAATTGGGGCTTAACATCTGGCATTTCTCAGTAGTAACCCGGGGTCTGGAATGGTGCCCTGTTGATGGCCATAGGCTGGCCTCCTTTTACATGGGACTTGAATGTGTGAATTACTGTTAAATTGAAAATTCTTATAAATTTCTCAAACTCTATCTGTATAAAATTTTTGTCAGCATGACATACTTGTATTAATGTTTCACACTGCTGTTAGTTAGTAACTAATTATACATTGTTTATGCAATCTTTATCTTATCAATTCCAAAATTAATTACTCTTATCACTAACAAGAAAATTGTGTGGGTAAATCAAAATCATCTTGCAGACTGCCTATTTTTACCACCAAAGTACAATTTCCGCCAATCTGTACGCATCGCATCGGATCGGAAAGGACACGAACGGATACGGCGGCAGCCGATCGCGTCCGGCAGGATATCGACGCATACCAACGGCTTCGTACTGCTTCCTTACGTACCCGTATCTGCGCCAATATGTCAATTCTGCTAGTGCAGCGTTTAGTCAAATAATTTCATATTGGCTCCATGATTGCATGAGTGACGTCAAATGACAGTTCACTATCGCGACCCGAGACCTCGAGTGGTGCCGCCGCCCGCCGTCTGGCCACAGTTACGAGCCCACGCGACGGCAGCCGAAAGGATTCGATCTGATACGACGGCACCCCAACGGACCCAATCGCGCGTCGCAGCAGGCTTTCGGCTCCGAACGCGTGCCAGGTGCTGCGGAAGACGCTCGCGTTAATAAAGACTTTAAATAATCTTGTTTACAGATTGTAAAGTCTGTTCCGATTCGATGCGATGCTTGCCGTTTGTTAGAAATTGTACTTTATTCTTTCATTTTTGCCAATAGGAGAGAAGCCTGAGAAACATGGCAGTTGCTGAAACCCTTAGGCTCAGCGCATACAGAACGGAGCGCAGCGGAGAGGATTTTATTAACGCACTTGAAAATAAACTTTAAAATTATTACAATAAAGTGCATAAATTCTTGAACCTGACAAAAATGCTAGCGCGTCCCCGAAGATACGCTCGAGCATAAGCGATCCGTAAAGAAAATGCCCGAGACCGCGCGGGTATTATTCCTCTCTGTCTGCGCTGATCCTTACACAATAATAGCAGCCTGTAACTGCAGGGCTGAGGCTTATTGTCATACAGAGAAGGTATGAGCATGCTTGATCCAGAAGGGTTGGCGATTTCAGACTTAAATAAACTTTTAAATCTTGGTTTCCTCACGATGTTTCCCTACGTCAGCGATTACCACAGATTACCTCCCAATAGATACCGCTTGCCTACTGTTTTGTTTGATTCCGAGTTCACCAAATTTGGCGGAAGGCACGGGTTGCGCGGGGAGTGACAAGTGCGCCGTGATTGGCTGTTCAAGATCACCGTATCAGTCGTAGTGATGGGACATACGCATTAAATGTCGATAAAAATATCGATATTTTTCAAATAGAATGGTATTTTATGTAAAATTTCGTAGGCGGCGATTTTATAATTACTTAATAATAATGAAGAAAAACACCGATCGAGAAAAGATTTTCCATTTTGTCCAAAAATGATTTAATTTAATTGTAATCCTCTGTAAACAGGGTCACACTGAGCTCTTGTTATTTTGTTATGAGTAGAGCACTATTAGTTCAAACTAAAAATAAACTAAATTGTTTATTTTTAAATAATCAATTATAACAAGTGTGAACCAGTGGTCAGGATAGGCTGGTCACAGAACAGAAACTGCACTCGTATAATTTACAAAGTGTTTATTCTCAGTTATTTACAAAAAACAATCTGACTAGCGTTCGTCTAACAATTCGTAGTATCAACAATGGCGGACACTGCCAACAATTCAAACTGCCTAACACATCCGCTTTTTATATTATTCCAATAAACTTCTATTAATGTAATAATCAAATTGAATTACTTAATAAAATTACTAATATTAAATAACAATTATTACCAGTAATATTTATCAAAGAATCATGCGTAATAATTAACATTATTATTTATTTGATACACCGAAAGATGACAAGCGGATGTTGTCCTAAGAGGTTTTAATCATTCGGAATACTTAATTATGAATATATTAGAAGATTAACATTCAAAATAAAAGATGAACTATACGTATTGTAGAATTAAGTCAAGCTGGTATATCCAAGGTCGGAGGTCGGTAACACTCGGCCATCCTGCGCTTGCCGTGACCCACGGCGATCAGCACCTCCACTAGCGCCGGTCTGTCGCTGGTATTTGGCGTCTGGAATAGAAAACATTATGGGCAGTACATTTGTTCATGTAAATAACAGATGTGGTCAAAGTCAAAATTGTTTATTTCTATTAGGCCACTAAGCGGAACAAGGGAACGTCAAAAAAAATTGTGGTAGAAGTGAAACGCTAGTATTTAATAAATCGTGTTTTTTTATAAATTTCTATTGTGATATAGTAGCTTTTATTTCATATCAGTCTCGTATTGTATGAATATAGTTTACTTTTCCGCACATCATTTATTACTCCTAAACACACAGCTTTAATGACTGTTAAGTCACACAGATTTAATTACTGATAAGTCACACAGCTTTAATGACTGTTAAGTCACACAGCTTTAATAACTGTTAAATAACGCAGCTTTAATGACTGTTAAGTCACACAGCTTTAATTACTGTTAAGTAACGCAGCTTTAATGACTGTTAAGTCACACAGCTTTAATTACTGTTAAGTCAAACAGCTTTAATAACTGCTAAGTAACGCAGCTTTAATGACTGTTAAGTCACACAGCTTTAATTACTGTTAAGTCACGCAGCTTTATTGACTGTTAAGACACACAGCTCTAATGACTGTTAAGTCACACAGATTCAATGGCTGTTAAGTCACACAGCTTTAATTACTGTTAAGTAACGCAGCTTTAATGACTGTCAAGTCACACAGCTTTAATTACTGTTAAGTCACGCAGCTTTATTGACTGTTAAGACACACAGCTCTAATGACTGTTAAGTCACACATATTTAATGACTGTTAAGTCACACAGCTTTAATTAATGTTAAGTCACGCAGCTTTAATGACTGTTAAGTCACACAGCTTTAATGACTGTTAAGTCACACAGATATAATTACTGTTGACTCACACAGCTTTGTTTTCTCCTAACTCACACAGCTTTAATTTATCCTAACTCACACAGCTTTATTTTCGCCTAACTCACACAGCTTTAATTTATGCTAACTCACACAGCTTTAATTTATCCTAACTCACACAGCTTTATTTTCTCCTGACTCACACAGTTTTAATTTAGGCTAACTCACACAGCTTTATTTTCTCCAAACTCACACAGCTTTAATTATTGTTTACTCACACAGCTTTATTTTCTAACTCACACAGCTGTATTTCCTCCTAACTCACTCAGCTTTAATTTATCCTAACTCACAAAGCTTTATTTTCGCCTAACTCACACAGCTTTAATTTATGCTAACTCACACAGCTTTAATTTATCCTAACTTACACTGCTTTATTTTCTTCTGACTCACACAGTTTTAATTTAGCTTAACTCACACAGCTTTATTTTCTCCAAACTCACACAGCTTTAATTATTGTTTACTCACACAGCTTTAATTTCTGTTAACTCACGCAGCTTAATTTACTGTTAACTCACGCAGGTTAAATTACTGTTCAACTTTACACAGCTCTAATTCTAAATCTCAAATCAAAACATTTACGGATTTCATGAACATTACGGGTTTTTATTTTTTAACCAGCTACGCAACGGATTTTGGCGTTGATCTCGTGTCCCAAATAATTCCGTTTTTTTTTAAAACTGATTTACATTCTAATTCTGTTTTAAATTAGCTTCTAAGAAAAGTTGAAGGACGTTGCCCAACAATTTGAGTCTACTGAAATGTTTGGAAGCATGATGTCATCAAGCTAGGTAGGAAAGTCGATAAAGTTTGCAGTAAACAGGTTGCTCGGTTGTTCTCGGAATATGCATCTACATTCTCCAACACGTCCGTACATCCTAATACTTTATTATTTTCTGCAAACAAGTGTTTAAATTTATTTAATAACTGTAGCAATCGATTGCATTATCTTATTTCTATATCTAGCATATAGATGCCTCATCTCATAGACAGAATCGTTGCCGCCGTAACTAGTTTTCTGTCGGTCTATTTTACTAAACGTACATCGAACGTGGTTGGGTCCGTCCCAAGTGATAAATGGTATGTACAGTGCCACTGTAGCAATGGGCGTTAAAACAACGAACTACTTGAATCAACCGTTGATCTCCTGTCAACGATATAACGTTAACCGTTTATAAATTAACTATTTGACGAAGTTAAATTAACGTTTCATTTAGGGAAAAACCGTTAACGACCCATCACTAGTACAGCGACTGGTAAGTAAAAGGGTTTAAACTCCGTTCGTAAATTGTTTTTTTTTTTCCTTAAACAGATTTGTTTTATTAGTTTGTTTTGTTTTTACAGTTTAATTTTACCAGAATGGGTTACAATGCAAATTTAAATAACACTAGGACCCCATGATCGAGGTATTACGTACACTATGATATTTTAAATTGACAGGATATTTCAAAGCAATCTGTTTGAGTCCGGTGATGCCTTATTATGTACGGATTTGTCCATACACGTACGGAATTTAGAGTATTGCGTACGGATATGTATTCGGATTTCCAATAATACTTTATAACACGTATCTACTATTTTTAAAATGCAACACACCAGATTCACAAAAACATCGATGCATCGATATATCTATATTTTGTTGACTTTCGACATCCATATAAGAATTGTATTAAAAAAAAAGAAAGAACGTAAGAGGTTAACTATGACGGGGAATTGCCGTTTCATGTTTCATCTAAGAGACTGACAAAGATGGCATGCATGTCACACGGTTGACGTTGATTGCAGTAGTGCATAGAGTATTAGATTGCAGTAGTGAATGAAAGAGATAATTAAATTAAGCTCTGTTTTGTTTTAAAAATTGAATGAATGACAAATTTAATTCTTTGCTTTGTTGCGCAATTAAACCTTGTTTTGATTCTAATGTTGTCAATGAAATAATACATAAAAAAAATAAGTTTTTTTTTTTTTATATACCTGATTGTGTATGTAATTTTTGCACGGATTTATGTTTCTCTTGTACGGATTTCAGATTTAATTCATATAGGTACGGACCGGTATGGCAACACCTTATGCCAATTGTCCGAAACCCATGTTAAATCACGAATTCACTGACAATTTCTCACATATTCTGTTCTTTTTGGGTTTCTTGATAGAAGATCATTGAAAAATTACTCACTTGCCACATTAAATTAATACCTAAATGGCTTAATGGTATTATTTCTGGCTACCCTAGTAGAATGAATGCATTCTGTTCATTTTAAAAACAGCGAAATGACTGTAATCTTAAGAATTATACGGTTTTTGTTTCTGTTCTACGCACACTTATCACGCATAACGCTGTCCCTTTCGCTAGTTTATGTTTGACATATTACCAATAAATCCGCAACTTGGGCCTGGAACGCGACAACGATGTCAATGTCTAGTCAATGTCATATTTGTTGTCAAAGTTGTCATTATTAAATTTTGTTGTTTTTGTTTTGATCAATGAATCTAGAAAAATACACGAAAAGACAAAATGACTATCCTACAAAACATAGTGAGTCAACATCAACTATCAAGCTTTATCTTTTTAAAAAACGTTATTCAATACATTAAACAATGTGACAATGTTTTAAAAATGCAAAATTCTTTGTTTTAGATCCAAGATAATATATAATTAACTGGAAGGCTCATTGCTTGTTCGTAAAGAAGGAAACCATGAATTACAATGCAACGCAATGTATCTGGTCATTGGAAACAACATGAAAAGTAAACAATGGTGTATTCCATTGGGATTTGAAACTAAACAACTATACCTAATACAGTAACTGAATGCAAAAGCTCATAAACTTGTGAACCTCAAGGCATACGGGTTTCCTAATCAGCCAAATATGTGGAAGATCTTTTTCCATTTGTGTCAGTGTTAAGTGTCAGAATAATGTAATTAATAGAGGAAAAGAAAAGTGGTTTTATGTTAGTGCAGTCCATATAAAGTCCTCTGGTTGTCTGGATGATCAGCAATAAGACTATGATTCCATCCAAGTTTTTATGTGAAATATTCCACAATAATAGTTCAGAACTTGATAAATTCCTTTTATCAAGCCTAGATTGTAATAAAACAACACGTAACAATTTTTGCAATTTTACCAAGTTTTGTGTTTGTTCGGTCCATTATTAGATTGTCTCATTGTCTGGAAGATATTGCTATAAGATTATACCATTGTACCCATAAAATCAGATACCGTAAAATGGGGTGACATTTGAATAGCGGGGTGTCTTTGATGATTACTTTTTTTCGTTGATTTTTTAGTAAAATCTCGGAGTCTATGGACTGCAGATTTTATTTTTATTTTGGGTTGGCAACATTGACAGTTTTGCCATATTTCTTAAAAATGGCTGCGGTTTAAGCTGTGACATTCCATGACAATAATGATTTAAAATTAATAGTGCGACAACTAGCAAAATAGTGTGCTGGAGAACTTCAGTGGTACAAGGGTAAGTATTATTATTGTAGTTTCAGAACTTATATTTCATAATTATACGGTTTCTTTAGAATAATATAAATCTGATAACTTCGATTGATGACGACCATTTTGTTTTCTGTGTTGAGTTTTATTCCTTGGGGTTAAATTGATTAACGGTACGAGGCGACATTGATAGTTATCAAAGTGACCCCAAGAAACAAAATTTGCGTGTATTCATACTAAAAGTACTGCATATCAAAGTCATCCTTTTTAAAGGTAAAATGGTGCGAAACTACAAGAAGACGCCGGGTACCCGCCACTACAGGAACTATACGGATGAAACCCTCGAAGAAGCTCTGCAAAAAGTTACGGATGGAGATTTGAGCATCAACGCAGATAATATAATTAAATATATTTTTTTTTTTTTTTTACTACTTTAGGAGTACACGTTGATTTTGACGATTTTTCTAGTAATTTTTGTAAGCACTAAAGTGCAATAATAAAGCAGAAGGCTGATTATTCGTAAGGAATCTGTTGTTTTGTTAGAAGGCTGATTATTTGTAAGGAATCTGTTGTTTTGTTACTAAGATTTTGTGTTTAATTCACTACATTTTGTCTATTTCATAATATGATATTTGATTATACTACAAAACGTGTTTTTTTACCATAATATAGCTCTAAAATCAATTCTCAATGTTACCCCTGTTATCAAACACACCCCGGTGAACTTTGGAGTGTTTTAATTCAAAAACTAATGAGTGAACATTTTTTTTAATTTTTGTTTTTATTTCCTGTTAGGGGCTACTTTCTTATTACATACAAAAAACGGGGGCAATCAAAGTGACCCCATATCAAGTATAAAGATGATAAGCCACTTAATGTTTTTTTTCTCGGAACCTACAGGGCGTAAAAATTAAATAAATAATTTTATCAATAAAAAACCATGAGTCGCCATTACAGTATTTTTTTTGTATTTTTTTATAAATAACTGAAGAAGTTACAGTCAGTTTTATTTCAAAATTAATCAATGTAACCCCATTTTACGGTATATATTTTAAATTGCTGTTTTACAATTTTGGTGTACAATCAAGTATTTATTGTATTGTAATAATTAAGTATTTGATTAATAAAGGCAAGCCTAGATTTCAATAAGTTTTTAAAATAATTGTGTCTATATCTCCTGTAGTTAAAATTAATGATTAAAGATTGGTTCCTCAATTGTTATTGTTTATTTTTTTCTTTTTCTTTATCTTTACAAAAACGCCTCATTAAATCCTCCATACTAGTAATTTTTAATGTCTTGGTTGGAGCAATATAGTAGTGTCATAAACAAATCAATAGTAGGTATGTTACTAACCTTTTGTGGTTGCTACTGTGAAGAGCTGGCTGCAAACCAGTATCCTGCGGTATTGTGACCTGGACGATGACACACCTCGCAGCATGGAAGCCTGCAGTCTTTTGCCTCGTGCCCTTGACTTCTGCAGTTGTAGTATTTCTTCGGCAGTCGCTCGTTTTCCTTTGAATCAGGCGAAATATTTCCCCTTCTCTTCCATGTTACATGTTGTCCTGGGGTTGCTTGCTTTTACTTGTTCACGTTGCTAGCTTGCACTTGCAATCTCGAGCGGATCCGCGAAGACGAATTTGCATGATGAACTGGCGGTCTTTTAAGTTCCAAACATAGACGTCGCCTGATTTATCGACGTCGACGTGCAACCAACCATTGACGTTGCTTGATTTTTCATACGGCTAGATCGCCTGGAACTTCGGAATGATTTCAGCATCGGTTTGGGTAACACGGTGCCTTTTGCGTCGAAGGTATCTTCTATTGCTTTCATCGAGATCAGATTGAAGAAGAAAAAAAAATCTAATTTTTTTTGGAGTCTTCTTTTTTTGGCGCGAACGCCACCAATATAGGGGCCAGATTTTATTATCCCACTTCTGAATGTGAACCAGTGGTCAGGATAGGCTGGTCACAGAACAGAAACTGCACTCGTATAATTTACAAAGTGTTTATTCTCAGTTATTTACAAAAAACAATCTGACTAGCGTTCGTCTAACAATTCGTAGTATCAACAATGGCGGACACTGCCAACAATTCAAACTGCCTAACACATCCGCTTTTTATATTATTCCAATAAACTTCTATTAATGTAATAATCAAATTGAATTACTTAATAAAATTACTAATATTAAATAACAATTATTACCAGTAATATTTATCAAAGAATCATGCGTAATAATTAACATTATTATTTATTTGATACACCGAAAGATGACAAGCGGATGTTGTCCTAAGAGGTTTTAATCATTCGGAATACTTAATTATGAATATATTAGAAGATTAACATTCAAAATAAAAGATGAACTATACGTATTGTAGAATTAAGTCAAGCTGGTATATCCAAGGTCGGAGGTCGGTAACACAAGATTATTTTATTCTCCTATATTATATACCTAATTAAATATCGATCATCGATACTTTTCGATATGCAAAAAACGTATTTGTCTCAACATTTTTACTTCGGTGGGAAAAAGATAGCAATATAATAATGCCGTATGAGTGAAAGGGACTTTCACAAAAGACATCAACTAGCGCTACTGTAAAGTGTGCAATTTTGATTTGTTAACCATTATAACTTGACCTTTTTTAGATTGGTAAATATTTATTACTTTGCCTATCGGTGGAATGTTATCCCATCTTTTTTTGATCTTGAAGGGCTGGTTGATTTTCCACACCAGATTACTGCACAATTCGTTTTATTTTAAAAGGCAAACCGTTGGTAACTATTTTTTAAACAGAATTAAAACTAGAAATGGCTAGCGTCCCCACAGGTCTTATGTCTGGTCGTCACTAAAGAGATCATACCGTGCACTGAGTGATATCAGCCTAAATAAACTGATGTGTGGTGCGCGTAAGTTGTCTTCTATGCGGAATCTATTGGGAGGTAATCTGTGGCGATTACCAAGATAAATTTAGAAAATACATACGAATTTGAAAAAGTCACATTGGCACTTGCCCGGATTTGAACCTACGACCCTAAGCAAGGTCATTAGCCAATGGGCCACCCTGCATAGTCAAGATAATGTCATTTAACCAAGTATATTTATATTCCAGCATGTCAATGGGCCTGCTAGTGTCAGGAGAGAATGCTGTCGTGTGGCGCGGTCTGATGGTGATGCAGGCGCTAGAGAGGCTGACGAGGCACGTGGCGTGGGGACCACTGGACTGCCTCATCGTAGACACGCCGCCCGGCACTGGCGACACGCATCTGTCGCTCGCACAGAACTTGCCTATAGATGGTGAGTTATTGGCTAGAACCACAGACATAAATCTAACTAGATAACGCAAGTCCCTCCATCAGTATGAATCCTCCAAAACCAAGCGTGCCACTTTTTCACAAACAATTTAAATTCATACTTACCAATGAAAGAAAACATTTCCAATGCCTCGGCCAACTTTTTCTATACAGTCTTTACAGCTCAGTATGGCATTTTTCCTTTGTCGCCCGTGTTACTACCAATCTTACTACCAGTAGTAATACTGGTAATTTGATTCCCTTTCTTACTACTGCAGTAGTAAGTTGTTACAAGGGTAATTACGATTTCCCCTTGTTACTACCAATGAAAGAAAAGTGTTTATTCGCCACAAAAACTACAATTATTAATACTATTTTTTATTTGTTTAACAATTTCGGTACTCTGGGGTCCCGGATCTTTGAAAGGCGTGCTAGGGGCCGAAGGGGGGTGTTTTACTTGAGGTACCTACTTTTTAGGTACATTTTTTTGGTGTTATTATATTTTATGAGTCATCATCTTCCTGCCCATATCCCATGTTACTTGGGGTCGGCGCAACACGTTTTCTTCTTGCATACCGTTATATCCCCTGCTACGCTATTACTGATTCCCTTTTCCTTCATAGTTTTAATGGTGAAATAATAAAATATTACGGAACACCCGACACCTTGATGTCAATATGGCTGGCGGGTGTACCTTAATTTCGTTCTGAAGGAGGTACAGATTTTTTTGATCTAGGTACAATAAAGTATATTTTAGGTACATTTCTTTGGTAATTGGTATAATTTAATTCGCTTTGGTACACCCGCCATTTTGACTCTCACCAATTACCGGTTGGAGCAGGACTACTGTTAAATATGGAGAAATAGATATTGAGCTATAGATTTGGAAGGTTTAGTAAATAGTTTTTTTTTTTGCTGTAAACAATCTGCGGACTTTCCTATACAGGGCGTCAAGTTCTGTCTGAGAGAGAACATCAAGACCGGCATGACCCAGCCGTTGAAGGCGCGCACATTGTTCCCGCGTGATAAAATTATATTTTGTACTTATTTCAAGCGACCAAAGAAGCGACGGCTGTTTGACGTCAGTAGCATTGATGCCTAGTGCTGCCGACATACCCAAATACTTGTAAGTTTCGGTTGAGGAAAGGGATACCATAATCTCTCCTCGCTTTACATGCATGACTGCACATTTGTCCACACCAAGTTCCGTCCTGATGGCGTCACTGAAGTTTTCTATTACCTAGAAGCTTCATCAGTTGCAAGTTGTTGGGGAGGTGTGATATGACCTGACCCTCTTCTCAGCCGATAGCCCAGGCCCGAACCATCCAGCAGTGTACTCAAGAGGGTTCAGGGTTAAGCGAAACCACAGAGGACTCAGACTGTCGCCCTGAAATATTCCACGCTCGATTCTTATAGGTTCACTGTTTTTCTGATTGCTGACTCGTAGTCACACCAGGATTATCACACCAGTGTGACAAACAGGAATTTTTTTCTCGTTTGTCACACCACTGATTTTTCCACACCATTTATTTCTAACTAGTGCTGTCCTAGTTATACTAAAGGGTTTTTCAACCTTACTGACTAGTAGTCACACCAGATTTTATCACACCAGTATGACAAACAGGATTGTTTTTCTCGTTTCGTTTTTTAAATGAAACGAGATGTAGATGGTGTAGATGTTGAAATGAAATAAAAGAAGCTGTGTGTAAGGTATTAACAAAATTATTTTTATTTGAAAGGCCCACAGTGTGCCAATCAGTGTGTAATATAATATGACATCTTCCAAATGCCTGCCTCGGCTATTTACAGTGGGACGGATCCGAGTGGTCCAATTTTCAATGACTCTTCTGCATAAATCCGGCTGCATTTGAGCAATGGCCATGGCATCGGTCGATTGTGTTTGTTTGCATAGACCTGCGACTTCAAAAACGAGAAAAGGCCTAGCGGCGTCAAATCGCATGACCTTGGTGGCCAATTCACATCACTCCTGCGAGAGATAACCATACGCTCAAATCCCTCATGAAGATTTTTTATCATTTGAACGTGCTGTTCAATCGTGTAACTTGCCATGGTGATTTGGCATAAGTAACTGAATAATAAATTATTAACAGTATTATTCAATCAAAAGGAAATTTATTTAAAAAAAAGAAGGGTCGACCATTTCCTTGAAAAAACCCACGCCCCCCAAAAATCTACCCGCGCCAATCGAAAAACTCTTTACTTAGTTATAAAGTGTTTTTCAAACGGCGCGGGTAGATTTTTGGGGGGCGCGGGCGAATTAAAAACATTCAAATTACGTTTTTAACGCAATGTCTAAGGAAATGTCCCAATGATATTCACCATTTAAAAGTTTCAGTTGGCAGGAAATGATAAAATTATCTTTATCGGTTTGGTCGACCCTTCTTTTTTTTTCGATTTCAATTTCCTTTTGATTGGATAATACCGGTAATAATTTTAGTATGGTTACGTAGTTTTTATTTATATTTTTATTTAATTCGGAGTACCAACTTTCACAAACATTGTTGGTTCTGTGCCTTTGACCAACAATGTTCCAGTCGGCGATATACTGTGCATCATTTAGCCATTGTCGGGCCATGTATGCTATGAACTGTTTCATCATTTTCCCGCTAAATTCATTAGATTCCGTTTTAATGTACTCCCATCCGGTTTTAACAAGTTCTAATTGAGTTAGCGGCAATACCGTACACAGTCCCACAACACTTTGTACCTTATTATGAAAAAGTTGGCAGAAATATAACAAAAAGCAGAAAATCTAAATAGTCAGCAAACGCTGATCAGCAGATCGACTTTACTAGAATATAGGTACGTATAGGTACTGCACTAGCAATTATTGTATACATGGTGTGGAAAAATCAGTGGTGTGACAAACGAGAAAAAAATTCCTGTTTGTCACACTGGTGTGATAATCTGGTGTGACTACGAGTCAGCAACGGTTTTTCTGAATCTGTCGACATCCTGGATAGAGAAGGACCGTCCTTCACTGCCCCATACATGACATCAGGAAGATGCGCAGTCTCACCAATTTATACAACACCAGCACCCTCATAAGTTATGTATGTGGCATCGAATCATATAGGCCTTCTTGCATCATCTCGCCATATTCTTAATTATTATCATTGGTAATTACTTGTAATTACCCTTGTAACAACTTACTACTGCAGTAGTAAGAAAGGGAATCAAATTACCAGTATTACTACTGGTAGTAAGATTGGTAGTAACACGGGCGACAAAGGGCATTTTTGTAGATTAAGGTGGATTTGGTGCCGATAATGCTAAATGAAAAACTCAAACTACGATCATTGATCGTCATTTTACTCCGTTTTTAGGATTCCGTACCCAAAGGGTAAGGACCCTATTACTAAGACTCCGCTGTCCGTCTGTCTATCACCAGGCTGTATAACATGAACCGTGATAGCTAGGCAGTTGAAAATTTAACAGATGATGTATTTATGTTGCCGCTATAATAACAAATACTAAAAACAGAATAAAATAAATATTTATGTGGGGCTCCCATATAACAACGTGATTTTTTTTGCCGTTAATTGCCATAATGGTACGGAATCCTTCGTGCGCGAGTCCGACTCGCACTTGGCCGGTTTTTGACACGCAAAGTGCATACAATCGCGTCATCTAGTTAGATTTTATGTCTGATCTAGAGCACAATAGTGATCGATGGTATATTAGCATTTGTATTACAAGTCGTAATGGACTATAACTTACTGTGTTTATTGAAAACATTCATCTTCAAAACTCGATGTTTTAATTATTCAATGTTCGTTTACAGGAGCACTAGTAGTAACCACACCCCAGTCGGCAGCGCTCCAAGTCACAAGACGAGGAGTCAACATGTTCGAGAAGCTAAAAGTTCCTATCATAGGCATGGTAGAGAACATGTCACACGCAATCTGCTACAAATGTGGCACAAAGAACTTCGTCTTCGGCAACGACACGAAGCAGACGGCTGATCAAATGGGGCTTGAGATCATCGAGAGCTTTGAAGTCGACCACAACATGTCCGAATGCATAAACAGCGGGAAACCAGCCATCTACGCGCTCCCCGATAGCACGCACGCAGAGAAATACAGACACCTAGCCAACAAAGTGTTCAAATATATAGAAGATAAGGAAAAGGTCAAGGAAATGGTCAAAGAACAGGCCAAAGCGAAAGAGTAACCACACAATATATCCTGTGTTCCAATAGTTACATATAAATGTCTTATAAAACTGTATGTTGTCGCTTTTCTCAAACTCTAGGCTCGTTGTGATAACATACAATAATAAATGCGAAAGAATTAGATTAGTCAATTAGAAATTAGGTATGTGTAGTTTTTTAAGGTATTCTAAACAAACGTTGTATGTAAAAATTTAAAAAAATTAAACAATTTTTATTATATAAAAATTTATTCGGAACAATCTTTTCAGGAATCTTTTATCATCTATGGCCAAACTGAAACTTAAGAAAAATAAATAAAAAAAATAATAATACAAAAATATGTGTCTTTTAAATACTTTTGATAAATCAAATAATTATTTATGTTTTTTTATGACTACATTTTTATTATAAGGAAGATGAAGCGCAAATCTTCGAATTGTGATACCAAAGTTTCACTTAAGGCTACTGGAATATTAAAATTCATAAAAAGAGCATTTTGCATTTACATTCAAAGATCTGTCGCCTGTCAGTCAGTAAGTACAAAATATATATATTTTTGTATAAATATTTACATTACATTGAATCACAACAATAATTAGAAAAAAAAAAAGGAATGAAAACTGTACGGTTAAGCAAATGAAAGCAGGAGTACGTTCAGTCTGAGTTAATACACTTACACGCGAAGAGGCCCGGTGTGAACATAAAATATAACGTCTACGCGGGCAGGAAGATGTTTACTATTTTGGCGCGCATGAACGCAGCATTGCCTGGCCTACAAACATACGCGCTCGATACGCGCACTAATAAATTATTAGCATTGCTGAAGCGCGTTGTAATCAAATGCCAATATAGTGAGTCATGAGTTGGACCTTCGCGATATTTCCTCTTGGTTTGATGTTGTAATTCGGTGGCATATTTAGCTATCATCACGGCAGGATATATGCGAGACTATTTAGTAAAAAAAATGTTGCAGCTATTGCCGCATTGTTACCAGGCATGATGTAACCTTAATATGTTTCATCTTTATGTAGGAATGTTAATTCGAATAGTCTGTCTTACCAAGCAATGCCGCATCCATGCAATAAGCTTCGGAATTCACAACACTATCTGTTAAACAGTGCGAAGTAATTACTATCTAATATAAAAATTGACAAAATAGAAATCATGAACCGTTTTTATATCGGCTTATTATCAAAACGTTGCTAGGGTCAATGACCTGATCGATTATTTTATTTACCGTTAATTCATTGACCGAAAACGTGCAATTTCTTGTAAAATTTTGTGTATGACAACAACTGTTTTGTGTTGAGGGCAATTTGCTTGTAAATTATTATTTTAGAAATTGTTAAGGGATATTTAGGGAAGTTGAAGAAGGGAATGTAAGCCTTTACCCTGCACGGGGACAATGTAGGCTTATAATATAACAATTTTATACATATACAACACCATTTTGCAGGACTAGAATCCTTATTATTTAATTTTGCGACATGCCTTGTAAATAATCTACACCAAAATACTTCATCAGGATCAGGAGTCATATTGGGCCCGTAAGTTGACAACATAGTATAGTAGTCACAGCGGATCTCTGGGTCTCTGAAGTTGGTTCTGCAAACCATTGCGCAAGAAACAGTTTGTCATCGAGTATACTGCATAGAGTAGAGATAGGATGATGCGACAAACGTAAGGGAATGAAAGAGGCAGTTATACAATGCTAATTCAACATTGGCACAAAAATAGTAACTGCACTGTGTCTTGCAGCCAACTTCAGAGACACAAAAATCCACTGTGAGTATTATATTTACAGTTAAAGCGACTCCTGGCATCCCACAAAACTTAGTTCATATAAGGAAATAAAGCAAACTGCCCACAACACGAACATGACACTACAGGATATGGAAGTAACACATTGGCACTTGCCAATGTTCACAATTTTCGCCGACTAGTCAGATTGTCACAAAAACAAACACCAAATATGAATGAAAAAAAAAAACTCTTTCTCGCACCATAACATCTTAGATTAAAATATCAATTGTCTTTCACTGTGCGTACATTGTACACACTGGGCGGGTTCTACCACTTTTTCTTGTGCTCGTCCATACTGACTCCGCCCGGTCCCAAGTACACGATCATCAGAAGACCGCCGATCACAGATAAGGTCTGGAAAGAGAGGAATAAAGTGTTAATAGGTTCTCACTTGAGGCATTGATAAATCGTTTGGTATTTAGAGATTTCTCAGTATTAACCCTTTGATTTCGCCTAAAAACTTATCAGACTTTGGCATAAAGAATAAGTTTTGACATATATACAAAAACTTTTTCACAAAAAAATACTACCAACTTCCAAATAAGAAAACTAAAAAGTGAAAAATAACTTTATTTTTGGTTATGAACACCGACTTTTCACTTTGTAGTTTTCTTATTTGGAAGTTGGTAGTATTTTTTTGTAAAAAAGTTTTTTTTTCTGTTTGAAGTTGTACCTACCTAATAGGCAAGTTGTTTAGTAAGTTTCCTATAACGCCAGAATAGATTACCCGAATACCATGAAACTTGAACAAAACCGGCGAAATGAGAGATCTGCGTAACCCTGTAATCTATATATATAAAAGAAAGTCGTGTTAGTTACTTCGCTTATAACTCAAGAACGGCTGAATCGATTTAGCTGAAAATTGGCAGGGAGGTAGCTTAGAACCAGGAGAAGGACATAGGGTAGGGTAGGGTAGTGTAGGGTAGTGTAGTGTAGTGTAGGGTAGTGTAGGGTAGGGTAGTGTAGGGTAGTGTAGGGTCGGGTAGGGTAGGGTAGTGTAGGGTAGGGTAGTGTAGGGTAGTGTAGGGTAGCGTAGGGTAGTGTAGGGTCGGGTAGGTTAGGGTAGGGTAGGGTAGTGTAGGGTAGGGTAGGGTAGTGTAAGGTCGGGTAGGGTAGTGTAGGGTAGGGTAGGGTAGTGTAGGGTAGGGTAGGGTCGGGTAGGTAGGGTAGGGTAGTGTAGGGTCGGGTAGGTAGGGTAGATAAATGTTTGGTCTTTTTATGGCAAAACAAAGTTTGCTGGGTCAGCTAGTATACAATAAACAGACATGCGATTGCAGCAATCCCGAGAGATTTACCGTTATTTATTGAAGAATTCTGTTTTTATCTTCAAAGTTCTACATCAGATCTTCACCAAATTAAAATGGGACCAGGCGATATCGGTGAGAATACATTTAAAAAAAAAACAAAGTCGAACATAGAACCTCCTTTTTTAGCATTATATGCTCGCGCTTGACCACTTTTCGAAAGTCGGTAAAATACTCAATTCAGAAATCGTCCTTGAGACGAATACTACCCTAACTATAACTGGATTAAAAATCGCCAAAAAGAATCTTGCTGAGCTTGCAATCTTTAAAAGTAGTATTATTTTGCTTTTTGTTTTGAATACAGGCGCATACCTACTTACAAGCTAATGACCTGACAGGAATGCAAATAAAATAAGAATGTTTACGGCTAGCTCGTGTTACGGACACAATGGGACGAAGCCAACGCATCTACAAAACAAATAATAGAACCAGTTGCGGCCCGCCTGTGTTTTGTGTTGATTCATAGTAGAAAATGCATGGAAGTGTTGAAGGAGGACTTTTGCAAGGCATTGCCACAGATAATATAATACTAGCATACAGATGCCTCATCCCATACAAAAAAACCGTGCCGACGTAACTAGCGGTTTTCATCTGCTTAATCTTCTTATTTTTAAGAGTACATCAATCGCGTTTGATCCCGTTTCACGGCAATAGATGGTGTTAGCAGCGCCTTCCAAGTAAAAGGGTTTACGAGGTTCATGAATATTTTTTTCTTTAAATACAGTGAAGGTTCGTTTTATAGTATTTTTTTGCACGATGTTACAGTTTTTTTGCACCAATATGTGTTAAAATGCAAATTTTAACAATCGAGTTTAATGCCTCAGAAATTTATAAATGCGCCATCTATGGCATCAATTTTAAATGATCCGTTCAAATAATCTTTGAAATGTGAATTAAGAGCCCAATATTCCATAATTTTGTACTTAGCAGAGTTAATTAAACAAGTACATACAATGTTATGTTCAATTCCAGATAATGTTAATTTTTAACACAATTCTATTGAATTGTGTGTACATGTCACGTCATCTAGTGAGATTTATTTGAACCAAATATTCTTTCTTAACAATGAGACCCCGTGGCATTGCGACATTTCACAGCTCGACCAAAGTGTTTAGTTAGAATTTAGGACTAATACAAATAATATTACAAATCTGAAATCCTGGATGTTACTGAAAAAGAAAAAAAATAGCACAAAAGTAGATTATAACCTGGATTCCCTCGGCACAATTAAAGAATTTATTTATTTTCAGCCTGCTCTGGGTCACTGCAGGTCAAAAGCCTCCATTTGTTCTTTCCACTCCTGCCGGTTTAGGGCAATCCTGCCGATAGGCATAAAGCTCGTCCCGCAATCTTCGCTTAGGAGAATCTAGAAAATTAACATAACAAACATATTTACCTGGAAGAAGTCATATTTAAGGAAGTCCCTGAGAGGCTTGTAGGAGGGCACGGCCCACCACGCGTTGTGGTACAGGTTGAGCACGGAAAGGACCACCACCAGCATCAGCGCCGACAGCTTGGTGCGGTAGCCCACCGTCACCAGGACCATCAGGATGCTGCCCAGCAGGTCTTGCACGATCTGGAAAGCACGACGTACAGATTATTATACTGCTTTTTATACCAACTTTAAGTGTCCCCCGTGGGTTCGTTCCCGTCATCTGGCTACCTAACTAAAATCTACCTACCTACCTACCTACCCTGCTCTTTCTACCTACCTACTCTACCCTACATTCATGATTTTAAGCAACGGAAGCTGTCAAAAAGGAATATTTTGCCCGTTTTTGCAACATTTTTCATTTATGCTCTGCTCCTCCTGGTCATAGCGTGATGTTATATAGCCTATATCCTTCTACTATCCAACACAAGAATATTTCTTTCAATTTCAACCAGTAGTTCCTGAGATTAGCGCGTTCAAACAAACACACTCTTCAGCTTTATAATATTAATAAGTATAGATTATTAATACGCGCGTGCCCTAGTCCCATTTATCGGGGTTCGACTTTTGTGTATCATCATGCATAGCATATTTACTAAGCTATAATGTTTCCACTGCTGGGACGCAGACCTCCACTGCTAAAGGGAGTGAGCAGTTATCCACCACGCGGGCCCAGTGCAGATGTCACATGTCCTTGAACTTTTAGTTATTACTTGCTGACCCAGCAAAAGTTGTTTTGCCATAAAAAAAATTGAATTCATTGTATTTTTATCCTACCTACCCTACCCTACCTAGGGGTTTAAAAAATAGTTTACGACCGAGTCTCAGACCTAACAAATATGCACAAAAATTTTCATAAGAATCGGTCAAGCCGTTTCGGAGGAGTTTGCAGACAAACACTATGACACGAGAATTTTATTTACAAGATATGTCGGTTTCCACACGATGTTTTCTTTAACCGTTTTGAGAACAGTGGTGATAAAATAAATTACACTTAAGCAATACGCCTGTCTGGGTTCGAACTCATGACCTAGAACTCTTAAGTCGGGGCTATAATCACTGCACACCAATGCTTTCGTCAAGAAGCACCCATTTCATATTATTCAGGGACCGCACGGTATGTCTCCTTCCATACAATACATTCCCATTTGTCGTCATCTCACATTTTTCGTTGCTATTGGCTGAAACCGTCACACATTCTTTTTAATAAAAAAAATTGCCTCACGCTAGGAATTTCTTGCTGTATCGTGGGTGCGTTTACAAACATATAAACTCACATACACAACACCTAGAGCCGGAACAACTATCTGTAGGTCATACAAATATTTGTACCTTGCGAGAATCGAACCCGTGACACACAGCGCAGCAGTCAATCACTCAACCACTGCGCTAAGTCTACTAAACAGGAAACTATGTGTGCCTACACACATGAAAACAAGGCAACGTCACATTGCAAATAAATCGGGGTTTTCCTTAAGAAAGTGTTCGGGTGACATCACTAATTCTAGAAAAGCGACGCGACGTCGCAATTCTACGCTCTAATGTGAAGCTCGATAACTATCTTCATAGACCTAAATAATTATAGGCTGTCGTATTTTGTGTAGCCCTGGTTGCAATATAGGTAGGTAATAATAATTAAGTAACAGTAACACTGTAAGCGGTCTACCCGAATGTCCTTTCTTTGGTATTGTTCGTCGAATCGTTGAGCTCCTTAAATTCTGAGTTGAGCTGCTCGGTTATTGACAAATGCGTGCACTGGCTGGACAGGTCCACTCAATCTGGCTGGTTCTATCCTCAAAAGACCATTTCAGACATCAGTCTACATGATCTTACCAAGATTTTGTCAGGACTTTAAAAGAGACATGTGACCTCTGAGTTTGTTTCGGCCTTTCTTCTCAGAGTAGTCAGATAGGAAACGCCGACCTCATCTAGTTTTAAAAAATATGTTAGACATGTATAAGTGTTTGTACAAATAAAAAACAACTTACAGAAATAAAATCATTGATCATTTAAAGCGATTCGCCTTGACCTTTTCAACCGGCGATTTTTTTGATATCTAGTATTATGGACACTGTATCCATAAGCCTACTTAATAAGCAGTCTGGCGCTTTCAGCCTTGACTTACGAAAATTCGAGTAAAAAAAAAACCTGTCGGCAAAAATCGAGAGTAGATCGAATAATTATGCAAATTCAATACCGTGACATCTTGTATGTTAATCGGTCAACTATTTATAAATTTACGCAAGGATGGTTGGTGAATATGACGTCATAATTTGTGAGCATAGCGTGTTCAATGAGTTCGAAATTAAAATGTCAGATGTCACCTAGTTTCAATAAAATAGGTATGTTTAATTATTTCTTGGTGTAAAGGTTACAGGGTCGAGAATGATCGATTTGATTATAATCTGCTGAATTGCTGATTAAAAGGCGTAGGAGTTAGAAATATTGATATTTTCGACAATTTGCTTAGCTATTTCCTAAGTCAACAGTGAATAGGTTACTTTTAGGCAAGCGTGCTTTACCGTCGTCCACATCTTCACTTACCATCAAGCGAGATAGCGGTCAAACGCGAGCGTAACATGAAATATGAAAAAAAACCGGCCAAGTGCGTGTCGGACTTCGCACATGTAGGGTTCCGTATCAAACCGCAAAATTAAGTTGGTTGTAATAGGAGCTCTAAACAACGTTATCCCAATCGATAGGGCAGGAAAAAAAAAGGGGGGGGCCCTTTTGCGGTATGGGAGTACTCCTTAAAAACATTTTCAAGTATTTTTTGATAATTTGTTTGGCTTTGGGTCAACAAGATGCTTGTACTGTGAAAATTTGAAGACTTATAGCTTCAATCGTTGGCTATAAAACCTGTGTGACAGACAGACACAATAGGGCTCGGTTTGGATCCTCGGGTACGGAACCCTAAAAACAATACATATAGGGGTCGGCTTCAAGTCGTACCGGATGAAGTTGAGTATCAGTTTTTTACAAAGAACAATGCCTATCTGAACGTCACAACCCAGTAACTGGGTAACAATATTGATCTTTAGGTAAAAAGGTTTAAATATCAGTGACAAGTTTACTCAGGAATTGTATTCACACAGTTACGTAAAGACGATTATGTATGTTTTGCTGCTTTTAAAACCGGTTTTCCTATTTTTGTCTCTACGTATAATTGAACAGGTTACAAAAAGTCTTATTTACTTTTATTATTATTTTTTTAGTACAATAGTCACAACGGATCTTTGTGTCCCTAAAGTTGTCTCTGCGGACCATTGCGCAAGAAACAGTTTGTC
This sequence comes from Orthosia gothica, assembly GCA_949775005.1. Lineage (NCBI taxonomy): Eukaryota > Metazoa > Arthropoda > Insecta > Lepidoptera > Noctuidae > Orthosia > Orthosia gothica. The sequence goes on along the minus strand of OX459048.1, from coordinate 2,739,950 downwards.
ATCGAGTGTACTGCATAGAGTAAGTAAGATAGGACGATGCGACAAACGTATGCGAGTGAAAGAGGCAGTTATACAATGCTATCTTCACCTTCAACATTGACACAAAAATAGCTACTGCGCAGGGTCTCGCAGCCAATTCAGAGACACAAAGATCCGCTGTGAGTATTATATGTATATGTATGTTTTGCTAATTTAAAAACCAAATACACACACAATGTACAATTGAGCAGATTACAAAAAGTCTTATTTGCGGAAAAGTCGACCATAAGAATAAATTTAGTTTTATTAATGTTTTAAGCATTTTAACATAATTTGCAATACAATTGCTAACGAGATACATTGGTAAACATAATTATATACATATCGACGATATATTTATACATGTCGACGTTTTATAAGCGCCCAAGTAGGCCTATGTGAAATAAAAATTATTGATTTGATTTATAATTTACAAATGGTATCAACTGTTTACCCGACTGCCGAAGGAGGGTAATGTGTTTATCAGTCTATGTATGTATCTATGTATGTATATTTAACACTTTTAATATAAACATATTATGTTAAAATGGACCTAATTTAAAAAAAGAATAACTAGAAAGATATAAATAAAATAAGTTATTTAAAAAAAAACAAAAAACTCGACTGCTTAAAAAGCGAACTAAAAAAAAGTAAACAAGAAGAAAATCATGCTGTGCAGTCGGAGTATACGTCTGGTTTTGGTCAGCCAGCTCGCGAACATGTATCCTCCGACTGCACAGCATGTCATTCTTCTTGTTTACGTCTTTTTAGTTCACTTTTTAAGCAGTCGGGTTTTTTTTTTTTTTCCTCAATAGATCATTTTTATGGTATTTTTATGATGAGTTACAGAGTCTGTCCTAGAATAAGATCAACTGGAACTGCACTGGATTATACTGGCAAAGCGTCTGTAAAAAAAACTGTAGGTTGTTCTACTGACCTGCAAGAAGGAATATTCGAATCTCAGCAGTGTGATGAACATGAACGCCAGGAGTATTCTTCCGGCAAGCTGCAGGTAGGTCTTGGGTTTGTTCTCTCCTAGCGACGGCACGCCAGCGAAAAGGCTACGCCCCTCAGCCCTTGCCTCCGCTAAGACCAGCAATAGTGCTCCGATGAGCGCCAAGTTACGCAGCAAGAACTGCATGTCCCATAATATACTGTAGGCGAAGGTCTGGAAGAAAACGTTTTGATTAGAAATTATTAAATGAGAGAGTTTTATATAATATCCCAGACAATCACAGGGTGTTCAAGTAAAAGGAGAAAAAATATTATATGAAGAAATGATTTTTACCCGACTGCCGAAGGAGGGTAATGTGTTTATCGGTCTATGTATGTATGTTTGTTCCTATATGGCGTTCCAGAGACCAAACGCGTTGGCCGATTTTGATGATTCATACGTCAATCGATGCGTCTTAACCCTGCGATTGTCATAGGCTACATTAAAATTAGATAATAGAAAAATGGCGGATTTTGGGTGCCATATTGTGGGGGCCGAAATTTTTTTTTTCTTCCTAACCCATCGTGTGGGGTATCAAAATAAAGGGTTTTAAGAGGTGATTTAGAGTACAGTTCTCGCCAATCTTCTTGGCCGCCCTGAAGTTGCCTACAATGGCTGCGCAGTAGTAAATCTCATACAAAAAAAGCACCGTTTCGTGCCTCGCGCATGCGGAAAGCCTACTTCAGGAGGGTGACCATAAGCTCTTTAGAGTAAGACAAGTTATATACATCTGTCCCTTACACACACGCAAAATAACCTTACTCTAAAAGCTTATGGTCACCGTCATTTTCCGCTATGCAGTGTTTTGCTTTAGAATTCGGTTATTTTTTTTTTGTTAAAATGTTTTATATTTGGGGTTTATTTGAGGAGCTTATTGTTTTATATTTGAGGAGCTCGTGGCTAAATAATAACAGCCGCACTGGTCGATCTTCAAGGTTAAGCAACGCTTGACGAGGTCGGGCCGTGGATGGGTGACCATTTCATCATACCGAGTTTCCTCCGTGCCTCGGAAAGCACGTTAAGCCGTTGGTCCCGGCTGTCATTTGAAGATCTTTGACAGTCGTTACGGGTAGTCAGAAGCCTGAGATCTGACACCAGTCTTGCCAAGAGGTATCGTGTTACCCAGTTACTGGGTTGTGGAGGTCAGATAGGCAGTCGCTCCATGTAAAACACTGATACTTAGCTGAATCCAGTAAGACTGGAAGCCGACCCCAACAATAATTGGGATAAAGGCTAGGCAGATGATGATGTTTTATATTTGGGTTGTTTTTTTTTAATTTATTGATAGGCTCGCGTTTGATCCCTGTCTAACCTAAGGTTAAGCCATGACGTGTGTTGTTTGTTTTTGAGTTGCGGGTTTTTTCTTCTCCTTTAGATTTGTTTCATTTGAAGTCGGTTCAAAATTACCAAGTAATTGATTAACAGGGGAAGAACATGTAAAAACATGATATTCACTACCCGTTTACTACGTTGTCAGGTCGTAAGAAATAAGAGAATCTTATAATTTTTTGCTCAATGCTAAATCTAGGCTACCGGGCACTACCGCTGTCATTCCAAAACAATTAAGAGCGGACTCTAGTCAACAGGAATTTGAAAAATAGGTATTTGAAGAAACTATTGCCGTCGCGTCACCTCCAACCTCGCCCCGTAAAGTGCGAAAGGGACAACTGCAGCTCAGGCTGATTTTACCTACAAAAACTTTGACTAAAAGACGTTTCGTATTCTGCTGTTTTCTTCATGAAAACTGGTCTGATCTAAAAAAATCTTATATCAAAATTTAGAGGAAAAGTATATCTATGCCTTGGATTGTCATATTTATTTTAGTGATTATGTTTTTGAAAAAAGGAAATGATAGGGGCACGTACTAATTAGACCCAGATTTTATGGAAAAAACCATTGCTATAGAGGCATTATCCACGAAGAAAACAGCAGAATGTTTTTGTATGGAGAAAGTCTCACTAGAGTCCCCTCTTAAATGGCAATATAGCGCTATCTGGTGAGGAGTCAAGGACACAAGGGTTAGCGTAAACACTTTATCATCATGAGACGGTATCCTTCTACTTATTACTAATATTATAAAGAGGTAAAATTTTATGTTTGTTAGTAATGTATCTCCGTAATCTCTGGAAATAGGTACTGATCCGATTTCGAATTTACCTGAAAAAAATAACGGGTTCAAAGGGGCAGGTCACTGGAGCCAAGCCACGGGGAAAAAGGTAGTCTATACTTATAAATATATCGGAAGAAGGTTAATGATTAATGGTTGGGAGCGAAGAAATATCGCTTGTAAACTTATTAATTCAGTTTTGTTTAATTGGCAACATCTTGATACTGATTCGGATTTCAATTCAATTTTATTCGATTGGCAACACTTAGTTTTCTCCAGTGTCCAATGCTAGTGAAGGATTTAAATCCTAGAGGAAGGTGACACGTGACACACAATTTGGAGGGAGACGCGGGTTCGCGGGGTTGACTTGAGTAGAAAGAACTGGAGACCGTATCGCGATTAAGTGTGATGAGTGGCATTATTGGTGCCGGTGGAGTTGCGTCTAAAAGTATCAGGCTAGTGAAAGTGATTACAAATTGGCGCGTCAACTTGCTACTAGAATTGGACAACGGAATATCTCTAAAACGGCATAAGTTACCCGCCTTGTGCACGCATTACCCACGATAAGCCCACAAGACCGAGAGTATATGGAAGGAAACTCTCCTGTTTGCGACAAATATAAAGATACAAGATTTTTATTTTTGTATGTAACGAATAAACTTAAAAACGACTGGATCGATTTCAAAAATTCTTTCACCTTTGGGAAGTTACGCTATCCCCGAGTGACATAGGCTACTTTGTATCCCTTTATAACCACGGGAACGGGAACTATACGGGTGAAACCGCGAGGCGTCCGCTAGTACTTGATATAAAAGTAAATGTGAAAATAAACATATTGATAGACTCATCATAGCACCAGTTTAAACCTTAGCAGTCTTATTACAATAAACTCAATAAACCTTGGTTTAAACCTGGCCTATCAAGTCCAGGCTTATCTGCAAAACCATGGTCTAAATTTGTCCGTATTACAAAACTTAAAAAATCCCTGGTCTTAGTAGCGTCATTTGAACCATTGTCAATATATCAACCACAGAATAAAACAAATATCATTCGTTCACCATAATATCGTTCAATTGCAACGTTCCGTATGCCCAGAAAAGAAAACTTTTTGATAATACGATAAGGATTTAATGATGTTTAGGAGTGTTAAAATATTGACACTTTGTTATTTTGCATGTATATAAACATTAGTTATTTTATCGATTGCAGTTTTGTTTAGGTTTAAGCACATTACTTAAATTCGTATTAATTACTAATAATACATCTACGTACGTGTAACGAAACGTAACATTCTCGCGCGTTACATGAAACCATAACAATAAACAAAACCATCGCTCGTTGAACAAAGTTCATTAGGCTTTGGATTTTTAAGTTCTCGATGTCTCTATTATAACTATTGCCTCTTTGTTAATAATGTGTTAGTAAAGTGTTGTGATGGACTAACAAAAAAAAACATCTGGGAATTGGAGTACCGAGGAAAAAGTAATATCCTCAATATCAATTAAATCCACCATGTTAATATCCTTTTTCGGGTAAAAACAACACAACACAATGAATAAGATTCTATAACCTAAAAGAAAAACTTTGACAGATACGACTTAGACCATCGTTAAACTAGGGGCCGCCGAGGTTTAGCGTTAGACCATGATATGGTCCATGGTTTATCGCTAAACCATTATTAATTTGTAATATCATTTTTGTTTAAACCGTGGTTTATAGAGATTTAAACCTGGGTTTTTAGTTAAACCGCTTTTTGTAATAAGACTGTATAGGTTTTTGGTTGCTATTTAATAGTAATAATCCTGTACTCTGTTGTTTAATTGATAAATAAAAGAAAAAAAAAGCCGTTATAAAATAAAACGTGATCGTTTGTAACGGATTTCGATAAAATTTGGCACAAGGGTCGAATGATTACGATGATAATTTATGACTTAGGTAGGCCTGAAATACATTTATCAGCACTTATACAAACTAGCTATTTTCAATAGATAAACTGCGGATCGATGTTGATAAATGTGATTTACAACACAAAAGACAAAGACAAAAGATATTTATTTCAACTGGGCCACCAAGCGGCACTTTTGAATGTCACAATTTAAATTTAAATGGAATACAAGTTGATTCTACCGTGCATTCGGAAAGTAGCTAGTTATGGAGAAGAATGCACAAGAAACTCCATACTTTTTAAATTTACATGGAATAAAAGTTGATTCTACCGTGCATTCGGAAAGTAGCTTGTTATGGAGAAGAATGCACAAGAAACTCCATACTTACTCTTTTAAAAATTCAGGCAATAGGACACTTTTTGTCCTAGTATAGGTAGATTCAAACGTAATGACAGCTCGGAATACCCAGTAAGTTACTGCGCAATAGAAATTTCATGTGACAGGTAGGGTGAGCCGCCATTAAGGTTAAATGGTGGAATAATTTTTGAGGTCACGCGGGCGATGCCGTAGGCAGAAGCTAGTTATAAGATAGCTAGCTGTTCCCCGCGGCTTCACTCCAGTGGCCCACCCCACAGGACCCGTTTTCGGGATTAAAAAAAATAGCCTATCCCACTCAAGAATAATGTAGCTTTCTATTGGTGAAAGAATTTTCAAAATCGGTCCAGTAGATCTAGAGATTATCTCCTACAACAGGGATCGCGAACCTTTATTAGAAAACGTGCCATTTAAATTATATTTTTTTTATGTGACTATGAAGTGCCACCAAAGAATGTTGTCATTGTCTTAATCGAAAAACAAAAACTCTAAATGCTATGAATGAATTAATTATTTATTTGCACCCAGAAATTCTTACAGCATTTATCATCTGCCTAGCCTTTTCCCAATTATTATTGGGGTCGGCTTCCAGTCTTACCGGATTCAGCTGAGTAGCAGTGTTTTACATAGAGCGACTGCCTATCTGACCTCCACAACCCAGTAACTGGGTAACACCATACCCCTTGGTAACACTGCTGTCAGATCTTAAGCTTCTGACAACCCGTAACGACTGTCATAGATCTTCAAATTACAGCCGGGACCAGCGGCTTAAAGTGCTTTCCGAGGCACGGAGGAAACTCGGTATGTTGAAATGGTCACCCATCCACGGACCGACCTCGGCAAGCGTTCAGCAATCCTAATATTTATTTACAGTTTTATGTTGTATTCATAGGCACGCGTGCCATACGATCGCCATCACTGCCCTACAACCTCACAAACTTTACCTATTTATAATATTAGTATAGATAAACAGGCTATATAACGCTATCTGACGAGAATCAAGGACACAACGTTTAGGAGGATAAACGCTTACACATCATGAGACGGCGTTCAAAATAATGCCATCTCACAATGAAACCTTCAGAAAATACTTTTCGCAGATAGTTCAGATACCTACAAAAACTTTGCTAACAGGAAGTGTGACGTCCTCACAAATAAATGGCCAAACCGTTGGGTTGAAATGGAAACTAAAGTTAATGTTGGTCATTGTGTCTTAATGGGATAATGACCCTGAAGTGAAACTACCGTGACTCGGCTTCAACGATATACAATAAAACGTACATTGATGATATTTACGATGTATTTGTAGCATAGACGTGTAGGTAATTGAAAAAGCTAAACAATAGATTTCGAATTGTCCTTTATCAGACCAAGATCTACATATTTTGTAAACTTCAACATATATTCAAAGAGGCCACCTACTGGGCTCAAACAGTTTGAATAATGAAGAAGAACAATTATTAATTTAACAGCCTTCGAAAGCTTGCCAGTTGGAAACCTCGGCCTAGCAGACCTGTAGGTAGAACAATTTCAGAACATAGATGTATTTACCCTTCCTTTTTGAACTGATTACATTATATTCAACGCCCTTGACTCTGTTGGGAAACCTCCAAAGTGGTGCCATAATAAAAAAAAAACATTTTTCGCATAGCTAAGGAGTGGAATACCCTGCCGGAATCTATGTTCCCTGATAGCAACAACCTTGGGGCCTTTAAGTCAAGAGTAAATATGTTACTTCTAGGCAAACGTGCTTCACCGTAGACCACATCATCGCTTACCATCAGGCGAGAAAAGATATCCAGAATTTTGACAGTCAGCATCGTGAGTTACACCACAAACTTATGTCGTGGTAGCCCAGTGGATAAGACCTCGCCTCTCGTGCTTGAGGTAGTGGTTTCAAAGCCGGGCAAGTACCAATGTGACATTTTCAAGTTACACATGCTTTTTAAGTTTATCTTGGATATCACAGGCAACGGTGCAGGAAACCGTGAGGAAACTTGGACTTATATAGTTAATGTAAGTCTGAAATAGCCAAGTCAGAGGCCTGTGGGATTCCCAGAGGCGGCTTAATTATCTCTGATACCAGAGGAGGCCACATCCTCTTAAGAAAAGAAGAAGACCGCAAGGTCTGCTGATGTTAGTACTTTGTTCAAGCGATCAATGTTGCTTACCTGTAGTACAACAATGAAGAACAGAACTCCACACGCGATGTCAACCTTGAGCCTGCCCAGCACCATCACACAGCCGCCCAGCTGTCCGAGTAAGTTTATTATCTGTAAACAACACAATTCAAATTAAATTCACCGTCCGTGTGTCACTAGCGGGGTGCCAACTGAAAATCAGCGCTGGGTGCACGGTTACCAACTTAGGGATTTTGTCCCTAAATTTAGGGACTTGAAGTGTTAAAAGGGACATTTTTAGGGACTAGAATTTTTTGGGGATTTTTTTAGGGATTTCAAACAAAACTTGCAAAGTCGCAAACAAAGCGTGTGTTTTCAGTTTTTAGAAAGGAACGCACGATATGTCATTCATATCCTCTAAAATGGTACAGAGTATCATGATGGAACGATTTTCCTTTCGGGATTATGGATCGTGACTAAAACTTGATCATACTGTGGACAAGATCAAGAACTTCATCGTACGTAAGTATGACTTGACTATGACGAGCAACAAGATGATGATGTGGTTCTGGAAATACCTAATTAACAACTTTTCATGATTGTATTTATTCAATAAAAAGAATCATCAACTTAATAAGTAAAGTTTTATTTTATGACCTACGAAATAATTTAGGTACTAAATAAGTATGTAGGTATAACATATAAAATTCTATTTAGGGATTTTTAGAGAAATTCAGAAAAAAAAATGGGGAATATTTTTGGTAATGGTTGGTAACACTGGCTGGGTGTCTGACGCCCAGCAAATGCTGAGTTGGTAACCCTTTCGGTGTGAGCACGCCCGGCGCAATAATGCTAAAACATTGTTTGTACTGTTTTTACTATATTTTACTGTTTTTACTATATAATTTTAAGTGACTAACATAGTTTATAAGTATTTGTATGTTCTAACAAAATATGGATATCACATCTGAAATAATTAAATAATAATAATAATTTACTATTCTTCTCTGTTTCTTTGTGATTGTTGTGTTGTGTCTATGTTGAATAAATGTTTTCTATCTATATATATAAAAATCAAATGCTGTTCGTTAGTCTCGCTAAAACTCGAGAACGGCTGGACCGATTTGAATAATTCTTTTTTTGTTATATTCGACAGAATACAGGGAAGGTTTAAAAGCAAAAAAAAAAAAAAAAAAAATTGGTTGGATAGGGTAGGTAGGTAGAGTAGTGTAGTGTAGGTAGGTAGGGTAGGGTAGTTAGGTAGAGTAGTGTGGTGTAGGTAGAGTAGTGTAGTGTAGGTAGGTAGGTAGGGTAGGGTAGCGTAGGGTAGGGTAGTGTAGGGTAGGGTAGTGTAGGGTAGTGTTGGGTAGAGTAGTGTTGGATAGGGTAGTGTAGGGTAGTGTTGGGTAGAGTAGTGTAGGATAGGGTAGTGTAGCGTAGGGTAGGGTAGGGTAGTGTAGGGTCGGGTAGGGTAGGGTAGGGTAGGTAGGGTAGATAAATGTTTGGTGTTTTTATGGCAAAACAAAGTTTGCCGGGTCAACTAGTTCTATTATAAATTATATAAAAATAAACAGAGAGACACTACTTTTAGCATGATTGGTAGAAGCACTGTAGCTAAAATCAGCTTATAAAATTTCAACTGCAGAGAGTTTCTTTCATTCAGATAGAAGGCCTCAGTAGTTCCACACAGGCATCCTCTCAGTGAGACGGATTGCTCCACCATGCGGTGCCTAGTGCAGGTTGGAGAATATCATACATGTATTCAATTATTTGGTTCTAGGACCTGTTGTCTTTGCCGTATTGTGAGCAGTGGTAACGAAATGTATTACGAATTCATAGTGAAGCGTTTGCTTGGGTTCGAAGTTCGAACTAACGACACGTAAATCGGAACTTGGGCCTCCGCTATTCTCACAGTGTGCAATGGAGAAATTAATTGGTAAGCCAGAACCATCTAAACATTCAGGAACCAGTTTTTTTAAATCAAAGCTCGCTAGAATCATCTTCTTCCTGCCCTTGTCCCATGTCACGTGGGGTCGGCGCAACCCGTTTTCTTCTTCTACACCGTCCTGACCTCCCACGTTATCACTGTCTTCCTTTTCTTTCATATCACTCCTCACACAGTCTATCCATCTTTTCTTTGGCCTGCCGTTCCCTCTCCATTCATCGACATCTATATTCATAACTCTTTAAGTAACAAAAGGTTTCCCTGCAACATTTCTCTCACTGGCGCCACTTTCAAACTGCCTCTAATATACTCATTTCTCACTTTATCCAATCTCGTAACGCCGCACATCCATCTCAACATTCTCGCTAGAATAATCTCAACGCTCGCTAGGATAATGGTTCTATATTTTCTACTTATTAATAGATCTATCTGACTCACCTTATGATAAAAGAATGCATAGAAGTCATAACACGTCAATCATTTTGTCAGCTCAGTCAAACCGTCAAGTTGATGGAAGAATATCATTCTGCTGCTATCATCATCTGATCAGTTTCAATCTACTAATGTATTTGTAACGTTATAAAAGCCTATCTTACTTAAGACGGTACCCTGACCAAAAAAAAAACGTGAGATATGAGCATTCCTATTGGTGTAGCGGCACTGGTGGCGCATGAATTACAGTAGTGAATACGCCCAGATTTTAGAATAAAATCTTTATAAAATCGAATTTGGGTCTTTTGAAAAAACAATCTACAAAAATGTTCGTTATTAAATTGTCTATCCATTAGTGTTAGTACAAAAAATAATTAATGAACACTTTACGAGGAGATGCATAATATCAATAATTATTTCTCATTTTTATGTTTTTTTGGAAGGAGATTAGTGAAATATATACAACATTTAAAAAAAAACTAAATCTACCATTTTAGAATCAATATTATGTAGAAACTTAATGTATTTTTATTAATTGATATTTCTTTTTAAATAACGAGTAGATAGCTCCTAAAAACAGCACAAAAAACGTCTTTTGCTCGGGGTACCGCCTTAATTAGCAAGCAAAGGCTTCCTGCTGAGAATCCTTTCCCCTTCCCTATCCGCGTTACAAACGTTTCATATCGAATATCGTTAAGGCCTTCTATTTGTATGGTCTGACCACGTGACTTAACGTTCAGATGTGTCATTCCCATACATTGTTGATTCGTTTTCTACTAGCGTTATCGATTGTAGATTGTCAACTTGGATACAGGTGCTGTTCAAGCGCGCTTTGTTATTAATAACAAAAAGGATATACTGCAATCATTCGACCTTTATTATAGATAAAGCTAGTGGCCTACCCCGGCTTTGCCTGGGTCGTAATAATTTATAGCCTACAACCATCTCAAATAATGTACCTTTCAAATGGTGAAAGATTTTTTCAAATAGATTTAGTAAGTTCCAGTGATTACCCTACAAGCCACAAAATTTACAGACTGTCTCTTTATAATACATATCGGAGGAAGGTAGATGATACATAATCAGGAACAAAGAAATATCGCTTGTAAACTTATGAATTTCTTTTGATGCATTGACAACATTTTGATACTGATTCAAATCCCAGTTCGATTTTATTCGATTGACAACACTTTATTTTTCTTATGTCAAAATACTTAATTTCGATTGGATTTTAAAAGCTGTACTTTTCCGGATGAGTTCAGTGGCCAATGAAAGCGAGGAGAGGTCCATAATAGCCGCCTGTGTGGGGTCTCCCGCCATGGTGATTCGCTATCGCTTAGGAAGAAACGCAAGAGCGCGCGTCTTGGACTTGTGTGTGACGAGAAAACTTAGGAAGTAGCCTGGTGGTGTGTATGAACTTGAAAAAGTGTCTTTGTTGAGAGAAAACGAAACGATTAGTGACCGAATCTGCTGCTTTGTTAATTGGACCAAGGACTATCTCTGAAACGCCATAAGTTACCTGATTTGAGCATGCATTACCCATATTAAGCCCACAAGACCGAGGGTATATTGAAGATAGCTCTCCTATTTTCGACATACATATTAGTTAAAACATAGATATTTCGGTAACCGATTTTCGGTTTCTGGAAAGAAATGGCTGTTAAAATTCATTCAACCAATAACAAAAACAATACATTTTGCGATACTTCGCGTTCTATTATTGCAATTGTGGCATAGTTTTAGCAAAGGTCGGTTTGTCTGTCACTCATGTCTCTTTCGGATGCTAAAAAATAGAGGGTTATTTCCGAGAGCCTTCAAAATGATCCAGTTCAGTGCCTAGAAAACGACACACCAATTAAAGAGCAACACACGAAAGTAGAGGCGAAAGTGGTGTGCCAAAATGGCGTGAAATTATGAATGTGTGCTAGGCTCAAACACCGAAAATGGACACGAGCGACCTCCAGCTGCTACGGATTTTAATTTCTACACGCTTTCTCCGGGATAAGAAGTGGTCTATGCCACTGAGATAGTATAGCTTGCCTTCGAAAGAATGTTCGTAATAGGATCAGCAGTTGCAGAGATTACCTCGTACCACGGGGTCCCAGCGCGCTAAGAAAGAAAATTTGGTTCAAATAAATATCACTAGATGGCGCAATATGCACCGATTTGTTATTGAATTGTGTGTAAAATTAACATTTTCTGGCATTGAACATAAAAATGTTATGTTCTTGTTTAATCAGCTCTTAATTCACATTTCGAAGATTATTTGAACGGATCATTTCAAATTGATGCCAATAGATGGCGCGGTTTTAAATTTCTGAGGCGTTCCACTCGATTGTTTAAATTTGTATTGTAACACATTTTGGTGAAATGAATAGCCTATATGCTATTCCTATTTGCATTATCTATCTCTGCGCCAAAATTTCATCCAGATCCGTTCAGCCGTTCGGGCGTGATTGAATAAAAAACATACATCCATACACACATCCATCCAAACTTCTACATTTAATATTATTAATAACAAGTTAGATTATCGCGATAAAAGGTAGCCTATGTTAGCACATAGCGTTAGTCTAAAATAGCTTTCTTTCAGACTATAATCTATCTCAGTGCAAAACTTTTCTAGATCGGTTCAGCCGTTCTGGCGTGAACGAGCAATAAAAATCCATCCATGCACCCATGCAAACTATTGCATTTATAAGACTTATAAATGCAATAGTTTGCATGGGTGCATGGATCTTTCCTCTTACTAATACTACTTAGTAGTATTAGTAAGAGGTAAGATTCATATTATCAAAGTCATTACGCGTAAATTCATTCACATACGTATATATAACAATTAATGTTCTCGTGCAATAGCCGTGAATGGCACTATAGTAAAACTACCACAACGAATGTTTGAAAAACTTAAAGCCGATAACACTTATTTTGCCACTGTTACTGCGAGTCGAGGTCATGATTTATGCAAATGCTTTGGCTACTGAATAAAATACTTTTGATAAAATTGAACGCACACACAGTTGGCGCCTGAAGGCAGGCGTCGATTTGGACTCGTTCCTGACCGATTGGCCGAAGAAAGAAGCTAAAGAAAACTGGCCAAGTGCGAGTCGGACTCGCGCACGAAAGGTTCCGTACCATTCTCGCAAAAAAACGGCGAAAAAATCAAGTTTGTTGTATGGGGGCCACACTTAAATATTTATCGTATTCTGTTTTTAGTATTTGTTGTTATAGCGACAAAAGAAATACATCATCTGCGAAAATTTGAAATGTCTAGCTATACACAGACAGACAGACGGACCGCGGGGTCTTAGTAATAGGGAGCCGTTTTTAACCGACTTACCAAAAAGGAGGAGGTTCTATGTTCGACTTCTTGTATGTTTTCACCGATATCTCCGTCAATTGTGGACCGATTTTGAAAATTCTTTTTTTGTTTGAAAGAGTATGTTTCGAAATTGGTCCCATTTTAATTTGGTGAAGATCTGATGAATAACTTCGGAGATATACAACAGAACTCTTCAATAAATAACGGCAAATCATTCGGGATTGCTCCAATCGCATGTCTGTTTATTGTTTATACCATTTCATAACATAAAATCACGCCAGAACGCTCTAAAGGGGTAAGCAGATCTCTAATTTCACCGGTTATGTTTAAGTTTCATGTTGTTCGGGTAATCTATTCTGGCGTTATAGGTACCTTACTAAACATTTTGCCTATTTTAGGTAGGTACAACTAAAAAGGGAAAAATAAAAATCATTTTTGCAAAAAAATACTACCGACTTCCAAATAAAAAAATACAAAGTCGGTGTCCATATCGCAAAAAAAATGGGAAACAAGGAAGACACCGACTTCCAAAAATAAAGTTATTTTTCACTTTGTAGTTTTTTATTTGGAAGTCGGTAGTATTTTTTTGCAAAAATGTTTTTTTACCTATTGGTTACTTACGGAATCATAAAAAATGGGTGAAATCTTTGGTCAGCAGTGGAACAACAAAATTGAACAGCAGACGTTCGTAGCATAGTAACCATTTTATTGCATGTAGTACAAACGTAGGTGAGTCACGATGACGAATAATGATGAATCCATTAGGGTTCCCTGAATCACAGCCTGAATATCGAGATAGAGAAGACTGGCCAGTGATAATCCGCCCTACTGAAATTCATCATGGCGGCCAATCTCAGTGGAGACTAGCCATAATTTAAATCTCGAAATGTAGCGAATGCTTAAAGCATTCTTCATTCAAATTCTGTACAGAAAATTTGAATTCAGAATCTGCTACGCGGTTGCTAAACACCGTAAACACTTCAAAGTTTTTTTTTTAATAAGGCGTAAGTGGACAAGTTTGAGAGCTTATGGCCAGTAATAAAGATGGCCAATAAATCTTGTAACAATACGCCCACATAATTATGTATAAAGCGACTTGACATATTCTTTATTTTTATATTGTTAATCGATTGCTTCTACTTCGTCTCAACAATAGACTGTTTTAATGAGCCAGATTGAGAAATAAGGAAAATAAATACATGAATAAGTTGATTGTAGGATGTTCGTTTTTTTCTTTTTTTTTTTATGTTAAAGTTGTTTAGTCTAAGTTTTTTATTTTTTTTATGTTGTGTGCTATGGCTTGTGTCAAATAAATGTGTTTTCTTTCTTTCTTTCTTTTCTTTCTTTATGTAAGCACCTGAAATATATGTATAATTCAGTCAAGGGAACAATGAACACAACATGTTTTTTGGCCTTTGATATAATTCAGTTCTAATGCGTTAGGTTTCTTGACTATAAACGAGATGAGGGAGACAGAAAAAAAACCTAGCCAAGTGCGAGCCGGACTCGCGCGCGAACGGTTCCGTACCATTATCGCAAAAAACACGTTTGTTGTGTGGGAGCCCCACTAAAATATTAATTTTATTCTGTTTTTAGTATTTGTTGTTATATCGGCAACAGAAATACATCATCTGTGAAATTTTCAACTGTCTAGCTATCACGGTTCATGAGATACAGCCTGGTGACAGACAGACAGACGGATCATGGAGTCTTAGTAATAGAATTTTTACCCTTTGGGTACGGAACCCTTAAAAGAAGGTAGAGTCCAGAAAAAGCGGCAAAAGGGAGCCCAACCGTGGGATTGTCAATATACTAATACGTATAAAATGAAGCTAAAAACAAAATATATCTTTTAGGGTTTAGGGAAAAGCAATTATTGTTTTGGAAAAGGCTCCGAAACTTAAATGGGACTGGGCAGGACATGACTGCCGTATGCCAAACTGTGGACCATAGTAGCACACAGCTGGTGCGTCTTATGCCCTGAGAAAGTGAGACGTGGTCGCGATAAACCTCATAGGATATTGTGGGACAAAGTAGGCAGGTTTTGCCAGAAGGAAGCCTAGGGTTTCGAAGGAGGAAGCACGGGCTCGTGAAAGGTGGAAGGAGTGGAGAACGGCATTTGCCCAAGACTTGGACAAAACCACAGACATAAATCTTAACTAGATGACGCGATTGTATGCACTTCGCGTGCCAAAAAACGGACTAAAGTTACGACAAATGATCGTAATCTGAGCTTTTCATTTAGCATTATCGGCACCGGAAATGCACCGAAATCTTGAAAAATGCCTTTTTATATCATATTTACTGTAAAGAATGTATAGAAAAAGTTAGCAGAGGCATTGGAAATGTTTTCTTTCATTGGTAAGTAAAGTGGCACGCTTGGTTTTCATACAGGTGGTGGGTCTTGCGTTATCTAGTTAGATTTATGTCTGTTGTGGACAAAACAATTAGGTTGAAAGTGCTTTGAACGAATAACGTTATCGTTTTAATTTATCAATCTGCTGATAGTGGTTATACACCGACAGATTCCACGCCGTAACGAGCTGTCCCTGCGGACGGGAGCGGTCATCCAAACCGCACACCAGGTTGTGGCGCATGTTGCCGACTGATAACGATAAACATATATTATTTAATTATGTTTGTCCATACTTACGGGTTTAATTGACAGTCAGGGGCACATTTCTGTGCAGAAATGCTGCTTTAAATTATGCAATTTCTTAACGGACTTGGATTATGCCGGGATTGCGAGATACTGTCAAGAATACTGTAAAGAATTTTATCCTATCCTACTAAAGTCATAAATCATCATCTTAATCAGCCTATTTAATGTTCCCACTGTTGGGACACAGGCCTCCTCTCTGTGAGAGGGAATGGGCCGTAATCCACCACGCAGGCCCAGTGCGGGTTGGTGGATGTCACATGTAATCGAACTTTTGTTGCTAGGACTTGCCGGCTTCCTCACGATGTTTTCCTTCACAGTTTTGAGAGCAGTGGTGGTGAAATAATTTACACAAAGTTAAGCGCTTGCCTGGGTTTGAACCCACGACCTACAACTTATAAGTCGCGGCCGATATCACTAAGCAACCTCTGCACTCATAAATATATGTTTTTTAATCAATAACACCTAAATTTCTGTTAAAATTTGGATGAAACTTGGCCACTGGTAGACCCTGGCCTGGGAATTTATTCCCATAGTACGTATATGTAGAAGAACTCTCGACTAACACGCAAGCGAAGCCGCTAGCAAAAGCTAGTGTTTCATTAACAAAAGCTACAGTTATATCGGCAATGAAAACAATAAAATATCACGCAAATATTGTATCAATAACTAATTTACACGTGGTCCAAATAAACATGTGTCGTCGACATATTTTGAGCAATCAGAGCGCATTAGTCAAATAGTGCATCTGGAACTTTTCATTTGTCTTAGGATAGGTAATCTTCAAGATTACCTATCCTATATGATTATTCAAACTATAGCTCAAACAGCATAATGTTTCATGAAGCGAGTCTCAATTGAATTACAAAAGTAATAAATAAAACATACACACATACAACATACAAAGTTTAAGTAACTTCTGAAGAGATAAATGACTTGAACTTTTGCAGAACAAAATAATTATTACAACTGATAAACAATGATAATAAAATTTTAATTTGATACTTTGAACTAGATTTACCAGATTTTCCGGCATTTCCCAAAGACGTATTCGCATGTTTTATTTGGACTTCTTAAATATAAAACCGTTCAAGTGCGAGTAGGACTCGCGCATGAAGGGTTCCGTACCATTATCGCAAAAAACGGCAAAAGAATCACGTTTGTTGTATGGGAGCACCATTTAAATAATTATTTTATTAGTTTTTTAGTATTTGTTGATATAGCGGCAACAGAAATACATAATCTGTGAAAATTTCAACTGTCTAGCTATCACGGTTCATGAGATACGGCCTGGTGACAGACAGACAGACAGACAGACGGACCGCGGAGTCTCAGTAATAGGGTCCCGTTTTTACCCTTTGGGTACGGAACCCTAAAAATCGTGGTGGCCCAGTGGCTAAGACCTCGCCTCTTGCTGATGCTTGAGGTCGTGGGTTCAAATCCGCAAAAACGGGACCCTATTACTAAGACTCCACGATCCGTCTGTATTATGTCTGTCTGTCCATCCACCAGGCTGTATCTCATGAACCGTGATAGCTAGACAGTTGAAGTTTTCACAGATGATGTATTTCTGTTGCCGCTATAACAACAAATACTAAAAACCAAATAAAATAAATATTTAAGTGGGGCTCCCATACAACAAACGTGATTTTTTTTGTTTCTCTTCGTGCGCGAGTCCGACTCGCACTTGACCAGTATTTTTAGCACAGGCGAAGCTCTAGAAAAATTGGATTGTCTACATGTTTTCAACAGTGAATGATATTCAGAACGTCCAATTAGTATTGAATGTGACATTGGAAACTAATCTTATTAAAAGAGAATAATAAACATTAATTTGTCGGACACATTTTTGGCTTCTCCAAGGATTTATGCTAATACGGTATTCTGAAAATATCTATAATACCTAGCTAGGTCTTATTAGAATATTTTTCGATCGCTTTCACAGATGTATAAATTAAGACCGGTACACACAACAATGATTTATCGTAGCGATTGGCGTTTCTTGTGCGTTATTCACCATAAAAAGCTCATATCAAATAAAAAGTCAAGTTGGAACGATGCAAACAACGAGGTGAAGTCGGTTAAAACTACGCCTTGCCGTATAAATACACAATTACTACTCTACCTACTCTCTCAATGGAGGATGCGTGACTTTCCACCTTTTACCTAGGGTTGCCAGATGGTCGGGATTCGCCTGGATTTGCCCGACATTTTAAAGGATCTCCAGACTCCCGACAAAACTCAAAATCTCCAGACAAACAAGTTCTCGGCAAGTTCTTTCTTTCAGATCATTTGTGTTAATTGTGTTATCAATTCCTGTAAGGAATGCTTGCTGTGAAAAGATGTTAAGTTTGCTAAATAATGTATATACCAAAGAGAGAAATTGTATGGCCTTTGATATGCTTAAAGCTGAGTTAGTAATTAGACTGAACTTTGAACTTTGAATCCGTAAATTGTTTGAATTTAAAAAAAAAACGAATACGGTGGACTCAGTAAAGTCTAATGCCAAAGACATGTGGCAACCAAAATCGTGTACTTAAATTAGTTATGTGTCATCAAGCCTAGAAAAAAAAGTTTTTTTTTATATTTATTTTTCCCTACAATAACCTTAAATTCCCGACAATTTCAAATTATCTCCAGATATGTTCGTCTTCCGATCTGGCAACCCTACTTGTACCGCATACCTCTACAGAGGCTTAAAAGGTTAAAGTAAAGCAGTAGACTACTCACAACAAACATTGTGGCGAGGAACTTGCCGCAACCCCAAGACATATCCATGTAATCGCGCTGCTCCGACCACTGGAACCACATGCGGAGCCCGTCCTCGAGGAATGTGGAGATGAGGCACAGACGTGCCACCGTGGGCAGCACATTCTTGCCTTTGCGGATCACCTGTGGAAGAGATACACTGTTAATCATCTTTCATGGCACGTAATACATGAAAGAATAGTTGATCGTTGCCGGAAAAACTTTTAAAGTCACCGCCAGACACGAAAAAAAAAAGTTATTAACACCTATCTACTAATATATTCCAATATTTCAAAACGATACGAAAAAATGTAAAGGTAGGGTCGCTAACACGATCAAAACCACAGAACAGATAAAAATCAAAACAAACGTATCGCGGTAAAGGGCGTCCTTGTCACTTGCACTTGGCACGAAAATATTTTCAGTAATGAGTTAATAGAGTCTGGCAAACGAAAGTAGAGACTGAAAAAGCGCGGCATATTTAAAAAATCTCGGCATAGCAACCCCAAAACTAGTATGAGATACTTGGAATAACCTAATTTGATACTTTAGAATTATTTATTATTTATTCTATTCTAATTCTATTTGCCGCGCTTTTTCAGTCTCTACTTTCGTTTGCCAGACTCTATCTCCTAAAGACGTGGCCCGATTCAAATTCAAATTAAATTTATTGCATCCATAATGTACACACAGGTGGTAAATATAAGTTACAGAAACAATTATGGACCCTGTCGGGCACAGCAACATTCTAGATACAGTCAGTGTCTAGGAGAGAGGAATAGCGCTCAATATTATTACAAATAAAAATATTTTCCTTATCTATTTTCATTTTTGTTTCTTTTTTTGTTTCTTTTTTTGTTTTTTTTTCTTTTAACATGATTGAAACGGATATACTGGTTCTACTCATAAAGTCATACACCTTTTATTTGAGACAAAAATTATCAAAATATCTACGTAAATAAAACAAAATTGGTTTCAAGTTACGTAATTATATTTTTTGGTATAAATCGGATTTTATTTTCTTGTTATCTGGCGTTATTCACCGTGTAAAGAATGCGAGATAACTTTTCCAAGTACCAGGAGCTCAAGAAGTGGCAAGGGCCAAAGAATACAGGGTGCATAGAACTTTAGAGTTTACACTCGTAAGTACGTAAAGAACATTGGCACAGCACAATAGCATATGCTTCTGCCCATCCTCATTAGTTAGTGACGTCAGTTGAGTATAATGTAGAGACGTTGACTTTCGTCCTAATCGTATTAAGGCGCTACCCCGAGCAAAACGCCGCGCTAGCCGTTTTTCGTGCAGTTTTTAGGAGCTATCTACTCGTAATTTAAAAAGAAATATCAACTAATAAAAATACATTAAATTTCTACATATTATTGATTCCAAAATGGTAGAATACATTTTTTTTAATGTTTTTTATGTTTCACTAATCTCCTTCCAACAAAACCATAAAAATGAGAAATAATGATTGATAACATGCATCTCCTCGTAAAGTGTTCCTTATCCTTAATTAATGTTTGTACTAACACTCATAGATAGACAATTAAATAACGAACATATTGTAAGTATTTTTTTTTCAAAAGACCAATATTCGATTTTATAAAGATTTTATTCTAAAATCTGGGCGTAACTCATGCGCCACCAGTGTGCCGCAAGGGCACTAGGAATGCTCACGGCGGCGTTTTGGTCAGGGTACGGCCTTAAGGGCAGTGCGCCAAGAATGACGAGTGACAATGACTTGATGGTAAAGAGCACATGTTTGAATATTTAAAAGCAAAGAGATCCAGGCCGATACACATACTTAAGGTTACACTAGTCGAAAATTCTTCCATACAAACGTAGTCTAGAGATTACTCCACTGTTTGACGATGTACGTTCAAAATTAAAAATGATATCAATTTGTCTCATCATTATCTAGTCCTGTATGGAAACAAAAATGTAAAAAAAATATATATTTGAAAGTTATGAGCGTCGAAAGTTCCATATTTCAACACTAATTTTAACTCATCTTTGGGCGACAATCAATACCATAAGAAAAAGGAAAATTGCAAAACGGCCTCCATACAGGGATAGATTAGTAATTCAACAATGCAAATAATGTTATTTTGTAAATATACATTTAGTTGTTTTTTCATTAAATGTAGACACCCAAAGGTCTTTTTATAAAATTTCACGCGCTCGTTTTCGTCCTAAATCATCATAAATTGGGATACAAATTTGCAAAAGTGATAATTCGTACGCGAATTAGCTTCTTACTGCTCATCACAGCATCTATTTCTTTCGCACGTGTTGGACAAGATAGCATGCATTTTAACCTCGCGCACAAAATAGTTCGTGCCGTTGACTAGTTCAACCTTAAAAGGAAATACGGTCGCAGACATCCGACGGCATTTCCTAAGTAAAAAGTCATAACTCGAGTTTTGGCTCTCGCCTATTTCCTCCTTCAATATTGGACCAATTTTAAAGATACTCCATAAACTGAAAATGAAAGATTTATACGGTGCCCCTATGTTTTCCTTTTTCATTTATAGTTGTCAAATTTGTACACCAGGCCTCTGTTGCAAGCGCAATTTTGAGCATCCTTAGAGGGTTCTGGTGCTTCTAAAGATAATGTATCATCTTCCCTCCTTTGAGGAAAGCATCAAATAGATTTGAGTGAACTTGTACAGACAGTGCAAGCATTTGCCAGTTGTAGCTCACTCAGAACTCAACGATACGGCGGACAATCACAACACAATCATTGCCTTAATTATATTAGCCAGCTAGGTAATCTGTCTACGTATCAGATGCACGTATTAGCAAATAAGTACTAAAGATTTCATTACACAAGGAGTACAAGAATTCGTCACCGACACGCGATTACAGAAGGTTTAACATTTTTATAGCTCGACTCGTTATTAAATCGAATAAATGGCATAATGAACGCCTATTCGAACGAGCGAATCGTGACAGGATGCCAGTCGTTTTGGAATTACGATCAGTTTGGTGGCAATGGAAAGAATAAATACATACATTTTTGGTTTGGACATTGGACATTTTGATTTAATTTGACTGAGTTAATTATCAATCCATTATGAATATTAGGGTTCCGTACCTCGAAAGGAATAAACGGAACCCTTATAGGATCACTTTGTTGTCCGTCCGTCCGTCTGTCAGTTTGCCAAGACCCTTTTTCTCAAGAACGCATAGAGGTATCAAGCTAAACTTTAAATCAAATACTCAGATCTACTATCCCTTATAAAGCTGTGAAAAAATCTAACTTCTAAGCCAACGCAATCAAAAGATACAGCCGTTTATGCCGCAAGGGAATCAAAACCTACAGAGTACTTCCCGTGAACTCAGAATATTGTAATTTGTTACGAAGCAACGTCTTATAGCACAGATATAGAAATAATTACGAAAACCATAAATTTTTAGTCACATTATATAATAAAAATATATTTAATAATTTTAAACTTACTACCCCTTTCCTCATGAACGCGTAGAGGTATTAAATTGAAATTCATATCAAATACTCAGGTCTATAATACCTTTAAGCTGAAGTTTGTACGAAACCTCGGTGCGCGAGTCCGACTCGCACTTGGCCGGTTTTTATTTTAGGGCATTGGTTATCAGTTCCAGAATAAAATGATACAAAATGCCATAGAAAAAAAAAGGAAGAACAGGACAGTTTTCCACGCAGCTTTATTCAAGTCTCCGTCTTCGTTTCATGCCTACACTTTAGTGAAGCCTTCGAAAGCAAAAGTGTACACATGAATGATGAAGTAACGGGTGACGGCCCGTTCAACACACTTTCTCCTTTCGATCGCGACTAAAAACTAGTTTCTAACATACATAATGCCTTCGTCATTATTATAAAACATTGATGTATAAGTAACAAATATGCGTAAAGCTTCATCTACACGCTATATCCGGCTTTTAATCCTGTAGCCCTGGAAAAAGTTAATTAAAAAAAAAACTAAAATCCGAACCGTAGTTCACTTTTTAAGCAGTCGGGACTTTTTTTTTTTTTTTTTTACTTTTTTTATTTATAACTTTTACCTCCTTTTACCCTTTATTTTGATACCCCACACCATAGTAATATAAAATACAGTACTTGTTTATTATATCTATGCCCCACACCAAGGTGTTTGGAAAAAAAAAATGGTGCCTCACAATATAGCGCCCAAAATTCGCCATTTTTTTATCTTCCAATTTTAATGTAGCCAGTGACACTCGCAGGGTTAAGACGAATCGATTGACGTAAGAATCATCAAAATCTACCACCGCGTTTGGTCTCTAGAACGCCACATAGGAACAAACATACATACATAGACTGATAAACACATTATCCTCCTTCGGCAGTCGGGTAAAAATACGAAAAGTATTTCAATCTTTCAACACTCATGTCATTATCACCTGCAGAGTCCGACCGAAGGTCGATTTCTGGACGAAGCCGAAGGTTTAATAACTCTAATAAATTCAGTTCAACAAAAAAGTGTAGGTATGTTGGCAATAAGTATACAATTTTAAAGATAACTAAAATGGCCTAGCAAATTGTCCATATTATAACATTTTTTTGCCAATAGAAACGATGCCAATTACCGATTTCATCAATCTTTCATTCGTAACTGTTCCTTCAATTTCGGCGCTTGTCAGGAACCTCCGGCTTCGGCCAAAATTTCGGCCCATTTTGGTCAAAGAAGAAAGTTTGACCAAAGACGACGCTTCAGTTGGACACTAGTTGATTCTCAGAAATATAGTATACAATGTTCGTATAATACAAGCCCGACTAGACTTGATCTAATAAATAGTGCAAGTCATTGCACTCGCCTTTTCAATCCAGACTAAACCAGTAAACAAAGCTTGTAAATCTCACTGATGTATGATCTGTTATTTAAGGCCGTACCCTGACCAAAACGCCGCCGTGAGCATTCCTAGTGCCCTAGCGGCACACTGGTGGCGCATGAGTTACGCCCAGATTTTAGAATAAAATCTTTATAAAATCTCTTGATATTTTTTTTTTAATAACGAGTAGATAGATCCTAAAACTGCACAAAAGCGGCTAGCGCGACGTTTTCGTTGGGGAGGCGCCTTAAGACGGTACCCTGAACAAAAAAACGGCATGAGATTATGGATATGAGCATTCCTATTGGTCTAGCGGCACTGGTGGCGCATGAATTACCAGTAGTGAATGCGCCCAGATTTTAGAATAAAATCTTTATAAAATCGAATTTTGGTCATTTGAAAAAAATACTACAAAAATGTTCGTTATTAAATTGTCTATTCATTAGTGTTAGTACAAAAAATAATTAATGAACACTTTACGAGGAGATGCATGCTATCAATAATTATTTCTCATTTTTATGTTTTTTTTGGAAGGAGATTAGTGAAATATGTAGAACATTAAAAAAAACTACCATTTTAAAATCAATATTACGTAGAAATTTAATGTATTTTTATTAATTGATATTTCTTTTTAAATAACGAGTAGATAGCTCCTAAAAACAGCACGAAAAACGGCGAGCGCGGCGTTTTGCTCGGGGTACCGTCTTAAATAAACATTTACATACAATCTGAAAGAGTTGTTTTTCTTCTAGTTTATCAATAACAAGGAATATATGGCTGACTCAAACATAATAATAAGATTGAAAATTGATATTCATCATGACTACAGTAATCTTTTTGCAATTAATCAAAAATATATGGTTGAGAAACTAAAAAAATATGTCTGCAATCAATACATGTTTATTTTGTTTGATATTTAAACGAATATTCCTGTTTGCAAATCAGATACTAATAGCACTAACATAGCACATAAACTTATATAAGAGTAATATTATCTATACTAATATTATAAAACTGAAGAGTTTGTTTGTTTGAATGCGCTCATCTCAGGAACTACTGTTTGGAATTGAAAAAATATTTTTGTGTTGGATAGTCCATTTATCGAGGAAGGTTATAGGCTATATAACATCACGCTACGACCAATAGGAGCAGAGCATAAATGAAAAATGTTGCAAAAACGGGCAAATATTCCTTTTTGAGAGCTTCCGTTGCGTGCGCTGCGTAAACGGAAACGGTTACGCAAATATCATGTATGATAGAATTGTTCCTCTCTAAAAGTTTTAAAAAAAAGTCCGCGACAGCATATGTCTATCTTTTAAGATTGACTCACTATAACCTTTTTTTATGGTAATCAAATTTATTCATTTGCAAAGGAGTTTTATCAACATTATATACTAATATTATTAAGCTGAAGAGTTTGTTTGTTTGTAGGGTAGGTAGTCTAGGATGGGTAGGTAGGGTAGGTAAAAGAAAGCAAAGTTGACAGGAGCGAAGCCGCGGGGGTCAGCTAGTATATGATATTTTTGTACAATGACAGCCCTATGTCTACCTCCTCTCGTTCAGTCCATCCAAAGGTTGTCTGTAAGAGATTGCCCTGTGCGATAAGACCGCCCATTGTACATTTATCTTTATAAATGTATTGTCTTGTAATTATTTAGGTGGTGTACAATAAAGTATATAAACACCATACCAGTGGTGTCTCATCCCACACAAAGAAACTGTCCCGACGTACTATACTGATTATACTGATTATTTTGTGTACATCGATTGCGTACGGTTCATTATAGATTGTGATCTATCTATCGCCGTAGAACGGAACGGAACGCGATCGATTTACAAAAAATAATCAGTATAATCAGATGAAAAACGAATGTTACATCGGCACGGTTTCTTTGTATCTCATCCCATGAGGCACCTGTATGCTAGTATTATATTATCTGTGACCATACACACATTTTAGTGAATTATGAAACAAGTTAATAATAATTCATTAAAATCTTCTGGACTGAATAGGTCTCAAATAATGATATTATTTATTTATTAAAACATCATGAAAAACAGGTATACAGGCAGATTTAATGCCTGAAGCATTCTTTACCAGTCAACCAAGGGTATACAGTACAAGTGCGAGTCGGACTCGCGCATGAAGGGTTCCGTACTTGGTAAATTGCGGTTTACGATTTATGACGTATTAAAAAAAAACTAGTTACTAGATCTCGTTCACACCAATTTTCACTGGCAATGTACATCATATATTTTTTTTAGTTTTATCATTCTCTTATTTTAGAAGTTACAGGGGGGGGGGGGACACATTTTACCACTTTGGAACTTTCTCTCGCGCAAACTATTCAGTTTAGAAAAAAATGGTATTGCAAACCTCAATATCATTTTTGAAGACCTATACATAGATACCCCACACGTATGGGTTTGATGGAAAAAAATATTTTTAGTTTCAGTTTCAAGTATGGGGACCCCCAAATTTTTTTGTTTTTTTTCTATTTTTGAGTGAAAATCTTAATGCGGTTCACAGAATACATCTACTTACCAAGTTTCACAGTTTCGGAAAAAAGTGGCTGTGACATACGGACGGACAGACAGACAGACAGACAGACAGACATGACGAATCTATAAGGGTTCCGTTTTTTGCCATTTGGCTACGGAACCCTAAAAATGGAAACATTACCATCATTTTTTGAAGACAACTAAAATACACTATAATTATCATCTAGACACCTGAAGAGTTAAATGGCCACTAAACATTACTTTCACTATACCTACTTCATTTTAAGAAAAAAACAGTTACTCACATATCCCAACAGATAAAAATACTTACCTTATCAATACATAATGTAATACTTTTCAAGTTTTAATTTAATATTACAAAATCTCTTTGATATAAATTATTGTATGATAAGTAAGATAAGATACAGCACATAAGCTTAACATAATTTTTGTAATTAAATTATCTCATTTGGGTAAAAATTAATTACCTGAATTCATCATCAAATCAATCTTTACCTATCAACTACATTCAGGGGATATGTAAACAAATATCTTAGGGATCTTTCAGGTGTGTATTTGTGTTGTAAGTGAATAATGCATGATTTGGAGGGCAGCATGAAAAATAGGAGACAATCTTATACTATAATAATATTATATAGAGGAATGATTTGTATTTTTTTATGTAACATATTCGTAACTTAAAAATTACAAGACTAATCTCAAAAATTACTTCACTGTTGGGTAACTACACTATCCCCAGGTGACATAGGCTACTTTTTAGGATTCCATACCCAAAGGGTAAAAACGGGACCTTATTACTAAGACTTTGCGGTCTGTCTGTCACCAGGCTGTATCTCATTAACCATGATAGCTAGACAGTTGATATTTGCATAGATGACGTATTTCTGTTGCCGCTATAACAACAAATACTAAAAACCAAATAAAATAAATATTTAAGTGGGGCTCCCATACAACAAACGCGATTTTTTTGCCGTTTTTTGCGATAATGGTACGGAAACCTTCGTGCGTGAGTCCAACTTGCACTTGTCCAGTTTTTATCTCCGCATTCGCACGGGAACAGGCAATACACGGGTGAAACCGCGAGGCGTCCGCTAGTCATTCATAATTTCATTATTCATTTAAGCCTGCTTACATGTACATTTTGATACTTAGGATTAGTTTAGGTAAGCCTTAAAAACATTCTTGAATATAATACATTATGTTTAATCTTAGCTTAGGAATGATTGAAAAAGTCTCTATGCTTGGCCATTACCTACTTTTAATTTTACTAACTTTCAAAAAGTATTATGGATACTTTCACAAGGAATACTTGAATGTAACTTAAAGCTTTTAAATAGACCAATTACAGGCTTGAATTGTCAAGTATTTGCTTGGTTAAAAATATAAAGTTATTATAAACCCATATTACATTTCTGAAATTCTCATAGAACATCTTTTAAATCAAAATATTGATTGATGTTCGTGTTCATTTTTTGAACTAATAAACTTTGAAATAATATGCAAAAGATCAGACATTTTATGAGAACCTCCCCTGCAAGATTCTATTTCCCGATTACTGCAATCTAGGGGTATTTAAATCAAGAGTGAATAGGTTACTTCTAGGTAAGCGTGCTTCACTGTCAACCACATCCTCGCTTACATCAGGTGAGATAGTGGTCAAGCACGAGCCTATTATGAATAAAAATGCAGATGAAGCAAGTGAAAGGTGCTAGAAGTAAAAGTTAAGTTGTAGACTCTAGGCCCTGATTGTGCAATTTTTTAGAAGTAATGAAATATTAAATGTCAAGCAACAAATAATAATATCCTATACATGAAGATGGACTCAGTGCTAGCATGACAGTTGACAGGATGGCCTGGTAAAAAGAAAATATGTTGTACCGACCCCAAGGAACACAGGGCAAGGCCCAGGGAAAATGATAATGAGAAAATAATTATGTATTCTGATGGAAATCAACATTTATTATGTTGTTAAAATAAAATATTAGAAAGAAAGATTTATTTAAGTACACTTTACCAACAATTCTATTAGGTAAGAGAATGAATGAAAAAACCCATTCAATGATAGATAACAAGCTTACAACCTAATAAGATAAGTAGTAGGTTACATTATCTAGTATTGAGCCAGCTGAGAAACACTGTATTACAGTGAAATAAAAAAATAGGTTTTATTTGTGACCAGCACAGGAGAGACGAGAAAAA
Source organism: Orthosia gothica (assembly GCA_949775005.1). NCBI lineage: Eukaryota > Metazoa > Arthropoda > Insecta > Lepidoptera > Noctuidae > Orthosia > Orthosia gothica. Next base: position 2,711,791 of record OX459048.1, on the reverse strand, counting down.
AAAAAAAAAAAAAGAAATGGATACCAAAAAGGTTCCTATCTCAGACTCAAATGTTTCTGTTGAAACAATATTGCAGTTATGGGCTGGTTGAGAAGATAAAGTATGTTTTGCAATAATGTTATACTCACTATTCATGTACCATAAAGTTAAATTATATTGTAACTGATTTGTTATCTTTAAAGCCATGAATAAAAGTCTTATTGGAGATTACTTTTAGTAAAATGTATTAAGTAACTTATAAAAATTCAATTAACACGTCACTAATAATGATTTAATTCGATTAATTACAATTTGAAAAAGTTACAGCTGTTTACATTGTTTTCACTTTCGATTTCTGAGTACCTTTTTTGTGTAAAAATTGCACCAGCTGGTCTTCGCACTAACAATGCTTACATTATGAATTTGAATAGCCATTCGCTATAGTGTTAGAGCAAGAATTTAACTGATGAAATCAAAAGATAAGTAGGTTAAAGGGTGAGACATCTGTAAAACTACAAACGTACACTACTGTTGCAGTTTTGTCACACAACATTACCGACGCACATTGATACGATATTTTATCATAAGTTGGCAACAACGTAGCTTCCTCGGAATACTATTTATATTATCTTACATATGTATTTCCACTCATTCGAGAAGCGCCAACAAGAAAATAAGTTCGGTGACGTGACAATCCCATCCAAAGTACGTTTCCAATTTACCAATTTCAAACTAATTTAACAGCTTTCACACAGAAAGTATCGGTAAGAAACGTACCTGATCTGCAACGTCCTCGGCAGTAGATACATATTCGGTTGGAATTTGCATTTTTCAAAGCCGTTTCACAAGCACATTCACAAAAAAATGAAATTTCACTGCCCGTCGGGACCGTCACGTCAGTCTTTCGCCGTCGAATGACGTGTGGACAGTTGGAATACACTTCCTGTCCTACCAATTAACTTTTGACAAGTTATCTCTTGTCTACTAAAAATAAACAAAACATTCGGTACATAATTAATTCCCAATTTATTTTAACCATTATTTAAAAAAATAAACTGATGATTTAAGCAGTTTTATATATTAAGGAATAGCTAACGACCCGGATGTTTTGGTTTTGAAACTCGCTTGCTGTGCGTTAAATGTCAAGCTGATAGGAACGTTTTGTATCTCCATCCGAAAAACATTATTTTTGTTTACTTTTTATTTTTATAGAATTCCAATTACATTAAAATGTTAATACAATTTAATTTTTGAATATTAAATGTGCATGAAACTTTCATAAAAATATTGTATGTTATACAGCGAGCACGTACTTTACAGAAATCTTTACAGCGAAAGAGGCTTACAGACAGGTGATTACTAAACGAAAAATGTGTCATTTTGTGTCACTGTCATTGTCATAGAGTTCGGATATAGCTAGTTTTATTTTCTCTATGGAGATAGCGTTTTCTATTGTGTTGTGAATTATTTATTGGAAGCTTTATTATTAAAATAAAAGTGTAAGTGTAACCTTGTCGTGTACTCTACTGGAAAACTGATCGTTGAACACTATGCAAAGAATAGTAGCTGTTAAATAATAATATTTGTGCTTGATAACCTATTTTTCAGAAGATGCTCGAAGTCACTTGTAATGACCGTCTTGGGAAGAAAGTGAGAGTGAAATGTAACCCTGATGACACAGTTGGAGACCTCAAAAAGTTAATTGCAGCGCAAACCGGCACACGATATGATAAGATCGTCCTAAAAAAGTGGTACACAGTGTTCAAGGACCACATCAGACTATCTGACTGTATCCTTTTATAAACAATATCTGTTATTTCTAGATTAATCCAAATCTATCTCATGACTTAGTCGAAAACTAGATAACCTATCTGGACACAACAAGTGACAGCAATTATTGTGAATTGCTTTCACAGGTTGATAACTTGAAATAATGATGAATGAAAACAAACTTTCAACCATAGGTAGAAAGGCAGGTGTATTTGAAAGCAAAATCTTCCTATACTGTTTGCGCTGTAGCATGGTGCAGGTGACAGTTTCAATAACATTATTTATGCATATATGTATACACATTTTTTGTAGTTTAACGTCATAAAGGCAACTATGGTATGACGTTAAACTACAAAAAATGCATATGAGTATTTTTTTTTATTGATTTTGTGACCCGCACCATGATACAGCGCAAAGAGTGTAGTTTATGCAACCAATGAACCATTTATAGGCTACCCTCATGTGGGCTCTCATTCTACCTACAGCTTGGGCAAAAAATTGTAGATCAAACGAAACGGCGATAGTTGTGGGTTTTTTGCTAAAAGCTACAATTTTTTTTTTGCTTTAACTGTCGGTATCCCCAAATATCAGAAGAAAAGGCCAGCCTTTGGGTCACAATACGAATCAACGAAGTTAGTGATATTGGGATTTTTATCTTTTTTTTTTGTTGTCAGAAGTAGTCCAGTGGACTTGTGCCCAGATGACGGCATCAGACTCACCCGCTATTACAAAGAACTTCAACATATCTGGTGAACATCTGCCTAAACCTTCAGATGTTATGAAATGTGTACCTATTTCCTTAACTTTCATAAATACAGATGAAATCCACGATGGCATGAACCTGGAACTGTATTACCAATAGGAGCTGATAACGGACTCTGAAACAACTACACAATAATGTTAATTTTACTACATACTTTGTTAAATATAAGTAAACTAATGTAAGACAACACTCTTGTTTTTGTTTTTAAATAAGCTATTTTGTCTGACTGGTGGCCTCCATGTTATGAGTGACGGCTTGGTCAGACAAACTGAAACTCCAGGATAAATGTTTTATTTATCTTTTGATAATAATGGCCCAGAGTTATATAAATGTTAGTTAGTTAATACGTGTAACATGTAACATCTATTCAAGTCAAATCGGGCAATGTACTGAATACTGATTTAAACTTCTATATTTATCACATTGTCTGGTCATTATGAATATTGCTACGTAACAGTGAATTAGTCCAAGAGCGAGCTCCGAAGCTTAGGGCACCCTGACACGGATAGGTTAGGTTCGAAGGGGATGACGGGAGCTGAAGACGACGACTAACGCCAACGACCTTGAGGGAACACATAATGCGCCCTCGTTTCTCACTCGCGCGACCCGAAATTTAGTAGTTTTTTGTACTTTTCCACGGAACAGAAAAAACAGTGGAAATGCAAAGTAGGCGTGGATGTCCGTGACTACCGCAGGACCCCGACAGCAACCGCTTCCATATTTGGTAAATAATTACTACTCAATTGGTACCAATTAGTACCCGAACAACAAAATTGGTACCTTAGTCGTTTTCGAGAAAATCGACTTTGAAGGTGGTCCTGCGGTAGACACGCTCCATTCAGCAGG